>JAPFBL010000030.1:660000-1860000 GCA_026182355.1 Hermatobates lingyangjiaoensis | reverse complement strand
ATAATTTTCTATTCTGGCAGCCTTTTTGAAGATAGGAGGTAATGTAAATGGAAGTTCAAGTGACATTTTACTAGAACATACCAGCAGTGGTATAGCAAGGGGTATACCCCCATACAAATACATTTATGTTTTATGTCAGTAATTCTGTTCCAATGGATTTTCAACTGTAATATTTGCAAATTAAAAATAAATTTATTTTAAATTTTTGGAAACTACTTTTTTAATGAGGTTGAAAATGTATTATATTTATAATATATTATATATTTATAAATATATTATATTTATATATTATATAAATCTTACGACCACCTCGGGTGGCAAAAATAGTAACTTGAACTCATAGGGCATCATGTGCTATATGTCTGGAGCGCTTTCGTATTCACGGGTAATCGTTAATGAACCTGGCGTTCATTTAACTGGCAGGTTGGACATCTTTCCATTATTACCAGAATGATGAATATTGACGCTGAGATAAATGTGGTTGTGGTTGAAAATAACATGGCAAAGCGAATGTAGATCAGAGCAGGCGATGACCACTGGATTTAGCTTCATTTCTTGTTTCCCTCCCTTCTATCCTATCTACTTTAGCTTTATAAGATTAATGCTATCCTAGAATATTAATAATAATATTAGAATATAAAATCATTATTCCTCGTAACCTTCCTTCTCCACTAGACTGGTTTTGGAACGTGACCATTATCAAAAGACAACTGGTTGTGTTTAGAAGTGTCTTGTTACCGTAACCAACATCTAAACACACCCAATAGACTTTTGATAATGTCTGCATTCCGAAATAGGTCAACTAGAAAGTAAAGCTTGAGAGCCATGTATTCTAGTATACATTTTTGTCTTGCTGAGCAGTATAACCAGCAATTGTATAAAAAGTGAAAAGATAATTTATCACAATATAATGCCAATACTGCTCTAAACTTAATCAAATATGTACACTTTCACAAATAATTAATTAAGGATACTCTTATTTTCTCAATATGTTTAAATATGCTCCTCATTAAAATGTTGAAGGCATAATTTGTATAAAGGAATTATTGACTACTCGAGAATGTCAGTATTTCTTCATGTTGGGTGAGCATACGATACTCGTATATGGTACTAGCAACAAAATAGTTTGCAAAATATTGGCAACAGATTCGCTTTTCAAATGTGAAAATATTTCTCGTTAGAACATGTGTTCCTGTTGAAAGTTGAATTGGATTTTTCATTTATTGAATTTACGGTTATCAAAATTTCCATAGCATCATTGTAATTTTATTTTCAAAACCCTAAGCAGAATGTATAGGTTTTTGGCAGAAGGAACCACGCTAGATAAAACTTCCAAAATTTATCATGGTTTACATGGAACATGGTTCCTTCCGCTAGAAATGAGCTTGGATGAATTGAGCTAGCTATGGTACAATGGAGGTAGGTTGATATACATTACATTTATTCATCTGGTCGTAAGATGACACAAAAATTCAAAGGCATCCAGACTTAATCTTTGAATAACAATAATAAGCATAAATCTCGATTGTATTCACCATAAAACACACCTTTAAGGTCAAAAAGACTGTAACATATCATGAAAAGGATAATTATTTTGAATAATAAAACGCAGGAATTAAAGTTGTGATTTAAATTATTTATGGTTCACCAAAACTTGCTTCATCAATGTCGAAATATTAAAAAAAATTACAATCTTATTCCCTACTCTTTGTATACCCCTCTTCAATGGATAAGTATAGCCAACGTCTCTTAGGAACCAACCCCTAGACGCCACTGCAGAAAAATATAAGTTCATTGTATCTAATGATGGCGTTCGATCACAAGTGGTTAAACTTGATCCCAATCAGGGGCCAGGTTGGTCCAGTGGTAACATGCTCCCCTCTGGACTGGTAGATCCGGGGTTCAATACCATCTCTGCCCCTTGATTTATTTATGAGCACGTCATCCCTCAGAGAAGACGTTAAGGCTGTTTTGATTTATTCATGTATCTTAGCCTTTCGACCATACCGTGATAAAGCAGACTAGGTTGATATTTTATAACGTGGAGCCCTTTCGCAACATTGTGAGAAACGAACCATTTCCTCACGAATGAGAAAAACAAGACCATAACCAGTCACATGCAGGATCGTCCGAATAAGGCTTGGGCCTGATAAGCAAAAAAGTCGCCGGCTTTTACTGAAGGGAGAGAAAAAGTTTTTAAAAAGACAGGTGCAAGCCGGAAGAAGAAAAGAGGAGTTTAGGACCCAGCTCCGAGCCAGTGCGCGGCTGAGCGGGCACCAACCCAAGACCAGGAACCCCAAAGTAGCAGTTATGACAAAACAGTGAAAGATAGTCTTGAAAAAGATAGGTGTTAGCCACATTTGACTAATAAGGGTGGACTGCCACCCAAGCCAGCGCGCGAACGAGCTGATTTTCCACCTCCGAACACCGGCCCAGGCTTACCCTCCGCCCCGCTGTAGCTTTCTTAGCTTACACCATGAAGAAGCAACCCGACAACGTAGTGAAGGCACATCGTGGTGGGGGGGATAATAAATACGATGTCAGATACTCATTAAGGATCCCTATTCTAAATATACTTGAGTTTGGCAAAATTTAGTGCTCCCAACATACAGAATTGTATTGTATACAGTTCATTGTATTGTATCACAAAGGGCCAATGCTTGGCCTATGTGTTCTCTTGTGGGAGTGCTACTGCAACCTAACCTCGCCTGACCTAACCTAACCTAGATCTCACTTTCGTTGCATAATTAATTGCTCTTCAAGCCCAATCTCAAATATGATAATTATTAATGATTAATCATAATAATTAATAATGATTATTAAAATAAATAGTGGTTAGTTACTTAAGATTATCTTACAGTTCTAAGGTGTCCTATTGCTTGAGAGCCTATATATATTCTATTGGTTCCTTGGGCCAGAAATAATAATTCAGAAATGTATTATATAACTAATTTTTTCAGTTTCAGTATTGAATAAGACAGTCATTTTATGGACCAGTAAAAGTTTTAATTGTGTTAAATTCAATTATTACTATGCAATATAAGCAATCATACACCCAATACCTCATGGGTTTTAAAGTTCCCTTGACAATTCAAATATGCATTGATCTTTGGAGGTCGTTCCCGAGAGCAATGAGTCCATAGTTTGTAAGGAGTGTCTTATTATGAATTTATTGATAGTCAAGTCTTAGTATGCGTGAAAAGTCATGACTATGAAGTGTTTAACAATTAAAATCATGATCGAATAATAACATTTTGAACGACAAATTGAAGTAATGAAAAACACTTACAAACAAAGAAAATTAATATTTATTTAGTTTAATTAAGTTGTTTGAAAAAGTTTAGGAGATGTATCGATAAATAAAGGAAATAAATATTTTATTGTAGATTTTATTAAATTTTATGCTAAACAGGGAAGAATAAATTTTAGATATACTCAAAATAATATCATTGAAAGTAATAGTCACAATATTTTTGTGATATTGACGATTTTATAAAGTATGTTTATTTTTAAAATACTAAAATGAATGTTGGGAAATATTTTCATTGGTACCCCTGGAGTAGGAATGAATTTGTTCTGCTTGCTTAGGAACGTCTTCAATTGTATTTAGAATTAGTGCAATGTTTGTTATAAAATATTGTTTGTTTGAATTTTGTTATTAAAGTGTTTTGAAATCGAGGGTGTATGATCTCTTAAGTATTAAAAAATGAGTTTTTATTTATTATTGTAATTATTTATTTGGCAGTATTTCATCTGAATTATACGTGAAATTGTTTAACACGAGAACCCATCGTTTCGTCATAATTATTATTTATTGTCTTATATTATTGTTATTGTATTGATAACATATTTATAATTATATTCCTTTTTTAATTGTGTGAAATACGTTAAATTGTTTGTAATGCTTCAAAGTGTAACGGTCTCTTGTGAAGTTACTATATATGCTTAAAAGCTATTTACACTTTCTTAATGTTTAGATTGTATCATAAAATTAGATTTTGATAGGGACTGTAAAGCTAAATACGGAAAGCCCTAGATTCTAAATAGGATAGTCTAAACGAGGAAGTGCTTTCCTTCCTGGTTCAGAAGGGAATCAGGGTAAGTTCATAAGTTTTTCTAAATTTTATTAATTAGTCATATATACTTTTAGGGAGTAATTTAACTTAATTTGAAACTGGTAGTGGTAGCATGAAAAGTTTGTGGTTGCTTATGGATGAAGTACACGAGTCTTGTCCTTTAGAAGAGCCAATTAACACCAAACCTTTTATTTAATTGTTTACTATTGTAATACATTATTACATTTTTTGTTGATTTTGTCTAAACTCTGGATATCCTTTTAGGTTTTCTAGAAATTATTTTAGCAAGACAACAAGTTTTACATTTTTTATGGCTTTTAGTATAGTTTATTTTTGTCTAACATGAGTGTCATAATAAATATACCTGTTGTTTTCCAAAATGAGTGTATCATGATTTAACTTTTTTCCTTAAAGCTTTTACAAGCATGTAAATTCAAGTATAATTTTAAATGTCATTGATATTGAAATTCAAAACAGGGTCTTATATTTCTAAAATAGCTTCAATAGTACAAAATTTTCGCAACTTAAAATTTTTGAAAGTTCTGGTAGGTCTGGTTTATTCTGTTTGATCTTCTCGTTATTCTTTATTTTTGTAGTTTTAAAAATATCACATTACAATAATCCCTGAATTAATCATTTTAGTTTTTCATTATGAAAATGTTTGTACATCTTCAGTTCGATTACTTAAATTTTTGTGACCAATATTCCCATCAGTTTTATTTTTGTAACATGTGCGTTTTTATGGATTCTCAGGATAAAGTATCATGTCGTCAAGTAGGAACCAATGCGGGAGTGGTGGTAATGGGACAAAACAGACTGAACTTGATCAAATATGGGGAGATCTACGACAAGGAATCGAACAAGTATATAATAGGCAATGTATGCCTAAACCACGGTACATGGAGTTGTATACGTATCCTTTCTTAATATTATGTGCATTTAACATTTTCTTAATGCATCTTGAAAGTAAGTTATAATTTTCAATTCACTTTTGTTGCTCTTGTTTTTCAACCTTTAGTAAATATTAAAAGAAATTACTGTTTGTGTTGATGTTATTGTCTAGCATTTTATTATCATTTGACAGACTCAGAGAATAATCTTGGAATGTATACTGTTTTAGTTAACTAATAGTACTAATATTGTTGACTCTAATATTATACTCCACAAACAAATATGTCGTTATCGGGCTATCAATATAGAGTTCAATGATTGGTTAATATTTGTTGTGGTAAGATAATCTTAAGAGGGGGGTATAATCTGTGTTTTATGAACTCAGAAAAATTGGATATTTCATTACGAATACATTTGGATATGAACAACTACATGGTATCCCTATCATGGTGCAATATTTTAATGTTGTTTGAGATATTTAAAATAATTTAATATGCATGTAAAATATATAAATATACTTCTATAACTGTAAAACACTAATTTCTGTTTTTGGCCAATTCTAGTGAAAAAAAATTGGAATATTAGAATATACTATAGAATTAATCTGCATAATTAACTTTTTTTTTTTGGTAATTGACTTGATCCAATATTAAGTCTTCAAGTCCTATATTCATAGATTTTACTTACACATTAAGTGATTCGAGTGATAAAGCAACATTAAAACACTTAAGGTTAAGGTACACTTATTTATTGGAGAGAGGATAATATTACATCTTATTATATCATTTCTTTAATATATGTATTTAAATAAATAATATCAAATATAATATTACTATAGTAGATATACATACATACATACATATCAATGATCAAACCACAATAAGAAATGGGAAAACAAGACTAAGATCTTTCAACCGTAACAAGCGGTCTTCGTCAGAGTCAAAAACCCAACTGAACACTAGATGCAGAAAACATCTGGTGAGGAGCTGAGAAGAGTGGGAGGGAAGAGTGGTATTTTAAAAGGGTGAAAGCACAGGAAAGGACTAATGTCCAGAAAGGGATGTTTGGGGAAACAAAGGAGTACAGTAAGAAAAAGTAAAAAACTATCCGCTAGCTGTCAACCCTCTTTGAAGAGACTATTGCCCTCGTGACGAAAGTATCAAGTTTGAAGAGACCGTTACTAATGTTTATAATGTTAGATCTATTAAATTTAATTAGGGACGATTCAATAATATTTCTTAACAACATTGATTTTTCATAGGTAATAAATTTAGCTCCTGTTAGGAAATATTATTGAATCGTCTCTAATTAAATTTAATAGATCTAATATTATAAACATTAGTAACGGTCTCATCAAACTTGATACTTTCGTCACGAGGGCAATAGCCTCTTCAAAGAGGGTTGACAGCTAGCGGATAGTTTTTTACTTTTTCTTACTGTACTCCTTTGTTTCCCCAAACATCCCTTTCTGGACATTAGTCCTTTCCTGTGCTTTCACCCTTTTAAAATACCACTCTTCCCTCCCACTCTTCTCAGCTCCTCACCAGATGTTTTCTGCATCTAGTGTTCCGTTGGGTTTTTGACTCTGACGAAGACCGCTTGTTACGGTTGAAAGATCTTAGTCTTGTTTTCCCATTTCTTATTGTGGTTTGATCATTGATTGTTGTTTCACGTGTTTATGTGAAATCTTTTTATACATATATATATATATATATATATATATATATATATTGATAAAAGTATCGACTGTGGAAACGAAACAAAACCAAAGTTTATCAGGACTCTGTCAGTTCTTCAGGTTCAAATTAAACTCTCAATGCCAACGTTGCAGTTTTTATTTAAAATCTTTTTTATTGTCTTATACACATATACATCTTCTTCTTATATCCTCATAGAAAGCCATAATTACTATCCCAAAATATATAAATATTGATAAAAGTATCCACCGTGGAATAGAAACAAAACTAAAGTTTATCGGGTCAAGTTAAACTCTCTATGTGAACTTGTCTATCCCCAGTTCTTAGTAATATATTTATGGAATGATTTGAATTGAAATTTCTACCCAAGATTTTGCCAAGAAATGCTAGATGGCTTCGATACGTGGATGATGTTTTGTGTGTATGGCCAGACAATGAATGCGTTGCAGATTTTTTGACTACCCTTAACAAGTGTGTTCCGTCCATTGATTTCACTTTAGAAGTAGAAAGTAATAATAAGCTACCTTTTCTAGATTTATATTTACATCGTTATGAGCACCATCTTAAATACAGTACCTATAGAAAACCTACTCATGTTCCTTCTTATGTTCATTTTTTCTCCTCTCATCCTTCTAATGTTAAAAAAGCGGTGTTCAGAAATATGTTTATAGGTTTTGTTTATGGGATTCCTTGTGGAGGTTGTGATTCTTCATATGTTGGACAAACGGGAAAAATTTTACTTACTAGAGTGAAACAACATAAATATTCTATTAAGAGGCAAGAAGAGTCAAGTGCTTTGTTTCAACATATTAATTTAAACAATCATTCCATAAAATGGGAAGATTCCAAGGAATTGATATTTCTCTCGTCTGATGTTGAAAGAAACTTAGTAGAAAGTGCCCTAATTAAGTATCATTTTGAAAAACTAGTCAATATAAGTCAGGGGCTATTTAAATTAGATGAATTCTTAATTCAAGGGACAGTTAAGCAAATTGGACCTGGGGGTGATCTTGAAAATGTATGAGTATCTTTGGACATGAACTGTGACCAGATTGTGGATTCAAATAATAAAATAATTTTTTTCCCTTTCTTCTCTTTTAATTAATATTGAATTATAATTCTATTTCTTACTGTTAGATCTGTTTTGTTTAATTTTATAGGGTATTTCTTCTTATCAA
This sequence comes from Hermatobates lingyangjiaoensis, assembly GCA_026182355.1. Classification (NCBI taxonomy): domain Eukaryota; kingdom Metazoa; phylum Arthropoda; class Insecta; order Hemiptera; family Hermatobatidae; genus Hermatobates; species Hermatobates lingyangjiaoensis. The sequence goes on along the minus strand of JAPFBL010000030.1, from coordinate 1,852,158 downwards.
GCTATATTGTCATATTGAGTTTCTAGGTGTTTTGTTACCTTCCTTCTCCATTACATTATGTTAGCTTCTCAGTTTTTACTTTGCTCTCTGATGACATACATTGAAAGGCCTCAGAGCATTTATTTCTGTTTTCCTTTTTCCATTGTGGTTTAAACTTCATTGATTGCATCACGTGTTTATTTATTGTGATTTTTCTGTATATATATATATATATATATATATATATATAAATTTATAATATAAATAATATAATAATGCTTACTATATTATTTCGGTAGCCATTATTTCTACTTTTTTTTATATACTGTCTACATTCTCATCATTCTAGTTCGTATCGTATCTTACTTCTGACATGCTTGTGCGTGCATGTAGTCATATTTATTTTTGGAATAATTTCCGAAAAAATGTATATTTTTATGTTTGATTTATTGATACTTGAAATTATTAACTCTATAAAATGTATCTTCTACTTGTTATGACAATGCTCTTCTTTCGGATTTATCAGCATTCTCATTTTCAAACGACATACTTAAATTAGTATTTCCTTAATTCTTTGTTTAGTCATGTGTATGACTATTGCACTAGTGTTCATCAACAGGTCAACAGAACATCTTCATCAAAGGGAAAAAAGAGCCAGGTATTGTTTCTTCTTTTGAAAATATTTGTTTATTACAAAGTTATACCACGTCTTGCTTTCTCAGATTACTGGAGGTGCGCAGTTTGTGGGTCTTGAATTATATAAACGACTTCGTGAATTTCTAAGAAATTATTTAGTCTCGTTGTTAAAGGTAAGTGAGTTCTGTAGCCTGTTTAAGATTAACTATTTGATATTTTTGTGAGTGTATCTAGAATTTTTTAAACAGTTTACTCTCCCATTCTTTAAATTGATAATAATGAAGTACAATTGGGATACTCATGTAACTGAAGGCCTATTAAATATAGTTGAAATTCAATTTATCGTATATATAAAAGTGACAGAGAATTTGTTTCGGAGTTAATTTGTTTGTTTTGTGTAATTGGTTGACTAAATAAGTTGTTTCCAACGCCGACACGTATGAGGCTTTCACCTTTTAATGCTGTTCTAGGGGTGGAAATTGTGGCTCGTTTATTATTTGGCATCCATTTTAGTAGGCAAGCCACATTACCTATGGGACTAAATAAGTACAAATTTAACCAGAATTCTCTTCTAAAGAGTTTAACTTTTAGAAATACAAAAATATAAAAATAAAAATTTTAATTATGTGCATTTAATATTAAATCATTATTCTTCCTTTTTAATTTTCTATGTTGACTGATTATTTTTTTCAGGATGGTTTAGATTTAATGGATGAAGATGTGTTACAATTTTATACTAGACAATGGGAAGAGTATCAGTTCAGTTCAAAAGTTCTGAATGGAGTCTGTGCCTATTTAAACAGGTACTTTAACTATTTAGTAATTTTCGGAACAACACAAGTATGTAATTTTTTTCACAAGCTAGGCAAGCATTTATTATGTGGTATTTCTCATGATTAAAAAGGGTAAGAAACACTAAGTCTTCACACAAAAGATTTTATCAAATGTCGACGTCTTAAGTGTTCTAAACGCGTTGACGGTTTGATAAAATCTTTTGTGTGCGGACTTAGAAATTTTTCCCTTTTCTAATTATAATTTCCTCAGTATAGTAAGTAAGAGTAGAGGGTGACGGTGTCAGTCTCTGAGGGACGGTGTACACAAGATTTCCGATCCCCCACGTAAAATGTATAGGGTCCTGACCAATATTCAAACTTCCAATCTCCGGTACCTGTATTTTATATATTATACTATTTAATGTACTTGATATGACTTTTTAGAATGAGTAATTTATTGTACAAGAATGTATATGAAAAGTAATTTTTTGCGACAAAAGAAAGAATCAAGCCTAATTTTTAATCTTACAAAATGCCGTAAAATTAAGTCAACCATCTCTTTCGTTCTTTGTGCAGGCATTGGGTACGCAGAGAATGTGATGAAGGAAGAAAAGGTATTTATGAAATTTATCAATTAGCCCTTGTCACATGGCGGGACAATTTGTTCAAACAACTTAACAAACAGGTGAGTTTCATTCATTATTCAAAATTTTATATTTAAATATCACGAAAAATATTTAGTAATAATTTTCAAGATATTCTCAGTGTCTTTACCTTTTTTTTAATCATATACATGGTGCGAGGAAAACTCTTCCATGGTTAATTATTCTTATTGTTTTCAGGTCACCAGCGCTGTTCTTAAATTAATAGAACGTGAGAGAAATGGTGAGACAATAAACACTAGACTTGTGAGCGGTGTCATAAATTGTTATGTTGAATTAGGTAAATGTTTTACCGTTTTATTTGATTTAATTCTATTTATGTTTGTTATATAATTAGAACGCTTTATTTATATAATTAAACTTTTTCATATCAGCACAAGATATGCTATGCAAGTCATTAGATAAAGTATATTTACATTTAATCTAATAGTAATCGAAGAAAGTGAAGGCATTTATTAATATATTTCTTTCTTTGCATTCCTGTTTATTAGAGTTACGAAAGTAAAAGATTTTTGAACAAGGTTTTAAGTCAAAATTTCAAGGTATTGAAGTAATTTAAATTTATAAATATTTAGTTTTTGTTTGACCTCATTTTTTGTACTTAGGTTTAAATGAAGAAGACCCTTCAGCTAAAGGTCCTAATTTAACTGTTTATAAAGAATCATTTGAAAATGTATTTCTGGAAGATACGGAAAGGTTTTATACCAGGGAAAGTACAGAGTTTCTATGTCAGAATCCTGTAACAGAATATATGAAAAAGGTAATTAATGTAGATTATTTATTTACTGGATCTTATTGATGTTCCATGATACATAGGGCAGTGAATTATATAAAAAGTAATTCAGTATCTTGTACATACTGAGAGTAAGGAAGAAACTATTTCCATTTATTTATTTTGTTAACTGAAAGTGATGAGGAAATGACTTCATTGAATATATCATTTGTTAAAGTTATTACCGTAATTAAATTGACCCCAGAGTTTGGACTGAATATTACGCTCACTTAAATTGACACTGTTAAGTATTAGATACAATTTACCAACGATTGGCTAAGTTGTGGTTGTTTGGTACTGTAGTGGATTTGCAGACCTTGATTGAATTTTATGGAGGTTTCCCTGTGGACATTCTCTCCAACGGCTGGTCAACTCCTCACTGAAAATATTCCTACCGGCTCTTACAACGAGAGAGAGGGTTTGCTGCACTGATACCATCTCTGGTTTCCCCTTCACCACTTTGTATGACGTATGACTTCACCACGTTCTCCGTGACGTAACAATACGCGGGGATCTATTGGAAAACCCTTTCTGTGGGCGTTTGTCAGGGCTTTGGTCTCCCATTTCAAAATCATAATCATTTGGATACACTTTTTTCAATTTCCTGCAAGATTCATTTGAGTCAATTAGGATACAGAGTAGTTCTTGCCTAGATCGATCATCTTTGCAACTTTTTAAAAATAAATAACATGTTTATATATTCATACCATACTGAGGTTGTGAATGAAACGTAAAATGAATAATGAAACTAAACTCTATGTTAGAGGATTATTATTTTTAAAGAAAAATTATATATCGAAGCAATGTCAACAATTAGAAATGATAAAAGGTAGTTTACATACATAATACCTATTTAACTTTTTCAGGCTGAACAACGATTGGCAGAGGAGCAAAAGAGAGTTCAAACATATTTACACGAAACTACATCAGAACGTCTCGCTAAAACTTGTGAGAGAGTAATAATAGAGAAGCAAATGGAAGTATTACACAGTGAGTTCCAAAATCTGCTTGATTCTGATAAAGATGAAGACCTGGGTAGAATGTATCAATTGGTTGCTAGAATACCAGATGCGCTTGGGGAGTTGAGAGGCCTTTTAGAAGCTCATATAGCTGGACAAGGATTTACAGCGGTTGAAAAGGCCCTTGATACTGCATCAGATGTAAATATTCAACAATTACATTTTAATTCTATTTTTATATCTGAGATTTTTCTTTATGTATAGTAAAATTACAAAATTTAATTTTTATAAACTGTACAATAAAACCATTTAAACGCGTTAATTGATTATTACAATGGGTTCTGTATTTACCACTTCCAAAACGTATGGAATATTCGATGGAAGGGAAGGCAACCAGCCGTTAAACGGGATAATGATTTTCGTATAATTTTGAATATACTGATTTTGTTTTATTATTTTGAAGAACATTGAAATATTTAATAAAGAAGTTTCTGTTATTTTTTCTTACAAAAGGTAATTAGTGTATGTTTAACATTGTTTTGATAAGGAAATAGAATTAAGGGCTTGCTTGATCTGTGTTCTTATTCAGTGTAAACTTGTTGGAATGAAAGCTTGGATAAATAGCTAGTGAATTTTCTCAAAGGATCAACCACACGTGATATTTATCCTTCAACCAAAATTATATTTATCGATGATACAGTTTTATTCAGATAAGATTGGAAAATCAGAATAATTTTTGAATTGGGAATTATCATTTCAACTTGGCTGAGGAGTTCAGCTTGCAAAATACTTCTATTTCAACTTAGTATTCGTTATTTATCTGTATAATACAGTTTGGATTTGATTGAAGTCCCAATTTAAATATTCATTAAACAGATGTTCGAATTCCGTACCAGTAAATATAAGAAGAAATATCCTTCAAGAATGGTGCTCTCTCTGATACAAAATTTTGTCTATTCCAACGTGATTGAAGGAAATTTTTGTTTTAATTAATAGTATTTGACGATGGATGAAATGTGGAGCTAATGAGTGCACATGGTATTGCTTCTTACTTTAAGGGTTGTTTGTTTCTGTGTGGAAAAATAGATAATATAAAAGATTTTAATGTGGCAGCAAAAATTTAGAAATACAAACACAGTGGAACTTTGTTTTTCAGGATCCAAAGGTTTATGTCTGGACAATTTTGGGTGTACATAAAAAGTATAATACGCTCGTAAATACCGCTTTCAATAGTGATACAGGATTCGTGGCTGCTCTTGATAAGGCATGTGGAAAGTTTATAAATAGTAATGCAGTAACTCGTATGACTGCAACGAATTCTAAAAGTCCAGAGCTGTTAGCAAGATTTTGTGATATCCTGTTAAAGAAGTCATCGAAGAATTTAGAGGAAGCAGAACTTGAAGGCACCCTTAATCAAGTGGTATGTACTGAAATATTGTGTTCGTAAACATAATTTAATTGACTAATACTTCTTATTACACATGCTTTTCTATATTCATTTAGTTTTAAAAGATTATATTTATTTTTGTATTACCAATTGTGAGCTCTATTTCCAAGTTATCTATATTGTGTGATCAGTTATTGGACTGGGAAATGTAAAATTAGTCAGAGGAAACGTACTAAGTATTAGTTAAACATATTTTGTATTAATATATTTTTTTTGATAATTTGAAAAAAATCCTTTCAGGTTGTGCATTTTAAATACACAAATAAACTTTCAAATATTACAGTTCGCAATGCCAGTGTGCTTGTGTAGGGTGTGAAGTGTTTGGATGGTGGATAAACATTGTTGTTCTGACATATTAAAGTACTCACCAGTTAGGTAATGGCAACTGATTCTCCATTTCTCAAAACGGGGACATTTTTTAGGATAATTTGTGTTGTATGTATCCACAATTTTGATCTCATTTTTTTCCAAAAGTACTTAACTTAATTAAAATATAATGAGAGTTATCCGATAACAAAAAGGAAAAGAAAAGCAAAAACGTCACTTTAAAATTTTCATCGTGTAAAAATTTGAATGTCTGTTGATTCCTTAAAGGGTGGAAGTTCAGGTATGGTTATGTATATTCAAAATCATGTTGTGTCTGAAGTTTGTAAAATTAATTTTTTTCTTCTAGAAAAAACAATGCTGAAAATGTTTTATAATGGTATTACCAAAAGTGTATTGGATTACACAGTGGTAAGGCCGTGTACTACAAGTTACGAAATAATTCTGATTAAGTTGTCATCGTTTCTTAGTTGGCTAACATTATTAATAAATAATTAGGAGTCGAAAATTGGGTGTCTGCTATATTTTAATGGTTAGCGTGCTTGAGGCTGAGCATATATTGTAATAATTAAAATATTTTTCTAAGAAAATAATGCGGTTACTTATTTTGATTCGCTGGTAACCCTTTATTCCTTAAGTTCCTTGTGAGTAGAAGAATTCTCTTAGATTAAGAGAACCTTTGTGTTTTTCACAACTACAATATGCACTTCTAAGGAGAATATACCTAGTTCATAAATTGTTTATAATAAATCACTTACACTGGGAATGCTGTTCCCTTTCCACATTGAACCGCCTACAGAGGTTTATAAATCGAATTTCAACTGATGAGTTTATTTATTATCTATATCAATAAAGAAGAATGTCCTAGAACGCTTTTTCTTCTTTGCATCAGGATGTCATAGCTAGAGAACTAAAACAGCGCTTCCTCCTCCTCCTTTCGAGACATGGTCGCGTACAAGTTTGGGTAGGGAGTGGTGTTCAAGGATTGTGCCGTGATTACTGCTATTCTTTGTTTAGAATGTGCCTTCCGTAAGGCAGCAGTTGGTTAGTCCTTTTGGAATTACATCTCAGTCTTACCTGCCTAGTGATGAGATACTTATTTTGCATGAACTTCCCTCCTTAATCCAAATATTCCTTATGTTTCCATGAAGACAAGGTGTTTCCTTCCAACATACTCAGGTTATACCGCCCTAATGCTGCTTGCAGATTTTTGGGCTATGTGCAAGAAAATTAATCAGAATATGAAAGGAAGTATCATAATTTCTACAGAATTTCTGGGGCTCTGCAATGTTCTCCAAGCCCAGTATTGCTTAAATATCTTTTAAGTCTGCTGTGTCCTTTGACAGCTCCAATTACATTGCTCATCTACTCCTCAATCCCATCAGTGATACATTATTTCGATTATAAGTTTTTTGCTTATCTGTTACATCGACGGGTCCGCCACTTCTTTAATCAGTAACCGGAAGTCAGACATTAAAAAGGCATTTCGGTTCTTACTCTAGTAACACTGATTATGGCCCCACAAAGCCAAGTTGACTTAAGTTTAAAGACTTTTTTGCTTTCTCTTTTCCCTTTACACAACTGTGGTCAGGGACTCATATTCTTTTGAAAGTCTTCCTTCATATATTTACCTTCCGAATTCCTGAACTCTGAGACTGATGAAGGAGTCGTAGAGAATATTGCTATGATTGCTGGTTGGCTATCCGGGAAAATATAAATGCTTCACTTTGGTAGATCCCTCACCTGCAATATGTTCACTACGACCAGTTTTTCTACTTTGAAACTCGGGTATGTATGTAGGAAGAGGAAATGTATGTACCCTATTCATTATTCTAATATAAATTCTCACGTTTACCTGCCCTTCACCCACTTTAGGGTCGTCAGTAAAGATACCAACTCATCAGTTGGGAAGACAATTTCATTGCTTTCTCTCTGCTTCTTTAATGTAAGATATTTCTTTAGTCAGAGTAGTCCTGCATCAAAAATACTTCACTCCATCTTAATAGCCATCTCGATTCAAGTATGGCTTTTACCACTTATAATATCTCAATAGTTTCTGTAGGCTTGGTCTACATAAATTACACTTCAAGTTTGGTTAATATAACTTAATGTGAATATACAACAATATTTAAATCATCATATGATCATGTTTAGATGGTGGTTTTCAAATACATAGAAGATAAGGATGTTTTCCAAAAGTATTATTCAAAAATGTTAGCAAAGCGGCTTGTACAACATGCCTCTGCTAGTGATGACGCTGAGGCAAGTATGATTACGAAGTTGAAACAGGCATGTGGTTTTGAATATACAAATAAACTCCAGCGAATGTTCCAGGTATGTCTTTAATTATATTGTTTCATTGTTATATGTAACAAAAGTTTGAGTTACAAATGAACATTCAGAATATATTTTTGTATATGTGATAGCTGTAATGGTTTTTACATTTTAAACTAAAACAAAATGTATAGTAGTTCGTTTTTTGTTGTAGTCAAAATATTTATTTAATTACAGAATCATCCTTTAAGTAATATGAGTACAAATGCTAGTTTGGGGGGAGGGGGGTGAAGGCCTTTTTGATTCACCCTAGATATAACATTATAAATATGATAACATTATAACATTATTGATATATAATGGATAATTGATATTCCAGATAAAAGTATTATTATTATTTGAGGGTAACTATAGCACTGCGTCTTAAAAAAAACTATTATTTCTGTATTAAAGTACCCCAGCAGTTAGCTTCAACACCTCCAAGAAGCTCAGCACTTTTGCTGGTTCTCGCAGTAAAAGTTTTTCTATGGTTTTGTTGAGTGTCCCGAAGCACCTACCTCTGTGCAGCAAAGTTGCCTTGCAGTCGGTCAGCATGTGCAACGGTGTTTCTTCCTCTTCTTTGCAGAATCTGCACAAACCATCATTGATACTGTCCATAGAGGCTCCCTACGTTTCAAGAGAAAGTAACTTCCTTTCTCCTTCTTCGGGTACTTAGGTGCACTTGTGGGAGGTTGGCTCCTACTAGTTAGCGCTTTTGGACGGACCCTCTGCGCTTCCAGATGATGGTCTCCGGACTACTTCTTCTAGTACCATACAGGGGAAAATCCCTGAAGCTCTGTCGGTGGTATTTTGTCCGCTCCGGTAGAGCACCGCAACGGGTTCGCCTGGTACCCTAGAGGCTTCGTTCTAATACAGTAACCCCTGTATCACCTATCCTATTCCATTACTGCCCCACAGTTATAAGTAGAGCATTAGTCATTTTCTATCGTATTATGTAATATGTTTCTGTTTTTCATAAAAAGGGAGTATTACAGAATAAGTTTTGTATCAGTATTGCAATATTTTATTGATGAAGTTTGTATTTCCAATTTAAATATTTTCTTTTACAGGATGTAGGAATTTCTAAAGATCTGAATGAAGAATTTCGAAATTATTTAATAAAGTCAAATGAACCATTAGATATCGATTTCAGTATTGAAGTTTTAACCAATGGAAGTTGGCCTTTCCAAACTGGTTACACATTTTCCCTTCCTACTGAAGTATTTTCATTGCGTATTTTTATACTTATTTCATTATAATTAGCTAAAATTAATTGGTTATATTTTTTTTTAGTTGGAGAGAAGCATACATAGGTTCAAGGCCTTTTATAATAGCAAGTTCAGTGGTCGTAAACTGAGTTGGTTGTATAATATGTGCAAAGGAGAATTAGTTACAAATTGTTTCAGGAACAGGTACAAATTGTTACTTCAAATTTCGTTATTCTAGATATTTTATTTATTTCAGTAGTCATTAAGAAAAACATTTCATAATAAATTACTTAAGTATATTAATCCGAATATTCGATTTATGTACTAATTAATATCAGTTTTTGATATAAATCATTCATTTTTATTTGTTTTTGTTCAAACTTTTCGTATATATTTTCCTAGTTTTTAAGTTTTACTTTAATTTTCATAATAGTAGAAGTTGTCACTTCAAATAACATATGAATTACATTTTCTATATTAAGATTTCACATAAACACGTGAAACAACAATCAATGATCAAACCACAAAAAGAAATGGGAAAACAAGACTAAGATCTTTCAACCGTAACAAGCGGTCTTCGTCAGAGTCAAAAACCCAATAGTTGGGTTTTTGACTCTGACGAAGACCGCTTGTTACGGTTGAAAGATCTTAGTCTTGTTTTCCCATTTCTTTTTGTGGTTTGATCATTTTCTATATTAATGATTTCTTAGAAATTTTGAAATTGCTTATATCTAAAAGTTTATATATTTAATTAAATAAAACTTTTTAAGTACATTATCGAATTTTATGAACTGATGAAGCTTTCTGGATTAATATTATATATGGCTACTTGAGGATGTATTTTGTGAATTATAAGTATGTAGATTGTAGTGAACTTCGAATATTTTAAGGCTCATTATATGCTTTATCACTTTAATTCGTAGGTACACCCTGCAAGCATCAACCATGCAAATGGCAGTTCTTCTGCAATATAATTCATCAGAGTCATGCACGGTTGCTCAGCTCACCGAGAGCACTCAGATCAAGCCAGAGTTTCTTAACCAAGTTGTCACAATGCTTCTCAAAGCTAAACTTCTAGTTGCTGAGAGCCTACCTGCGTCACCTCAAGATGATGATGAAGACGATTCCAACATCCACCCAGCAACCGTCCTCTCTCTTTATATGGCTTATAAAAAGTTTGAACATCATTATTTTATTGATACGATTATAGAAGGCAGTTTGTTTTTTCCTAGTGTTTCTTGATTTGAATTATTTGCGACCATAAAAAGTTTCCTTTTGTATTTGTTATCAAATCTAATTACTTAATAATCATCAGAGTTTCTTAGTTTATTGACTTCAAATTGCAAAATATCAAATTAACATGCAAACTTTAAATAGGTACATTAATAAAAAAAATTGTCCTATAACAAACATTTCAACTCTCTTTTATGGATGTGTTTATTTAAAGAAAAAAATATGGAATTTCGTTTTTTTTATTCTAATATCAATAGTTCATCTACTTAATTAAAACATGCCTATTGATTTTTTTTGTTAACAGTAAGAAATATCGTGTAAATATTAACATGCCACTGAAAGCTGAAACGAAATTGGAACAAGAATCAACCCAAAAACACATAGAAGAGGATCGAAAACTGCTCATACAGGCAGCCATTGTGAGAATAATGAAAATGAGGAAGGTCTTGAAACACCAGCACCTTGTGGCTGAAGTTCTTAATCAATTGGCTACACGTTTCAAACCAAGAGTTAATGTCATAAAAGTAGGTTACTACTCATTATTTTAAGAATTACCTTTCAGAAATATTTTATATATACAGTAGAACCTCGTAGTACGAGTGACTTATTGTACGCGCAATTCACTTTATGAGTATCCATTCGTAAGAATTATTGTCTCGTACGACGAGTAAAAATTTGAAGTATGAGCGATCGTAACTAAGGCAAGTTACTATGTTGTGTTGATAACTAAGGTAAAGAGGGGCTAACTGATGTCTATTTTTAAGAAAAAGAACGGTCGAAGTCAAGCTGAAGCAAATAGGCTGGGCATCTCCCGTATTTGTTCTCTTTATTCGAGGAAATTATTCAAAATATATCACAGATGACGTTATTACAAACACAATCGGTCACCTCCCTTTTATCTTAGTTATTGATACCCACCTCGCCCATTCACGTGCTCAATTTACCTACACGACGATGGCGTCATTAACGAACTCGTTGACGAGGATGGATAAGGAAATGCTTGCGATGTGACTAAAAGTGCACAAATTTATCGACAAATACCATCTACAAAAACTAAGTGCATGTCCTGCGGTTGCTTTGTTCAATGACAATGGTTTTGATTATTTTTGTGGCATTTTAAAATTTCTCTTTATAGGCTTTTAAAGAAATGATCTGTAAGTGCTCAAAGTGACGGAAGTAAGGCCAAAAATGCCAACGTAAGTGATGATGACAAAACTATAAAACATCAGAAATTGTCCCACCTGATGTTTCAATGTATTCTCATGATAGACACTACCTATTCCCAGCTTCACCATCTTACGTACATCTAGATTAGATGGTCTCAGTTTTTAGTTTAGTAGATTAATAAAACATGTCTATTTCATCCCATGCATTTTATTATTTATATGACATATACAGTATTACTTATTTGTTCTAATTGTGCCTTTTCTGTGTAAAAAGTAAACTTTTTTGGGGATGGAACAGATTATTTATTTTCAATTAATCTCAGTCCGAAAAATTACTTCGTAATACGAGTAAGTCGCAATGCGAGCTCGGTATGGGAACGAATTAAACTGTACTGCGAGGTTCTACTATATATTTGTATATATATATATATATACAGATGTTAACTTGTGCTATTGTTTTGCTTTTATTTTTCAGAAGTGTATAGATATCTTAATTGAAAAGGAATATCTTGAAAGGACGGAAGGACAAAAGGATACTTACAGTTACTTGGCATAATTACTGAAAAATTATTTTATAATTACATTTTGGAATTAAACAAATTAACGTTATTTTATTTGGAGTGTAGCTATATAAATAATTTACACTCGTTTTTACAAATTCATAGTAGGTGGTAAATGACTTCAAAATAAATGGGACGAACTTTTATGTTCTCATTGCCACATAAAGGTTACTGAACGTATGTATAGATTTTATAGATGAATGACTTCTGACATGTTTGTCTTGAGTCACAATTGTAATAATCTTACTGATATGTAATATAAAATGTTATGTTATTGTATTATAAAAACGTGTAAATTTCAAAGGAAAATGTACATTTAATTTTTTACCATTAATATTTTAAACTTGAATAATCGGTTGTATAAAAGTGTGGCATGTTTAATTTTTTGTTTTAACCGTTTCCTCTTCGTTACGTCCCTTTTTCTTTTTTTTTTAAAAAAAATAATTGGATACAATATATTTTGTTCAGCTTTATTCACTAATAAAATATCAGTAATTACGCTGGCACCCAACACTGGGGAATTAAAAGAAATTACCATTATGTATGTCAAATGTTTTTCCCAAAGTCGTTCAACAGTATGAGTAAATTATGAGACAGAAAATTTCATTTGTTGGTATTTATTTGTCATGTGTAAATAAACGGGCAATACTTAAAATAAAAAATCAGAAAAATAAATAACAAATATAAAATGAAAAAGTTAACATTTAATACCGTAATTATTGAAAAAAGCGCCGAATATATTTCTTTCTTTAAATCTTAATAACATTACTGTAATTCGGAAAACTTTTTTTTTTATCTCTGAATGTTGTACGTTCAAATATGCGATTATTTTATTATCAAATTGTTATGTATACTTCAAAGGAAAACCTAAATATGGATTTCAATGCGCTTGATTTTCTTTCTTTATATATATATATATATATCTAAAGATGACTAAAGCAGAAAATTAAGGAACAATAAGTTACTTGTTTTATACGGAGTTTCCTAAACCGACATGGGCTACTCAAGGGGTATATTGCACTGGCTTGAATATTGAAAGTTGAAATTTCCCATTTTTATAATTTTATTTTTTTTTTTAATAATATATCTCTTTTGATTTATTTTCACACTTTTCTACTTTGTACTTACAGACATAATTTATTTTCTTTTCCTTTTTTTATTATTATTATTTACAATTCCCCCCCCCCCCCCCCCCTATGTCCTTTCTTCTTGTAAGACAGTTTCAACCGAAAAGTAGTGCTTCGTTTGTTATTCGTGCTTAAATTTTATTAAATATATATAAATAAATCTCACAAATGGTGCATGCATGCACCTTAAGAACGTTGGATATCTTATCTTGGTGCTTTCTAATTTAAAGTGTTAAGAATTTCACTTGTCCAATATTCAGGGTAAGTTTCTCAACGCAATTAATGAACCAACAAATGTAAATGTAGTAGTTACATTTAAAAAAAAAAAGTTTGGATAGTTTGTTGATGCCTACTTACTGGAGCATTATCTAGGTGTCCAATTACAAAGGAATTTTGTATCATTATTTAATATTGTTTTGTCTAGAAATCATTGGAAATAAATTTAGTAATCATCGATTTCAATACAAATAATTATTTGAAATAGTTTATATATTTGATAACATTTGGCATTGCTATTTCGTTTAAAAAAAAATGTTATTTTTGGGAAACAAATAAATGTTAATACTCAGTATAAATGCAAATTTAATACTAGAACATCATTGTTATAAAATGACTTACCGACTTTATTTTCAGTTTTGTTGGTAAAATATGTTTGTTACTCTTATGTTTGTAAAAAAATTTTTTACTATAATAAATAATATATATGTATAAATATATATATTCTTTTCACTTTGTCCATCTGCTCTTAATGAGCATGTGATATAGCATTCTAAAATGAGGATGGGATGGATTCTGGAAACCATTCTGGAAGGGTTTTTATAGTTTCTAATTTTGTCAATTCAGGCTGATATAAAATAAATTTTGTTGCCAATTTTTTGTATTTGTAAAATTAGAAATACCTTACTTTCTGAGAACATATTTATGAAGGTTGATGCATGAAAATAATTAATCATTTATTGTTAAGATATAATATTTCTGATAAAGTTATATTGTCCAGGTATAGTTAAAACAAAACAATTTTTTTTTTTATTTCAACCAAGATTGCATATTCAACAAATTAGGAGTAAAGTGTATGTACCATATGTACACGTGTCAATATTCCGTACTAAGATTTATCACAGACAACATATATAATGCTAAATTTCATTATTGTCTAAGTAGGAAATAAATTTTTTTTTATGGTTTTAAGTAGATTCAAAAAAAAATATTCACAGTATTGACCTTATAAAGATATAAAAATAGTTTCTAATCATTTGAAATTATCAATTATAGCACAAGGAAGTATCTGTACACTTTTTTAACAACAAGGCCTTTCCTTTTTGTCACTCTGAGTTGAAGGCATACTTTCTTGAGAATGGGATAAAGGAAAGCTACTGGTGTCAGTTATTTGAATAGAATTCAGTTTGTTTTGACTCAAGATAACCATTCCTGTTGCACAACGCAAAAAAACGTCTTCTATCCCTGAGAAAAATACATAGGATTAAGTTTAAATTGCGTAATAATTTATCGGCTAACATAAAATTGTGTGTGATGAAACACCAATTCGCTTACTATATATAGTTCTTATTTACTTATCACACTCTAATTAATGGAAGTGATGACACAAACAGTAATTTCGATCTCGAGTAAAAATAAAGGTTCTTAAAGTATCCAGAGTTAACTATTATTTGTTATTTTTCTAGCATTTATGGTAAATTATATATTTGAAGGAAATTAGGTCCTTTATTCGACAACCGGATATAAATTTAACGTCAATACTATATCTTCGTTTCACGCAAACCTTTCTATATTTCTTAACAACTAAAAAATTGAAATGTTGTATTGGATAAAGTTTAAACGAATATTTAGATATTTCGAAGACATCAAAAGCGAACTTGTGGATACAATTTTAAATTATATAGTTTTCTATTACATGTTCATCAACCCATACCATGAGTGTTACTATTTTAAAAAGCCTTCTGGCAACCCTGTTCCTAAATCTGCTCTGTAAACTCTGGATAGAAAATGATTGTTTCCAATTTAACAAAAAAAATTCTGCACGATAATATTGGTCTACCTACCTTGGGTAACAATATTAGTCCTCTGTTTGCTGCTTTGGTCTTGTGTTTTCTTCACTCAATCCACTCAATAAATTAGTTTTAATAAGCAGACGTGCCTGACTTTGACAGGTATTTTACAACAATTCCGAGATGATACGTGGTATTCCAAAATATTAGAGAAACCGAATTTATCCTAGGAAAAATTTCGTTGTTTGGTAATTTTATTTTAAAAATATACGGGTATTTTTAGGTGCCTGACACTGTAGCAAGTAGGTATTGTTAATTGATATATCTGTGTAGCTATCCAAACAGTTTAAAAGTCCATAACTTCGCTTCTATGTTGAATTTCCAATCAATTCAAATCTTAGCTTTTAAGTTAGACATGCACAAATCTGCTGTCAAAGTTTCAGCTCTCTATGACTTATGGTGGCTGAGTTTGCTTGTGACAAAATGTACAAGCGAACAGACAGAAATTTTTCGAAGGGTGGATTCGGTTTTTGCCGAATAACGTTTTAATGCATAAAACGTATATAACTTGAAATGAGTCAGTTCTAAGCAACAGAAAAAACCTTTCTTTGATTTATATAGATATGGCGGCATTATGTTAATAACTTTTTTGTTACTTCTAAATGTAATGGACAGACAACAAATGTTTTTCAAAACTCTACAATCACCACCCTCATATTCAGTGTACTTTGGAATTTGAAAATAAAAAAATCTTTAAATTCCTTAGTTAACCATAACACGTAGAGACAACCATTCGAAAAACTACGTTAAGTTTCAGTAATTCACGCTTCTTTGTTTCTTATTGACGGCGGTTTACTCTATGATACACCGTTTGAACATTCCTCTTATCTGACCAAAACCGAACCATAAAAATAATAGGAAAAAAGTCCTTATTGAATGAGTTTGTCCTTCAACACTACTCAGATCGAGTTAATATGGAGTGGATTTCACTACCATTTGTAGGGAAGCTTTCTGTTAAGTATTACCAGAACTTTAAGAGAATTTAATTTTAATGTTAGCTTTAGATCTACGGCTAATTTGAAAATGTTACATGTTAGGTTAGGTTGCAGTGGCCGTCCCAGAAGAGAACCAAGTCAAAAGGCACCTTGTGATACCACAAAAGAAGAAAAGGGTTATTCTCCCTCGTCACTGATATACTTGAACCATCCCGAGAGAACAATAAATTTGATTAGATGACATATCAGTGGATGCTAGGTTCTCGAAATTGTCAAAGAAGTACTCTCCTAATGTTGATTTCCTTCTTTGCGCCATTACAGAGCATTGAGAAAGAAAGTGAGGAACAGATTCCTCTTCCTTTTTTTGACATGCTCTGCAGATATCCCTTGCCTCTAGGGCTAACCTGGTGGCATGCTTTCTATTACAGCCAATGTCTAATACAAACTGCAATCACATTGGCTACCATTTCTCTACTACTCTACTCCTAGAAAGAAGTTCCTTAGTCTTTCTGTAATTACAGGAAGGCAATCTATAATAGCTACTTCAAAATGTGCCCTCCCCTATCCATCTTTGGTTTACACGATCTCAAACACTTCGGCAAACTCGAAGTTTGCATGTGAAAAGTGGAACCCCAAGATGATAAAGGATATCCTGTATCGAAAGAAGGGTGCCATATCGGGCAAGCTCATCAGTCTTGCAGTTGCCTATTATGTCCAGTGTCCCGGAACCCAAAAAAGGTCAATTTTTAACCTCTCTAACAACCTATTTCAGAGTGTTCTAAAATTCACGACTACCTCAGACGTACTTCAAAACCCATTAAGCGATTTGATACCGACTTGTTCGTTACCTGTTTTGATATTACGACGTGCGCCCAGGTTATTCAGCCATATCACGAATAATAGCAGAACAGATCGATGCTTTTTAGCGTGAAAGCTCTTTTGCCGCATCTTGGGGGCAATAGTCCTAGCCAAAGATAAGAGGCAAACCAGCCTCCGAGATACGTCAGAGGTGGACCATGCGGAGGCGAGTTTCCACGACCCTACATCACTTAAACAAATACTAGTATGTATCACAAAAACAAAAGCCGAAACTTCTTCCAAAGTTAGAATAAACAAAAAGAAAAATAAACTTCTAGTAAACTAAAAGCATTGTATACAGTAAATAACTAAAAAAGCAGCTTTTCAAAACATAATAAAGTCTCACTCGGTGAGCGCTAGTGGCATTGTCTCCGATGTCTTCCTTATATAAATGAACAGAACTCTTTTTCCATAACTAGTCAGGGCACTCCGGTATGTCTATGCTACGAAACTCCCCGTAGCCATCTCATAGTCTTATCTTATTTTAGTATATCTGGGGCATACATCCAGGATGTGCTCTACACTCTCCAGGGGGTCTCCACAGCAACAGCCTGAACTTTCCCTTCTCCTAAACCTGAAGAGGCAGGCACCAAAGTCCCCATGCCCGGTTAATATCTGCGCGAGCCAGTGATCAATTAGAAGACCTCTCAGCCCCATTCTTGTCCCAACATTTGGGAGTTATCGGTCTGCCCTCGTCCCATCTCGCCTGCCAAAGACGCATTCCCCATTGCTTGAGTTGTGTTTCTCTGTCCACGACCTCTTCCGGAGAACACACTATCCATTTGGGGCAGTACCCTCTATAGAGGAGAAACAACTCTACCCTGAGCTTTATCCGTATGTCAATGGGCATGCGTCGCCAGGGCAGACGTAGTCTTATAGCCCTTAGTCATAGCCAAAAGTGCCCTCGCAGACGAGAAATCAAAGTTCTTCTGTGCGAGGAGTTTAAGTCCATGCCCCAAAGCGGCGCTCCATACATCACGATTGCCTCATATATAGCGCAATAGAGTATAACTCTTGACTTGATAAGGATAGGCCGCTCGTGATACCACACAAAGAAGATTCGTTCTACATCGGGAGTTCTCAATTTTGCTTAACTGAAGTGTATTTAGAGTAAAGATCTTTAACAAGTACCTGACATCATACAGGCTCGGGGCCGACTGTTCGTCCTCTTCGATGGACAACGTGCTCATATTTATTCACCTTTCACGTAAATAATTCGAGGGCCAGAGTGGATATTGAACTCCCGGACCTACCAGTTCAGAGGTGAGCACGTTTCAACTGAGCTAACCTGGTGCCCAGTTTATATTAGCAAGGCATGGTGTGTCATTTCAATGTACACAGTACCGCTATGTAAACATAATTACTTGCTTTAATAATTACATTCCTTCCCCCTTCTCATATTACTCAATAAGAGTGTACTATAAGTACACAGTAAATAGAAAAACACACATTCTCTAATTTTCGGTTTAACCGTCATCAGGACAGAGGAGATAGGGACGCCAAGTGCACATGCGAAGCGACGATTGGAGACCAACCAACAATGTTGTCAAACGTGTGCCCAGTTCAAGGGAAGTAAGAAAAATAAATAAGAATAAGTGAAGAACTGAGAAATAATAATGAACAATATGAAACTGTGAAAAATAAATAAATACTCAAGAAAATGAGGAAATACGCATTGTTGTTAACATGGACGGCAACGGGTTGATCGGAGTGGTTATTGATGGAAGCTCCGATCAATAGGACCGTTCATCCGGACGCTAAGTTTGGTAGATGCCAGACCTACGCAGTCCGCATACACTTGGTACAACTTTTAGAATAACCATGGTTACTTTTTTCAGTCAAAAGTCTGAATCTTTCACCCTTTCAGAGTAAAAGGGAATTCAGACTCTGCCACTCATTATTGATATACTGGGTAGGCCGTAAGTCGCGCACCAAGAAATTACGTTGAGTGTGATGTGAAACAATGTAAAAATAATGGGGTAGAATATCTTTTCCTTTCTCCTGATGTATAAGAAATGTTCTTTCACAGAGTAATTTATAGTTATTTGAATGTATTGCATTCAATTATAATCAGAGTTTTTATAGTTATGATTTGCATTTACAATTTTTTTCCTTTAATTTTGAGATATGTCTTTAACAATAAACGAGCAAGTGAGTTAATGTTTATGTCTGGTGCTACTAATCGATCTGTTGCTGAGAAATTTAAACGAATTTATCCTGATCCTAAGCCAACTTCTCATACAACAGTAGGCCGTTTTATATTGAAATTTCGTCAAACTGTTAGTATCCTAGACAAACCACGAAGTCGTCCTATAACAGTGTTTGATGAAATCAGAATACGCGTAATCGAAAAGGTTGAAAACAGTCCCTTAGATAGGATAGTTCCTTAGATAAGCTTCTTTTAAATAATCAAAATTTTCTTAAATGTTTTGGTGCGCGACTTACGGCCTCCCCTGTATATTATTGATTAATTATATCAAAACTTTTAATCTATACAATGATTACTTTTTTACACATAATAAGACACTGAAAAAATCAACTCTTCGCATGAAGAATTCTTATTTTACTTTAAATTAATAGCAGGTCTGATGTTTACATTGACTAGCTGAACTCATCTTTTTTACACTCAGATATACTTGAGAATTTCTCTCTTGTGAGACATACCATTGATATGTAACACATAAGCATCAGTCCAGTTGTGAGATCAGTAATACA
The DNA here is from genome assembly GCA_026182355.1 of Hermatobates lingyangjiaoensis. Lineage (NCBI taxonomy): Eukaryota > Metazoa > Arthropoda > Insecta > Hemiptera > Hermatobatidae > Hermatobates > Hermatobates lingyangjiaoensis. The sequence goes on along the minus strand of JAPFBL010000030.1, from coordinate 1,832,425 downwards.
GCAATGTTTTATGTATTAATCTTAATCTAAAGAAATGACAAAATTTAAAATCAGTCTTTGAAAAAGTAACGTTAGTGATATATTACTTCCAACCTGAATCAGTCAACGCAGATACTTCAAAATACGAAGCTGAGACTGAATGAGCATACTCCATAGCTTCTTCTTTTGACACTTTTCTCGTACTTTCAAGATCAGTTTTATTACCAACAACACACAATACCATGGGGTCGGCTACATTCCTCTGTAATTCTTAAACAAAAATAAACGTTATAATACTAATATTCATATTTAAATACAGAAGTGACTTTATTATAAGCAAGTGAATTAAAAATTAACGCATAACTCACAACATGAAATTCTAACATGAGATTAAGAAATATCGACTAATAACGTCTCAATTAATAACAGTCTATCACTCCTCGTCCGAGTTAACAAGAGAAATAACGGATCTCATCAGTCATTCCATTTGACTGGCGAGAACCGTAACAATTATGAGATATTAGCTGTTGATTATACATTGATATATATAAATAAACTTTAAAAACAGAAAGAAACACGAATGAAAACTAGACATGAGGAACTACATCCATATTTCGACCCTTTTAACGGTTATCCTTAGGAAAGAAAGTGATACGTTGAGAAGATGTAAGCCAACTGTACAGCTTCTCAGAATAAGTGCTAGTTGACCACAACGAAAAAGAAGAAAGTATTAGGAATAACGAAAGAAGTTATAGTAATAGAAAGAATATAATAATAATAAATAGAAGTTACTGAGAAATAAGTAATAGTAAATAAAATTTTGTAATACAAAATTAAATTTAATCCTTTAGAAAATTAATACATAAAAAATAATTAAGACAATTAAAATCAATTTAAAGTGGAACCTGGTAGTACGAGCAGCCATTCTAAGAATTTTCACCTCGTTCTAAAACTTTGTAGAACGAGGGACTGCTTTTCTCATAGGTGGTCTCCGTTTTATGTTTGGTTGATTAATAAAACATGATTATTTCTGCCTGCATTTTTATTATTCATACTAGCTGACCCGGCGAACTTCGTACCACCTAACAGTCGATGACTGTGGTGTCAACGTAAACTTAATTTAATATTTAATTATTAACATAATAATTCACCCAACAGCCGTTTAATAACCAGACTTGGATGAATGCTGTCATTATAATAGGCATCATAATGGAGTACACTGAGTTTCAAATCAGCATGAGTGGTTCATCTGGTTCGAGCAGTGCTCACTCGAATGGTTTGCAGTCTTTGTTTCAGATGAACGGAATCGAGAATAAAGTTCTTGGTCGGTTTTCAGTTTTGCCTCATATTTTTAAAACGTTTCTGAGTTATGAAAATGTGATAGCGATTGTTCGTAAAACTATCGCTAAGAGCATCACTGCACTTTGATTTAAACACAATGGTCATTTAAAGTTTTGGTAATAGAAAAATTCCATGTAATACTGCATTTTCATTTAAATAATGCAACATGTATCATTTTTTCACGTTACTTTAATTATTTTTCTTTATTGATGTAGACTTGAAATGTCTACAAATATAGAAGAAAAGTTGGCTTAAAAATGTTTTTACTATTTAACGCTGGACCAATCCTCGATGAAGAAAGAAAAATAGAGTTGAATATATGTGGTGGAGATAAGAAAACAATGAGTCACATAACGAACCTATAAACCACAGTAAGAAATTCGGAAATAGGACTAAGATCTTTTAACTAAAACAACTTGACTTCGTCAGTCTCATTCAAACTAAAAGATCTTACCACCACTTTTGAATTTCTCACTGTGTTTTAGACGTTGATTTTCATTTCACGTGTTTACTGCGAAATTTTGTAACTATATATTAACTATATATATATATATATATATATAGTATGTAACTATATATTAACATACTATATATATAGTTAAAAAACAGAAAGAAACCTGGTGAAAACAATACAATATGATTCATTTTCAATACTTTGACCTGTAAAACCATAATTTTCGATTTGAAATGTCTTTAGGAGAGATAAGAGAGGGAAACCAAGCCCAATGGTACAGAGACGGTTGGAGACAAACAATGTTGCCGCAAACGCGCCCGGCCACAGAGAATAAGGTAGAATAAAATCAATTTAAAGTTAAGTATAGGATAGAGAATATGAAAAACTAATAATAAATAAAAGAAAAACAGTGGGATGAACAAAGGAAATGATACATAAATAAAAGTTAAGAACTAAGCTTTAATAAAAATATAATAAAACTTAAAAAAATATTGAGAATACAAATAATGTTAATATCAAACAAAATAAAAAAAAAAGAAGATAACATAAAACTAAATCAAAGAGAATGAACTAATTAATAATTTGAAGCATTATCTCTTTAGATTAAGACCAGGTGCATAACGCGAAATGAAGAGCCAAATATGCTAATACTCTATATATAAACATATTATATTGGTCTCCAAAGATCTTACTCTACGAGCTTCGGAGACTCGTAGAGTAAGATCTTAGCAATCAGAGGAAATATGTCGCAGATTCTGCAACCTGTAGAATTCTGTAGTCTGTGGCTATTGGTATGAATGGTGATGAGAAGATGGGAGTGGTTGTTGATGGACTTTCTATGACCGTTCATACGGAGACTTAAGTGTAGTGGATGCTTGACCTACGTGGAACGAATCACATTTGGTAACAACCGTAGACACAGTTTTTGGAGGTACAAGAGCCCTCGTGAAAGTTAGATTCCTGTGGGATATAAATTGCCAAAGTTTGGGGGGGGGGGGGGGGTGGCTGTAGGACAGGCGTGGGGGTCTTAATTATAACTATGTTTTTACAACAAAATATAAACTAGACACCAATCAAACGTTCAAAATGGTCAATAAATTATGGACAGAAGACAATTATAAAGAAAACTCAATTCATTATTTGGCCATGCGGCCTCATATTGAGAAAAATAGTAGAGTTCAAGTGATGAACTAAAGCAGGACTAATTCTTGGCTTTTTCTGTGAGATTTATTATGGATATAATTCCAACCAGACTCATTAATAACTACAAGATTTCATAGGATACACAAAATACTAACTATAATCTGTTTTTTATTTGTCATATGTATGTGCACAAAAAGTCAAGAAATAATCACAAAAAAAAAAGGATATACAAAATTAACAAATCCTGAGAACAGATATTCTGTTCTTTGAAGATCTAACCTCAAACGCCCCAGAAATTAAATGCAGCTACCAATTGGCTAATTTCCGAGAATTTACAGAATTTGTATATTTAAAACACTTCAGCGCGTTTATATATTCATCAGGATAAGGCTAATTATTAAATAGAATAATGTCCCAGACAAAATAATTATCAAGACATGTTATTATTGTCAGTACCATAGAGGCTATTAGTAAAAATTAAAGAATGCACAATCCTATCCCGTAAATCTCTTGTAAACTCGACTCGATCGTTTTTTTTATTTGACCAACTATTGCGTCATTATAATTGATTTCTTTACTTATTCCTTATATTACATGCATTTATCCAAGTTTCAATTTTCCATTGTCTCTGTCATCGTCATTCGTATCTTGTCTGTCTCCTTACCAACGTTAATCCTTACTATCGTGCGTCAGTGGTTCAAATAAGTCATCTGGTGGATAGTTTGTTATTATAATACCATGTGAATGGTTTCGAGTATTATTTAATGTTTAAATATTTCCAGAGGAAAGCGAGTAAAAAACAAATAGGTAATTATAAATATGTGATAACCCGACAAAGTACTGTTTATAAAAAGCACTCCATGCAGAGGGAAGTAAGTAGTTCCAAACAAGTAAGTAAGTACGTTGAGGGGACAAGAGATTTAAGAGGTAAGATTGTACACCCTTCTTCAATGATCATCAAGATGTTGATAGCACATGAACAATCATAAGGTTTTTTCTTAATGAAAACAACTACTTACCTTTTACCCATGTTTTTAAATTGGTGAAAGATAAAGAATCTGTGATATCAAACACTAGTAAAGCAGCATTTGCATTCCTGTAGTACATAGGTGCCATGGACCTAAACCTTTCTTGTCCAGCCGTATCCCAAACCATTAATTTAATTCTAAAATCTTCTACATTAATAGTGCTAGTAAAAAATGAAGCCCCAACAGTAGGACTAATATGAGGGCTAAACATTTTACCAATATAACGCACTACTAAACTTGTTTTCCCAACTCCTAAAATACATCAAACTATTAGTACAGGAAGAAGGAACTAAAGGTGACGTAACTCATATTTTCTACCTTGACTTCCCAATACAACAACCTTTCCTTCTAAATTTTTCATTGTGTTATTTTATATCCCAAAAGCACTGTCGAAGTGGGATATTATTCAAGGTCAGTGGATTCTAAATTCGAGAAGAAAAACAAATGATCAAACATGTTATACAATACGGATAGTCAAAAAGACCCGGGCTCACCTGACATGACAGCTTAGCCAACCAACAATGTAACACAGTTTGAAGTATTTAAAATTAAAACACAAAATACATCAAGCTATAACTCTCAACTTATATAATAATAGAAGAACAAATTATTAAAACATTAAATTAAGGTTAATGTTGTAATTTCGATAGTAAAAAATTGAATAGTTAAAAAAATATACAAGGTTTCAATGAAGTTATTATAATCTATAAAAAGTGGTAAACCTGATACTACTGATATTAGTGTTTCATCTCTTGTTTGTTTGTATAGAACTTCTGATTGGAATAGTTTGTGAAGTTTCCACTCTTTCTTATTACTAATTTGGTAAAAACAAAATTCTGTAGTATTCGGTATATTAATACAGTGGGTTGCATTGTACAATTAGTATAGAATAATTGTAATGATGAAAAAAAAGGTACATTTATTTTCATAATAAATTGTGTTTGAAGCGGATATTCAAGTAATTAATAAGTTTGTTGTTCAAGGTGCTGTTGATGGGTAAAAGTGGTTCTGGAAAAACTAGCATGAGATCTATTATATTTGCGAACTATATACCTAAAGATACTCGACGTTTAGGAGCCACCAGTTAGTTCAAAGATTTCACATTTGGATATTATGTGTGACAGTAAATGAATATCTCTTTAGTAGTTTGATAACTTAATCTAAACCTATTTAAAATAAGTTTGTTTTATTCTGTGTTGTAGCAATAGTAGTATAATGTTTACATGCAGTTTTCCTTTTATAGAGTTATGTGTAGTGAATATCGCTCTGCAGTCGTTTACATAATAGTGCTAAATACTTTTGCCTATTCATGAAGAGCACTCGTTTGAATTTTTAGTGATTTCTGTGAGAAAATGTTTATATACTTTTTTCTTTTTCAGTTGATGTGGAACATTCCCATGTAAGATTTTTAGGAAATTTGGTTTTAAGTTTATGGGATTGCGGAGGGTAAGTACCGGACTATAATTAACCTTGATTGTTACTAAAAAAAAATGAATTTTACATGTTTTCGTAAAACTACACTCTTAACAGTTCAGTGTAATAAGTAATAGTTCAGTGTATGACTTCAGTGTATAAGTTTTAATAGTTTGGTTGCTAATATTATATTTACAACAGTCATAGTATGTATTAAATCGTCATGTCTACTTAATATAAGGTAATGAAGTTTAATTTCTTAGAATACCACTGTTTCTTGCAGACCCATATATGTACATATACAATTGGAATGATGGGTCCAGTCTGTAGTATAGGACCTGGCGTAGTATATTTACTGTATAAATCAGGGTTCTATCAGTCTTCCTAGTTAAGTCAAGTTTTATTTAAAATATCTTTGACAGGCTCACAAAGTAGAGGAAAATCAGACACTAAAAAATCTTCTAAGTCATATAAACAACATAACATAATTACATTGTGTTTAAGTATAAATGAATTATAAAAAAGTAAAGGAACTTACAGAAAAAAGAATTTTTGAAAATCAAAACTTATTGATTTCGCATTACAAGAGAGCTGGTTCTATACCAATTTCCTTTAGCTGGACAAGAATTCACCCAATTCCTTCTTGACAATAAAACACCTATAAGCTAACAGAAGGTTATCCATGTTCTGCCTTTGAATTGCGGGCATTTTTTGTTGTCACAAGAGATGTAACTTAGTTTTAAGGAATTAAATATGCACTTGAAACCAGTTGCTGTCTTAGGTGAGTAAATGTTGCTTCCAACTTCCTATAGTTATTACAATTAACGGTTTTCGTTGCCAGGAGAAGACGAAGAGTCTTTTAGGGACTAAACAGAGTTGAGTGAGTAGCAGTAGTTCAAGAACATATCAAAATGTAGACTCAGACAGACCAAATAAAAATAGTGGAAAAGTAATGAAATAAATTCGTAAAAACATAAAGATAAATATAAATGTATGAATTATTTATTAATATAAAGAAAAATAAAATAAATGCAATAATAAAAAGCTATCAAGAGAATACTATCGCTTAAGATTTAAGTAGGATGTCAAAATTTCTAATATTTTTAACAAAGAAATATTATTTTTGACATCTTTAAAAAAAAAGTTTGTCATTTGATTTTTATTTATCCTTATAGAAAAGTTACAGTGGAGCTAGATATTGAGTTATGCTTATTAAAATATATAGTAAATAATGAGAGACTGCGCCACAGGCAAGTTAATGTTTGTTATATTAGGTATAGATGTCTCCACTGGAGTGTTGATGTAGTTTTATGAACATGAAAGATGGGGACTAATAAGAAGTCCTCATCTATAAATATTTCCAAAATTAACCGCTAATTTTGGAAATAACTACCGCTAATTAACTACTAATAATCCAAATTTCATGTGATTTAAATCAATGTAGGGTGGGGGAATTGTTATTAAGTTTTTAGTGTTAAATCAGTTAACTGTTAGAAGTGATATTGACGATGATTGTGAAGTTGTTAGGTAAGTTTTAAAAAATATTGGTTCACTTAGGAGTATAATGTAGTATTACATATCTGCCCGTATATGTCACTTAATATAACCTGAAAGAATTGCAGCTGTTGACAACATTTATAATGTCATTAGAACTATAGAACAGGAAGATTACTTCGTAAAAAAAATATGCTTCTTTTACCTTAAAGAACAGTTACTGAGTATCAGATTCAATATGAAATCTTAATAGGCAACTTGAAAAGAGAATCGTTTAATTTAGAAAATTATTACATCAGAACTATTCAAATGTATAACTTGTTTTTGAAGTTTAGAACAATTCAATTTTTTTACTTCATTTACCTGGTCTCGACCCAGTCTAGCATCAATAATTTTCTTTTCACTTGTGGGAAAGAGTATTGTACTGTCATTTAGTCATACTCAATACAACGATTGAGTATTGTCAGTATTGACACTGACAATAAGTACCCGGTGTTTTATTGATAACTATTCCCATGCACTTACTTAATTTCAGTAGTATATTAAGTATTATATTTCAACGAAATGAATTGAGTAATTAATGTAACCCCTTACGTGAATTTGAAATATCAGTGGTCGAGAAACTATATCAATAGTAATTAATATAGGCTTTTTTAATTTTCAGCCAAGAAGCATTTGTAGAGAATTATTTTGCCAGTCAAAAGGATACTATATTTAGAAATGTAGAAGTCCTTATTTATGTATTTGATGTTGAGAGCAGAGATTTAGAAAGAGACACACAGTATTATCAAAGTTGTTTGGAAGCAATTATACAACATTCACCAGAGGCAAAAATTTTTTGTTTAATTCATAAAATGGATCTACTACAAGAGGATCAGCGAGAATCTGTATTCAAGTTTAAATCATGTTGCTGTTAATAGTTTAATTAAGCCATTTCATAACATTACATTTTTTAGATATTCAGAGAGAGAGAAGTGGACTTGAAAAAACTATCAAAACCCTTAGAATGTACTTGTTTCAGATCTTCCATCTGGGATGAAACACTATACAAGGTTGAATTATAGTTCTACTGTTTAAAAAGTATATTATATATGTGAATGATTTCTTTTGTTGGTTCCAATTTTATTTTATCAGTTAACTTATATTTAAAAAAAAACAGTTAGTTTGGGTTAATTAATTTAATTAAAAAATGCAAATTTTGAAAATACTGTTTATGTATAAGAGGTTGAAATTGTATTTTATTAATAAGCAATATATAGAAGGTCAAAAAAAACCACATTAGTTTCTCTTTAATCTAGTTGTGTTAGTTAAAAATAATACCGTGTGTTTAATTATTTCATCATTCATAAATACTCCTTTTTCAACTTCATGATTTTTCTTGACAATACTATAAGGCGATGAGAAACCTCTAATAATGAATAAACCGTAGTTTTTTTTTTTTTACACACTTCCCTGTGGCATGCCTGTTCTAATATTTATCTTTACATAATGTAACTTAAGAAGTCAATATTAATATGTACATGCAGATTTATCAAAGCTTTCAGATAAATTTAAAAAATATGGAAGGTTTTAACAAACCGTAAACGCTGGTTTCTTTTGAGATTACTGTCCTGTATTAGAACAGGTTACTCTATTCTGGTAAAAGTGAGCATGATAAATGTGTATTGTCTAGAATAGCGCGTGCCCCTCTTATTCGATTTTAATGTTTATATGAATTGCACTAACATCCGCATTTCTAATTTACTTGGAACATTAAAATTATTATTTTTACTGGAACTAATGAAACACTAGGGGAATTTTCGTTACTCTTAACATATTTTATGTTATCACTTTAATTTTAAAAAAAAAAAATTATCAAAGAAGTCATGGAATATAACAATCTTATGACAGGTAATTATTAATCAAATAATATATATATATTTGCTAAGAACTTGATAATTTATAATATATTACTTGTGGGTTGCAGGCGTGGTCAAACATAGTTTACAAGTTGATTCCAAATGTAAAAGAGTTTGAAGAGTCCCTAACTCAATTTGCTCAGCTTATTGATGCTGACGAGGTGCTTCTGTTTGAAAAAGCAACATTTTTAGTCATTTCCCAGTATGAAAATAAAAATCACAGGGACATACATAGATTTGAAAAAGTTTCAAATATAATTAAACATTTCAAACTTAGTTGCAGGTTCGTCAAATAAATTATTACAGTAATTCTATTATCTTTATCAGTGACTTTCCATAATACCTTTGTTAGATGCTGATGATAATATTTTTAGAGAATAACATTTTTTTTGTTTTTGCTGGAAAATTAAATTGGGGAAATAACGTAATTCTTGACGTAAACTTGATTTTGTTATAGTTTTTTTCTATTAGTGATATAACGTAGACAATATATTAATAAAAAACTCTCCCAGGGATCTGGAGCTAAGTGAATTTATAAAATCCTTGCAAAAATTGCCATAAAATTTATATTGGTCAAACTGGTAAATCTTTAAAGACACGTGTAAAACAACACCAATACAACGTAAGTAGAAAGGAACAAAGTAGCGCCTTATTTTTGCATATAAATAATGAAAACCGTCATATTGATTGGACCGGAGCTAAATTTATTACCTATGAAAAATCGGTGTTGTTAAGAAATATTATCGAATCTTCTCTGATTAAATTTAATAGATCTAATATTATAAACTTTAGTAACAAACGGGCTTTTCAAACTTGACTCAGTATTGATGAGGTTTAATAGCCTCATCTAAGAGGGTTGACAGCTAGCGGATATTTTTTGCTTTTTCTTACTATACTCCTTTGTTTACCGAAACATCTCTCCCTCGACTATTGTCCTTTTCAGCACTTTATACTTTTTAAAATACCTCTCTTCCCTCCCACTCCTCTCAACCCATTACCAGGTATTTCCACATTATTGGTTTCAGTTGGGGTTTGACTCTACGAAGACTGCTTTTAGGTTGAAAGATCTTAGTCTTTTTTTCTCATTTCTTATTATGGTTTGAACGTTGATTGCTATTTCACGTGTTTATTGTGAAATCTTGTTGTATACCTATGTGTTTGTTGGATGATTTCCGACAACCCTTCCATAATTCTTGCTCCTCAATCACTTTAACTCAGAGTGTTACAGACTTATTTGTTACTTGACGTTGGACAATGACCCTTCTCAAAGTGATCACTTAAAACCACTCCACATGGCAAGATAGTTATACCCAGTTCCCTGTCAGTTGGCATCAATCAAATCTGCGGTTATCTCTTCTTTCTATCTTTAATGAGTCTCCCACTATTTTTTACTGAAAACTTGGTAACCTGAATAATTTCCTTCCTAGCCTTCTTATCCTGTTAGAGGAATGGAACAATATGAACGCCACAATTGTCAAACTTTCTTTATAATTAACCCCAGTCCTTACTTCACATTCTTTCTGAACTGTAATTCCTACCCATAAGTGTTTCCTGGGCTCTCTGTAAGTGCGTTCATTCTTTACTCAGTGCGTCTACTCAATGTGGTACTTTTTATTCTAGTTTGGCTTAAACAGAATTGAGTCTTGGTACGAATTGTCCTAGGGGTTTCCGTCGGTCAGTGTAGATACCTTCCTATTACTATCCATGAGAACCCCCACGGTCTCTTTTTAATATCTGTTTCTGTATTCGAATCCCCATTCAAATACTCATGTTACCTGAAGTGCTTCAAAAGCACATATTGACCTGCTTGGTATCTGATAAGCTCAGGGACTCAATCGTTCCTATCGAAGTTTTTTTTGTTTATTTACTTAATTAATTATCTTGTTTTTATTATCTTTTTGTTTATTTTGTCTTCGCACTTTGTCCCCTTCCCCTGTATCTCCCTCTTCACTTTGAGGAAATGCTCATTTATTTATCGGAGAAGCTCATTGAGAATAGCCAGCCAGTCGACCACTTCGTTTTCACAGACGATGGATATCCAAAAATTGAAGTGAGTTGGCAGTTCTTTCTACGAGTTTTTCTCTGTAATTTCACGTGTTGTCTGCATTGATTATTTCAATTTTTGTTAACATGTATATTTATTACCAATCTGCTGTGGGTAAATAATTATAAATATGTAGTACATTTTGTTATATATATATATATTTCATTACTATCATGATTATATTTATATATACATATTTATTTGGTCCCTCTTCTGATTACAGCAAAGTGCAAGCACAATTCCAAAGTATTGAAGTGAGAAACTCAAAATTTGCTGCATTTATTGATTTATTCACATCGAACACTTATGTAATGGTAATTCTTTCAGACCCGAAACTATGTAAGTTCCTCATTTAAATTTTACATTAGAGAAGCCTTATTTTGAATCCTTATTTCATTTTTTAGCGTCAGCAGCTGTTGTTATGAATATAAGAAATGCCAAAAAGCGATTTGAGAAATTGGAAAGAGGAACAGAAAGTAATTCTCTTTTTTTTCATTGCTGTTGAAATCAAGTACTTGTTTGTTAATTATTTTTCTTTTTAGTTACAGATTCAAGAAAAATGTATATTTGAGAGTGGTTAAGCTTTAAAATGTGTTCATCTCAAGTTTTTAATTCCTATCTTTCCTGACTGTCTTTCTCTATTTGTTCATTCGATTGAATATAAAATTCAGTGATTACTAGTTATTAAGTAATGTTTAAGTTGTTTTTACCCCAGTCTTCTTAGAATAAAAACTCTTTTGAAAATGAAACACGTAATTTAAAAAAAATTACTGATACATTTTATATTAAACGTATATATTTTACTAGTACAAACCAATTTGCAAGTGTATATATATATATCAATGATCAAACCACAATAAGAAATGGGAAAACAAGATTAAGACCTTTCAACCGTAACAAGCGATCTTCGTCAGAGTCAAAAACCCAACTGATTTTGGGTTTTTGACTGGGTCAAAACCCAGTTGGGTTTTTGACTCTGACGAAGACCGCTTGTTACGGTTGAAAGATCTTAGTCTTATTTTCCCATTTCTTATTGTGGTTTGATCATTGATTGTTATTTCACGTGTTTATGTGAATTCTTTTTATGTATATATATATCTTGGATGGCATAATTATTTGCGTGTTCATTTAATAATGAAAGTAATTTGTGATATTCTGGTCTATGAATATGTTTCACAATTATCTAGAGTTAATTGAATGTTAAAAAGAATTTAACCATCACTCTATTCACTTGATAATGTTGTTATCAGAAAGTAAAATGCGAATTCAGAACACATTGGGTAATTTAGTTTGAAATCTAACAAACCTACCATTTCCCCTGATATTTGGATATTATGATAGAGGAGAGAGATTACCTCTATTTAGAGGTACTTCACTAATTCGGGCGAAATAAGCATTGATATTGTGAAGTACGGAAAGTTCTCATTTCAACTTGATGTAATATGATATTGGATCTAATGACATATTTATGTTTGTAATATACATTGTTTACGTTTCCTGTAGTTTATTTTAATAATATGGTTTCAATACATTTATATTTACTGTAATATTTAGTTTTATTACCTTTTGAAAACTTTTCCTGATACGGCCAAAATTAAAATTAACCACTTACTTTTCATTACCTTTTATTTATTAAAAATTTGGAGGACCTACATTGCAATAAGTAAACATAATATCAAACTTGTTGACAATCAACAAGTTTTGGTTTATGTTAATGTTGCTATAGTTTAGACATAGTATCAAACTTTCTGGTGAAATATCAAACTCATAGAAAATCAATTTCATCATTTCATTGGTTGTATTGTGGTTATACCAATTTTTTCAATTATACCATATGTGAAATCATTCATCTAAAAAAATCTGATATGTTAGCATTATTACTACACTGAGGGTTACAGCCAATGTATCTGCTACATGGGTTTTCAGTTTAATCTTTCCTCAAAGGAGATTCCAAGGTATTTGAGATTTCCTTTCTTTCTTCTTAAGAAAGGAGTAAAGACTGTTTTAGCTGGATTTATATCTGGACCCATGCAACCAACTTGAAAAGTATGACTCATATAGAGGAACAGATCCTCTTCTTATAGTAACAGTGTTACCGGTATATCCTTCCGTAACGAAACCTGGATTGTTAGAGTATCCAGAATGTTATCCACAACAAATAAATAACCACAATTGGGGCGATAAAACATCTGCCTGAGGGTAACCTTCTCACAAGCTCACAATTTCAGTTGTGGTCTAGATCCTGTACTTATACTGATTATACTAGCGATACATAGTTAGATTGTTGTAATCCATTCCATAGTTCTTGAATTAAAACATCTATTGATTAGTTCTCATTTGCGAGATCCCAAGGAGTGTTATCAAAAGCTCCTACAATATCCAATGAGCAACACAGAATATTTCAATTAATTATGGCGTTTCTATTCTGTTAACCATACAAACTGACTCAGTATTCTTAGTGTAATATTACTTTTGCAATACTTAAGGTAGCGATTCACGGAATATTGGTAGCAAGACAATACCTAATATGACACTATGTTCAATCACAGGAGCTGTGGCATAGAAATAGTAGCTGTATTATCATAAAAAATGAAAAAGTTCCTTTCCCATGCTCCAATAGTAGCATATTCTATTGGAATATGTTTATGTAGTTCTTTAATACATTAAGAAGTATTTATGTATTTGACATTAAGTATTATAATACTTATGTGTCCATCACACACTGAAAACCATAAAATCTGTGGTTAATGGGATTATATTTTTATTAGATACTTTTATATTTAGTAACAATTAAATCGCCTTACATACCGTATAAGCTCATTAAAATATCTGAACATTTCCCTTATTAACATAGAAATAGAAATTCTTTTTTTATGATATAACTAGACTCAGACAAAAAATGTCTAAACCAATGTACGAGTATACAAGTACAGCAGGGTAACCGTTATCCGAAGTTGATTTTCAGTTTTTATACCTATATTACCTTTTGAAGTAATCAAAATTTAATGGAAATTTTTACTTTACTGTACGTAGAGTATAGTATAGTGATTATGACAAAATGGTATCTTGATTTACATGTTTTGAGATCACCAAAGTACTTTTTTTTGACGTTTATGTGTATATACAAAAGTTTGTGGGCCTGCTGCAGTCCCCACAGCATTTGATGGGTCTAATTTATATTTTACATAAATATGTCCTTATGTTGTAGATGTGCCCTATTGTTTGGGGGCAAGGTTACTTGATGGGAAAGTCACTTTTTATACCAAAATGTATTTTTAGAAACATTTTTTTCCCTAAACTACTAATTCAAGAAAGTTGAAAGTTTGGCATTGTCATGGACATGACAGAAGCAATAAGTGAAAGCATTCTCAGATTTTTACAACAACGGGAAAGATTTTCTGAAAACTTATGAGCAGAATATAAGCCATATCGTTTGACGGATCAAAATGAAAGTATACAGAAAAATAGTATCTTACGTGAGGATGAGGATCTAAGTAACCTTTTTGAAAAAAACTATATGGATGTTATGGAACATTTCATGATTCCATACATTTTTTTTTCAACTATGAACAGCTAATGATAGATAAATGAAATTTCTACAAAATATTGAACCTAAAATTAGTAATTTATTAAACCAAAAATTCCTGGAATTTAGATTACTTCCAAGCACATTAAAAGCATAACAACTGAAACATTTTCTTGGACTCATAGATCACCTGCTGTACTTCTATTTGCTTCCATTGACTTAAGATTTTTTTAAGTGAATCGACTGAAAGAAATTTGTATCTTAAGGTTTAATAAAAAAATAAATCTGAAGTGGCGTACACTCAACTTTACTATAAGTGAACATAATATCAAACTTGTTAACAACAAACTATGTTTTGTTTTATTTAATAATGGCATACATGCCCGTCTTTACGGTAAAATACAGGTATTTTACGAATTCTATAAAAATTATAGAATATGAAAAAAATATATGTATTAGCACAGTGAGTTATGGAAGAACAGAGAGTTGGAACCTCTGACTCTTGAACAAGCAACATACAGTTCACCATGTCAGAACCACTTGGTCTCACTCACTTCAGTTTCTGCCATAGACAGAGTATGGCCTTGCGATTAATTTAGCGCCATTACGAAACGTCATTGGGAAATTGCAACCGTTTGAATTGAGAGGGACAGTTGCTAGGTATCACTGGTTTGCCTGGTATAAACACTAACTTCCCAGTACCACACGCAGACATGATATCAGCCTCTATGACATATCCATGCAAAGCACGAATTCGGAGTCGTGTCCCGTTGCACATTTTTGGGACACTCAAGTTTTGTAACAGCATGATTGGTGCTCCTACTTTAAGTTTTTACTCATGAGCAGGCAGTCACAGAGTCAAGAAATTCAGCTGTATAATGAACTGCTTCCTCATCACTAATCACTCTGTTTACTGAATTGTAAGTTCTTTCTTCGGCTTGGTATAGCGTAAAAACTTGTTTAGACGTTTTTCCTGCCTGTTCATTATTAAGGGTTGCGAATTGCTCGTTCACAAAGTCAGTTATCCTGAATAAATTGCAGTTTTTGAACTTCGGGAAACACCTTGTCAATTATCTCTTGTTGGGAGTTTAAATGTAAATGAAATTGAAATCAACTAACAATAACTACTTGCGACACCTGATTTTCAAAATAAACATTTCTGTGAAGTTAGCCAAAGACAACTTAAAAGTCCATAACTTCGCTTCTACGTTGAATTCTCAATCCATTCAGAGCTTATATTTTAAGTTGGACATACACAATTCTACTGTCAAAGTTTCAACTTGCTACTCGTATGTCTTATTGTGGTTGAGTTTACTTGTGACAAAAGTTTGTGCTTTAAAGGTCCATAAATTCGCTTCTACATTGAATTTCCAATCCATTCAGAGCTTACATTTTAAGTTGGACACACACAAATCTACTGTCAAAGTTTCAGCTTGCTATGTCTTATGGTGGTTGAGTTCACTTTTGACTAAATTTTGCCGACAGACAGAAATTTTTCTAAGGGTGGATTCGGATTCTCTAATGTATGAAACGTAAAGAAAACTTGAAATAAGTCAGTTCTAAGCAATGTATAGACAAAACCTTTCTTTTATTTATATAGATAAGAAACGTGAAATCATTGATCAATTAACATTATTAAACCGAGGACTGAATCTCATCAGACTCGTACACTTCGCAGCCATACCTGTCATAATGTACATCTCACTGTTGTAACTAAATTCAACTTCAGATTTTAAGTCCTTTAAATACCTTCATAAATAAATATACGTAGAGAAGTATCCCTCGCTTCGATAGTTTTAGGTATGATTTTAAAAAATCTTTATCCATTCTAAAGTAATTATTGCCTCTAATACAGATAGAATGTGATCCAAGGTCTCTTTTGGACAGTGTATACAATCTTCGTATGATGTCAAATACAGCTTCCATTCATAGTAGTTAAATAAACAAATCTTTAAAAGATATTGTACATATATTTTTATGTTCTCCCTTTGAAGTCATAGTATTCTTTGAAATGCAAATTCAATTGGAATAAACTTTTTAAACTAAATTGTGCCCGGCTGTTCTTGACATCCATTAACTGTTTTCTTCAATTATTAGTCTTCATTTTCTAGAGGTAACACACGTAAGGATTGATCCAGTCGTCGCTACACATTCTTGTTCTTGTATATCACACAACCAATGCATATGATATCTTTCGTTTTACCATAACAATAATAATACTTTTCGAAAGCCAATTTGAAGAATTTGATTTAAGCTCCATCTTTAACTATTTAGTTAAAAATCTCTTCAACAGAATATTGTTAACCATTAGATCTGTTACATGACTTTTTTAATTTAATATTTGATCTAAAGAACCTCCAAGAGTAAGTCCATAACTTCGATAGTTTAGGTTAATGGTTTTGCTCCTTCAGAAAGTTATAAAGGCCGTTTTAGAGGCATTTATACACAAACATTTCACATTTACCCGAATTCAACAATTTAGAGAGTATACTGCATCTTCTAAAATGCAGTACCATCAAGCATCATTGTTCTTCTAATAATAAGTCTTCTGCATATGCTTGCCAATCATAGCCACTATTATACAGAGTATTCAGTTGATCATCCACAATTAATCACTAGATTAGGAGAAATACCACACCTCCCTAAGAATATTCTTTTGTGTTCACAAGTGTGACAGACCCAATATTCACACTACCTATTTTTTTTACAATATTTGTGTGATATATTCTTTAGTTTCTATATTAATCCATATGTATATTATTACATTTATCATTACAACTCTCTATCATGAGCCATCATATTACATCATATGTACATCCAAGAATTAAACCAATGTGATTTCTTTAAGATTTACAAATTTTCATATTTATCAAAAATGTCAGATTCGTAGAATCAAGAAAGTAGTGGTTTTAAAATTAGTATCCTTTTTTTAATAAAGATTGGAAAAGTACATTTCCCATATTTCTTACTTCAATATTTCCCACACAGAATTACTGTAATCGATATTTTGTGATTTTTTTTATAAATTCTTAAATTTTAGGTTTAATTTTTTGACATTTCAATGTTCTATAATTAGCGGTTTAGCGTTAAAACATTTTCTGAAAACTGTAACATAAACTGTACCATACTTTGAAAAAAATCCCTCCACTCATTCACACATAATGCTTTACTTTCATTTTGATCCGTCCAACGGTATGGCTGGAATCTTCCTCCTAAGCTTTCACATTTAATCATAAGTAAAAAGTGTTATATTTAATTAAAAAAAATCTTTCCTGATGTTTTAAAAACCTGATGATTTCTTCACGTATTACATCTGTCCTTGGATGATAACGCCAAAATTTCAGATTTGGTAGTTTCACAGAAAAAAAAGTGACTTTCCCATCATGCAATACTGCCCCAAAACAAGAGCATATTTACACTATAACGCCCATTTTTATGTAAAATATGAATTTAATCCATCAAGCATTGTAGACTGCAGTGTTCCCACAAATTTCGGGGTACACACCTACTTACCCATACACAGACATCGTTGAAAAAATGTACTTTGGCAACCTCACAACATGTGAATCCGTCAAAATCTCGGATAGAATTTTCTCATCACCACTATACTTTATTTATAGTAAAGTAAAAATGAGAAATGGTTTAATGATTTTATGTGATATGTAGGAATAATAAAATTCTTTAAAATGTAAAAATCAACGCCAATTAAACATATTCTATGATGCGTTCCAAGGAATGATGGATGGTTGACTAAGCGTTGTAATTAAATTACATATTGCACTCTTGAACAAAACGTAATGTCATATATATTGTTACTGATGTGTCTAAGAACCCCACTGGATTTGGGAGCGGTACACTTTTGTTCTTCATTACAAAATAAATACTCATTCATTTTAAGCTATTTTCTTCGGTGATTCAATGAATGTTTTATTTTGAAAATATGTTTTTGAATTAATTAAATTAGCACTAATGCAATCGTTCTAATGCTAGAATGTGACTACTACAGGCTTTCCTCAGAAGGCGTCCTCTTTTTTTTGGAGATTATTTTGTACATGGCCTACAATATATATTAAATAACCAACTTTAATATACACAAGGATAAGTAGATGTAAATGTTATTTGAAGAAGTGCTGTGTTAGATGACACTACCTATGTGATTATACAACATGCTCTCAAAATTGTTAAAAGATAGGCAAAGAATAAAGACTTATACATATAAATCCTGCTAAAACGGTCCTTAACGTTTCATAATGAGAAAGAAGGTAAATAAATACCTACTACGCATTCATTGAAAATATTAAAGTAGAAATATCAAAGGTATGTAAATTCTCTTGGAGTCATTATCATTGAAAACTAAACTCGAAAAGCCTTCAGTAGTTACATTGAGTAATGTAACAAATGGACTGTCCAACTGTAAGGAATTCTTTGGTAGAACATGAGGTCCTAACCATAAATCTACATTTTATATATAAAATAACTACTACTGCTATCATAAAATCAATGATATGGTATGGTATAGATTAGTGGGATACTATATTAAGATAAATGAAAAAGGTATCCATACTAGCAACCAAAGTAGTTATCCAGTTAACCATATTAGTTATTAAAGGTACCCTTAAGATACCTTAAAACAAGCGTGTCAAAGGACAACAGGAAAATGATCCCCTGCACTACCTTCAGGATGGATAAGTTATTAAACACCTTCGTTTGAAATATTGTTATCAAGAAAAAAAATCCAAATTATTGAGGTTGGTACAAAATAGAAATTTCTCTTTCTAAAATAAAATTTACAAAAATTTAATAGAATGGGGCATTAATATTTTGGCCTATATGTTGGCTCTTTCGATTGTGTGTCTGTTTTCCTCACGGGCAGTACCACTGCCATGAAGGAGTTTATTTATTACAGCATGTTCCACAATTAGTACTACATGATAGTGGCGTCTTTTTTTTTGATTATACATATTTACTTTTAAACTTATGCTATATATAAGCTAGTTCTAAACTATATGTAAGTTTAGAAGTAAATATATATAGTCACAAGACGTCAAATACAAGTAGTACTAATTTGGAACATGCTGTTATAAATAAACTCTCTCATGGCAAGGGTACTGCTCGAGAGGTAAATACACACACACAATCGAAAGCGTTAAAAAAAATAATTTGGAACTTTGAAACATGTAAATCCGTCAAAATCTCTAAATCACGCTTTAGAATTTAATCTAAAATTAGCTCTAAATCAAGCTAAACTTTACTTATAGTAAAGTAATAATATGGAAGAACTTTACTGAAGAGCTGATGTTTAAGACTGTTGAATCCGAGGCTTATCTTAAGAAAATATCATGTAACAATAAACTACCAGCAAACTTTGAAATCGACAAAATCTATGAAATGAATACAAGAGAAATGAAAGCTGTAAATTAAAACAAATATCTTTATTTCTTTGGTCACCAAATTGTTTCAATAGTGGAAATATAATCTACCGTTCGTTCGGTGCCAAACCAGAAAATTTATCAAGTTAACAAATTAAAACCCAGGGCTTGGGAGGCTACAGGGTGGTCCACAGCTGGTGATAGTGGAAGACCTAGTACGATCTGTTCGCTATCAAGGCATCCCTGAATAACGAATAAGGGACCCCGAACCAACGCAGTCAGGGGACAGTTGAGGTGTGCAACTGAAGTGAATAGCTTCCCACTTTTCTCTAGCTCATTACCACACCCATCATACACACATTACACTAAACAGGTCAATGAACTGGACGCCCTCGTTTTTTTCCTTGCACAAGAGCTGACACCGACGGGGCCGATCTGAGAGAGCACAGAGTCAAAACTGGGTTAGCACTCCCAGGCCGCCAGATAGAGAGGAGGTCATTCTTGCTTAACCAGTGTAGTTGGCAGCCCTGGTCAGCTGGTGTATAATCCCAATATGTGCTGTAGGGCCAATTGGCGACTAGACGGGACCCTGCAGTATATGTCGGGGGGCAGGCTCCGAGGCCACCAGACTTCGTCGTCAGAAAACTGTCATCCATTGCGGGGGTTAGAAGGGAGAAACCTATACGTGCATACACTCTTAAAAATACAGACGACCTAGGCACCCCCAACCTGACCTTTCCTCACTTACCTACCTATTACCTATCTGTCGCCTCACTCCCTTTCTTTCCCAACGGAAGACAAAAACAAAAACAAATTTTCAACTCAATGATGAATGTAAACGAAGGTACTGACTTAAAAGTGCAACCTGTAGAGGGGCTTCCCACCCCCACCTGTAGCCGAAGGAGTAGAATCTGAGAGACAAGCTGTTGTCTCTGAAGATTCCAAGGTTAAAGAAGACGATGCAAAAGAGGTATCAACTTCGTTAAAAGTTATTAAAAATTATATTGATTCCCAAGGCCTGAACTATGAAGAGGACAGGTTGGAGGTAATCAGGAGATGAAGAAGAAACAACAAGACAAGGAAAATGGTCAGGAATTTCTGGCAATTAGTCAGAAAAGCTCTGGCATTGACCTGGCTAGGTGAAGCATAGATGAACATAGATAGAACAGACTATCTGTGATGAACAAGCGATAGAGCAAGAGGAAGCTAGTGATAAAAGAGTTCGGAGCAAGCTTGAGATTGGGGGATTATGTGGTTCGAGCTGCTGTCGCTTCTGGAGCAGTGGCAATAGGATAGGAACTACACATCCGAAGATGCGGATTAGTGGATCACGGCTGGTTCTTCATCAGTTGTTCCGACGAGATAACGAACACTTGGATCCTCAACTGGACTCCACCTAAAGAACCCGACTTGGAGGTTTGTGCCAGCATCAGGGGCGCAATGGAGAGTGCGGATTAGTTTTGTCATCCGCACTGAAAAACCTCCAGATGTAGTTGAGTTTGTTGGAAGCCTAAACTTTCAAAATAGGACGTTACAGGTTAACCAATGGAAACCAAGTACATTAGATAAGGTACAGGTAGGCTTCAGAGTGATATTCTTTATTGATCCTGAGGTAGTTAGAATCATTAAGATTACGAAACTAAGTAGAGCCGTAAGCAGCAGTCCATCAGGACCTATTTGCCTGGGATCAGAGGAAGGGTCGAGCTGACAGGCTCTCCTCCCTATATCGTGACCTTTTGAACACCTCATCAGATGCAGGTAGGTCAAATAAATCTTCCATCATAGTAAGGCGGCTACTGCGGAGCTAGTAAAATGGCTTTACAATAGTAAGAGCTATGTTATACTAATTCAAGAGCCATATATTGTTAGGAGGTTAAAGGAAGAAGGAGCAGTGGTTCTGGTTGGACAATATGGTGGTCAAGCACCCCGAACCTGCTTGATAGCGTCTAAGGATCTTGCAGTAACTCAATTGGTTCAGCTGGGATCCCGGGACCTAACTGCAGCACTGCTTCAATATAAGGTAAATAAAATTAATTATAAGATATGGTGGCATCATTATATCTACCTATTGATGTTGAATAGCTTCCTCCCATAGAGGAGCTAGACAGACTGTATGCATTTTGTAAGAATGCAGTCTATCCTCTAATCATGGGTTGTGATGAAAACGCTCGTCACTTGTTGTGGGGCAGCTCCAGTAATAACCCACTGGGGATTGCTTTAATGGTTAATATCAACTGATCTGGAGATTATGAATCTGGGCACTGAGTCTTAATACAGTCGTGTGTTAATATACGAGGCAGAACTGTAGTTGACTAGGCTGGCTTCTTGTAGCCTAGTAGGATTAATTAAAGGATACCTCGGGTTATATCAATGTCTCATCATCGAATGATCCGATTCAATATTTACTTGGACCCTGGAAAAGAAGACTTAAGAAGAAATCCTAGATTGACCGACCAGCAGCGTCTTATTGATTGCATTCGGTCAAATCAGGTGTTTTCTTAATGTATATTGTGAATATACGAATGTTAAATAAATGCTAAAGCGAAGGAGGTAACGTTGGCAATACGTAGAGCAATTATGAGTCATTCCCCATGCGTCCAACTCCAGCTAGAAAAATTATTTGGTGGACCAAAGAGCTGCCGGAGTTATGGAAAAAAGTCAGGAAAACTTGGAATAAAGCTTGGGCAACTAAGCAGGAAATAGACATAGGTAATATAAGTTAGCCAAACAAAAGTTCAAGAAAGACTTGAGACAGTTAAAAAGGGCTAGCTGGAGAAATTATGTGGAGGAACTTGGGCAAATTCTACAAAAGAGGTTAAAGAGTTGCTCCTTAAAACACATTTTCCGAGTGATAAGCACATGGGAAAATTTTTGTGTAGTAAATCTAAGCTATATATCCTCAAAGATAAAGGTATTGAAGAACAATTGATTACTGGGGAGAATTTGCGTTGGGCGGTTTCTACCTTCTCTCCATTTAGTGCGACAGGGGAGGATGGAATCTTCCCTGCACTACCGCAGCAGTCTTTTAAATAAATTTCTTCTACGCTAATAAAACTGTATAAGTCTAGGACTGTTGGAGGATTGCTACGGTGGTTCTTTATTCCCAAAATTGGGAAGAGGGATTACACTAGACCAAAGTCCTACAGACTAGTCAGCCTTACTTCCTTTATGTTAAGAGAAATTAGTTGACAAATTTTTAACGCATAATCTGTTGTTTATACATCCTTTGCAAAGTTGTCAACATGCATACGTTAAAGGGCGATCTGCAGAGACAGCTTCACATGCTTTGGTCAGTAGCGAGAACGCACTACATAACAAAACCTATACGTTGGCTCCGACGTTTGATATTTAAGGTGCCTTTGATAAAATTAATCCTGCAGCTATTCGATCTGCACTTGAGGGTAAAGAGACTCCGACACAGTTGGTGAGGTGGATCCTGAATATGTTAACTGGCAGGACTGCAATCACCAACCTTAAAGGGGTAAAAGTAAAACATTTGATTTCGAAAGGTTGTCCACAGGGAGGCTGCTTGTCACCAATATTGTGGTGACTGGTAATAGAGAATCTTTTAATCGATTAGACAAAGGAAGGTATCTACTGTCAAGCTTATGCAGACGATGGATGTGTGTTGGTAACAGGGAAGTTTCTTGATACAGTCTGTGACCTCATGCAATTTGCAAGTAATGTTATTATTAGGTGGTGCAAAAGTGTATGATTGACTGTTATTCCTAAGGCAAACTTCTTACTTTTTACTAGGAAGAGGAAGATACAAGGTTTTAAGACTCCAAGGATGTAAGAAGATTTGAACTTCCTTCTCTAAGCATATTTAATATCTTGGAGCCTTTCTAGATATGAAATTAAGTTGGAAACTACACATCAACAATGCCGTAGGAAAAGTCACAAAAACATTTTGGCAGTTGAGGAGTGTAGTGGGTAAAATATGGGGTCTGAAACCAAAGGTAATGTACTGGCTTTTTCTAGCAGTTATAAAACCTTGCCTTCTATATGGCTATTTTTATGGTGGCAGGAAGAGAGGAAGAAATATATAGGAGCATTACTAGCCAAAACTCAGCGGTTGGCTAGTTTAGCTATAACCGGTGCCATGAGAGCCACACCAAACAAGGTTTTGTTGGGGTTAGCAAGACTGGCTGATACAGTAATCAGCGAAGCTGGGGTGCCTATATTAGACTCCGGGATTATGGGATGTGAAATCATGAAATGGGAAACAGCCATACTGAAATAGAAATGGTGATTAAGAAAGAGATAGGCATCCAAGAGTCAAGAATACCTAGACCTAAGGATAGTCTATCAAATAATATAAACTTTAATATGTTAGTTCCCAATAGAAAGCAACGGGAAGATATGGAGATTAGATTCCCGAAAGGGTAGATTCACTCGCCAAAATCGGTGCTCAAAAGCCCTTTATAGGGCCGGAACCGGCGTTTCCACTCTGTGTTGCTAGTGTTAGACATTTAATAAATGTCTGACTGCAACAGAGATTAAAGAGGAGTTGCCTGAACTGTCCGGGCAAAGACAAGCCAAACAGTTTATTTTGGGCCCCAGTGCTAAAAATTGATTGGCAAAGTGAATTTAATGTTTTATCATTAATAAAATTCGTCGTCTGAAACATTGCCTGCAAAATAAGACATGAAAATATTAAAAAAGCATAAGTACACAAAAGCTCTAAAACATATGTTACATTATAAAAAGCTATGCTACGATATTGTAATTTCTAACATCATTATAGTTACGATGTTAGTTAAATAGAAATTTTCTTCCAGGGCTCGGTAGAATTAGGCTGAAGAACCTGATAGGAGTTCTCACCGGTCACTGTAGACTTAGAAGATATTTAAGTATTATGGGCTTAGAGAGCAGTGCAGTCTATCTGAAATGTGGAGAGAAGGATGAAGGATGAAGGATGACTTCTGTCCACTACGTGGCTGACTGTCTGCATTCAGCTTAATTAGGTTAAATGTGTATGGAACAAGCACTGTTAGAAAAGATAAATCAAAGGAACTTGAGTGGGAAATCTCCTGATCTTCATGGAGAGATCAGGTATATTTTGCTTAGGGTAGGTCTAGGTCACCTAGGGTAGGCAAAAAGGGCCCGTTTGGTGGCCCACTTGCCGGGCTTTTAGTCTTCCCACCCTTAACATTACTAACAAATTAAAAAAAAATAACATAGTATTCAGCATCTAGAATATATTTGACGAGAAGTTTACTGCATTTAGCACCCATAATATCGAAACCGAAATCATATAATAAAATCTATTTATTAAGAGTCTAAATTAGTGCAACCATTATAACCCATGCCTCTATTAAACAGTACAAAACTTAGTCCTATTTGCTCCGTATAAGATCATATCGTTTTCTGTATAAGAAACAAGACTTACTACTCATTTTCCAGGAACGTGAAACGGGCAGACGGCAAATGGCGAAATAATAATAAATAACTTAAAGTGAACCCACTTTTTAAATGCATTTTACCAGTAACTATAAGTTTTATGAATAGAAACTCGAATTTATAAAAGTAACTGAGCTTTGAAAACCATTGATATTTGAAAAATATTTACACATTTCTTTTTATTTTCGAGTAAGACTCTATATTGAAATTATTACTGTAAATATACTATATAAAAAATACAGTATTAATACATCAAAAAAAAGTATAAAAAGATTATTTGGGAGTACACGTATTGAGATGAGATGCGAAATGTTTTATTTAAAAACATAAAATATAATAATTTCTGTAGTTCTGTTAAAAAATAATCCTTTCCAAAAAATTAAACGCTGCAGTAGCGTGGTAATTTCAATTAGGGAGACGATACGTTTGTTCTGTTAACTTGTCGACTCATAATTGATTGGCGAAGTGAATTTAATGTTTTATCATTAATAAAATTCGTCGTCTGGAACATTGTCTGCAAAATAAGACATGCAAATATTAAAAAAGTATTATAAGTACACATAGCTATAAAACATATGTTACATTATAAAAAGCTATACTATGATACTGTAATTTCTAATATTATAGTTATGAGGCACGAGTTTCGACAAAGATTACTTATAGATCTTTATCCAGTATATTCTAAACTCTTAAGTAGCAGACTTATAACACTGCTACTTAAGAATAAAACTCTACAGGCATAAGCAAAGCTTCATCACACAAAGGAAATAACAAATGACAATCTTTCCTGCTACAAAATAAAAGTAAATAATTCAATTTCACACAAAAACTAAACACACTCACGTTCAACTAAAATCAGTTTTGGAATCTTTCAAAGAAAATAAATGTTCAACTTAAGTTTAGCTTCTTACAAGAATACAATAAAAAACAACCACTGTATAACTTGCATAAAACAAAAAGGAAAAAATTCAACTCGGTGGTTGTTGACCAGGAGTCTTCTTGATCTTGCTTATCTTAGACATAAACTCTAGGAACTCCTTCTTGTAAAAGCGGTCCTGTATGTCTGGATGACAAAATGTCCTGTTACAGTTTCATAGCAGAACCTAGCCATAGCATATCTGGGACATACCTCTAAAACACGTGTCACACTTTCATTCGCTGCACCACAGCTGCAGGCAGCTTTGTCTTTCATTTTAAACTTGCTGAGGTATGCTCCAAAATCCCCGTGCCCAGTCACTACTTGTGTGACCAGATAAGTGACCACAAACAGAACAACTTCTAAATGTTATGTTATTCATAGTGATAAGACGATACCAAGTTTTGTAAGGAATCCGAGAGCCAAATATCTCGATCCCTGCTTACTAAATACATTACTTGAGATTTTGTTAATTCGAAGAATGGCTAACCAGTTTAATATATGAAGAATTACCAGAGAAACTGTTGCTTTTTGTAAACTCACAAAACTGTTGCAGTCATTACAATTTTTGTGACCTATCCTTATCAACCTTATTTCCTTATCTTTGACAACTTATTCCTCATAAAAAAATTGATTTCAGATAAGATCGCTGAAATACGAGTAGAAAATGGGGTTAAGTTTTTCGCAAATACTTTTGCATCATTAATCAATGACTGATGCAAATATCACGTCGAGATTTTGAACACTTTTATGTGCAGCCACATTAGTGCTAGTAGACAGTAATGACATCCTCCACTCAAATATTGCATTCAAAATCAGCTGCAATGTGTGAAAAAAGTATGGAGAGATTAAAAATCTGCTCGACTGATTTCAACAGCTATACACTCTCTCTCAAGATGAACTTTTTTCCTACTATCGTTAAATTTGTCCACTGAATCTTTATGTTTAAATGTTATGGGCTTTCATTTATTATTAAACAGAGAAACTAGAAAAATTGCACTACTTAGTTGATACTGATCATCTTTCGGATGTGGTGTAAGGATAATAAAGAATAATTAATTACAAGTAGTCACTTGTGAAGTAAATAATAGTTGCTAAATAAATTTCGAGCCGTATTTCTTTCGAAACTTTTTTTGGTTTAGGTTACTGAATATCCCACTAGTAATCTTCTCATGATGACGAATGTCAAACTATGGAAGTGGGTTGTGTCAGTGTAGTCTTATGTAGACCGGTTCATTACGTATAATATATAATAAGACAATGTCTGTGGAGTTGTACCACGAAGAAACGCAATCGTTCATTCAATAATCAGCTCCCACAAAAAATATATTTATCCATTACATTAAGTACAAATATCATACAGATTACAGCCATGCAGATGAATATATAGAATACCTGAATGAAAGTATGACAGTTGAGAGCATAACTATCTCTAGAACAAGTTTTTATATAATCGGCTAATTCTGTAAAATGCTTTGTAGAAAGGAAGTTGATACGATGTTTATTTATTATAGTCAGCGCTACTCTGAAGAGTATTTTAGAGCCCTCATGAAATAAACAATCCCACACTCTTAGTACTGTCTAAAATATAGAAATATCATATTCAACATTATAAATATAGGACAAAATTCGTAAACAAAATTTCTTTACTAACTTCCATTGGTAGAACTTCACAGTACAGACAAATAAACCACTTCGTAATGATTACAGACCAAGGTAAACCAATATAATTGAAGTGCTCGTTAATATCACTATGCCTTTGTCTGAAACAATTTGTTTATAAAAATTAGATGCTTTTTACAAATAAAAAATATAATGGCATATGCAATTGAACAGGATAAGGAAGTGATCAAACCACCTGGTATGTAATATTTATTTCTAAAAGAAAAATTAAAACAGAGGACTATTCTGGCATTTTCTTAAATTTTATGGGTTTAAATGAATAACTACCTCAATCAATCATATAATCATCAAGATAAACTCATTTGCTAGAAGGAAAACTATATTATTTGTATGTAAAATTGGATTTCATACAGTTTCTAAGACCCTAGACTCGACATAATCTCTTTGGTAGATTAGTAATCTACCTTTTAGGTATGCCCCATAATTCCCGTGCTGACTCACCACGTGGAACCCCAGATAAGTGACCACAAACAGACCAACTTTTAAATGTTATGTTATTGATAGTGAAGAGACTATACCAAATTTTGTAAGTATTCCGAGAGCCAAATATTCCGATCCCTCCTTACAATATTCACCTTAAAAATGGTGAATGCAAGGAAAATATACATTTTGATAACCAGAAATTTGCAGAAATAATGATATAAACAAATAAATAGTATAAAAAAGTTAAGTAAAACGAATTAGATTTACCGTTGATATTTTAAATCGAACTATTATCATTCTACTTAATAATGAAAATAAGGGGTAATATTTGGGCACATGATATAAAATCAATTTTTGTATTTAAGTCCTCCATTGAAGAAACGGAGGAAGTCCACTCGATCGTGCACCGGGTGCACTTTTCCCTTCTCTATCAGATTTTTGAACCTCTTCGTTTCTTCAGTCTAGCACCCGTTTTTTGAAGTTTTTTCATGCCTCGCTGAGAGGCAAAGCGTAAGTTTGGTTACTAACTAAAGTTGGTGTGTTTTTCTTGAGGTACATCCACGAGCGGAAAGACAACTCAATCTTGTGTTGTCCTGAAGAGTTCATCCTTCCCTATATCAGATTTATGATTTTCTTGGCAAATATTGTGCGTCTTGGATTGCTGCATGCCGCCTCAGGTCTAAGTTTCCTGCGTGGTATTGGTTTGACAATTGTTCCCCTTGATACTACCCATTTCTTCTTCGCTATCTTTTAACTTCCATTTCGTACTTATATTTTTTTTTGTTGCTATTCGTCATGGCTTTTTTTCTATTTAACTTCATAGCTTCACACTTTTCTGAAGATTCCTCAGCTTATGCTCTTGCTGATGTAGGCCGTGGAAACCCACCTCCGTAAGGTTCACCTTGGGCAGATAACGGGATCTTTTTTGTTGATGCGGTTGGCGTAGCCAATTCTCGTAGCTAAAGGGTTTCACATAAAAAAAACATCAACATGGTTTGTTTTATCAAAGTATGACTGGAAGGCTAAGATAAATGGTTTAAATATAACAGGTTGATCGCTGAGCAGACGAAGAGTACAGGATATCCCAGTTTGTTACTTTCATGTCAGGCTTGCACATTCTTAGTGCTCCGTAAAGTTGAGTCTATTGAATTCGTTCATTTGTCTGTTGATATTGGTGAATTCTATCAAGTCTTGGCAGGATCCGGGATAGATTTCTCATAAGTTTGTCTATAGTGTGATTCTTTATGGCTCCAGCTTGAAAGGGCATCATGAGGTGTCGTGATAAGGAAGTTCATCATTCCAATACATTTCGAATTCGATAGGAGCTAACAACCTCCTATATTGAATTTGCATTCCTGTATCTTTTCCAAGATGTAGGCACAGGTTCTTATCACAACAGTCCGTAAACCATCTTTTTAAAATATTCAGTCATAGTCAGTATTTTGTAATCTTCCAACATGAAACCTTTTTAAACTTTAACACAGATGTTTGAAATCTAAGGCACATAATTCAATCAGCTAAAATTAGACTCACCTGATTATTTCAGTAAGAACATCAAGATCCATTATTAGACCTCTCATCGTTGGACTATAGTAGTCAGGGAGAATATTTTCCACCAACATCTATACATTAACATCAAATGAAATTGTGCACAGACATCATACAAGGTGAAGAAAGACAACAAATTGAAAACATCAGTTGAAATTAAATGATTACGTTAAAAACTAACAACTTAATATTCGATATTATCTTAAAATGTTTCATCTCCATTTCTGAAGTAACCCGTAGTTAGTACAATTTACTCGTATTACTACTTAGAATAAACCACTTAAGTTTTTATGTATACATCAAAAAAGCAGATAGTGCATACAATAAACATATGAATCATTACTCATTAGAAAAATATAAAAAATGTAAACAAATCGATAAATACAGAAAGTAATCCATTATTCCAAGATAATGATGAATTTTCAGTTTTTTTGGGTATATTGCCCTTTGCCGTAATGGGAATTGTATGATTTTTTTTGTTTGTTAATTGCTAATTTTAGGTTTAGTTTTTTGACAAGATTTCATTGCTCTACAGTAAACGATTTAGCATTAAAAAAACATTTTCTGGACGCATAAAATATAATATAACACTCCTTTTTGTTCATGTAGTTTAAAAAAACCTCATTTCATCACCCAAAATAATTCTCTATTTCTAGGCATAATTTCATTCTGATCCATCAAACGGCATGACCTATATCCTCATCACAACCTTTCAAACTGAATCATAAGTCAAAATTTTACAGTTTAATGAAAAAAAAATTCTGTTGTTTAAAATCTGAGAATTTTTTTTAGTTATTCCTTATGTTGGTTCAATAAGTTAGTAGTTTAGGAGAAAACCAGTCTAAAAACACATTTTGCAAAAAAAATTGACCTTCCCTTCATTTATAATTTCCCTCAGACAGCAGGGCACATCTACAATAGAAGACCCATTTATGTGTATAATATCAATATAATATATGATCAAAGATTGTGGACTGCAGCGTCCCAACATTCTTTCGGATAGGATACACACCCGTTTCCTATACAGTCGCAACCGCACCAAATAGCTCTTGCAACAGCATCTTCTGGCATCGCCACCACATTACTTAAACTTGGTCAAAGATTACATCACACTCACATTTTTAATTCAAAATACCAGTGAGGCCTGCATCTACATGTAATATTCGTCTTCTTGATGGAATAGCTTGATTAGAGTAGGCCGTCTACTCTCTCAAGCAAAATTGATAGAGTGGGACGAAGCATCGATGAGTAACAAGCATATTCTAGAAGCGTTAAATTGCACTCTACAAGACTTAATGAATAATTGTGACTTATTTGGATGAAAACTTATGGTCCCAAGTGGGGATTTCTTCAAATACTTCCAGTAGTAATATGAGGGCAGCGTCAAGATGTTGTAGATGCTTTTATTAAGAAATCTCAACTTTAGCAATAATGCCACGTTCTACATCTTCTCGAAAATATGAGAGTACATCAATGATGGTAACTTGGTCACTTTAACACGTCTCGAACGCTATACTCAGTGGCTTCTTCGAGTAGGTGAAGGGACAGTTGCTAATGTACCTTACCCGATTTACAAGATTTATTCAACGCTGTTTACAACAATATCATGACCAATTTTACTGATGATAACTGGCTGTCACGCAGGGCAATTCTTACCGCAAGAATTAATGACGACGACATAATTAATGATGAAATAATGAAATTATTACCTGGTGACATGATCTCATTGAAAAGTACGACACAATTGCTGAAGACCGTCAAGTTGCATTGTATCCACAGGAGTTTTTAAATTCTCTTAACATCAGCGGACTGCCTCCTCATGTCATTAACTTGAAAATTGGTGCTCCAATAATGCTTCTTAGAAATATAGATTAGCAAAGAAGACACTGCAACCGTTCAAGATACACAGTTCTTGCAGCTTCAGAAACATTAATCACTGCAAGTTTGGTGGAGTTGAAGAAGGAAATATTCTTCTCATGCCCAGAATGAGCTTGCAACAGTCTGACTCAGACTTGCCATTTATTCTCAAGAGGCGACAATTTCTTATCAGACCCGCTTTGCAATGCCAATTAATAAAAGCGAGGGATAGAGTCTTGTACATGTAGTCTCTATTTACTATCATCAGTATTTACTCATGGCCAGTTTTATGTTACTTTAAGTCGTGTTGGAGATCCAAACCACAGAAAAATTTGTGCTCATCAACAGGAGTTTGCTACTAACATGCGACGCAAGCGAACAAATGACGAGCAGGAAAAAATGTTAACAAGAAATGCTGTGTACTGAGAAATTACTCATTAATTTCGCTAATAGATTTACTATATATATATATCAATGATCAAACCACAACATGAAATGGGAAAACAAGACTCCGACGAAGACAGCTTGTTACGGTTGAATGATATTAGTCTTGTTTTCCCATTTCATATTGTGGTTTGATCATTGATTGTTATTTCACGTGTTTATGTGAAATCTTTTTACATATATACATGCAATATAGGCATGGAAATAAAGACAAGTATTATTTTACGTTTAGATATACTAGCATGATTTAAATGACAAATATTCCTTGGACCGTTTCTTTTAATTGTATATATATATATTAAGAAGACTTTTAAAAATAAATAACTTGTTTCTAGGGTTATTTAAATGAAAACAGGTGTTTTACCTGACGATCACAGATATTAAGTAAAATTGTAAGACAGGTAGTTCACATGTAAATTAAGAAAAGGATGTTTATTTATTATTAACCAACGCCCACCCCTGGCTGTTGCGCCATTCGGTGAAGGAAAGTACGTAATTTTATTAAAAATGGTGACATTACATCGAATAACCCTAAACTAATTTGAAACATATAAAATAACGAATTACCTTTAAAAGCCAAAAGGAATGGTCTTCATTCTTAGTAACTAGCAATAATGTGCCTGCAATAAAATTCATTCCCTGAAATAATATTATTGTAATAATTTAGAGTAATCACTGACTCACCACATAACACAATATAATATAATATAACAATATAACATATGTAAAAATATAATTACATAATTACTGCCTTTCAATGAGTTCTTTGGAATATAATTTCCGTTCTTTGGAATATAATTTCTGTCTTTTCTTTGTTTCAAAGCATGCTTTTTTGATTAAACGTTATATTCTAATAGGTGTTCTTAAAAAATTCCAACACTACTGTTAGAATTTTGTTCAAAACTACCATTGTCTATCCCTTTTCTCTGTCGAAGCACATGGATTTGAAACCAAGGCTTCAAGAACATTCAACTCTTCTCATAATTTTGAGCAGTCTAAGCCTTCTCTCGAAATATTCTTCACATTTTTTGTAAATTAGCATTACCTATCGAAATATTTTCATTTCACAATTTCAGGTTCTTGTATTTATAAATAGGTTTCTTAAATAGCTTACAAAGTGTACCCGTAAATGCTTTAAAGTAATACATTAGATTTGCTTAATTTGTCCCTTATTTTAAAATTAAAGACAAATCACATGAAAGTTTAAAAAAAATTAGAAACAATACTTATTGCCCTACCTTACTCAATAGACTGTGCTGCTCTCAGGCTATAGGAAGCCTAGTATTCAAAATAGACGTCCAAGTAGTTTAATTTGGATATTTTATAGCAATAATTTATTACTACTCTACCTGTAAGATTTAATTAATTAATGATCAATTAATATTTGAAATTAATTATGAAATATTCCCATTCCACCGACAAGACATAAGTAACAGTTGTAGTGATAAACTGTCAGTTGCACAGTTAACTAACCAGTTTTTTGATGAAAACAATAGCCCAAAAATTAAACTAGATTGGACATCTATCATACTTATTTAAAGGAATAATTAACATTTCTGTATTGATCATTTCTGCACAGTTGACACCTCTTCCTAGTATTAATAAACTATTTTTCAATTGTAAAACATGATAACCGCAATTTGCTTATAGATTAATCCACTACCTAGCCTTCCATGTGCCATTAAGTGAGGCAGTATATAAACTTTTCAAAAATAATTCTTATAAAAACTAATTAAATAACTGATCTTTAGAAAATATTAAGTCCTGACTTCAAAAATAATAAACGAGTACCTGTTTTTAGGCCTACCTGGCAATACCCCACATCTTTATTGTGAACAGCATAAGCAATAAGAATTCTAAACAATTGTTCCTGATGCCCATCTGAGGAATTAAAAAATATATTTTCAGGGAATGTTCGTGGTAAATCAGTTCTAATAGATTCAACCAATGTAGGATCAGGCCATTCTAGTAGCATTCTTGAGTACAAGTCAGAGCCCAATTGTTCTCTTGCATCTAGGGCTCCACTTGTCAACAACCATATCTGAAACCACAAATTCAACTTATTCTGCCCGACTGGATTAACTTTTAATATCTGAATTCTCCACAAATATAAACAACATATCCCACTTTCGTTCGGTGTTCACTGGGTATTCCTTTTCTAATATACTTTTTTAATTTCCTATTCCCCTTCTGTAATCTACTGCGCTTTAGAAATTTGGCCCATTTCTTTGACCTACGTGCAAGGATCTTCAAGTAGCCAGACATAAACTGTTCATACTCCTTGTGATTAAAGTCATTCGGTCTTTCAAATCCATATTCATCAACACTGCTGTAAAGATAAAAAAAATTAATTACAAACCTGAATAATTATGCCTTTATATAAGGAGAAACACGCAAAGGGAACTGACCTAAACTTTGAGGCCATAAACTATAGAGAGACTTCATCTGATTCCTATTAACATATCCTAAGGTTTCAAATCATAGAACTCACTGAAGCTTAACCATTAAGGTAACATAACAGCAGGGTTCCCTAAAATATAAACTGATAAATACCCTGAAAATTATATCTCTAATTTCTTTTTTGTAAATGATTTCTTTTTATTATCATATGGTACTTTTAATTATAAACATTCATTCATTATTATGTAGGACTTATTTATACTTTATGCTACCGATTATTCTTTGAAAAAAAAATTTGGCCTACCCTGTTTCCCACATCAATAGAAAAGAAAATAGTGATAAGAAAAGAAAAAAAACTAGAGTAGCCTACACTCAACTTTACTATAAGTAAACATAATATCAAACTCGTTAACAACCAACTGATGTTTTGTTTATTAAATGAGACGATAAATACATGTTGATCAATATTTACCATTGGTATTCATCTGGGTACAATCATTTTATTAGTTATAAGAATCAATTGATCAATTAAAATTATCAAACTGAGGACTGAATCTCACCGGACTCGAACGCTCAGCAGTCATACCTGTCATAATGTACATCTCATTATTGTAACTAAATTCAACTTCAGATTTTAAATTCTTAAATGACAAGAACTAACTCAATGGAGAATTACCACCCACTTTCATAGTTATGGTTATGATTTGATAAAAATCTTCACCCTCTCCAATCCAATTTGTTCGCATTCAGATATAATGCGATCCAAGGTTCAAAACAGAGAGTATGCATTCTTCGTCTGATGTCAAATACACCAGCCATTCATAGCAATTAAGTAGACATATTCTAATAGTTCTTTTATATAATTTTTAAATTCTCTCTATGAAGATATAAGGAGACCTTACTACTGTAAGTTCAATTGGATTGAACTTTTTAAACTAAATTGGTCCCGGTTATTGTTACCACCTTTTAACTGCTTTCTTCTTGACCAATGTGTCAGTTCCACTATTGTGAAAGCTGAGGAGTACAGTGCAAATGCTTTAGACTTTAGACTAAGAGAAGTTTACAAGGTTCCAAACGTTTCCAAATTGATTACTAATTCATTTCTCAGGTATTCCATTGTTTCCATGTATTCCAGATTAAAAACAAAACTGTGAAGGACTTTCAACATAAAAAAACACAAAGATATCTTAAAACAAAAAAGCATAATTCAAATCATAAAAAAAATAAGAAACTGTCAGATGAATTCTGTCTGTAGTTACCATTAAAAATTGAGTTACATTTTCAGTTATTTAAACCTGTATGTTTTTAAAACGTGGCTTGAAGGGTTGGTTCGGGACCCCTTATTATCTATTCGGGGTTACACTGATAACGAACGGGTCGAACAGGGCATTCCGCTATCCACCACCTGCGGACCTGCCTGGTAGCCACCAAGGCAATATACACAGAATAACTAAAATAAGAATAATGATATCTGTTTATACACATCAAAAAAGTTTCCATCCTCATAGTCACACAATGTACATGAAAGAGTAGAATAAACATAACTGTGTAAATGTTGACTTATAAATCATAAAACACATACCTACTTAACAACTATAGGACAATGTACACAGTATAACTAATAACAGAAAGTAGTGAAGACCTCTTCACTACTTCAAATATGTTTCTACTCCCCAAAACCATCTGAGTTACATGGAAAGTAGTTTAGAATCATATATGTAACTATAGACTTAAATGCATGAAAGACATATAATATTCAATATATATGAAGTACCTCACACATATGCCTTTAATATAATTAAAGGAACATGTAACCAAACCTCTGCCTACACATCAAGAGCGTTACTAGTCCCATAACATATGAGTTACACCAGAGAGTAGATTGAATCAGTATAAGCATATATAGATTTTAAAATTATAAAACACTTATGAATTCAACGACAAGTTACCTGCACTGTAGAATTACAATAAGAATGTAATCACACATCTTTATAAACCTGAAAAGCCTTTGTCATGTTACTAGGGTAGTGGTTCTAAAACTGCTTTAAGCTGGGGAGCTAATAATTCTACAAATAGCTGAAAGCACCCTATAGGCAAATCTTTGAGAAATGTTTTAATTAAATCAAATACAATACGATAAAAATAATCATTAAAAAATAAAGAAAATGAGACTTACTTTCAGTTTGTTCATTCTTCTGCCCAGGGAAATATAACTTGATGAGCTTTGTCGTCTTCTTCAGTGTTTGGGGCTAAAACGTTTGATAGGGATAGGGAGGAGCTCGAATTTCTTCTTCAATGCATTGAAATATTTTTATGTCTAACCTGTTTTGATTAAGGAATAATGTTGTCGCAAATTGTAGAATTTTTGAGCCGCTATTACTTATCACTCATGATAATGATGAGTTCACTAAAAGAGATGAAAGAAGAAAGTCGCTATTACTTATCACTCATAATAATGATGCGTTCACAAAAAGAGATATAATGCATAAGGTGAGGTATAATTTCTACGTTTTTATGTCTGGATATATTATTCTGAATCACTCAGGGACACCTAGAAATCCTATAGACATGCTTTGAGAATCACTCTTCTAAAGCCCTTATAGATCATGATCGGTCTGGGAAGAACAGTGGAAGTAAGAGGGTTTTGAAGAGTGCATAAGGTTGAATGTCTACTTCGCTGATACTGTAATAAGCTAAACACATAAACCTGAAATGATTTCATGCATAAACTCAAAACATGCCCACTAACCTGTGTACAGGTATCCTTTCGTCTGTACCTGCAACAGTACACACATGTTAATTATTAACTCAATGGTAATATAAAATATTGTGGAATCTTTGTCAGTCATGGTTGTGACTAGTCATAATCAAATAATTCTGGTATATGTCAAAGTTATATAATTAAAACATATATCAGTTCAGCATATTTCATAAAGTAATTTTTCTCGTTTCCTTCATTTACGAACAGACCTATTATATCCCAATAATTTTCATTATTATATCCTAACATCCTTCCAATAGTATTACAGATATATTTGCTAATCGCTCTTCTTCAGAAGAAGAGCAAAAGAATAATCATAATCTGATAATTTTTGACGTTGTGATAGTTTGTTTTTCGTTCCATAAGAAAGAGGGTTAGGAAAACGAAAGGCAGTCAGTAACTGTCAGTACTGATTTAATCAAATGTACTCTACACTGACATTCGCTGTAGAGTAGAATGGTAAAAAAAATAAACCCACATGCAACTGTCATCCGGGTTGGTATCCTTTTTTTTTTTGTCTCCAAGTCCAGATGACACTCTTGCAGTGCATTTTTTAGCACCCTCGTTACGGCACTGCTGTCAATGTCTAAAGTGTACCATGAAGTCTGTTTTGTTACATGAATACGCTAACATGTATTGCAGTACTTACTACGATAAAAAAATGCGCATCGCGGACTGTTTCAGTTCAATAAATAAAAAATGTATTTTTTATACCACATTTTATGATAATAACACATATTTTAGGATTTTTTGATATAGGTGAATCAACAGGATGATATACAAGTAAAGAAGAAAATTAACTACCATTTAATTTTTAATTATTGCATATGATTTAACATATATGTCTTGACACATAGTTAAAAGAGTAGTGTTGACATAAAATATCAAGTGACATTACTTGCGGACAAAAAAAAATTGTTAATATTACTTTGGCATTACATTACCTCGGTGCATTGTCTGCCATTTTTTTTTTTTTTTTGATTTAGAGCAATCGCGTACTTATTCAGTTCATAAATAAAAAATGTTTTTTTTAGATCAAATTTTATGGCAATAACACGTTTTTAGGTTTGTCTGATATCGGTGAATAAAAAGAAGTAATTAACTTAATAGTAGGAAAGAAGTAAATTAACCACCATTTAAGTTATAATTTATAGCATATAATTTAAAATATATGTGTTGACGTATAGTTAAAAGACTAGTGTTAACATAAAATATCAAGTGACATTATCTGTGAACAAAGAAAAATGTTGACTTTACCTTGGCATTAGCCGAAGCGCATCATCCATCTTGTTTCTTTGATGAAGGGCAGTCACAGACTGATCTAGCATGCAAAGAACTTAAGGGAGTCCAAAAGTTCACTTACGCAGTCCTAGAACAGAGTGTCCAATCCCATATGACTGGTTTTTACTTTATTGTAAGATCAAACAAATTTGTTAAATGTTTCATAAAAATTGAAATTTTCTTGAAGTTATTTTATTTGAAAGTTTTCTTTTTACACTGTTCAGTGATAAATTTTATTCTTATTGCTATATGGTTTACATCAATAAGGTATTGAGAATAAAGATATAATTCAAAATAAAACATTTTTTTAAATAAATTCCAGAAATAAGTCCCACAAACCATATTAAAATTGTAAATATCTTAAAATAAAAGATGTGTGAATAACATATAACATAACCTTCCATGCATTACATGCATATGCTATCCTTCCCATAATCATTAATATAATTCCTAAGTATTGTAATTTGGAGAGATAACTTATGATTACTTAATATAAAAGATTATACTATAGAAATAATCACACTAAATGAAAGACTATAAACAGAAATATTGTACAAAATATAATTGGGCACTACATAAAAAAACTGAAGTAGTATTCACTCAACAAAACTGTAAATAAATATATTATTGAATTCATTGATAATCAATTTAATTAATTGATTTTTCTAATAAAAGTGTCTTCATTATTCACATTATAAATAGAGTATAATCCATATTTATAGATTTTGGGAAAATATTTGCAATTCATGATTGAAGGTCTCCACCCCGAATAGAGGGATTTATAAAATAAGAGACCTTTAAAATAAGTCGTATTGCTCATTTGTAGGAGCAACAGTAACAGGTCATATTTCAATTAATTCATTCTCATGAATGCCTGCAAGCATTTTACTGGTTGTGATGAAAATGTAATCAATATTTAAAGCTGTTGAAAAAAGTTTAGAGTGGTCATTTTTAAACAGTGTTCAACACTATTAACTATATCAATACCCATTACAAAAATAAGATATCTTTCTTTTTTAAATTACAAACGCAATATGAAATTTACTTCTTATCAATAACTTAAGTAAGTCACACCTTCTTTATATACAATGAATGTTTAATTAATATTATCTCACTTTTAGGAAATCTAAGTCGTAATATGTTTCATATATACAATGTTCAATGCTTAATACTATATTATTTATGAAGTATGAACTTGTAGATCTTTAATATGATATATAAACAAAGTATTCTGTTCAATTAATGTTACTAAATTATAAGAAGTATAATCAATGATCAAACCACAATAAGAAATGGGAAAACAAGACTAAGATCTTTCAACCGTAACAAGCGGTCTTCGTCAGAGTCAAAAACCCAACTCTGTTGGGTTTTTGACTCTGACGAAGACCGCTTGTTACGGTTGAAAGATCTTAGTCTTGTTTTCCCATTTCTTATTGTGGTTTGATCATTGATTGTTGTTTCACGTGTTTATGTGAAATCTTTTTATAAGAAGTATAACTTTCATAATTCATTTTAATAACTTAATGGAAATGTTTTGTCTTCTTTCATCTTAAATAATAGTAATGTAAAAAATAAATTAAGCAACAATATTTGAATTAGTTTAGAATATTTCTAATTATAAAGGTATAATGTAATATACTCTGTAGCAAATATGTACTATTAATAAATAGATAATTATATTCATAAATAAACCATAATAAGCATTTAACTTCTTTTTTAACATTATGTTTAATTCACAAGAGTTTATTTTAGCAAAAAGATTCAAAATGTATTAGCCAAAACGAATGCTAATTTAAAATTCAACCCCTCATATTTATTGAAAGCAATCTTAAGTAATCACCTAATTATTTGCATATGCCATTAATATTAAACTATTTAAGTACTTATGATACTGCACAATTAAGTTAAGACGAAAATCGTACTTACTGTTTTAATTTACCATAGTATGAAATATCAAGATGAGTGAATAAAATACATTTTTAGAACTTCATTTAAAGGCACTCCCGAAAGCATAGCACTTTACTGAAGAATAGTGGTGACAGTTTTGTTTCATTTATAGCTTTCTTAAAGTAAAAATTATTTTCATAATTTTCAACAATTTTAGCAGTTGATTTGTTTAGTTATTTCGTTAAAAAATATCTGGTTTCATCTATGCTAACTGTAATATAATTAAATATATTGTTAAAATCATGAATAATGAATTTAACTAAATGACTTTTTCAAATTTGGTAGGCTTCATTTTACAACTTTTTCTGTAAGATTTACTGTAAGAGGCAGTTATGTTGATAATAATAATGATGACCACGTTACAGCATTCAGATTATTATTATTATTTTTCTAGCAAGTATAAAACTTTATCTTTAATACGTAGTTTTAACCACCATTCCTTATATGAAAGTTATACTTATTATGTAATGTTGGCTTAAATAATTCATCTTGCTAGTTATTACTATAATTCAAAATATTTACACAGTAATTAACCTAATATTCCTATTGATATGTACTTGTACTTGCTTCAACACTACAGAACAACTGACTTAGAATAGACTAGTATGTTACTACTGAGGGATCAGGAGTATGAGTTACCTCATGTATATGGAACATTTTAGTTACATATATCATTAATTTTGTATACCTTACAAAATAATTTTAAGATAGCAACATTATTTTCAGTGAATTTTTCTTAAGTAACTACTAGACGCTTAATTGTAACGGTTCGTATATAACAAGAGAGTAAGCAGCCAGAGAATGTGTATCCTTATTTCTTGCAACTCTACATAAATTAAACAGATCTAACATCATGCCAAATCACTGATAAATAATCATTATTTTATTCAAGTTATCCTGTCAAGAGTAGCATCTAATTACCTTTCATTCCTTCATTATTATTAAAACTATAGAGCATTCTGGAAATTTCGTTTGACCTGATTTCTATTTTTTTTTCATTTGGATATTATTTGAAATTGACTTCTGTATGTCTTCTATAGACTGTTGAGTGAATATTGGAAGTTAGTTATAGAAACAATTATTGACTTCTATAACTTAAATGTTTAAGTGCATTGGATTAATGTTTAAGTTAAAATTGAAAAAGTTGAATAGGCTGATTTGCCTTATTTTATTGAACAACAAAGAAAACAAAATGAGTATGAAACATTCTCAGAATAGCAAAAAATAAGGATGTGTTAATTATATTTTGAATATATCCTTGTTTGTAAAATATATTTATACATCCATCTTTAAGTAGAAGTGTGTGACTCGAAAACTATTTTGGCAGAAATGGATTCTGTATTTGATTAGCTCTCAAATTACTTTAAAATTTATTTTTTGTTTGTGAAAATTTATCTTATTATTATTTTTTATGATGTATACTGTAATTTACATATAAATTATGTCATATTTTTATAAATTTTACTATTTTACTAACCATTATAACCATTATCCTTCAGGAATTAAAATATTAGGGATTTCATTGTAATTGTATTAAATATATAACTCTGATTACGTTAATTGTATTAACTCTGAATACGATTTGAAATGTTTTTCCACATTTACGAAAGGTAATCGGGTCAAAATATATTTTTATTACAATAATTTCGTGTTAGATTATTTTTAAAGATTTATTGAAACTATTATACTTCAATTGTACTTTCATTTCTCGAGGATAAATATTTTTAATTATGATAGACTTCAAAAAAAGAATGTTCTTTAAAATTAATAAAAGTATTAGAGAGTTTCACAACGTTGTAAGTAACTTTAGAATTGAAGATCCATTTTAAAACAGCATAGGAGAGCAGTTAACAGATCGCCTTGCAAAGAAATCATACTTGTAATATCTAATCAAGTGGCTTTATTAGATAAACAGCTAATAAAATCATGATTTGTCCTTTTATTACTCAATCAATGGAATTCATAATAATCAATATTATTTGGGTAACATAGAAATTTTCAATTTTCATTTGGTTAATTGAAATGTTATTCATCCATGCACTTTCTGTACAGTACTTTCTATGAAGTCTCATAATGTGGAAGGGATGTGGCAAGCAATAGGTGATCCTTTTAAACCCCACAAACGTTTTTAATCTGTAGTTAGGAATTTGTCAGGGGCCAGGTTAGCTCAGTGGTAAACGTACTCGCCTCTGTGCTGATAAGACCGAGGTTCGATCCCCCACCTGGCCCTCGATTTATTCATGCAGGAGGTGAATAAATCTGAGCACGTCGTCCCTCAGAGAAGGACGTTAAACCGTAGGTCCCGAGCCTGTATGATGTCAGGTATTTGTTAATACTCTTGAGTTAGGCAAAATTTAGGACTCCCACTGTGGAATCAATCTTTAGTGTGTGGTATCACAAAGGGCCAATGCTCGGCCTACGTGTGTTCCCTTGTGGGACTGCCACTGCTATCCTGACCTAGGAATTTTTCAAGCATCCCTATTATAGACGCTATAGCTTTATAAGTGCAAGATAATCTACCTGTAAAACATTTCCAATCGAAAACTTCTCCTTATTTCAAATTAATATATCACCTTATGTTAATTGTAACATAATGTTTTGGTAAAATGAAGAGTTCCTAATCTTTTCGGTCATATTACTTATTATGCCAAAACAATGCTGATGCATTTTTTAAGTTGAAGCTGTTTTGCCACATCCCAGGAGCAACAAGCCCTAGTCTAAGATAGGTGTCATTCATCCTCTGTGATATGCCCAAGGTAGACTTCGCAGAGGCGACTTCCGTGACCCTGCAGCACAAAAAAACTACTGGTACACTGCCGACGACGTTGAAACGTTATGTTTCGATAGAAGAAGTTCCATATAAATTTCCATTACTTATTAATACCATTTTTTCCCTAGATGCAAATGGGAAGCCTGGAGTTCCTTCACCTTTCTGATATTGTAGATGAAATACTTTAATTCATTCTTTAAATTACCAAGGGCTAGTCTATATGTTTGGCTCATAAAACGTCTTGTGATGATTTCAAAGTTGAAAGGGCCCTCGAGAACTCATATA
This sequence comes from Hermatobates lingyangjiaoensis, assembly GCA_026182355.1. Taxonomy (NCBI): domain Eukaryota; kingdom Metazoa; phylum Arthropoda; class Insecta; order Hemiptera; family Hermatobatidae; genus Hermatobates; species Hermatobates lingyangjiaoensis. Next base: position 1,789,018 of record JAPFBL010000030.1, on the reverse strand, counting down.
CCCTCAAGTATATGAGAAATACCAACCTCCTGAGCACTGGTCTCATATGAAACCAGTTTCATCATAGTACCGCTTTGGGGACTTTATAATAGACCTGCATTGTAGTACTGTATAGAATACTTTATATGAAGTCTTGCAATAGAGATTAGGCCTTTCTAGGCAAGAGTGCAATATTGCACAAACATTAATCTCAGTAATGTTATATAAGGTAGCTATAAAGTGTTAGTGTAAGTATTTAACTATGTTTAATGATGATACATAGTGTCTTCAGTGAATTCAAGATAATGTGACATAGTTATAGTTAATGATGAGTTAACAGATACACCCAAGTCTTTAATTATGTTTCCTATCTCCAGTGGTAATTTCGGTTCCAATCTCTTCCCAACACTTTCAATGCAACAATTGAATATTAAGGATGATTCAACGAAGTAACCGACTAAAGTGTAATACATCACTTAAGACCAACTTCCCCAAGACTGGCAAACACCCTACCATCGACCTTGAAAAACTCCAGCAAGCTGTCATGCCCGGCTATAACAGACACACTTCAGTAGGTTTTTGGTTTTTAAACAAAAAGTAGAATTAGGATATGTACAAGAATAATTGTCATTGATCACGGTTAAAATAAACTACAAATACAAGTTAGGAACAAACCACTCTCATTTTATTCTACTTTCATTTATAAATTAGAAATTGATAACAATATTCACAATAACCAGTTGAAATACTGGAACATGTCGACTTAGAAAATGTATTATACATCTAGATCAGTGATTCTCAACCTTTTTTACCCATTAACCTCTTTCCCATCCTTTGTTCTTTGTGGACCTCTTCAAACATATTAGACATAAGAACAATTTTCTATTTTTCACTAATTCAAATTTTAATTGTTTTTTTTTGCACTACACACCTCATCCTTCACAAGAGTGTATCGATCTAACAAATGAATAAAGAAAAAAGCAAGTAAAGGATGCAAGACCAACCGGGTCCAATTTAGTTTAATAAGCTCATTCCAACTGAACTTCCATTTCAAAGAATTCTATACCTTCAAAGGAGGTACTTAAAATATATTAAAACATTTATTAGAAATTTATTTACTTGACTGCTATGAATTGAATATCTGTTTGACATCATACGAAGAGTGCAGACTCTCTGGATAGAAGAGGTAGAAACCTTGAATCACATTACATCTGCATGCGAGGCAATCACATTGGAAAGGATAAACATTTTTGTTAAATCATACCTAAAACTATAGAAGTGAGGTAATTTGTTACTTATATTTAAGATCACTAAAGAACTTAAAATCAGAAGTTGAATTTAGTTACAACAATGGGGTGTACAATATGACAGATATGGCCCCGGAGCGTATGATTCCGATAAGATTCAGGCCTTCAATCATTTTAATAATAATAATAATAATTTTAATAACATGTCAGATTGATCAATAATTTCAAGCTTCTTAAAACTGATAAAATATTATAGCCACAAGTAAACAAATGATACATTATTGATTAATTTTACTAAAACATTGAAATGAAACAAAAAAAGGAGTTGGTTGTTAACGAGTTTGATGTTATGTTTACTTATAGTGAAGTTGAAAGTAGTATACACCAGATTTTACTTAGGGTGAAGTATACGTATTGTAAAATATTGTACTTTCAACCGATCATCAATGGATGAAATAAGTAATTTTTGAAGTAATATGGAAACAGTTTTTTATATTTTAAAAGTTAATTATAACTATTACTTGTAATCTTTTATTGTTGTAAAAATATAAACTTTATTTGAAATCAACAGCACGATCAGTTTGTATAAACTGAGAAGTCACTTATTAACAATGTAACAGGGAAAACTATTGGTAACTATTATTTGCTTTGAATAAAACAGTATAGGATTGTTTTATTCAGTTGCTACTTGAAATAGTATGAGACATTTGTTTGCTCTCATAATAAACTAAGACATAATTGCGTACTGTATCTGTAGTCTATTCATAGTTCTCAGTTACAAGAATTAAAAGATTGTTTAAAAGAATGCTTTACTTAAACACATAGTAAACACACTGGTTAGTTCAACAAACACTGGTCACCTAGGTGACCACTTTGTCCCAGTTTGAATTTCCTTGGCAGCTGATTTGCGTGGAACTCACAACATTTTGTATACTTTATTTATGTTAAAGTAAAAAATCTGGGTGGCCTATATTAAGTTTACTATAGGTAAACATAATATCAATTTCATTGACAACAACCTTATGTATGTGGATGAACATACATATTAATCCATAATGTATCATTAATCATGCATCACTATCATTAGTTATATAATTCTTTTGTCTATACTATTATATAAAAGAGAATATATTCTTGTATACTATCTGTAAGTCGGTCGCCGTCTTGATTGTTACTTACTAGATGAGCTGTATCAAATTGATAATTGGGCATATCTAATTAATTTAATTAAATTAGGATTATTAGTTACTAATCAAAGTAATCGTAATTAAGCAGCATTTTAATTCATTCTGAAATGAATTCGTCATTTTGACAGCACATATATTCTTAATACCATTTAAAAGAGTTAAATGCTAAGTTAAATAGTGCATATCTTTCATGTGCATTATTTCATGTACATACTTTTACTTGTGGTTTGAAAATAGAAGGTTTATGAATTCATAAAACTATTTCAATAGAAAATTCAGATTTTATATCTGAATTCGATATTTTATGCTAGCAAACATACCCATCTCTGACGGAATAAAAAATTCGATTATATATGGTATTCCAAAATATCATTAGAAATTATGGAATAGTAAAAAATGTCATTATTAGTACAGTGTTAAGCAAAAAGCAAATATTCATGATGGTTGTCACAGTCATGTGGGAGAATCAACTCGTTATATGGCAGATAATCAATTTGAGAATAGTTAAATTGTTTCATGTTTGTAACATTTTTTAAAAATATCTCCCAATATTTTACATTTGTTTGCATCCTTGGAAAATACTAGTATATGATTTCTAGATAATTTCATCAGAAAGTCTTCTTAATTTTCTCAGTTAAAATAGCCTTCAACCTCTTCATCGCTATCCCATTCCAGTCCTTCGTATTTCCTCAGTAACCACCTGTTGGTCAAAGAAGTGTGAAATAGAGATTTATCTTATGTCACATACGATGTTGAATCCGATAATTCTTTAAAAATAAACTTCCTCTCCTGGAGTCTCAAGCCATTGACATCCAAAACTGAAAAGACCTCCATCATCACCTGAAAGAAAAGACGGATATTAGTATTTCATCAAGCAAATAGACTTCAAAAAGTTTGTATAGTATTCAAAGTTTGTATATATGTAGAAAAGAAAACTGTCTCCCTGACTAACGTAGACAGTTTTCTTTTCCCACACTGAGCAATCTTTGTAAAACAAGATTGTTTTCCATTACTCAGTAATTATGCTTCAAGTACCGAGGCACTAACCAATTTACTACTGGAATTGATATCTGAATGAAACATATATTACAGTCAATTGTGGTATTAGATTTTGTTTTTTGCATGTTTGAAGTCTTATCAATCTATTGAAATTCTGTATGTTGCAAAAACGTGACTTGTCCCTATTGCCATTGTCATCTTTATATACAATTTGTATTTCTCCTCGCCTGTTGACGGTTAAAACAAATAGAAACCTTAAGTGTTTGTTTTTCAAGTATATTTTTGAACCTAAATATATATATAAAACAAAATGCACAGAAAACAAGTTAAAATAAACAGAAAAACCGACAAACGCAATTCTGTATTTCAGTTCTCATCATTATACGGTCCGCTAGGCCGTAAAGTAAGGAATAACAACGTCTATCTGACAGTACGAGATCAAAAAATCATTATACGAACGTCCCTCCGGAATGAATTAATTTCTTACCTAGAAGCATTGCTGTCATTTCTTATTAAAAATAGTTAAGACTAATTTTCTGAATGCCATCAACCTACTGTTCTTCATTTCAAAGTCATAATACGTATATAATTGACATTTTAGTTAGGATTTGTAAGATTCAATTTAAAAATATGAATGCTGTAAATTAAAATAACAATATATAGGTGTTTTAAATGATCTATTTTTTACTAACACTGTCGTAGTTAAAAGCCAAATGATGTTTATAAAAAAATATTTCAATTAATTTAGAAAATAAAGGAAGAGAATTTTTAAAAATGTTGTAAGAATATTTGAAGTAGATATATTTGTGAGTTTTCTCGTAATTGATTTAGATGTCAGCAACACTGGTATTTCCAAATTCAATATTTTTATATAAAGTATATTTTGATGATCAATTAGGTCATTTAGATATAATAATAGCAATTGATATTAGTCATTTCACATGAATCTGGGTGGTAATGATTCCGAGGAATATTTTAAGACCTATTTTCAAGTTTGATTCTCGGCTTGGAGTTCTGTGTAATATATTCAGTGAAAGTTATGCCAGTAAAAATGAAAACGAAGAGCAGACCAAACTTATTGAAGAAATAACCAGAAATATTACGGATAGGAAATTAGTGAAGTTCTCAAATTTGGTTAAAGAACTTAAACAAAGTATACTTTTGAAAGGCACATTTATCAATGAAAGAAATTTTGATGCAGTATTCCTTGAATCCTGCATCAAAAATAGAAATTATGCTTTAGGTAATAAGTTCTTTCGTTTTTTATATTTAGAAAATGGACTTACTAATTTAGCTGTTATAGGCAAGTATTTTAGAATGTGCTTCGAATTGAATGAGTTTTGTGATAATAATGATAAACATTTAATGATTGAGATTTATAATAATGTTGTAAAGCAGTATGAGTTTTTAGATTTAAAAACTACTGAAAATATAACCTTAGGCTTGTCCATCACTTCATTATGGAAGGAAGGGTTAAATTTAATAAATATGATAAAGGAATTTGTTACACCCAGTTCAAAAGTGGTTTCACAAGTTGCCCAAGCAGCATTCAAAAATGGTGATACTATTTCTGGTTGGTCTATAATGGTTGATATGGTAAATCAGGGTTTGAAACCTAGTTCGGAGCTACTAAATTATATTATAGGGAGCAGTTTAAATCAAAATGAGTTGTTATCATATATGGAGAAGTATCTAATTTCACCTTCGGAAGAGATTATTGAAATTGTTCTAAAAAACTATAAAGGAAGCTGTATTACAAAAATTAGCCCCAGGTCAGTATTCTAGTTATTTTTGTAGAAGCCAAATGGTGCATAACAATTGGGTTGATTAGAAGATATATATGGAATTTTCATGGCCTATAGAAAGTTAAACATTCAAAATAGCAGTTTCTCTTCCCCCCTTCATTTGGACATAAAAGAAAAGTTTAAGGCATTAAACTGTCATGTTATCTTGCCAAATTTATATTGTGTACAATGGCAGTTTCAGTATCTAAATAGAAGCTGTTTTAGGAGAATGGTTTAGGTGTGTGTTAGTAGTTATATAGATTATACGTTTAGTTAGGGATGATGAGAAAGATAGAACATTTAAAATATGTGACACACTCGAATTTTAGAACAAAATAGGATATGAGGGGAACCACATTTCAGGTAACACAGTATGTTAAAGCTCACTCATTGGACCTGTTCATGACATCTCTCAGTCATACATTTTAATATTCGTTTTCTTCTAATAAGTATGCAGTATAAAGTGATGCTTCTTTAACTTAGTATAATATTTACAATGTAGTATACTATATAATAACTATATTATGCTATATAATAGTATAGTATAGTATTTATACTATTATTAATGATCTTCTAGATTTTTGAAAGTAATATGTGTTCATAGGTTTAAGTGAAAAATCATAATTTTTGGACTCCTTTATTTTGATAATCAAGTGGCATTTTTAATATTTATTTTTTTACCTGATTGTTGTCTGGTGTGACTCCAGTCTTTAGTTTTGTAATAAATGTACAAATGTCAATTAATTCTAATATTTTTTACAGAGGGGTTTGTAGCAGTTGTGAAGATAGTCTTTTCCCTATACACTTGTCTCAAGAGGATTTCAATGATTTGAGAGATAATTTTTTGAATCCAGTGCTTTTAGGTAAAGATATATTTTTGAAGACGAAACCAGCAGAACTGGAAAATTTTCTGCTTTTTTTAAGAAAAACTAGAGGAGTTGATGTTGTTTTTGATGGTCTAAATGTTGCTTACTCCATGGGACGAAAAATTAAGAATAATGATGTTCGAGCTAAATTGGTAATGATGACTAAATACATTTTTCCCTAGCACTCTGGGTTTATGGTACATTTTTTTCATACATTCATTCATCGCTCTAGTTAAGCGATGTGGTCAAACATTTCAGAAATCACGGAATGAAAGTTATGATTATTGGAAGAAAACACATGAAAAAGTGGTCATCTAATATAATGAAATACATTTATGACAATAGTGAATTGTTCTTCGCCGATGATTTGTGAGTATTCAATTTACGTGAATATTTAAATGTTGTTACAACAAAAATGATATTACTGTTAGTACGACAGAGGTTATTAGTAAATTATTATACAATGTACCGTTTTACCTTATAGATTCGAAATTCGTTTATACTCGAAACCAACGAGTTCCGAAATCATTCAATGCATGTAATTTATATGGTTTATAATGTTTTTAAAAAATTACTATATTTAATAGTTAATATTTTTATAATAATATTGGCAGCCTGTTATTATTACTGTAAATTAATCTATTATTCTAACGTAGTGCAATCAGTTATTATATGGTTTTTAGTCATTGTAGGGTAAAAAGCTAATGAAATGGTTTCCACAAATAAAAAAATGTGGACACATACAAAATTTTTATAAGTGGAGATCATTTCATTAGCTTTTTACCCTACAATCTATTATTCTAAAAATTTCATAATTTTTTTCTCGAATTCAGAACAGCATGTCTGATCTGGTTGATATTTTTTCTGATTTCTCAGTTATATCGATTATATGCATTTTGTAAGAACCATTTTCAATTTTAATTATGTTGCATAAAAAGAAATGCAATTAATTTTACTAACATGATGGCACAACGAATTAAATGGTGTATTCCTCCCATTCTTGCTTTATTCAGTAGCTATGTCATTTTCAGTATGCAGATAAAATTACAATTATTTTGTTGTACGGTAATTATTTTTTAAAATTTTCCGAAGAGCGATTTTCTTGATTCACAGAAGATGAGATGTATGCATAAACTTTATACTTTGGCTTAGTACTGGCAACAGCCTTAGTGCTAAAAAAATTCAGGAAATGTTTCAACATATTTCTGACGATGAAGAGAAATGGATGGTATGCAACAAAAAATGTGTCGGAACCTTGTGGCAATATGTTAAAATTTAAAGAATGCAGTTGTCTTTCATCATTCATCAACTAATGCACGTACCTGGGTTTTCAGCGATCTGTCACCTCTGTTATAATATGTCCAAGATATTAGAGAAGATGAAATAATATTAGTACCTTCTTCAAAGAAATGTTGATTTTTCGGGATAAAAAAAAACAGTATCAGTTTTTTTTCTCAAAATGAAAGAGAAGCGTCATCTTATTGCTCACTATTCATTTTATATATTAAAAATTAGTCCGAAATGATGAAGAATTATAACAAGACAAAACTGATCGTTTGTGTGCTTCCAACCAACACAAAAGTGTTGGTTGTCACATTAGATCAGTTAATTCGTGAATTACCTGCATAAGAAGAACAGATGCTTGAACTATTATACATTTCATGATAATATCAATCGATAACCAAATTGCAAATATGAAAAAAAAAACAGCAGAGCCACTTTTATTGATGTCGGTTGCTGATGACCTGACTATTTTCAATATCAAGCGTAGAAAAGAGAAACAACTTTGTAAGCGAAGCAGTGAGACGGATGTGATCTGCTAGAACACATCGCTGAGAGTTAATTAATTATAATTAAATGAAAGGTGTTATGTGTCTCTATAGCATAGGAAGAATGGAAAACTAGATTGCTAGGGTCGTTTTAAAAAAGTTTGTTGTGATTATCAGTATTATAAGAAGTCCAAAGTATGTTGAAAGTAGTATCATTTATTTTTTTCTTTCTTTATTATTTTCAGTTCGTAAAATTTGAACTGTTATTCTAAATTGCATTATACACCTACAATACCTCAGAAAACCATTATTGGAAATGGAGTCCACGCTTTAAACTGGATGGATAATGGTTAATTGAAAGTTCGTTGTACTGTAGAGATTCGATCAGTTAATAATACCTTAACATTCCCTTCCTAATAGTAAACAATTTTATATTTGTTTCAGAGAAATATAATCTATATAAATAAAATAATGATTTTGTCTGTACATTGCTTAGAACTGAATCATTTCAAGTTTTCTTTACGTTTCATACATTGGAGAAACCGAATCCACCCTTAAAAAAATTTCTGTTGGTTTGTCTGTTTGTCCGCAAAACTTTGTCACAAGTAAACTCAGCTATCATAAGACATATAAAGCTGAAACATTTACAGTAGATTTGTGTAGGTCTAACTTAAAATATAGGCTCTGAATTGATTGGAAATTCAACGTAGAAATGAAGTTATGGACGTTTAAAGCAAAAACGTTTGTCACAAGTAAACTCGGCCACCATGAGACATAGAGAGCTGAAACTTTGACACTAGATTTGTGTATGCCTAACTTAAAATATAGGCTCTAAATAGATTGATAATTCAGTACGGAAGCAAAGTTATGGGGCTTTAAGCCGTATTTTCCTAACTTCACAGACAAGTTTAATTGAAAATACACAGGTGTGGCAAGTAGGTATTGTTAGTTGATTTTAATTTCATTGAAGCATATGAATATATTGCGTATTTGACATCATTGAAAAGGTGTTTCCCAGAGTTGAGGATGTACTATCTATTAAAAATAAATAGTTTTGTAAACGAGCAATTCTCAGCCCTTAATATGAACAGCCAGGAAAAATCAACAAACACGATCTTACGCTATATCATACCGAGGAAAGAACATACAAGTCAGTAAAGAGAGTGATTAGTGATGAGGAAGCAGTTCATTATTTAACTGAATCTTGACTTTGAATTTATTTCTCCTGGACTGCCTGCTCATGAGTAAAAACTTAAAGTAGGAGCACCAATTATGCTGAAATTTAGTAGCACTAACAAATTTAATGTTACGAAACGTGAGTGCCCGAAAACTGTGCAAAGGGACACGACTCTGACTTCGTGCTCTGTACAGATATGCCATAGACGAACATCATAACTGGGTGTGGTATTGGAGAGTCTGTGTGTATACCACTCATATAAATTCCGAGCCACTATTTGTTTCTGTTGATGCGATTACAAAGTCCTTTCAGAGTCTATTTAGCATTGACGTTAATTAAGTATCAAAGGGAAACTTTATCTAACGCAGGAATTCAAGTTAGCGAGACCAAGTTTCTCTTACATGGTCAACTGTAGTTTACTTGCTCAAGAGTCAGAGTCTCCAACTGTTTGTTCTTCCGTGAACCTGAAGGACAGACAGCTAATGTAGTGTATACAGAGGCATTTGTTTAACACTGTACTAATAATGGTATTTTCTACTGTTCTATAATTTCTAATGAGATTTTGGAATACCAAAAATGACGGAACTTTTGATTCCGTCAAAGACGGGTACATTTGCTATGTATTATATATAACTGTAAACTTTTTTTTAATTTAATATTTGCGTAATATAAACACTGGTAATAAAGTAAGGTATGGAACCAGAGTAGCCCAGTAGCTTGCGTGCTGGCTGTTAACTGGGAGCACGTTAATTAGAACTAACTCATTTCAAGTTTTTTTTACGTTTCATACTTTAGAGTAGCCACATGTACCCTTAGAATAATTTCTGTCTGTCGCTTCGTCCACAAAATATTGCCACCATACGACATATAAAGCTGAAACTTTGATTGTAGATTTGTGTATCAAAGTATAACTTAAAATCTAATCTTTGGATGGATGGAATATTCAATGATGAAGCGAAGTTATGAACTTTTAAGTCGTGTTTGGCTAACTACACACACATGTTTATTTTGAAAATATACAGGTGTAGCAATTAGGTATTGTTAGGTGACTTTAATTTCATTTGCATACATGAATATTTGCTTATAGCAAAATGCTAATATATGAATATTATGCTTATTGACAAGGTGTTTCCCAGAGTTCAAGATGTACTATCTATTCAGGATAAATTACTTTGTGAACGAGCAATGCTCAAACCTTACGAATGAACAAGCAGCAGGAAAAATCAGCAAACATGTTCTTACGCTATATCAACCCGAAGATAGAACTTAAAAGTCAGTAAAGAGAGTGATTAGTAATGAGGAAGTAGTCTATTATCTAACTGAATTTCTTGACACCGTGATTGCTCTTGGACTGCCTGCTCATGAGTAAAAACTTCAAGTAGGAGCATCATCATGCTGTGACTTAGTATCAGTAACAAATTTCATGTTACGCAACTTGAGTGCCCCGGGAAATGTGCAACGGGACACGACTCGGAGTTTGTGCTCTACACAGATGTGCCGTAGAGGCGGCTATCATGACTGGGTGTGGAATGTGGAGTCTGTGTGTATACCACCCATACCATTGATTCCGAGCCACTGTCTGTTTCCGTTGAAATGATTGCAAAGTCCTGTCAGACTCTATTTCGCAATGGGAGACTTTATCTAACGCCGGAATTCAAGTTAGCAAGAAATGTTTTTCTCACATGGTCAACTATAGTTTACTTGCTCAAGAGGCCGAGGTTCCAACTGTTTGTTCTTCCGTGAACTTGAAGGACAGACAGCTAATGTGGTGTATACAGAGGCATTTGTTTAACACTGTCTACTAATAATGGTATTTTCTACTATTCTATAATTTCTAATTATAGTATTAGTATAATACTATAATTGATATTTTGGTATACCAAGTATAATAGAATTTTATTCCGTCAAAGATGGGTACGTTTGCTAGTCTTAAATATTTTCTTTAACATTCTTTTTTGTTTCAGTGTAGTTTTACTATAAATATATTTCATTCTTTTATAACAGTAGTTGTGTTATTGAGATGGTATTTAAAATTGATTGTTTTATGATATTCTTTTAACTTTTGATGTGCAGGTAATAATAATGTGGAAACTTAAACCAAATGCTATTTGTAAAACGTCTTAATGTATTGGAACTTAGTTTTACGAAATTAAGAGTACAACTAGGAAAATTAAATGCGCTATATAATAACTATATATAATATATAATATATATATATATATATATATATATAACTATATATAATAAAGTAATTTAGAATTACTTTTACTCAGAGATAAAAAAAACAGTGATTTTTATGAAAACATTACATTCCTTCTTATTTTGAGATCCTAAATGCTTGATAGTGGAGGATATTGTTACGTGATGTAAAGTAATCTAAGAGTTTTTCGAGACTGAGTAAAATAAATTTATTATGAAAAGAATAAATATTTTTCCTGTATATTTTTTTTCAGGTCAGTTGACGATCCCTTTGTTTTATATGCATCGATGTTCAATGGAATAGAAACGAAATTTGTTTCAAGAGATTTAATGAGAGGACATAAATTTTTATTAAGTAATTTAGAGTTAAAGAATAATTTTCAGAAATGGCAGCAAAAAAACCAGCTGATCTTGCAGCATGTTGATCTCGATGGTTCAGTTCGTTTAAAGGTAGGAGTCTAATTGAACTTCGCAATCTAATTGAACCAATAATTAGTCTTGTATTTAAACTAAGAATATTAAAAATTGTTGGGTGCATTCCTTCAGAAAAAAATTTAGCATAGTCTTCACTCGGCTTTGTTATACCTAAAACTTAAATCAAAATTGACTTATATATTTTAATATGGTACTACCACTTTGCAAATCATGATGGAAATGAAATCAAAAGTTACAGCTCTTAAAGTAAAGATCTGTAATGAAAGGTCTCCGATAAGAAAATTTAAATTTTCCAAAGACGATAAAATCTTTATGGCATCTTTCTTATGGGAACAAACAATTAGTTAACATTTTATAAAACTAGGAAGAATACCAGTTATCATATAAAACAAACACATGTATTTAAATTGCATCTTCGGTATCTCCATTCATTAAACTGGAAAACAAATGGTTTTCACTAATGGAAACAAATGTAACATCAAAATAGTGTAGGTCAGTGGACATCAAAAAGTATTGCTGACGAGGTTCTTTGGTTACTTGAATGAGGTTCTTTCTAGATTATGTGTTTAAAATATATTTTAAACGTGGTAGTAAACTTTGAAAAACCCGGAAAATTAAAAGGAAGCTGATTTTTAGCACTTGGGATACAATTCTTGCCATATTACTTCTGTTAAGTAGCAATCTAATACTGTTTATTCTCCAATTTCCCACTTTCAATCCTTATTATAACAATGTTATTCGAGCCTAAACTTACGAGAGGAAAATTTAAAAATCATCTTAATGATGAGAACTTGAGTCGTACTTTTTTTCCTGAAAAGGTGGAATTCAGGGCAGCAAATGCATCAACTGTGATGCCGATTAAAGGCATAATTGATGCAGTCCTTGTCAAGTAATGTCCTGAGTCCCTCAAGAAGTCAAGGAGTAATTTTACAGGTCTTTGTGAATTTTTTCAACTCAAGTGTAGGGATCTTTAACGAGTAGCTGACATCGTACAGTCTGGAGACTGACAGCTTAACGTCCTCTCCGAGAGTCGACGTCCTCAGATTCACCTCCCTCGTAAATAAATCGAGCTATGGTAGGGTAATTGATTGTAACTGACCATTAGATTTACACGCACCAAAAAAGTGTTAATTATTAGTAAAAACTTTATTTTAGTAGGTAACAATTTATCTTTGGTAATTTATTTTAATTTTACACGTACAAAGACATTTTTTTTCAGACCCACGTGCAATATTTAGCCAATTGTCAGAAGAGTTCTTCAGGATCATGGCATCTACCAATATACGGAATTCCTCCACCAGGAGTTCCTCCGAACATTTATCTCCAACAACTACAGTGGATATGTTTTCATAAATGCAATATTTAATTCAATTTATATTTTTAATAAATTGTTAGTTAATATGGTGTGAAGTTATTTGTGAAATTAAATTATACACTGGATCTATACAACTGTCAACTGATCTGTGGCAGCAAATTTTCTTGTCAATAGCTGGAAACGAAATTAAAGTTTTGTCTACTAAGTATGAAACTACGTTTTCAAAATTACCGACGAAAAAATAATATTTCATCGTTTGATTAAAAGGGATTACAGATTTTTCTCCTTAGAAAAATTAACTATTTCATGAAATATTGAATCATATAAAATTTATTAAAAATGCACTAACTTGCAGTGAGACCAGTAATGGGATGCTCCCAAAGGAGCTATAAAATTGATGAAAGAAGTTTCAGTGATTTATTTTTCAATTTCAGTGGTGTTCGCTTTATAAAAAAGTGCTTCATCCTCTATCATCATGTTCTTATAAAAAAATCAATTAAGCTTTTTATTACATAAAACTGTACTTTGGGCTCTTTTTTGAGAGTTTAAAGTTGAATCTTTAAACAAAAGCGAAAAATCTTGTATGTACCCTAACAATAATCTGTTAAATCCTCCTTTATATATTATGTAGATTAAAGATATAATGTATAAATACAATAGTATTTTTTAGGTATTTTTACACAACAGGCCAAAAAATGTTTTTCTTTTTTTATTAAAATAACATTGTAAATAAGTAACAATCACAGTATTAATGGTAACAATCACAGATTTTGGAGTTAATTTTTTCACAGATTCAATATTATACAAAAATATTTCACAATAAATACGTAAAATAATAATCAATGTTTAAACCACAATAAGAAATGAAAAAAAATAAGATCGCTTGTTACGGTTCAAAGATCTTAGTCGTTTTTTCTCATTTCTTCTTGTGGTTGAACATTGATTCAATAATATGTATATATTATTGGACGATTACAACATTATTACTTTTCACCTTAATAAAATTAGTTGTACAAATAACCATTTTAAGTTAAGTTATCCATACAACAAAATGAGCATATTACCAAACTTTGAAAATTCAATGAAATGAAAAAAAATCCCGATAAATGTTTAACGTTTAACACATTTTTTGAAAGTCAGTAAATTTTTAAAATTTACATTAAACTCCCATTTACAATCATATGAAAACAGCATGCCATTTTAGAAACCTATTAATCACAAAGATAAAAACAACAATCACCCTAATGAAAATAATAATATTTACAATTTTAACTTCGAAGGGAAAATTTCACTCCACCATGTTGGTCTTCTGAAAGTCTCACTTGTTTGATATAGAGTATTCTGCATATTCTTATAAACCTAGCGAATAATATTTTATTTTATATCAATGAATGTAAATGTTTACTTCATTGGAAATACATTATAAAATCGTTACCTCTCCATTAGAATGACCTAAAGCAGAATTAAGAATGAAGTCTGGTGGTGCAATAGAATCAACTAGAGACACTGCATCCTTCTTTATTTTATCACAAAGTTCCAAAATGCCACCTCGAAGTAGATCCGTGAAGGCAGGGCCTTCACAGAATCGTCCTATGAAAAAAAATGCATATGACGTAGTTAGTATGTTTGAATCATTATGTACAAACTTCAAAACAGCCTCCATGATTACTGTTTTAATCCATGTATATGTACTGAGTTAATACTCGTACTATGCAGAATACACTTTTTTACTTAACTATAAATTAAAGTGAAATTATGGAAAAAATCTATTTCAATTTTAACAGACTCTCTTACTTTAATAGAAAGATCATTGATTATATCTTTAGACGTGAATTTGAAATGTTTGTGAACAGCATTTCACAGATCATAATGGTGTCAGCATACAAGTATACATGAAAGAGTTTGTATGCTAGAAAATAAATCACAGCCTTTTTAAATAACTGTCTAATATTTAATTTTGTAAGTTTATAGTTAGGTAATGAAAGTATTCTTACATTCAAGAAAAAAATTACCAAACAACCTCTATCAGTCAATGTATTCTATTACTGAAGTAGACAAATCACCGCCCATGCTTACTTGTCATTTTAAGTTTACTACTTTATTAAGTAGTGAATGAAAATCGAAATTTATTTTATCTGCCTATTAAAAATAAATGAAAATCCTTATTTAGAGAAAAAATACTAGATTATATTTTAATGAAAATTACTGATAATTACTAACTAAAGGAAGTTTGGTGTTCAATTGTAATCTAAAAAATTCTGGAGTGGCCTACACTTAACTTTACTATAAGTAAACTTAATATAAAACTTCTTGGGTATATAATATATAATGTCTCATTTAAGCATAATATAATCGTCTAAATGGGAGATGTTTATTAGTCTTTCATTCCTGAGGTAGCACAAATAGTGATTGATCCACTTGTCAATAGATCAGCCCTTTTTGTATGTCACAAAAATAATGGATATACAATCATTAGTATAACTACAGCAGTAATAACGTGAAAATTTGCTTATACGAAATAATTTCCTACAAGAGAGCATGGCTTTAGCTCCAACAGCCCGTGGATCTCTTACATAGATTATCTGACCTCCTACATTTAATACTTAAGACAAATTTTCCCATTTAGAACTTGAAAACATTTTTAGTATTTCAAAAACATTACCAAGTTTTTGTCTGAAATGTCAAAAACATGTAAGAAATAATGTTTTCAAATAATTTTTAATTTAAGATGTACGATAATTTCATTTATTATTTTTTAAAATTTTTTTTTAATTCTGAATAATGTTCTACATTTTTGATCTTTTATCAAATGATTATACTGGGAATTTATGGCATGCTAGAGGTTTTTAAAAACTCACTTTTCTTTCCCTTTGTCAAAAATCATAAAAAACCAATTTACTCTGATGGAATGTTATTTTTTCCCACGTGCTCTACTCTGTTATAAGTTCGGTGTAAATGTATATTGAGAAAAAATATATTGGTAATTAGCCACCTTTGCATTCTTAAATCAAGTTCAAAGCCGACTTCTCTGTGTAATTTTAAATTTAAAAGCTGGAAGCTTGAAATTTTTAAAAATAATGGTATGAATTATTAGACTAGAATAGTGAAAAAACGAGAAATGAGACAAAAACATGGAAACCCTTCTATAGGACATTCCTTCTATAGTTCATTCCAAAAACTTCAATATTACCCAATAATAATGTTATTCATAAACGTAAAAAAATCAGCATCTGATATTAAGCTTTGTAGAATTGTGCAACATATAGATTGATTAGAACAATTTGTTAAGACAAACCCATCACACACTATAAAAAGGATCAGAAATTATATGTTTCTAATGCTCTATTGTCGTTGACTTTTTACATATACAAATTTTACTCTTCTTACACCACATATAAGTCGTTACATCATTTAAAAATTTTCATTAAAAAAATTATATTATATTGGTGAATTCAATGAAAAAATTCTAAGTAAATGTAAACAATGTAAAAAAATATAAAAAAATTGACAAGTATAGCAGGTGATCCCTTAGTTTAGGATAAACAAACAGTTTTTATAGCTTTATTGGTCTTTGCCGTAATTGAAATTTCATGATTTTTTTTTTATAAATTTCTAATTTTGTGTTCCATTTTTGAACAAATTTTCATGATTTTTTTAATGAGCCTGTTAGCGTCAAAGAAACATTTTCTGAGAACAGAAATCGTACTTTAACGCCCCTTTGGCGAATGTAATTTTGAAAAAAAAATATCTCAACTCATTCTCCACATAATGTTCTATTTTTAGGCATAGTTTCATTTTGATCAGTCAAACGGTATGACATGTATCGTTCTCACAAGTTTTGAGATTGAATTATAAGTCAAAA
The DNA here is from genome assembly GCA_026182355.1 of Hermatobates lingyangjiaoensis. Lineage (NCBI taxonomy): Eukaryota > Metazoa > Arthropoda > Insecta > Hemiptera > Hermatobatidae > Hermatobates > Hermatobates lingyangjiaoensis. The sequence goes on along the minus strand of JAPFBL010000030.1, from coordinate 1,772,199 downwards.
TTTTTACATTTTACTGAATAAAAAATATTTCCCTTTGTTTTAAAATTCCGAATATATTTTTCGTTTTTTCCATTTGTAACCTTAAAGATAACACCCAAATTTCAAAACTCTAGAGCAGTTTAGGAGCAAAAAATGTTTTCTAAAAACCGGTTTTTGGCAAAAAAAAAGCGACTTTCCCGTTATGCATAATTCTTCCCAAACAATAGGGATCATCTACATTATGGGGCCTGACATTTTTGTGTAAAGTATCAACTTGATCCATCAAAGATTCTGGACCGTAGCGTGGTAACAAGCAATGCTAACACACTCACATACACACACATCATCGAAAAAACTTCATAAAACGACTTTTGGGACCTCAAAACATATAATTCCGTCAAAATCTGGAATCGAATTTTTTCACGACCACTATACTTTACTTATAGTAAAGTAAAACATAGGAGAGGGATGTTTGTCTATAACATATTTAGAAGGATTAAATGCGTGTTTATTGATGACTTCCAAAATTTAATTATTTTTAAATTTAAGATACAGCAGCCTTTTTTAAATAACCAATTCATGTACAAACAGTTGAATCCTTATAGTATATACTATCAGTATAAGTAAACTATAAGATTAGTTTATAGTTATTCATACCTTCATATAATAAAACTAAATGCTTTTCAATCATCCAGGAACCATATAGTGATGCTAAAGTAATCAGTAAATCTTTTATTTCACCCTTTTGTTCTCGGGAAATTGAAATAAATTTCTTAAGAATGAAGCGCTATAACAAAATTTTAACTTTTCAATACATATATATTTTCATAAATGTAACATAATTATAATTTTCTAGCCCTCTTAGAATTTGATATTAGATACCCAAGAACTTGAAGGTTGATTATATATAATTAAACATAACACAATTTAAATAAAAAACAACAGTTGTAAGTAATCCACTTGTTAATTGTAAATATTTCTTTTATGGGTTGTTGCATAAGTTCTCGCCATTGCATAAAACTATTGTTTCTGAAACGATGTTTCGATATTTGGCGAAGTGTTACATATCATTAGAAACTCCGTATTATATTCTACAAGATAATGGTCATCGTTTTTTTCTCCAAATCATTTTTTTTCCCAGAACATCAAATGTATTGTCAAGTTGATAAAAAAATCGCATTTTCGACACCTCCTTCTTTTCGCCTTTAATAGAGGTCAAAAAGTGAGTGGAGTTACCAAGGATATTTGTGCCGTGTATGGAGAGGATGCTATAGCTGACAGAACTGTTCAAGATTAGTTTACCAGGTTTAAACACGGTAATTTCGACCTCAACGACGTTCCTTGTTCCGGAAGACCAATCAAGATAGACGAAGACGAACTCAGGGATCATTTAAAGGAAAATGGCCACCAGACATGCAGAGAATTGGGTGAAAAAGTGGAGTGTGATTTTGCGACAATTTCACACCACCCTTAGTCAATGGGATACACTCAAACGCTCGGAGTTTGGGTTCCACACGATGTTACTCAAAAACAAAAGGATAAGCGGCTTCCACTGCATCACAAAATCTTGCTCGATACCAAGCAACGTTTCTTATACAGAATCATCACTGGAGACGAGAAATGGTGTCTCTATGTGAAACAAAGGAAAGAGTGTGAGTCCTGGAGGGAAGCCTAAACCCTGAATCAGGAAAGACTTGCACCCGATGAAGACAATAATTTGCGTGTGGTGAGATCGTGAAGGTTTAATTCACTGGGAAATGATTGAAAAGAACATGACTGCAGGGAAAACCTTTATAAAGCCTAACTGCATCGAGTCAATGAGGCAATTCAACAAAAAAGACCAGATCGTCAAGGCCAGGTGATCCTTCACCATGTTCGACCACACTGCAAAAACTGTCCAGGTGGCATTCCAAGAGCTCGGTTTGGAGGTTCTTCAACATCCTCCCTATTCCCCAGATCTCGCTCCAACGGATTACCATCTTTTTCGTTGCCTTTCAAATAAATTGAGAGGTCTTAACTTTGAAAATCAGGACATCTTGAGAATTTGTTCAATAACTTTTTCGAAACTCGACTTAAATATTTCTGGCAAACGGAATCAACAAATTTGTGGAAAGATGGTAAGAAGTAGTGAACAATGAAGGAGAGTACATAATTGATTAAATTATTATTATTTTTGCTGTTAAAATTCTTTAAAAATAAATGATAGATAAAACGGCGGGAACTTATGCAACAACCCCAGTATAAAAATTACAATCAGAACACATAAAAAACATTATAGAAAATTACCAAATTTAAAATTGTTAATATTATTTCTAATTTAGCATAAACCCTTTCCTGCAATATTCCACCCTATTTATGAATGGCGAAAAGGTATATATATAATACGAGGAAACTCGAATGAGGACTTTGGTAAGATAATAGAATATTTTAATAATAATATTAATAATAATAGCTCATTTTATTTTTAAATTTTTGTTATATTTCGTGTTCTGAATGTTTGTATATAACGCGCATTTTTATTTAAATGTTATTCACTTTACATTGTGGATATTTAAATATATAAAAGTCAAATACTGAGAAGCACATACATTTAACGTAGATTTTGTTACATTGGAATGTTTAATTCCAACCATAATCCCAGAACCAAAGTCAATAACCTTTTGTGCATTTCGAATATCGTCCTACTAACAATACTAACACCTACAAACTATATCTGAATCAGAATTAGTCTAAACATAAATGGGATTTTCTCTCATTAATAAGTATTGTTTGATTATTTCTACCATCTTCATGGAGAGAAACAATATTTCATTATTTTATTCAATCCTAGAAAATCAATGATACCAGGAAGTTTCATTTCGTGAAAATTAGTTTAGCTTGATTCTATTTCTCAGATAAATTAATATAAATTTCAGAAACTAATATAAATTTCAGTAACTAATATAAATTTCTTTAGTTTCGTAATAATTTTTGTGATTTATACTAACCTCGCCGTAAACCAAAGAAAGTGTTCTTGCATAATAAACTTGAGACTCATTTTTTGCAAAGAAAGAATCATTGAATTTATTCATGTTTTCAGCAATTTTTTTTTCTGATTTCTTCAAACAATAGCAAACCAACCAATCATATACTTTTAATAAATCTAAAATAAGATATTTTTTTAATAAAACATATTTAAAACAAATGTTATAGTCAAATAAAAAAATTGTAGTAGCCTACACCATACTTAACTATAATTAAACATAATATCAATTTCGTTGACAACAAATTAATTTTTGTTCTGTTTTAATGTAGCTGTACAGATTAATTAATATGTACATTTGTTTACATGTAGCTACAATCATTTTATTAATTATAGGAAAATTGAAACCTTGATCAATGTGACAAGATATAATTATATAAGCTGAGGGCCTGAATCTTATTGGACTCGCATGCTCCCCGGTAATACCTGTCGTCATAGTATGTAATACCTGTCTCTATGCGGTAATATAAATGCGCATAGAGAATCTCTTTCAATTTTTGTAGTTTTAGGTATGATTTGAAAATTTTTTTATCGTTTCCAAGGCGATTGGCTCACATTCAGATACAATATGATCAAAGGTTGTGCAGAGTTAGTATTCTTCGCATGATGTCAAATACAGCTTCCATTCATAGTAGTAAGTAATTAATTTCTAAAAGATATTTTACATATATTTTTATGTTCTCTCTTGGGGTAGTAATGGAGTGATTAAGCGCCTTTAATAGCATCTAACACTCAACTCCGACTTTTGACCTTCACGAGGCTACCCTGTTAACCTGCCAAATGCAGCGACAAATGAAAGAGAAGGAGAAGGTGATAAGGGCTGGGCCTGACCACCTTCGTTTCCCATCCTTCCTAATCCCCAAATCATTTTATCTAAAATGATTGTGAAACCAATCCTTTTATCCCACCCCCAATCTAAGGTGTTATGTGATCCGTGCCGAAAGATGGATGATACAGGGGTTTCTGTACTATGAACGGAGCTTCAAGGGCACCAGACGACCCCCTTGAGTAAATAGCCTTACTCCGGTATGCTGTGCTCTGCCGGAGCGGACAAAATACCACCGATAGAGCTTCAGGGATTTTCCCCTGTAAGGAGAAGGAAGTCTGGAAACCATCCTCCGGAAGCGCAGAGGGTCCAAAAGCGCTAACTAGTGGGAACCTCCCACAAGTGCACCTGAGGACCCGAAGAAGGAGAAAGGAAGTACTTTCTCCCGAAACATAGGGAGCCTGAATGGACATTATCAATGATGGTTTGTGCAGATTCTGCAAAGAGGAAGAAACACCGTTGCACCTGCTGATAACTTGTAAGGCAACTTTGGTGCAGAGAGGCAGGTGCTTCGGGACACTCAACAAACCATAGAAAAACTTTTACCGCTGGAACCAGCAGAAGTGCTGAGCTTCTTGGAGGCGTTGAAGCTAACTGTTGGGGTACTTTAGTACAGAAGAGGGGAAGTACAATAGTTTTTTTTTTAAGACGCAGTGCTATAGTCACCCTCAAATAAAAGTAAGTAAAAGTGAAAGTATGTTCTCCCTTTGAAGGGATAGCATTCTTCAAAATGTAAATTCAGATGTAATACGCTTTTTAAACTAAATTAGACCCGGTGTTCTTGCCACTATTTAACTACTTTCTTCATTATTTATTTCTCAGTTCCATTCCTGTGAAAGCTGAAGTGTGTACTGCAAAATTCCTTGAGACTCATGGATATTTGTATGGTTACAAACATTTTTGTTTACTAACTCATTTCAAGGTATTCCCTTGTTTCCAGTTACATGAAAATCAAATTATTTACAAAGTTTTCATTATTAATTTATCGGGCTGATTTATCGTCAGTATATCGGGCTAGAAACCTTTTATTGAAATGAAAAGGCATTCAATCCAAATGATCACATGTAAACTTTACATTTAGACATAATCTACGAAGAGCACTATATCTAACCAACATATAAGTAGAACTATTAATGATTTTTTTTTCTTTTTTTTTTGATTTTTCAGCTGCTATAGAGGCCTTTGCGAGATGTTTATTAGTCTTTCAATCTTTGAGATATTACAGATAGTGATTGATCCATTTATCTCTATACAAGATTGCTTTTCTATTTCACAAATAAATGCATATATCATTGGTTTTGACACAGCAGTAATAACAATTTTGTAAAGCGAAAGACCCTATGTTCACAAAATAATCTCTTAGAGCAAAACATTGCTTTTGTTCTCTTAGTCACTGGATCTGTTACATGGATTTTCCAATTTAATCATTCATCTAACGTACCTCATTTGAAGAGATGCTATATTATCTGACATCCAGTACCAACATTACTATTCATCTAACAAAAGGTCTTCAGCATAACCTTGCGTACCATAGCAAGCATTATACAGAGTATTTAGTAGGTCATGCACAACTAATCACTAGAATAGGAGCGATAGCAAACCTCCCTGAGAACATGTTTTAGTGTCCACATCGTACGTTGTGGTAGGCCCAATACTTACACTAATTAGTCTTTTACAACAACACTAATATATTCTACAGTTTGTGGATCAATTCATCTATATATTAGTACCATTCATCAATTCGAAGGCGTCTCTCATAAGCTCATTCTATATTCAAGAATTAAGTCACAGTGATTCCCTTAAGACTTCAAAATCTGTCAGAAAAATGCCTAAACAAATGTCAAGGTTCATCGAATCACCGAAGAAGTACCTTAAAATTAATATCCGTTTTGAAATAAAGAATGAAAAAGTTCATTTTCAATACTTCAATATTACCCAAAGTTAATGAGGTTCATAACACACAGCAAGAACTATATGTAACATTAAGTTTTGTTCAAGGGTTCAATATATATTTTGATGAGAGCATTTCTTAGACAAATCATACCATGGAAAGAATCAGAAAATATATGTTTGATTGGCATTTATTTTTTACATTTTAAGAATTTTTTTCTGATTTACTTAAAAAATCTCAAAGTCAATGTAATAAATTCGACAAGTAAAGCAGGTGATCAATTAATCCAGGATGAATGTTCAGTTTTGTTTTTTTTGTTAGCTTTATTGCCCTTTGCGGTAATCAGAATTTCTCGAATTTTTTTTATAAATTGCTAATTTTATGTTTAATTTTTGGCAATATTTGTTTGTTCTATAATTAGCCGTTTAGTGTCAAAAAACATTTTCTGAAATGATAAAATGTAACATAACGCCCATTTCCCTCCATGCTATTTTGACAAAAAGGCACGAGCTCATCCTCACATAATATATTATTTCAGCTATAATTTCATTCAGATCCGCCAAATGTACGTCTTGTATCGTGCTCACAAGCTTTCTGACTCAATAATAGGCCAAAAATTTTACATTTTTTCGAAGAAAAATCTTGTTTTAAAAATTTGAGGATTTTTTCACTAACTGCTTGTCACTTCCAATATTTCAAAACTCTAAAATTACAAGTTTAGGAGAAAGAAAATGTTTAAAAACACATTTTAGCCAAAACACTGATTTTTTTCATTATCCAATATCCCCAAACAATGTGTTGTGCTTATGAGCACACCTACACTATAAGGCTTAACTTTGTGAAAATATGAATTCGATCCATCAAAAGGTGGAAAGTGCAGTGTGACCACAAACTTTTAGATACACGCCCACCACCCACACAGATATTGTTCAGCCAAGGTTAAAAAAGAACTTTGGGGAACTCAAAAGATATTAATCTGTTAAATCTCGAAATTGAATTTTTTTCATTATTTTTACTAATAGTAAAGTAAAAAAACTTATAGTAGTTGATTAATGATATTGATAGTAACATTATACATCCATGAATGGAAACAATTCATTCATTAAGAATAAAAAATAATTTATATTTATGAAAAAGCAATTATTACTCACAAAAAGAAGCTGATTTCTTGATTTACTTACATTCAACATCAACAACTGAAGATACAGACCCTGATGTAAATTTGTACCCTTCTATTTTTTTCCAATTTGAAAGAAAATCAACTGTTCCTAGAGGAGTATTCCAGACTTGATTATCGGAATCTTTTCTAGACCAACATTTCAGTAACCAGTTGCTGGTCTGCTGTACCAAGATATTGTTATCGCCTTCATATGTTAAGTTCGCATGGTTATCGTTTTGAAGGTCAGAAAAACCAGCCACTGAAAGAAGTATTACCAATGATACAATTGCCGATACAAGTGTTTTTCTTTTATAAATAAGAATTTGTCAATTCATATTAGTGACAGGCACTTCAATAATTCATTAGAAGGAAATCATTTATATATTAATGTAAATAAACAAAACTTATATTGTAAATATACTCATCTATATAAATAAAAGAATGATTTTGTCTGTACATCGCTTAGAACTGACTCATTTCACGTTTTCTTTACGTTTCATACATTGGAGAAACCGAATACACCCTTAGAAAAATTTCTGTCCGTTTGTCCACAAAATTTTGTCACAAGTAAACTCAGCCACCATAAGACATATCAAGCTGAAACATTGACAGTAGATTTGTGTAGGTCTAACTTAAAATATAGGCTCTGAATTGATTGGAAATTCAGTGCAAAAGTGAAGTTATGGGGCTTTAAGCTGTATTTTGCTAACTTCACAGACATGTTTATTTTGAAAATACACAGGTGTAGCTAGTAGGCATTATTAGTTATTTTAATTTCATTTGATCATATGAATATATTGCGCATTTGAGATCATTGAAAAGGTGTTGCCCAGAGTTAAGGCTGTACTATCTATTAAGAATAAATAGTTTTCTGAACGAGCAACTCTCAACCCTTAATATGAACAGGCGGAAAAATCAACAAATAAGTTCTTACGCTATATCCAACCGAGGAAAGAACTTACAAGTCAGTAAAGAGAGTGATTAGTGATGAGAAAGCAGTTCATTATCTAACTGAATTTCTTGACTCTGCATTTCTTTCTCCTGGACAGCCCGCTCATGAGTAAAAACTTAAAGTGGGAGCACCAATCATGCTGCGATCTAGTAGCAGTAACAAATTTCATGTCACGAAACTTGAGTGCCCCAAAAGTGTGCAACTGGACGCGACTCTCAGTTCGTGTTCTGCACAGATATGTCATAGAGGCGGACATCATGGCTGGGTGTGGTATTGGGAGTCTGTGTGTATGTGGTATACATACACAATAGACGTGGTGCATATAATTGGTTCCGAGCCACTATCCGTTTCCCTTGAAACGATTGCAAAGTCCCGTCAGAGTCTATTTCGCAATGACGTTAGCTAAGTCGCAAGGGGAAACTTTATCTAACACAGGAATTCAAGTTAGCGAGACCAGGTTTTTATCACATGGTCAACTGTAGTTTACTTGCTCAAGAGTCAGAGGTTCTAACTGTTTGTTCTTCCATGAACCTGAAGGACAGATAGCTAATGTGGTGTATACAGAGGTAACATATTTGCTTAACACTGTACTAATAATGGTATTTTCTACTATTCTATAATTCCTAATAGTATTTTGGAATACCAAGTATAATAGCATTTTTGATTCCGTCAAAGACGGGTACGTTTGCTAGTTTGTTATAAAAGAAAAGTGCACGAACTTCATAAAGCGTTATTAAATGCAAACTTCTACCTATTATTATTTATTATGTTCACTAATTATTTATTAACTGATTTAACACATGGATAAACCTACTTTTACACACATAAGAAAGGAAAATTTATAAACTTTTTCTGACTTTTGCATAAAGGATACATATGAAATATATATTTACAAGTTCTATGGTTAAATAACACAACTGACTTTTCAAATAGCCATGTCCTCCGCAAGCCTCCCTACATTCTTGAATACAATCCTTAGCAATCCACCCACTTATAGGTTTCACCACACAACTCAATGCATGTATTTCTTGACCTAATGCTGCCTGAAATTAATGTTTCATTGAATATAACACAGTTAATATAATTCACAACTTGCGTAAGTATGAATTGAATAACTTAATCATCACAAATGAATGAAATAGAATATTGGATAAGGCCTCTAACCTTAATTTATATAACTCCTTCAGAAGAAATTCAGATAAAGAAAAAGTAGGGGCATCACCATTATTCATCTTCAAGAAGTTTTTTATATAAAATACAATACGTCCATGTACTAAGGGTAAATGGTTAATCTTATTTACTCACTGTTGTATCAGGATCACCAGACTTCGTATATCCTTGAAATGAAAATGCCACGTAGGTATCTGTGAAGAAATCACTAAACATTTTGAGTCCATACGCAGCTGCCAAATAAGGAAATAACCGCCATTGCTAAACAAAAAATGATATTACATAGTAGTTTTAAAACTAATCAATAAATAGAAGAAATCCAGGAGTAACAAACCTGAAGTTGGTACTCAATAACAGGTAACTCTTCACCATTCAAATCACCAAATTGTTTTCTAACCGCAGAGTAGCGAATGGCTGCCACTATCGCTTTTGTTATGTATATCGTACTAATACCGACAATAACAACCCTCCCTCCGGATAACGCTCCCAATGATGCACCTGGTATCAACAAACATGTTTAACATAATAGTATGCTACAGAAAAAGGAATGCCAAGTGAATTTAAAATATTATTAGATTTGAACAAAAAACAACTATCTCAATTTATTTTTGCACTGGAGCTGACACAAATGAATTAACCTTTTAATTCCATTATAGAAACACAATACAGTAAAACTAATTATTATTATTATTTTAAACAATGCAACGCTAATTATGTTAACCACATTTATATATTATCCATATTTATCCTTCTAATACTGCATAATAAAAAGCAACCTAACTAATAAGCAACCTCATTACTGTTAAGGATTTAAACAATTATTTTATGGTATGTTTTGAATTCCTTCTTATAGTCATAAAAGTACACATAAAGAAAATTAGTCTTTTTTTTTATTCATTTATACTATTAGGAAGACCACTGACCAGATACTTGATTATTGCTCCACCAATAGTTACATTCTATTATAGAAAAGAACCTGGATCTTTTAAAGAAAGGATTTAACAACTTCCTTGTAAATTATGTCAAAATTGGTTCTAAAACTGTTCATGAGATAAAAAATAGTGTCACGCACAAGAAGGATATACCGAGCTAATGTTTTAGTAATAAGACAGATCCACACCTACTGGATGGAGGCACAAGGTTCCTAACCATTACTTGATGGTAACCGCGGAAGAAATGGTCTGTCCCAGACACTTTTGTGAACCCACGTTCGCACATTTGCTCAACTTCAGGTGCGGAACCACGATAGACAGTTATGAATTCTTTCCGTAAGAGTACAATAATCTCCTGAAGCGTAATCCTTCAGGTCCTAGATATTTATATGGTTTAGAAGTGTTAAGGTCCCATATTAATGTTCCTTAGTGTTGACTCATAACAATTTTTTAACAATGTTTTATTCGACTTTCTCACCAAAGTCCTTAAAAACGTATTGGGTCAAGTCGATCATACCACTTCAGCAGTTTGAAAATGTGTTTTGATAAGTGTATTCAGGACTTCAATGTCAGCGTTAGAAAGCTCCGTAAGAATTTCTAATAGCCAGCAAAATCACTTCTAGAACATAATGGGATCTGGCCATTTAACCATTTTTTTTTTACTATTTACATAGTTCATTCCCCGAATTCCTTTTGGCCCTGAACCAGATTTATAATAGTAATCAGCCAGTTTGCAATAAAATTACACGACATACTGGTAAGTTACAATAGCGTCACTTACCAGTATGTCATGGGATTTAAAAATCATTGATTTTTCAGTGATCTGGAAAATGAGGTTCAGTACTTGCTTTCTCAACCAGGTAATATTTTAGAAACAAAGATTATTACAAATGTGGCAATAAATAATGATGGTAATGAAGATACATTAAACAGTATGTTATGGAAACATTCCATAACATAATAAACTCAAGTCATAATAATCATTGAAAGTCTTGAAAAAACAAATCATACTACACATTTGTCTGAAAACCAAATTCGAGCTTATTAAACGCTTTTTTTTAACTTGATAAAACAAGAGAAATACTAAATTTCAGTTGATCAAGAAGTCTTCTGCGTGGATGTATAATATAAAATTTCGAGGAGATTGACAAATAATACACCTAAAAGATTGTCAAATACAAAATCATATACGACAGAAATATTTATCTTTAATTCAATGGCACATGGCCTTAGAGAGAAAAGTATATGTTCTGAGAGTCCACAAACCATTCAGCAAAAGAAAGTTGGTTACATTTTAAAGACCAGAATGCACTTTAAAAAGTTCAAAAATATTTTCATAATTTACCAAATCTCTTATTAGGATCTTTGATGGGTGTCACATATTTTCCACTGTCCGTTACATCCCCAGTTTTATTAAGTAAATTTTCTTTAGGGATCCTGTAGTGTGTGAACATCACAAATCTACGAAAAAAAACAATAATGATGACTTCTTTTATTTTAGTTTCATTATTATAAGAATATATCACTAATTCATATTTTTTCTGAATTGTTATAAGGATTAGTCTTTATTTAAAGTTTTAATAAACAGAACAGAATTAAATAGACTGGTGATATGATTTATTATCTATCCAGTCAATAATTCAAAATCATAAAAGGGGAAAAAATGTTTTCGTTTCAAACGAAGTTCATACATTAAGTATATTAAAATTAAATGAATTTATCTTTAAATTTATTTTACAGAGTAGAAAAAGTTTTGGAACAGCTATTCATGAGTGAACTACTAGTATACAGCAGATTAACTTCCATAAAAAAGGGTTTAATGATTACAATGTAAAATGTTCCCGATTGATTTAGAAGGATTAGCACAATTTTAATAACCATTGAAATACTATTTACGATCAAAGAGTTTTCTTTAAAGACAATTCAAAACAGATAGAGTTTGTCCAATGACAATCTGAGGAGTAAGGATAAATTGTGTAAATATGATTTATTTTACTACACTATAACAAGATAAAGAAAATAAAGAACAGTTAAAATATTAATACAAATAAAATAAAGAATTTACACAAGTTCTATCAACATATTTTTCATTGAACAAAGAGTTGATGATGGAGTCTCAAATTTGAAACCATACACACCCATTATCCAATCCATTTAAACCTTGTTTTTCACCAAGATCACCAATTATGACTCCAGGGTACGCAAGTAATGTTTGATGATTTCTCAAAGGAACAATAAATGCATGTAAACCGTGGTCTTCATCATTACTAATAAGTTTCGCAAAAACAACTCCATGTGTGCTAACTTTTCCTGAAAATATAACAATAACATCAGTTAAGTAGATGAACATTTATATGGAGGTTAAAATTTTTGCAATGACTACATTTTTATGTGGAGATGTGAATCTTGTGCACACCGTCCCTAGGAGAAGACACAGCTGTTAGTCTCAATCACGTACCATGCCAGGTACTCGAAAATATCCCTACTTTAATAAAAGAGCGAGGTAGAATTTAGAGTTCCCAATGTAGAATTAACATAGTAATGTGTCAGAACCCATGGCTAAAATGGGTGCCAAACAGTAAACGAGCCACACTTTCGGACCATAGAACAACATTAAAGGCGAAAACCTATAGTTGTTCTTTATAGGCTTTACAATACTATTTGTATATATTACAACACAACACATATTTTCTCTATCTTGTGTGTGTGTGTGTGTGTGTATCTTAGGTAGAGATAAATGGATAGATACGAGTTCAAAATCGAAGGAGAGTAACACACAGAGTAAAGAAATACACTTACAAACTCAAATTGTCGGGGAATCCGTCTTCAGGAGAAAAGAGAGAGGGACACCCAAATAATTGAATAGATAAATAAAAAATAAGAAAAAAAGAGAAGAGAGAGTGCGACAAAGTATGTAAACTAAAAGAAATCAATGCTTTCTCCATCCATATCTCTGTCTAAAAATGTATAAAATACACACATTTACCTACGTTTAAATCACAATAAGAAATTCAGAAATGGAAATAAGACCTTCCAACCAAGCAACTAATTCTCGTCAGAGTCAGAAATCGGTATATAATTCTGACGAGGACCAACCTTAGTCCCATTTGTTTATTGTAAAATCTTGTTACATATACATATATATATATATTTATTTATTTATGAAGTTTAAACCACAATGGAAAAAGGAAAAATATAGAAAAAATGCTGTCAGGCCTTTCAATGTATGTCATCAGAGAGCAAACAAAGTAAAAACTGAGAAGCTAACATAAAAGTAATGGAGAAGGAAGGTAACAAAACAGCTGGAAACTCAATATGACGATATAACTTGATAAGAAGAAATACCCTACAAAATTAAACAAAGCAGGTCCAACAGTAACAAACAGAATTATAATTCAATTATAATTAAAAGAGAAGGAAAGAAAAAAAAATATTAAGCTATATTATTTGAATCATCAATCTGGTCAGAGTTCATGTCCAAAGATACTCGTTTTTTTCTATTGTTTACTTTTTCCATTGTGGTTTAAACTTCATTGATTGCATCACGTCTTTATTTATTGTGATTTTTCTGCATATATATTATATATATATATATACTCTTGAATAAGTGGAAAATTGATCCAAAATGGACAAGAAAAGTTCTCAAAAGGAAACTAAATAAACACACACTCACAATAAGTTTATATAATTACAGAAGGGTCTTCCTTTTTCTCTTTTTCCTAATGACGGTAAAACAGAAAATTTGAGACTGTAAGTGTATAAAACTATAGTGTGTGTTTATTTAATTTAATTTGAGAACACACACACACACACATATATATATATATATATATATATCAATGATCAAACCACAATAAGAAATGGGAAAACAAGACTAAGATCTTTCAACCGTAACAAGCGGTCTTCGTCAGAGTCAAAAACCCAACTGAGTCAGTTGGGTTTTTGACTCTGACGAAGACCGCTTGTTACGGTTGAAAGATCTTAGTCTTGTTTTCCCATTTCTTATTGTGGTTTGATCATTGATTGTTGTTTCACGTGTTTATGTGAAATCTTTTTATATATATATATATATATAAATTAAGTATAACTCGATGCACGAGCTTGATTCTTCTTCTCCTGATGCCTATGCAGTCGAAATATATTTTCAATCTAACTATTATAGAAGAGGAAGAAAGGAAGTATTGTCCTGAAAGTGAACAAAGCAAGAATAAGGAATATGAACTAACTAATACAACAAACTAAAACAAGCTCATAAAAACAAAAGGTATATACTGAAATGAACACTAAACAATTAACTGACAAAGTACAAATGGTAACAACTACTATAATAATGATATATATAATATATATATATACAAAACTAAAGTTTATCGGGACTCGGTCAGTTCTTCAGGTTCAAATTAAACTCTCATTGCCAACGTTCCGGTCTTTATTTAAAACCTTTTTCACAGGCCTACAAAAACAGAGGAAATATAAGAAATAATAGAATCATTCAAAAATCAAACATACATAAAAGTGGAATTAGTTACAATTAAGAAACTACAATAGAAATTTTGACTATAGGTTAGTGAGAAAACTTACAGAAGTATAAATTTTGAAACAGAAAAACTAAGTATTACATTACAAATTATTTTACAAAGGAAAATAGTATATGGATTTTAACAACAACTGTAGTCTGAATGAACACGTAACACTGAACTGAAATAACCAAATTTCCCCAGATAACCAAAAAGACACTAACACAATTTTTTATCTATCAACAATTTTAACTTAGCACCCGAATAAAAACTACTTAAATCTGAAATGTCACTTCTATAATTAATGGATGACTGGTCCTTTCTAATAAATAACATTTTCAGAGTTTTCCTTCTCTGTTCTATTTTCTGAACTCCAACGATAAATGGAATTTATGTAGCAGTACTGTAATCGTTATTAATAGAAGAAGCTTAAAAGAGAGTGACCACCCACAACACAGATTGGGCACCGAATAACTTTCACTTCTTTGCAAATTAGTACTACTCTTTAAATGCCTTTGCGTTTAAAGGGTTTCTCGGCAGTAAGTGTTTCAGGGAAGTCCCTTTTTTGGCCAAAACGTGTTTTTAAACATTTTATTTCCCCCTAAACTACTAATTCTAGCGACTTGACATTTTGGAATTTTCACGGAAGTAACAGAAGCAATAAATGAAAAAATTCTCAGGTTTTTAAAATAACGAGAAAGATTTTTTTTCAATAAAATGTAAAATTCTTGACCTGTTGGAATCTGAAAGCATGTGACAAGGACAAAAATTATATGATTTCAGAATGAGTTTGGTGAACAAACATATATTGTTTGCTCAGTTATAAGTCCTTACAAAATCTGAAATCCCATTTCTTCCATGAAAATTGTTTCTGTTTATCATCTCGAAAAACAAGTTTACCAAATAGAGTACTATAAGCAACCATAAACTATGGTGGATATCAATTGATTTCACAATTACTGTCAGTGCACAAAAATTTACGTAATCTCAAAAAATAACTACATTCTACATAATTTTTCTTTTCTTACTGATTTTAATTTATCGACTGGAACTCACAGGAGAAATTAAGTAAAACCTCTACAACTGAAGAAATACATAAACTTTCTTAATAATACCATTTTGCTTTGCTTTTTTGTCTTTTAAACTAATATCTGCTTCTCTGTTTTTAACTACTAAGTATGTTAATAATTAGTGCTCTGGGAATAAAACGATATAATTTTTAAAAACACTTCTAAAATGACAAATAGCAATATATGAAAATGATTTCATAATTTTTCCAATTAAGAGGATAAACTATCAGTATACACAATCAAATAAAAACTATGTAGAAGATGGAACTTAATGTATCGAATTCTGCCTTCTAAAACGTTCGAGAAAGGAACGATAGTTAACAAGGTGCTGAACGAAAATGACAACTCTATTTATTCAAAGTGCATAAATCAGACAAATGGTCAATTACATAACAACCGTCATAGTAACACATAAAAAAAGAAAACAAAATTAACAAACCTAGATTGCCTACCCAACATTTAGCAGCTTGAAAATCTGGAGAATTTAAAATAAACTCTTTTGTTTTTGGGTCATACGTGGCTGTAGTCCTCATCCCTTTAGTGTTTGTACCATGTGATATCTCGGTTAAAGCGAAGCATCCCAACATCTATAAAGTATTAAGGAAAAATAAAGTTTTCACCTATCAATATTTTTTTTACATTATTATTCTAGATAAAAAATTCCTGTAATAAAAAAAAATCAGATATTGAAGTCTCAAAGACTTTATTAGTTTCACCAAAGTTAAGCAACTCATTTTGTATTAGCTTTCCTTTAATAATGAATGTAAATGTTAAATGCAATTTTTTGCTAAACATTTTTATGGACCATTCCATTGGTTTCTACAATGTTTATTCTGGGTTATAGGGAACTCAAGGGAGCTGAATATAACATTCATCGAATGGAATGCTCTATAAGGCAGAGATATTCAACCTGTGGTGACCAAACTTTTCTACATTACCTAGACCCGCTTTTGGAAATCACACAGAACTTTTTAAATGTTTCACCAACTTTCGAGAAGTGTCTAAATATTTCCTGAACGATCTGCTAAAATGTGTGATCATCCAACCATATTTCTTCATATCTATTTGGGATCAACAAAAAGTTTGGCTACCTCATTTCACCTGCAATCTTTTCACAAGATCTATGGGAGGAAAAATAAAAATGAAATATATGTTCTAATTTAAAATACGAAAACTGTGGTCTAAATCAACTTGCCAATAACTAAAAATAACAGACAAAATACTTGAAACAGTTGATATTTTAAACAGTGTCCATCATCAGAGAATGATTAGAAGAGAAGAGAAAGCAAGAGAGATGTTCTCTCAGGTAGGCGGTTCAAACCCTACTGAAGTATTGATGAAAATAAACCGATGAGTTGTAAAGCTCATGATCCCACCTGTAGCATTAAGTTAAAAGCTAACTAAGAGTAAGAGAAATAATAAAACAGAAAATGCGTAAGTTCAAGTTTAAATTTTAAAGTAAAAATTTAAACTTGAAAAGTGAATAACACCTAATAAGGGGGAAATAAATAAAAGAGTGAAAAAAGAAAAGGGAAATTCAAGCCATTTTGCTTTAAACAAAATTTAATCAAAACTTCATTACATTAAGTAACCCAACATAATCCTCTTCAGAGACTTTCAAAGTTACAACGAATCTCACCTACAGCTACTTGTTTAAGAACGTAGATTATATTACGGGAAAAATTATGCCTATTAGGGTAGATATGAACAAACAAGTTACTGCACTATCTAATTTGGAGGCTTCCTGAAAGAGAGGCGATTTGTAGGAAAGTAGTGAGAATGGAGTAGGAGGAAAAATTGCGTTGATAGAGTTTACAACTTATGAACATCAGGGAAAAGGTGGTACCAAGTAAAGGAGTAGAGGGTTCAATTTTAGGTGAGGGTATAATGGGCAGTGACAGGTATTAGACGTTTGTCAGTAAATCTAAGAGGATAGCCAGTTCAAAAAAATTATTCGTAAATTTGTTGATGACATTGGTAATATAGCTATACAGCGGATGGAAACAGAAAGGAAAGGTGTAGGGTTTGTTAAATTGAGGAGGATGTGGAATTACAGTTACAGAATTGTTGGATATTTGAGGCCTTAGTGTGAACAAAGGTTGTCACTGATGGATACATTGATAACAACGAATTTCAAGGAACTACAAGAAAAGTTTGTTGAAGCTGATGGAAGGGTAGAAGGATTTGAAGAATTGGATAAACCATATAAAGAATTTTTGCCATGAGACTAAATGGAAAAAATAGCATCACTACAGCGAGTGTATAGGAGGAAACTATATCGTTCTTTCGATAAAAATAATTTATTTTATGCTGACAACTTTAGATTTGGTCTGATTTAAATCACAATTCTCATAATTTATATGTGGAAACAAGGTGTTAACTATTTTAACACTAATATTACTAGCAAACTTAAGATGAAAGTTCAAAGGCAAAAGATTTCACATTATACGTGGAATACAAGACTCCATGAGCCATTGCAGTCTTGTATTACAATCATTTTGCCTATTGTATTCATTGCGATTAATAGAAGATGTTTACTTAACTGAACGATGTTCGCAAGTAGTATAAGTAGTTATTAAGGCAATAAACACCCACATATTGAAAAATAATCCAAAGAGACAAGCAGAACAGTATTAAAGTCGTATACGCAGAAACTAACCTGTATTTTAATAACATTTACCTGGAAAATTTGCTCCCAACCTACACTAGATATATGTATACATTATCAAGAGTCAACATACCAAAAACATGAAATAGTCTAAGGTCTATGGATCAAGAGTTTAGCATATGCCACTTTAAATAAAAATAATAACTACTTGATCAAAAGGTCTCAGTTTCTTAAGTTTCTCAGAAACTTATTTATTATTAAGTTTCAATTAATTTTAATTCATATACCCACATTTGGTTCTGGATTGTCAAGAGCCTCAATATACTTCATGTGGCGTTCTGTTCCCAGTCCTATAATTGCATTCTCAACGAAATCAAAGGCCAGTGTGTATTTTATTGCTAATGAAGGGCAGTAATTTAACAAAACTGCACTGTGGATTTTCGACTGAAAAATATCAATTTATCACACCATAAAATAATAAACGTAAGAAAAACATGAGCAACAGAAATGCAGTACACTTCAAAGACCTTGAATAGTTTATATACTAAACCATTATGATTAAGTAACAAATAATGAATAAAATGCTTAAATATGATCGCCATACGCCGTATCTACAGTGTACATTTAACATTATGTAATATTCGTTAAACCAATTCTGTGGTCTCAAAAAGGTAATTAATTTAAAACGTTTCTCACATCGCTAAGGTCTAGAAATATTTGTCATATTTTACATTAACTTCTAGGGGAAGGTCAGAATTTAATAACTTTTAAGCAGAAAATTTCTTAAAAGTTCCGTTTAATATTAGAAACATCATCTATCTACAGTTCACTTAAGTGAATATTGAGAATATTGGTAATAACCAAAATAGAAAATTGCAAGTTTTTGATCTAATAACAACTAACAAAACTTTACAAGTTACACACATAGAAACTTGGAGAAATCACTTTACACACATATGTACCAGTTTAAGTAATAAAAAAGTTGCTGAGAATGCTTATCTGTTAGTTCATACATCTGAAATTCAATTCAAGATATTTATGACCTCCAAATTAGTCTTATATTTAACTATAATCAATAATTTTAATGCAAATGTTAAATAAGCATAAATTCAATCCTTTTTAGCAAAATGTAATTAGAGATGATTACTCTTGACTGAAATACATACGACTAGCTTTAAAACATTTTACCATTACTATTATAATTATAAATAAGGTAAATGCAAGTATATCTATGTTTATCTACCATCATATCACATTAATACTTTTTTACTATTATCACTTATATTTTACAATACGTACCCTGTTAATAATTTATATGCAAGAATGCAAATTACGTGGTTTTTTTCATAATTATTAAAACTTTAAGAATAACAGTAACAAAGAAAAGAACAGTTCATTATAAAGTAAGATAACAAATAAGAGAAGACACTTTTTAAGTATCATTTTTGAACAAACAAATTTTCTACTTTTGAGGCATAATGGCAAGAAAATGTTTACTTTTACACCTCTAGTAGTTGCTGTATTACTAAAAATTCACAAATGTTCCTTTCATCTGGCCAATCATGCATGCAATATATTTTAATAAAACATTATACGCAAAGATGCCACATGAAGTTAAAGGAAAAATTAACTATAATGGTATGGTAGTGAAATGTTGCCAACCATTTTTAAGATTTGTATGATAGTAATTATATCCGTAGTTTCTCATAATATCGACATTATTTATTTAGAAAAAATATCAATAACAAATTTATGTTTTACAATTTACCAAAGAAGGATTTTCAATTATCTTGGAGAGAGGCAGCAGGTTCCATTTTTTTATTTTCATCATTCTTAAAGTAGCTAATCTTCGCTGTTCATCAAGAGATGGAGTCTCAAGGTTGCGTGCAAATAGTGGATCACTAGCCAACATATTGTACATTTCCATCTAAAATATGTTTAATTTTGAAAGTTTTAAACCAGAAATAACTTGCAATCATATAAATTCCACGCTTTAAGCAGACATATTATTAATAATCACTACTATTTAAAACATTTGCAAAAAATATATACATGTAAGAACAAATTGTAACTTTACCTTATATTTGAACATTTCTTCCTTTTCCATAACCAAAACCATTTGTTTCCAATCAAAACTTGCCTGTTTTCTATATCTATCAAGGGGTCCATTTGGGAAGTCTGGTAATAAATGAGTCATCGTATTTCTTGAATATTTTCTATAACAAATAATTCATTAAACTTATTCATTCTAGAGTGGGAGAAATTATAACAATTGGTCAAACATGCTAAGAATTAGTACAAAATCAACCAAATAAAACTTATTTTTATAAAACCAAATAAAAATAAACATTTTTCTATTAATTTAACGAGGTGTTAACAATAGCTTAGGTCTGTCATAGTTAGAAATAAGTAAGTATTAATAATTTATGATTAATTCATTTAGAGTATTGTTTAAACACGAACATATTAATTTAAAAAAAAATCAACATAAAGGAAAATTAATATCCAGGTAAGTTAGAATTGTAAACATAAAAAACAATCAGATTAGTAGGAACACAGACTTTCCGGAACACAATCATTTATTACAATATATATGTATTAATATATATATACATATGTGTACGAATAGCACAAAAGTACCGTTTGAAGAATAGGTTTAGATAGCGGCATTTAATTTTTCCAAATATCCTCATCACCAAGTACTAAACGAATTATGGCTCTCCCGAATTATATTTCACTTGAATTAAAAACCAAACTAATAATAATGCAGGATATTACACTAAAAACATTGAACACATTAGAAATTCTATAACCAAGTTGTAGCAATTTATTTTCAGACAGCTTACTATGCTCATCTAAAGAAGATAATAAGATTCACTATTTAATAGTCTCAAAGTATAAGTCATAATCTTGACTATAACATAATAAAATCAATAAATACATAAATTATATTAGAATACATATCACTTTTTCAATTACATAATAAATAAATACTCCTTGGGGTTAATATTAAAAACTGTCGTCCTTAGTTTGAAACAAAATAATAATTACTACACTGAAACAAATTCTAATACTATCAACAGATAAAGGTGCTCAAAAGAAAGAAAATATTGGAACTGAGAGGAATGGATGAAATCAGTGCACTGATAAGAAACCCTTACGCGACAAGTAATATAGTATTATCATATCATCGAGCATGATAAGCAATAATCAACGATAAAAAAAACTTAATCCCATTTTGCGTGAAAAAATAATTATACATCAGTTATGAGATAGTTTATTTATAAAAAAAAATAATATTGCTCAAGCATTTATATCTTTTAAAAAAGTATTTTTTCACACCAATCAGGCGGATATTCGAAATTCGAATCGAAAATAAAAACTGGAATTCGACTTGACAAAAACATTACCATTATTTAAGACCATGGAAAGGTATATTTTTCACAATTTTGATTTATTATCAGCATTGATTAATAAATGAAGGATCACCTTTGATCACTAATTAGTTTGAAATTAATTACACATTATATGTATTTTATATTTATATTGTTATTTAACTAAAAATGAATTTAGTAAAACTTACTACAAATGTTTAACCTCAAAAATCCATGGGGGACAGCATACGAATTGTTTATTGGAAATTAAGGATCTTCCACTACGCACAATAAACTAAGGAAACAGTTCGCTAACATCATTAAGGAAACTGTCTACTTTTTATTAAAAGGTTTATTATCAATGACCGATTTGACAGATGAAGATCGGGGAAATTCATAAAAGATCAAACATAAAATTCTACTTTGAACATGTATTCAAAAAAAGGTGGCTTGCTAATCTGTATGGAAAATGTATATCGGGCTTTTAATTGTTGTAACCTCCATAAAACACTAGGGATAGGTGGTCTACCTAGTGAACTTCTTTGAGTTTTTTAATGATTCAATTGAGAATTAGAGGATTTAGAACTTAGAACGTCTACCAAGATGAGGTATTTTCTCTAAACTTTAGGAGGAATGAAAATAATTTGTTATAGGAGTACCAGGTTTCATAGAATCTAATGGTCAATATAAATAGTTTAATACAATACACTTTCTTCCCATAAATGTAAAATATTTTATAGATAGGCTTAAAATATACCGAATATTACTTACATTCCACAGTGAAATATCAATATATCAGTTTGGATTTACTCCTCAAACAAGTACTGAATGAGCCGAAAGTGAGCTTCACAAAACGTGCGAAGAGTTTTATAGATGGTCATCAGATTAAAAAGAGTCGGTGGGGGCAAGGAGGCGGGAGGTGGGGTGGCGAAACGTGAAGTGGGGCGAGGAGTTGGAGCTTCTTAAAACATTATCTATTTGCTCTTGATTACTCATTGTTCTGTAAGTCTTTGACGTTGGCTTTATCAGAACTTCCCAAATGATATTCCAATGGTATACAAATGACGGAAGAAGACGCCATATATAAATGGTTATGAAATAATTTTTAAGAATTACCAAGATGCTCTTAAGTTCTTGCAAGAAATAGGGAATTTGACAAGATAACAATTATGCATTAACGGATATTCCATTGTAAATGCTCGGATGTAAAGAAATGTTAGTTTTGGTTGAGATGAGATAAACACTTTACTTAAGGATCTACTCTTACATTACCTAGTCACTGATAGATTGAAGGAGAAAATTCCTTGATTTGAAATGATAAAATCAACAAATTAACCAGAAGGAAAACTCTTGTGGATACCTATAGTATTTTCAAAATGCTCGAATGAGATGTATTCAAAAAAGTTATAATTTTTATAGAATAACTATAAATATGAACAGGAATGAGACGAGAATTACTTATATGCATAACGAAAAGGGTTCAAGAAGAAATAAGTAACAAAATAACTTCTAGCTGTAAACTCTCGTAGATAAAGCTTTACCCTCGTCAGTACTGACCAGAGCTTGAATAAACCATTATTAAGGTTTATAGCAGAGTTTCTCAAACTTTTTTCTACGCGGAACCCTTTTTGCTTCAGTTACTTGCCCGGGAACTCCAGATTCTAATTTTATAAAATCATAATATAAATAATTTCACATGCCTTTATAAATAGTATATATGTTTAAAATAATTGAAAAGTAATATTACCACAATGTGTATTTCTCAAATAAAAATTCAAAACTAAAGATTTTAATTTTCATATTTCCCACAAGTACATGCACATAAAAAAAATTACTAGCAATTTTAACACAAACTTTATTTTGTAATCATTTTTGGCTTTATAGTTGAGAGTTTGATTCTCAAGTCAACAGCAGCATTGAGTATTTGGTTTTTATGGCAGTATAAAAGGAAAATCCAGTTTAACCTAAGTAGGTAGTGGGAAATGGCAGCAATATGTCAAGTGCTATTTTTGCAATAGCCGGAAATTTGGGAATCAGATATCTTCAAAATCTGACAAGTGATTCATCCTAAATATGAATCAAATTTTGACCACTTCTACTTACGAGTATAAGTAGATATACTATATCAATATTATACACATGTAATATAAAAAATGGAGCATGTGAAAATATTGCAATAAACTCCATCCAAGTAGGAGTACTACTTTGGAGGAAAAAAAGGAGATATGCACATTATTCGGTTTCATAATTCACAAGAAACACTGAATAAATCCATTCCCGCTAATAAAAAAAAATATAGAAAAATGTTTTTCTAAATGTTTTTGGTGGAACCCCAGACAGTTCGTTAAGGAACCACTGGGTTCTGCGGAACCCACTTTGGGAACCTCAGGTTTATAGTATTTGATCTATTAAACTTAATTAGAGAAGATTCCATAATTTTCTTAATAAAACCAATTTTTCATATGTAATCATTTTAGCTTCTGTGTAGTTTATATCGTGTTTCTCATTATTTATATGCAAGAATAAGATGTTACTTTGTTCCCTCTAGTTACGTTATATTGGTGATGTTTGACTCGTGTTTTTAATGATTTACCGTTGGACTAATATAATTTTATGACAATATTTATACTGAATTTTAAATACCACTGCCTTCCAGTACTCTTGGAGAGTTTTAAATTAAGATATTGCCTACGTTATTACGATTAGAAAAAAGTATATTAAAATCAAGATTTCGAGCAAGCCTAAGAAATGACTCAAGATACAGTAAAACTATGACATTTAGCATTGAACTGGATTCCGTTAAATCATTAAAGAACTTTTTTTACCATTTTATTAAGTTTTATCGACATAAGAGGGGGGGGGGGGTATTTTAATGATAGCGCAATAAAAGTAATGTTATTAATTTCATAATTTACGAATTTAGAGGAGCGAACTTTTAATGACCTCATACATATAAAAACAGGTATTTTAACGTTTCTTGGATGGGAAGAATAAAAATGGACATTCGCTTTGTACATTAGTGAGTTTTCTATACACACGAAACGTAACTCTTCAGGCAATCTATGGATAATGACCTCTCTATGCAATTTGTAAACTGTAATTTGTCAATGGAAGAAGGGCGATATTGAAGAGGATAAAGATTTTCGGTAACCATACATCAAACTAATAGAAGTGAGGGATTCTTCTCGAGGGACAATTATGATAATCATTATAAAACTTAGAAACCGAAAGTTGAAATTAGAAATAACAAAGGCAATATGACAGTACGAGTTGATGAGATTCAAGCCCCCAGTTTAATAATAGTAATACCATATCAGAATAGTCAAATTGGTCAATGTTTTCAAGTTCGTTATCTATATAAATAAAAGAAAGGTTTTGTCTGTGCATTGCTTAGAACTGACTCATTTCAAGTTATCTTTATGCTTCATACATTCGGGAATCCACCCTTAGAAAAATTTCTGTCTGTCGGTTTGTCCGCAAAATTTTGTCACAAGTAAACTCAGCCACCATAAGACATAGCAAACTGAAACATTGATAGTAGGTTTCTGTTTGTCTAACTTAAAATCTAAGCTCTGAATGGATTGAAAATTCAATGTAGAAGCGAAGTTATGGACTTTTAAGTTGTCTTTGGCTAACTTCACAGAAATGTTTATTTTGAAAATATACAGGTATAGCAAGTAGTTATTATTAGTTGATTTCAATTTCATTTGGATTTAAGCTCCCAGCAAGAGATAATTGACAAGGAGTTTCCCGAAGTTCAAGATCTGCCATCTATTCAGAATAACTGGCTTTGTGAACGAACAATTCTCACCCCTACAAATGAGCAGGCAGGAAAAATCAATAAACAAGTTCTTGCACTATAGCAAGCTGAGGAAAGAACTTTCAAGTCAGTTAACAGAGTGATTAGTGATGAGGAAGCAGTTCATTATCCAATTCAATTTCTTGACTACCTGACTGCTCCTGGACTGCCTCCGCATGATTAAAACTTAAAGTAGGGGCACCATTCATGCTGCAATTTAGTAGGAGTAACAAATTTCATGTTACGAAACTTGAGTGCCCCAAAAATGTGCAACGGGACATGACTCTGAGTTCGTGCTCTACACAGATATGCCATAGAGTTGGGCATGATGACTAGGTATGGTACTGGAGAGTCTGTTTGTATACCATGCATACCATTGATTCTGAGCCACTATCCGTTTCCATTCAAACGATTGCAATGTCCCGATAGCGTCTGTTTCGTAAATATGGTAACTAAGACGCAAGTGAAAACTGTTTACCGCAGGAATTGAAGTGAGTGAGACAAAGTTTTTCTCATATGGTCAACTGTAGTTTGCTTGCGCAAGAGTCAGAGGTTCCAACTTTTTGTTCTTCCATGTACCTGAAGGACAGATAGCTAAATGTGGTGTATACAGAGACATTTACTTAATACTGTACTACTAATAATTTTTCTACTATTCTAAATTTCCAATGATATTTTGGAATACCATGTGTCATCTCCGAATTTTTGAAAAATTACCCGTCAAAGACGGGCACGTTTGTTGGTAACTGATAAAATTATTATCACATGTAAACAAATGATAGATGTTGATTATGTGTTTGTATTACGTCTACATGATAGCAAAGTTAAAATAAACGATAAAAACAAATAAAAATAAATTGGTTGTCAACAAGTTTAATATTATGTTTACTTATAGTAAAGTTGAGTGTAGGCGATTCCAGATTTTTTAACTGTGAATCCCTACACATTTTCAATGTTCCATGTGAATATTGCAGAAATAAATTCATGTCTGTGGTTTATGATGTTGCAGATCATATACATATTCCAGTCATAGCCTCAAGGCTTAATACACAATTTTTAGAAATCTTGAAATTGGTTTTCAAATTCAGGTTTTAAGTCGGGTGTAAAGTATATTTATCTACAACCGCTTGAATGACGTCTGGTTCCATTGCAAGAAAATGAGTTAACATTTTTTACTTTATCTGCTGTTCCCAAATTCAAAGTTTCATTTGAATTGCGGAAACCATGTTGCTGATAAGTTTATATTTCCCCTGTTGTCTAGTACTAACGTCATTTAGGTGACTAGTGATAACAGCTGACAATGATAACTTGTAATCCCTCTCCTTTTCTTCTAACTTTCAAATACATGTTCACTTTATTCAGAAGATTTATTGTATTTCATGATCCAATTAATCACTCTTTTTCACTTTGCTTAACTATCTTATTTCTGAATAAAATATGACGTTACTATACCCGGAATTCTAAGAATTAAAAAATTCTTAGAATACAACTGTAACTCAACCACCATTTTGACGATAACTCTAATAACATAGTCTATTTTAAGAAGAGACTGGATACATAAATTTTCTTGATTAGTGATGAAGCGAAAATTTATCATTATAAGCTTTATTTATCATTTTATCATTATAATTTATTATTATAACCTTTAGACAATTAAACTTACAAAAATCATACTTAAAGGTTAAATCTTAAACTAATCACAAAATAAATTATAACTCGCAATAAACCAAAACTAATTTAAATGAATAAAACCATGAATTATGGATATTAGCTTCCAAATTCAATTTACTTCCTAAATTTATTTAGGAAGAGGATATGATCGGGAAAAGTTCTTTAATGATGGTACCCAGTCTGTGGATACCTGGGAAGTAGGTTGTTATAAGGTAGGGAGACCCAGAGGGAGAGGAAGAGGAGGTTGATGTAGGATTGTGTGGGGTCGTGGCAGGAACCAGTCTTCTTGTTAGGAAGGGGAGAGGGTAATAATTAGGCCTCAATCTAAAGCGATAATGTTTAAAAGTTCCTTGCCTTTTCATATTTTATCACCAATTTTTTAATAAATTATTTCATTTATTATTATTATTATTATTTGTATTCTTAGTTTTATTTTATTCTATCATAGCTTAGTCAGTACTTTTGTTTATGTATCAATTTCTCTGTTCGTTAATATGTATCAATTTCCCTTATTTTTTTCAATTTTTTCTTTTATTTATTTATTGTTTTCATATTCCATTAATTTAATGTAATTATAAATTGATTCCTGTCTACCTTATTTTCTGTGAACGGGCGCGCATGCAACACTGTTGGTCTCCAACCGTCTCTGAACCAGTGCGCTTGGTTTCCCTCTCTTATCTCTCCTGAAGACGGTTCAAACCGAAAATTAGAGACTGTAAGTGTGTTCTTTTGATTTCTCTATGTTTCTTTGTTTATATTGAACTATATTTGTCCGTTTTGGATCGTATTTCCAACGAAAAAAAGTGTATATATATGTATATATATATATAAACTCAAAAATTGTTATTGACCTCTTCTATTCTATTCACTGTTTTGTTATTGAGAGCTAGGTCAAATAAAAGAAAATAAACTCCTTTCTAGGCCGACGTTTCGATGTATTTGTACATCATCTTCAGGGCTAAAATTAGAGTAAGACTATAATACATTTATCAAAACAATCTACAACTCACATAGAGAAATAACACACACTTTTTTTTACAACGAACAGTTACAGTTACACTTTTGTTACAACAATTACAACAATCCCTTAGGATCAGTATATCAAACAAACAATTATTGCGTAATTTTTATCTTTTGTTACTTTGATTAAGTCTGGTATCAATTTTTTCTTATTTCAATCGTTTCCTTGGGAAACTTCTTTGAAATATATGTTAGTTTTATTTAGTTTATTTTTATTACAGACTCTCCCCGAGGTAAGATCCAATAGTATTGGTCGGCTGTTCTGTTTAGTTGGTTTTCCAATCTCTTAATGAAATCTATATTCCTCTAAGAGAATTCACTGTATACCTTTGTAAATAAATCAATTACAGATTCCCATAGAAATGGTTGGAGCTAATGAATATTTCTTATTCACAACGATGGTTAAATAAAAATAAAACAAAAAATCAATTGGTTGTCAACAAGTTTGATATTATGTTTACTTATAGTAAAGTTGAGGGTAGACCACCCAGATTTTTTATTTACTTTCGTAGTGTTTTAATTTGTTTAATTCATCTTTCCTGAGGCTATTTACTTCTAACGCCTGAGACCAAATTTTCTTTGACTAAATATTCCAGAACCGAATTTTCTGGTCAACCTTTGTTTATATTATGTTACTTCAGTCACTTTTTTCTCCAGGTCAGGAGAAGAAAGTGACTGAACATGTAACATATAGAGTTATACTGCCCTCGATCACAAATATAATTATATTTCTTTTCCTGGTTTCTTTCTCTAAGTGTTTTATACTTTTTTCTTCGCTATTGATGATTTCATCTTCCTTTTCATCCATTTATTTATATTTTAAGTTCATTTTTTGTATCCATATCCATTTTTCTTCTATCTGTTTTGCATATTAATTAGCATATGTTTTAAATCGTCTATTTTATTAAATTAAGTCTTTAGTACTTTAGATTTTTTTTCTTTTCGATAAACAGTAACAATAACTCTCAATAAAAATTAATAAAACACTGAAACTAACCTCTGCTGATCCACATGAGATGTTTCTATTCTTATAAGATTTATTTTCCTCCTCAGAGAATGAATCACTTTATTTGGTAACTTGTTTAATGTTTTTAGCTATTTAGTAAATACATATTTTTAAAATTAAACAGTTTTATGCATTATTACTTTTTCTTTGCATCCTAGTAGTAACTCGATGCAAGCACAGTGGCCACCATATATCAACTAGCAGCATTCATAATCAATGTGTATATGTTTTTACGTTACTATACAACAATTTTTTTTTTTTTTTTGAATAGACTGCTCGTAATTTTAAAAGCTATTTACCGATTATCTCATAATTCGAATACCCTGTGTATTTGCATCAGTACTCTATGAAGCTAAAATACAGATACAATCAACATATTTGTTTTACTTCATTTTTTAATTAAATGAAATCAGTGATTTTTAATATATTAAAATAGATAGAAGCAAAAATAATATAATAAACTTAAATTGTGCAATCAACATAAATGTTATTACATTGGGCACCACCCAACCCAAGTACAGATGCTCTTAGGTTTTCAAGGCGACTGTCTCCAAATTTTCCACTCAGCCAACTCAATGCAAAACTGTAACAAAGTTAAAATAATTTATAAGTTTATCAAAATGGAAAATCTAATTTCGAGAATAAGTAATTACAGGATTTTTGGATTGGTTCTTCTATGATCTAATAAGTTAATTTTAATTCTCTTTTGGTTCTAAATGATTAGAATTTAGAGGCTTTCAATCTCCTTCTATTATATTATATTTGGTTGCATTGTTGTCTTATTTACAATAAATATGTTTTATTAATATTTTAGGCTTGTGAGACTAGGATTCTAGTCAGCTATGAGATTAAGTTTTTTCTATGGAATAATGGTCCATTAATTTTTGTAAACACTATATATTAACATATAAATTAAAATTATTCAATTATAATAGTAGTAAGAGTGTTAAATCTTTAACACTTTGAGAAAGAAATAGATGAGTTTACTATAAAGAAATTCGTAGTAACGTGATTAGCTGAAAACCAAACTGAGTGTCAGCCACACTTTATATTTGTTATTAACTTTAGTTGTTGTTTGTTAATAAAATATTATTACTCCATTTAGTTATTTCACTGGTTAACTACTTAATTTATTTTACTATAAAACGATTTTTTCTAAATTAATGAGAAGTTTATGGGGATATATTTGATAGAAGTAGTTAGCTCATGTTCAATTGAAATATTATTCAATAAGAAACTAAGTAACTCTCTTAAAAAAATAACAATTTAAATTTTCTTTAAAAATTCCTGCAAGTCTATGTACAATATATAAATGTAACAGCAAAATATATTTTTTACTGTGGTAAGTAGTTATGTAAAACTTACATAAGGTAAAACTTATGTTTTTTAATTATTAATATTATTAGTTCTTACTTCTTAATTTAATATAAAGAAAAAAAGTTTTACAGTATACGCAGCGTATTGTCGATAGCCTTACGTAATGTTTAAATGGTAAACAGTTTTTAAAATCTGGACTAATCATATGTCTAGCAATTTAGCAAAGGTTTTGAAGATAGAGTTAAAGCTGAAGGAAATCGGTATTACCGGGTCAAGGAATCGATAAATATATTTAACAAATAAAAGAAAAAGAAACATTCATTCGGGAACACTTTCTGTTTTTAACTTCGATACACTTTATAATGGTATTTTGTAAAAAATATTCTTCATCTTCTTCCAGTTCCATTCTGTTTAGACATTCTAAATATTGTAAATAGTTTTATTTAAAATCCTCATTTCAGTTCAAAATTATTGGATTTATAAAATTTTAAAGATTACCTACATAAAGGAAGCCAAATGTTTGCGTTACCATCAAGAGATCTAGCATACTTGTTGTTGGAGCATAATTGATATCTCAAACAGTGTTTGGATTTTTCAGTCCCATCCTACAAATAAAAATAATCTTTCAACCTACAACATATGACTCTGTTGTGTAAACGACAATATAGTAGTAACTGAAATTGCTTTAAAACTTTAATTAACAAGCTTGGATGCTACTCCACTAGTTTATTCTACAACTTATAACACCACAACATTTTTCTTCAAAATAAATCATTAGGATTTAAATTTGATACAATTTGATTGTATGAATCCATGACTGACGTAGTATATAATAATAGCCTTTGATACTTATTATAAATCTTGCTCTGAATTATCCTTCAAACTTTAGTAATATTTCATTATTTTCAATTCATTTATTTAGAGTTGTAAAACTATGCTGTTTGTAGCATATCAAAATTGTCAGGAAAATGTTGAAACTGCTTTTGTTTATTTAAATTTTGAAAAAAAAAGAAACTATTTCAATTTTTCTTACTTCATGAAAGGGCATAGTTTACGATCATTACTGTTATAGTGAATTAAGAAAGAAACACAGCAATGCTATGGAATATAAAGAAATTAATTGCTCGATTGTCAATAACACCTAGAATACAAAAATTAATGAAGATTTAATCATCTATCCTTTCGTACCAGCAGTGGCGAAGCAAGTTCGCCCCGGGCTGCACGTGCCAGGGGACGGCATTTTGAGAGTGTAAACATAGAAAACGGAAAAAAAAATAGTGTCATAAAAAGCTAACAAAAAATTTGAAATTTCACAACCACTTCGGGTGGCAAAAATGGTTGCTAGGCCACTGTAGACAAGGTACTCGTCATGAATGACAAGACTGGTTTGGCGTTTGTTTCAGCTATGTTTCTGTTGTTAAAGGAGTTATGTTGATACTGCTAATGCTTCTATCACTTGGAGAAGAAGGGATTTTATTATTTTTTAAGTTTTTATTTTTTCATTGAGGGTGATTATAGTACTGCGTCCTAAGAACTATTGTACTTCCCCCCTTTCTGTACTACAGTTTCCCAGTTAGCTTCAGCACGCCTCCAAGAAGCTCAGGACTTTTGCTGGGTCCACGGCCAAAGTTCTTCTATAGTTTTGTTGAGTGTTCCAAAGCACCTGCCTCTGTGTAGCAAAGTTGCTTGACAGTCAGTCAGCAGGGGCAACGGTGTTTCTTCCTCTTCTTTGCAGAATCCGCACAAACCATCATTGATAATGCCCATTCTTCACAGATGGTCATTAAGTTGGCAGTGACCCGTTAGAAATCCGGTTAAAATCCTTAGATTATTCCTGCTCCTTTCCATACAATACAAGATTTGCCTATTCTCAAACTTATTGAGAAGTATCTTTGATTGTCTGTGTCCTTGAAGAGAATCCCGGCATTGCTTCCTGTTTTACTTATCCTCTTTCCTATGGAGTTCTTGTATAGTGTGTTGTCCTATACCATAATACGTTCTGGACCAATATGTAGTTCCCAAGCACCTTTCCTGGCAAGTTCGTCTGCTCGTTCATTTCCCTCTACTCTAGCATGTCTTGGCACCCAGTAGAGAGAGATCCTGTTCCTCATACCCAGGAGATCGAGTTTATTTTTGCAGTTCAGGAGCATCTTTGAGCTGATAAGATTTGAGCTCAATGCTTTGATTGCTGCTTCACTATCAGACATAATTGCTATATGTCTGTTCTTATATCCTGTATACATATTTAATTATACACATCTTTTGATGGCATGGATTTCAGCTAGGAAGATACTGTTGTACATGCCCATAGATTCAGAGTATTTTGTCTTAGGCTCAAATACTCCAGCTTCTGTATCTTCCGCTGTCCTTGATCCATCTCTATACCATCGGATCACATTTTCTCCACTATACCTTTTGTTTCCTTTTCTAAGCCTTCTTTGGTAACAAGGTATCCTTGGAAATTCTTTTAGAATTCAAATACTTGACCATATTATCCCTTGGTGACATGACTACCGGATGTTCTTTCTCAATAGAGTGTTTATCCTCCCATCGTACAACTATTCTTCCTTAAGTTTCATTTTTTAGTAGGTTAAGAATAGTTTTCTTCGATGTCCTTCGAATTTCTTGCTGGAGGGGGACTAAGCCTACAATTTTCTCCTTACTGGCAGAAGGACATGATCTTAAGGCTCCCATCATACAATTGCATGCAAGCCTTTCATTTTGTTCAATTTCTGCTGTATGTTAACCTGATTCGTGGGTCTCACCATCATGATGTACATCCAGAGCAGTACTTTGGGTGAACATACCTACAAACTGCCTGCCATCCTTCTGCATATCACTAGCGCACATATTGATTTTTTGGATATCTTATTAATATTCTGGTTAAAGGTGAGTTTCCTGTCTAGTGTGTTACCTAAGTAGTTAACTTCATCCTTTAATTCAATGGTAACTCCATTTAGCCTAATAGGTTTCATGCGTTCCATTTTTCTTCTTTTAGGTAAAATCAACTATTGTCGTCTTCCTGAGGTTTATTCCCAGACCAGTCATAACACACCATGGTTCTGTGGTTTTAATTTCACCTTGTACAAAGAAAGGATTGATGAGGATTTGTTATTGACGTGTATAGGGTTATTCATGGTTTTATTAAAGATAAACATGTTCCTAATTGTTATAGAAGGTTTTTTTTAAGTCATAAAAATATCCAGCTCGATCCTATTATTAAATTTACTAAATCAGATAAATGTAGGCCTTTGTTCTCTTAAATAATGTAGATTGCATTTAAAAACAGAAGAACTACTAGTGAAACATGAGTTCCTTCAGTAAAATATTGAAATGATTTTTAGAATGAATATAAAATATTAATTCACTTTTTTATGTCTAAATCTTTTCCTCTTTCTTATATCTATGGCCTTATTAAAACACATCAATGAATTTTCCGACCATCCAATTGTTAGCTCTATTGTACTGTTAGTTATAAACTTTCCAAGTGGTTCCGCTCACCCGTATATTAATTCAATTTATTGGTTCATTTCAGCCACAAACATTAAAAATAAAATGTTTATTAACAAACTTAAACAAATTCTAGTTAAAGACTGTTTGTTAATAAGTTTTGATCTTAAGTACCTTATCACTAATGATCTTGTTAATGACTTGTTAAAAACTTTGGAAACTGAATTAGAGCCAGGAATCATTTCTTTTAAGAATACATTTTATAAACCAAAATTTGAATTAGCTATGGGAAATTGTCTTCCTTTATTTGGAATTTGTTGAATGCAACTTTGTAAAATATCTTTTGTCCAAAAGGTCTAGATGGTTTCACTAGAAAAAACAAATAATTATTGAGCTATAACAAATAATTTTATTTTCAGCATAGAATTCACCTTATAAACTCGAAGTGATGGAACATTAGCTTTTTTGGAAGTTTTGTTCAAGTGGAATAGTGGTAAGTTGGAATTTAGTGTTTATAGGAAGCTGACCCAGTAGGCTAATTATTCATTATTTCTGTTTTCATCCCAATAGTATTAAAAAAAATATTTTCAGGAAAATGTTTTTGAAAACTTTCAGAATTTGTGACATTTTTTATGAGTGGAAAATTGAAACCATCTATTTTATTGGAGCAAAGTTGAAATATCCAAACTTTTTTTTTGACAATAATATTAAACAAATTGGAAGAAATCTAAATAAAATAAAGGAGAAAGATCTTTAACCATAGCAAATTAGTTACATTATAACATTACATTTTAGTCAATTACTTGTTGGCATTTAACCATTGTTCAAAATATTTGATATCACTATTGTTTTAAAAAATGGTAGTAATTTAAAAAATTGTTACCGGGCTAACTCATAAGAGTTTAAAGATAAGAGTCAAACAATACCAGTTCAGTATTAGGAGGAATGAATCATCCAGTACTTTGTTCAACATATAACCAGTTTAATAATTCTGTAGATTGGGAACATGCCAAAGCAATAGTTTGCAAAAACAATTAATAAATCTTTCATGAAGTCAGCATAAATTAAATATAATGTTGATTATTTTATTCATATAAGCCCTAGTATGTTCAAATTACATAAGTTGTTGATAAGATGTCTTTTCCCCTTCCTATCTGTAACAGTTTTTTTTCAGTTCACTGACAACAAGCTAACTCTATAGGGATTAGAATGTCTTCACTATTCTGCTGCATTCTTAGTGATTTTTTAAATTGCAGAGTAAGGTGTTTTTATTGTTTGTAACTATATATATATATATATAAGACAGATATACATGCTAATTAGGTGAAATGCCCCCAATAGACTGGGGCAATGGACTGAGGCATTTTAAAAAAGAGTTAAAACGAAGGTAATACAGAAATAGAAACAGGCATAACTCACGTCTATATTTGTCGTCATCAGGAGGCAAAGAGTCCTGCAGAAAGGCAGGGCAGCGACTAACTGCCAGAGTCCCGCCTTCCTGCGGGACTCTTCGACTCCTGGTGACGATGATTGTCGAAATATAGAAGAGAGTTTTACCTGTTTCTATCTCTGCATTACCTTCGTTTGAAGCCATATATATATATTAATAAAATAAAAGATAACAAGAGAAAATTGTATTGACCTGGAACATATTGATCATTTTATCGATGGAGGATACAACTCTGAAGGAAATCTCATTCAAATATTCCTCGTTAACATCCCTTTTCCTTCGACCTGCTCCTCCTGTTCCAGTCCCAGTGGCTGCCATAGTTGTTGTTTGCACTACGACAGTCGTTCCTCTATTTCCCTGCATAACTCATACAGTTCTTATTAAATTAAATAATAATGAATTATACTAAAAGTGATGGGATGGGATTCTACAGATCAAATCAACTCAAGCCAACACTTTGGCCAAAGCTACGGTCCAGAATTTTTGATGAATCAAATTGATATTTTACACAAATTTTGGCTCATGGCAATTATGCATGATGGGGAAGTCACTTTTCTGGCCAAAATCTATGTTTAGACAACATTTTTTTCTCCTAAACTACTTACTCTAGAGTCTTGAAAATTTGGCATTACCTTGAAAACTTCAAAAAAAATAATTGAAAAAATTTTCAGATCTTTAAAGCAAAAGGAATTTTTTTCTTCAATACAATGTAAAAATTGTATTGTATTCAATCTGAAAGCTTGTGAAGACTATGCAAGGCATATTTGACGGATCAAAATGAAATTATATCTAAATATAGAGCATTATTTGAGAGATGAGTTGAGGTATTTTTTTTCAAAATAACATAAACTAAAAGAGCGTTATAGTACATTTTCTGTTTTAGTACAGAAACTGTACTATAACAGTATGTTTCTATTGAAACAGCTCAAAGGAGACCAATGAAGTTTTGCCAGAAAATTGAACAGAAAATTAGAATTTAGGAAAAAAAGATTGTGAAATTTCAATTATCGCAAAGACCAATCTATATAAATAAAATAATGATTTTGTCTGTACATTGCTTAGAACTGACTGAATTCAAGTTTTCTTTACGTTTCATACATTGGAGAAACCGAATCCACCCATAGAAAAAATTTCTGTCGGCTTGTCGGTTTGTCTGGTTGTCCGCAAAACTTTGTCACAAGTAAACTCAGCTACCATAAGACATATAAAGCTGAAACTTTTACAGTAGATTTGGGTAGGTCTAACTTAAAATATAGGCTCTGAATTATTTGGAAATTCAACGTAGAAGTGAAGTTATGGACGTTTAAAGCAAAAACGTTTGTCACAAGTAAACTCAGCCACCATAAGACATGGCGAGCTGAAACTTTGACACTGGATTTGTGTATGCCTAACTTAAAATATGGGCTCTAAATAGATTCATAATTAAGTACAGAAACGAAGTTATAGGGCTTTAAGCGTATTTTACTAACTTCACAGACAAGTTTGTTTTGAAAATACACAGGTGAAGCAAGTAGGTATTGTTAGTTGATTTTAATTTAATTGGAGCATATGAATATATTGCGTATTTGACATCTTTGAAAAGGTGTTTTCCAGGGTTGAGGATGTACTATCCATTACGAATAAATAGTTTTGTAAGCGAGCAATTCTCAACTCTTAATATGAACAGGCAGGAAAAATCAACAAACAAGTTCTTACGCTATATCATACCGAGGAAAGAACTTACAAGTCAGTAAAGAGATTGGATTAGTGATGAAGAAGCAGTTCATTATCTAATTGAATTTCTTGACTCTGAATTTATTTCTCCTGGACTGCCTGCTCATGAGTAAAAACTTCAAGTAGGAGCACCAATCATGCTGCAATTTAGTAGCAGTAACAAATTTCATGTTACGAAACATGAGTGCCCCAAAACTGTGCAACGGGACACGACTCTGAGTTTGTGCTCTACACAGATATGCCATAGAGGCGGACATAATGACTGGATGTGGTATTGGGGAGTCTTTCTGTATACCACACATACCATTGATTCCGAGCCACTGTCTGTTTACGTTGAAATGATTGCAAAGTCCGGTCAGAGTCTATTTCGCAATGACGTTAACTAAGTCACAAAGGGAGACTTCGTCTAACGCAGGAATACGTACAAGGTAGCGAAACCAAGTTTTTCTCACATGGTCAAATGTAGTTTACTTGCTCAAGGGTCAGAGGTTTCAACTCTTTCTTCTACCATGAACCTGAAGGACAGACAGCTAATGTAGTGTATTTAGAGGCATTTGTTTAACACTGTAGTAATAATGGTATTTTCTACTGTTCTATAATTTCTAATGACATTTTGGAATACCAAAAATGACGGAACTTCTGATTCCGTCAAAGACGGGTACGTTTGCTGTGTATTATATGTAACTGTAAACTTTTTTTTAATTTAATATTTGCTTAATAAATACACTGGTAATAATGTAAGGTATGGGACCAGAGTAGCCCAGTGGCTAGCGTGATCGCCGATGACAGTAGTGCAAATGTATTATAAATAAATGTAACAAACAAATATTTTTTTGAATTTAAAATGTGGATAATATAAAAAATGGTAATAAAGTAAAGGGGTCTAGCCAGGGTAGCCAGTAGCTTGCTTCCTCGCCGATGACAGTAGTGCAAATGTATTATAAATAAATACAACAAAAATATTTTTTTTTAATTTAATATTTGCGTAATATAAACACTGGTAATAAAGTAAGGTATGGAACCAGAGTAGCCCAGTGGCTTGCGTGCTAGCTTTTGACTGGGAGCACGTTAATTAGAACTAACTCATTTCAAGTTTTCTTTACGTTTCATACTTCAGAGTAGCCACATTACCCTTAGAATAATTTCTGTCTGTCAGTTTGTCCACACAATATTGCTACCATAAGACATATAAAGCTGAAACATTGATTGTAGATTTGTGTATGTCTAACTTAAAATCTAATCTTTGTATACAGAGGCATTTGTTTAGCACTGTACTAATATTGGTATTTTCTACTATTCTATAACTTCTAATTGTAGTATTAGTATAATACTATAATTGATATTCTGGAATACCAAGTATAATAGAATTTTTGATTCCGTCAAAAACGGGTACGTTTGCTAGTCTTTATAAATAAAATAATGATTTTGTCTGTACATTGCTTAGAACTGACTCATTTCAAGTTTTCTTTACGTTTCATACATTGGAGAAACCGAATCCACCCTTAGAAAAATTTCTGTCGGTTTGTCGGTTTGTCTGTTTGTCCGCAAAACTTTGTCACAGGTAAACTCAGCTACCATAAGACATATAAAGCTGAAACTTTTACAGTAGATTTGTGTAGGTCTAACTTAAAATATAGGCTATGAATTGATTGGAAATTCAACGTAGAAGTGAAGTTATGGACGTTTAACGCAAAAATGTTTGTCACAAGTAAACTCAGCCACCATAAAACATAGCAAGCTGAAACATTGACACTGGATTTGTGTGTGCCTAACTTAAAATATGAGCTCTAAATAGATTATTAATTCAGTACAGAAGCGAAGTTATGGGGCTTTTAGCTGTATTTTCCTAACTTCACAGACAAGTTTGTTTTGAAAATACACAGGTGTGGCAAGTAGGTATTGTTAGTTGATTTTAATTTCAATCTTTATAAATAAAATAATGATTTTGTCTGTACATTGCTTAGAACTGACTCATTTCAAGTTTTCTTTACGTTTCATACATTGGAGAAACCGAATCCACCCTTAGAAAAATTTCTGTCGGTTTGTCGGTTTGTCGGTTTGTCGGTTTGTCGGTTTGTCGGTTTGTCGGTTTGTCGGTTTGTCCGCAAAACTTTGTCACAGGTAAACTCAGCTACCATAAGACATATAAAGCTGAAACTTTTACAGTAGATTTGTGTAGGTCTAACTTAAAATATAGGCTATGAATTGATTGGAAATTCAACGTAGAAGTGAAGTTATGGACGTTTAACGCAAAAATGTTTGTCACAAGTAAACTCAGCCACCATAAGACATAGCGAGCTGAAACATTGACACTGGATTTGTGTGTGCCTAACTTAAAATATGGGCTCTAAATAGATTATTAATTCAGTACAGAAGCGAAGTTATGGGGCTTTTAGCTGTATTTTCCTAACTTCACAGACAAGTTTGTTTTGAAAATACACAGGTGTGGCAAGTAGGTATTGTTAGTTGATTTTAATTTCAATTGAGCATATGAATATATTGCGTATTTGACATCATTGAAATGGTGTTTCACAGAGTTAAGGATGTACTATCTATTGAGAATAAATGTTTTGTAAACGAGCAATTCTCAACTCTTAATATGAACAGGGAGGAAAAATCAACAAACAAGTTCTTACGCTATATGAAGCCTAGGAAAGAACTTACAAGTCAGTAAAGAGATTGGATTAGTGACGAAGAAGCAGTTCATTATCTAATTGAATTTCTTGACTCTGAATTTATTTCTCCTGGACTGCCTGCTCATGAGTAAAAACTTAAAGTAGAGCACCAATCATGCTACAATTTAGTAGCAGTAACAAATTTCATGTTACGAAACATGAGTGCCCCAAAACTGTGCAACGGGACACGACTCTGAGTTCGTGCTCTACACAGATATGCCATAGAGGCGGACATAATGACTGGATGTGGTATTGGGGAGTCTGTGTGTATACTTCACATACCATTGATTCCGAGCCACTGTCTGTTTACGTTGAAATGATTGCAAAGTCCGGTCAGAGTCTATTTCGCAATGACGTTAACTAAGTCGCAAAGGGAGACTTCATCTAACGCAGGAATACAAGGTAGCAAAACCAAGTTTTTCTCACATGGTCAAATGTAGTTTACATGCTCAACGGTCAGAGGTTTCAACTCTTTCTTCTACCATGAACCTGAAGGACAGACAGCTAATGTAGTGTATAAGCTGGAGGCATTTGTTTAACACTGTAGTAATAATGGTATTTTCTACTATTCTATAATTTCTAATGACATTTTGAAATACCAAAAATGACGGAACTTCTGATTCCTCCGTGGTATAGCCGAAAGGCAATAGGCACACGGTAATAAACCAAAACAGGAACTTCTGATTCCGTCAAAGACGGGTACGTTTGCTATGTATTATATATAACTGTCAACTTTTTTTTTAATTTAATATTTGCTTAATAAATACACTGGTAATAATGTAAGGTATGGGACCAGAGTAGCCCAGTGGCTTGCGTGATCGCCGATGACAGTAGTGCAAATGTATTACAAATAAATGTAACAAACAAATATTTTTTGAATTTAAAATGTGGATAATATAAAAGATGGTAATAAAGTAAAGGGATCTAGCCAGGGTTGCCAGTAGCTTGCTTGCTCGCCGATGACAGTAGTGCAAATGTAATATAAATAAACACAACAAAAATATTTTTTTTTAATTTAATATTTGCGTAATATAAACACTGGTAATAAAGTAAGGTATGGAACCAGAGTAGCCCAGTGGCTTGCGTGCTAGCTTTTGACTGGGAGCACGTTAATTAGAACTAACTCATTTCAAGTTTTCTTTACGTTTCATACTTCAGAGTAGCCACATGTACCCTTAGAATAATTTCTGTCTGTCGGTTTGTCCACAAAATATTGCTACCATAAGACATATAAAGCTGAAACATTGATTGTAGATTTGTGTATGTCTAACTTAAAATCTAATCTTTGTATACAGAGGCTTTTTTTAGCACTGTACTAATAATGGTATTTTCTACTATTCTATAACTTCTAATTGTAGTATTAGTATAATACTATAATTGATATTTTGGAATACCAAGTATAATAGAATTTTTGATTCCGTCAAAGACGGGTACGTTTGCTAGTTGAGCATAAGAATATATCGCGTATTTGACATTTTTGAAAAGGTACCAGAGTTTCCCAGAGTTGAGGATGTACTATCTAATACGAATAAATAGTTTTGTAAACGAGCAATTCTCAACTCTTAATATGAACAGGCAGGAAAAATCAACAAACAAGTTCTTACGCTATATCATACCGAGGAAAGAACTTACAAGTCAGTAAAGAGATTGGATTAGTGATGAAGAAGCAGTTGATTATCTAATTGAATTTCTTGACTCTGAATTTATTTCTCCTGGACTGCCTGCTCATGAGTAAAAACTTAAAGTAGGAGCACCAATGATGCTGCAATTTATAGCAGTAACAAATTTGATGTTACGAAACATGAGTGACCCAAAAACTGTGCAACGGGACACGACTCTGAGTTTGTGCTCTACACAGATATGCCATAGAGGCGGACATAATGACTGGATGTGGTATTGGGGAGTCTGTGTGTATACCACGTATACCATTGATTCCGAGCCACTGTCTGTTTCCATTCAAATGATTGCAAGGTCCCCTCAGAGTCTATTTCGCAATGACGTTAACTAAGTCGCTAAGGGAGACTTTATCTAACGCAGGAATTCAAGTTAGCGAAACCAAGTTTTTCTCACATGGTCAACTGTAGTTTACTTGCTCAATAGTCAGAGGTTTCAACTGATTGTTCTTCCATGAACCTGAAGGGCAGACAGCTAATGTAGTGTATACAGAGGCATTTGTTTAACACTGTACTAATAATGGTGTTTTCTACTATTCTATAATTTCTAATTATAGTATTAGTATAATACTATAATTGATATTTTGGAATACCAAGAATAATAGAATTTTTGATTCCGTCAAAGACGGGTACATTTGCTAGTAAAGCTATAAAAACTGAATTTTCACCCTCGACTAATGGATCACCTGTTACATTTGTCAGATTGTTTACATTGACAAATTTTTTAACTGAATCAGCTGAAATAAAATCGATGTTTATAGGTTCCATCAAATAATTTGAAATAATTTAATGGCTTAATATGACATGTAAAAGAATAAAATTTTATATAAAAAAAAATCAACGGCAATCAAACATATAATTTCTATACTTTTCATGGTATAATTGTTATACCACAGCATTAAATTTAAGAGTAACACTTTATTACAGTACCCAAAACATACTCAACTTAACTGTTTTAAATTACACAAAACAAAATCTAGAGTGACCTACACTCAACTTTACTATGAGTAAAAAAGTATTAAACTAATAGACAAGTAGTCCCTGTCTATTAGTAAGAGTTGGTAGTTTGCCACATATCATACTAAACCTTTAAGATAAATTACTTGTGCTATTATACTTTTGGGAATACTCAATATGAAAGAAATCAAGATTACTTTGATTGCTAGGATCCCATATATTCACTGCAGAGCTCAGATCATGTATTTTAGAACCAACATTAAAATGCTGTCTCGGCAGAAGAATATCAGATAAATCAAGCAAAACTACATAAACTATAAATTTTCTTATATTTAGTTTTTAAGATAATGAGGAATACTTTTTCATGTAAAACAGTATTGGATATTATCTAAGAAATATGGTATCAGTGTATTGAATACAATCATATGCA
The DNA here is from genome assembly GCA_026182355.1 of Hermatobates lingyangjiaoensis. NCBI lineage: Eukaryota > Metazoa > Arthropoda > Insecta > Hemiptera > Hermatobatidae > Hermatobates > Hermatobates lingyangjiaoensis. The sequence goes on along the minus strand of JAPFBL010000030.1, from coordinate 1,729,538 downwards.
ACCTATGAGGAAAATGGCCGTTGTAAATGCGGCCTTCGAAATAAAAATTCATCAATGTGAAGGTTTCAAACTGTTTAGAATTCTTAAATAGGTCTTTGTGGGAGATAGTAGTCCGAGGATATTGATTAGAAACCTTAAAATTCAGTCAAAGCAGACATTATTTTTAGTTAGGATCAAGCAAACATTTTGTCCTAAACTATTAAATTTAGAGTGTTGAAACTTGACAATTATGATGAAATTAATAATTGTTATGAAATCATAAAAGCCATCTAACAGATCAACTGGCTAAGGAAAAAAGAGTAATGTTCACCTTTAAGAGATTATTTCGTAAAATATCGGACCTGACACAAAATGTTCGCTTTGGATTTACAAAACTATTGTTATTCATTGTAGGGTAAAAATCTAATGAAGTGGTCTCCACATATAAAAATTTTAATGATATAAACAACGCGTTTCGAACACGTAGTGTTCTTCCTCAGGCATTAACTAAAAAATACAATGACACCAGAGAGTTATCTATAGTACAAAGTAAATAAGTACAAAAATTAATATAAAATAAAATAAGGCAGAAAGTACGAACCTAAGGATGAGTGCCTCTGAATAAGACTGACTCGTAATGGAATGGACATGGGTGGTGGTATAGGGTACATCTGTTTCTTATTAGAAGGCAGGTACATTTTTATCTTAAAAGTTAGGCTGAGCCTTTACATTTTCTTTTAGACTAAGTGTAGGAAACATATTGAAAAAATAACACACAGAGCTATAACGAAATATAAACCAAATATATGTATAAGGAAAAAGTAGAACTTTTTTTTTTTATTTTATATAAATAAATTAAGAAAAATTGTACATTTGGGATTGACAAGTAGAAGAATTATCGCGCACTAGTTTGTTGATTTCATAGCCTTCAAAAATAGTTATTTCCCGGAATTTATTGTTTCTGAGTAGCATTTGTATATTTATATACAATATGTATATAAATACATTGTATATATGTATATACAATGAGTAAATACCACATAATAACTGATTGCACTACATTAGAACTATTATTATTACTGTAGTAAAACCAATGACATACAAAAACTATGTGTGATATACAAAAACTAGCATGTGTATAACATGCTAGATTGATCCATAACTGGATCAATCTCCATCTGTACTACCTCCATGATTGAAAGACTAATAAACATCTCCATTTGGAAATTTATGTAAAAAATGATTAATTCAACTAATTTTACAAAATGAATAGATCTCTATTGGAGATGAAACTGCAGAAAAATTAATGGAATGAAACATTAATAGTTTGATCTATATGTTGGTTAGATACAATACTCTTTTTAGATTACTTTCCAGGAGGCATCGAAGTGAAGTTAGATTATGAAGCATGATTCCCCAATTGTTGAGACAAGGGTAAAGGAGAAATGTCTGGGTATAAATCCACAAAAAAATGTTCTTCTATCTTCCTCAAGGAGAAAAAAAAAGATCAATCTAGATAAATCAAAGCTACGGACATACTCCTGGATGTTGTTTAGATAAAACACTGAATTGGAAAAACCATGTACCAGACACACTGTCTTAGGGAACAAATTCTTTCGTAGAACATGAGGTTTTAACCTTCATGTCCTATTTGAATAATAGTACATCAAATCTTCAATTTGAGTCTACAGAAGTATTATTACTGCTGTAGTAAAACGAATGATTTGATATGCATCGCTTGTGTGGTATACAACAAGATTGTATCGGGATAATTGGATCAATCAGTGCTACCTCCTGGATGGAAAGATTAATCACCATCTCCCACTTGGATATTTATACTAAAAAGTGTTTTTTTTTTATATTTTATAAAATTGAAAGTGTTCTATTGGAGATAAAACATCCAAAAAATTAATAGAATGAAATGTTAATAGTTTGACCTATATGTTGGTTAAATACGATGCCTTTCAGATATTACTTTACAGGGCGGGCATCAAACTGAACACAAATGATCATCTGAATTGAATGCTTTCTCCTGCAGTTTCGATAATTTTTGAATTACACACCTAAGCTTTCACTGGAGTAGAATTGAAAATAGATCAAGAAGTAATAAGTTAAAAAGTCGCAAGAACAACCGGGTCCGATTTCGTTTAGAAAGTTCATTCCAATTGAACTTTGTTAAATTTGTATGGAATACTATACCTTAAAAGGGAGATTTAAAAATATATGTAGAACATCTATTAGTACTTTGTCTAATTAACTACTATGGAAGCTGTATTTGATATTAAAATATTACTAAAATCAGATGGTTGTCAACACATTTGATATTATGTTTACTTATAGTAAAGTTGAGCGTTCACCAATCCAGGTTTTCTTAAAATAATATATTCTTAAACCATTATTAATTTGGATATTAACTTTTTAAAAATCTGGAGTGGCCTACACTCAACTTTACTATAAGTAACTTAATATTAAATTTCTTGAGTATATAATATATAACGTCTCATTTAAGCATAATGTAAACATCTAAATGGGATATGATTATTAGTCTTTCATTCCTGAGTTAGTACAGATAGTGATAGAAGGACATATGAATATATAAGCTTATTTTTTCCATCACACAGCTGATGCAAATAATTTCATTAGTATAACTCCAGCAGTAATAACATTTTTGAAAAACCGAAGTGAAGATTTCTTGATACGAAATATTCTCCTACAAGTAAACATGGCTTTTGTTCAAATAGCCAGTGGATTTCTTACATCGTTTACTTGACATCCTTCTACATTGAATATTAAGGTAAAATTTTCAAATTTAAAACAGGAAAATACCCTTTTTTTCTCTGAAAAACATCATATACAGCGAAGAAAATGTTGTTTTAAAGTGATTTATAATTAATGATATACGATAAATACATTTATTAATATCTAAACGAAAGATTTCAATTTTGAATTATCTTTTACATTTTTGGTTTTTTACAGAATTATTATACTTTGAATTTTATGGCTTCTTAGTATTTAATAAGATCATTTTCCTTCCCCTTTGTCAAATAACATATATACGAATTTTTTCTGAGTGAGTGTTATCATTTTCCTGCACAATATTATTCCTCTTACATCTCATATAAGTCAATAAACAATTTAAATTGTTCCTTTACAAATATCAATTTTATCTCAGTGGATTCGCTCAAAAAATTTCTAAGTCAATGTAAACAATGTAAAAATATATAAAAAATTCGACAAGTATAGCAGGTGATCTCTTAGTGCAGGATAAACAAACAGTTGTTATTGCTCTTTCCCATAATTGAAACTTGATGAATTTTTTTTTATGAATTGCTAATTTTTTGTTCCATTTTTGGTCAAATTTTCATTATTTTCTAATGAGCCGTTTAGCGTCAAAAAAACATTTTCTGAAAACAGAAATCATACTGTAACACCCCTTTAGCGAATGTAATTTTGAAAAAAAATATTTCAACTCTTTCTCCACATAATGTTCTATTTTTAGGCAGAGTTTCATTTTGATCCGTCAAACAGTATGGCTTGTATCGCTCTCACAAGGTTTGAGATTAAATTATAAGTCAAAATTTTTACATTTTATTGAAAAAAAAAATTTCCTGTTGTTTTAAAATCTGAATATATTTTTCGTTTGTTGCATTTGTAACTTCAAAGATAATGTCAAAATTTCAATACTCTAGGGTTATCAGTTTAGTTATCAGTTTAAATAAATGTTTTCTAAAAAACGTTTTTTGGCAAAAAAAAGTGACTTTCCCATCATGCATAATTTTTCCCACACAATAGGGATCTTTGTCTTTATGGGACCCATTTTTGTGTGAAATATCAACTTGATCCATCAAAGATTCTGGACTGTAGCGTGGTAACAAGCAATACTAACACACTCACCCACCCACCCACACACACACAGACATCATCGAAAAAACTTCATAAAACGACTTCTGGGACCTCAAAACATATAATTCCGTCAAAATCTCGAGATCGAATTTTTTCACGATCACTATACTTTACTTATAGTAAAGTAAAAAGAATGAATAACCTATAGAGAATGGGACTTAACAAATTAGTAGAAAACATACATATTTGCTAAAACAAAAATAATATAAAATAATCGTAAATGTTTTTTTTTTAGTTGTTAAATCTTAAGACGTATTTATGTTTTTTATTTTATGTATTTATGATATGTTTAACTGTGAATAATAAATAGTTATTATTCACAGTTATATAGAATATAACTGTCACTCCCGCACGTGGTGGACCTGGCTGTGACCTAAAAGTTGATGAATAAAAGAAACTGTTATTCATTTGAACCCAAAATTGATATAATTTATCAGTAGACATACATAATTCATACTATGCACTTCAGAACAAACGAATATATTATTTCCTTCATGAATGGCAACTACTTTGATAACTTTTTATAAGTATTGACAACTAAATTAAATTCATTTAGAATTGGACATATTTTTATTAGGTACCTTTATGAAATGCTAGATTGACAGACAGGAATTTTCTTATTACCAATTTGAATTCCATAAATCAAATTTAACGTAACTTATTTTTAAACAGTTCATCCTGCTTCTAAAGGAGACGTGTTTTTAAATATAGTTGTATACTTATTTTAAAAGTAGTTTTTCTGACTCTTTTGATGTCAGCTTGATGAACCAACGTTTCTGTTAAAAATTGATAATAATTTGTTCTTTAAAGTGCTAACTTAGTAGGTACTATACAAAAGTTCTACTAATTTGAATGATACAGGTGTATCAATTCTAGTGCGAAACCCCCTTCGGGAGATACTCATTCTTTGATTCGTAGCATACAAAACATCGTGATTATGGTTGTGGCAAATTACAGGCTCCTGGATGACAGTAGTGTATTATTTGATTGGAATGTTACTATTTTTGAGATGGTATTTATCAAACAGTGAAGAGTTCGATCAATTTTTCTTGAAATTAAACAAAATAGTAACTGAATTAAACAAATAAATGTGGATTTATGCATTTAAAGGGCTGTGTCTGTCAAAAAACAGTTCCCTTCTGTAGGCTGTCAACTACTAATATCACACCAGCAACACTGGCAGGCTTTGCTAGCCTGATTTTGTTTCATGTTTCCACTGATCATGTTGTTGATTCGCCTATTTGCCACCATAGAGGAGGCTGAAGAGAAAACGAACAGGTCTTTAAGGCGATTTCCAGACATAACTGAAGTGGTTATTATTTTATAGAAGTCTGTTTACCAGACGACTCTTTGTGAACCACAATAGCTCTTTGTAAAATTAATTTAAATTCATTAGGACAAAATAATAGACCTAACCAATCATTATTTTAGGTACTTACAAAGAACGCTGTCAGTATGATGTTCAATATAAAGAGTCCGAATGCAAAGAAAGCCAGCGCTGTTAAAGCCAAGTCAAATATGTCTTTCAGATCCAAACTCTTCGCTCCCTGCCCTTTCCAACCCTCGTAGAATTTGCCTGTCAAAAAAATTAAAATTTTAAAAAGGGATGTTCATATACTGTAAAAACAGATTGAAAAGTAATCTAAAAAATATTAAACAGCTAAATTATAGTTGATAAAAATTAAAAGTGTTTTTCTTGCTGGGTCAATTACATTATCATACTCGTAAGTACCTGAAGTTTATAATTATAAACCAGGATAAAATCCTGAACCACCTAAAAGTAAATAATATCATTCTGTGTTTATTAAAGTAAAAATTGATTGAAATTTCGATATAATTTTTCTATAAATTTTGGGAATATTTCACTAATTTTCTACGATATCCTTTCAATCCAGAGAAGTTTCAGGGAATATGTCCAATATATTTGTTATAATAACTAATATTTCTTTTTATTTAAGTAGAATACAATTTAATTAGTTTAAATGATTCATATTCATCATGCTTTTTAAAAACGCCCAGTTGTTGCAATCGAAAAAATTTACAAACAATTGAAGTTATAAGTTAATATGCGAATTTTTAATAACACATAATAAAATGATTGAAATATCAAAATTATTGATCAATAAAAAAATTGAAATTTAATAACTATTTTTGATTGATTTAAGTCGGAGCTTGAAACGTTTTCGTTGCTGATGGTATAACAATCTAGTCCCTTGTTGTTCTAATTAACGAAAAAAACGAAGAATACACACATAATTTCAACAAAAAAAAAAACTCCAAAGAAAATATTATCTCCTTTTGAGACAAAGATTACAAGGAAAAATACTCTAGTTCCTTAAGAAACTGAAAAACATGTATATTTCTTTTTATATATGTTACATTAAAACTAGATAGGGAATTGTTAAAAAACTTTCAGATACAACAAAGTAACTCACTGAATAGGTACCCCATTCAATAGGTAACTCATTCAAAAAATACGAAGTAGTTCAGTCAAAGCTTGGGAAAACAATTCTAATAAAAAAAGAAGAGAAAAATAAAACAAAATAAAATATTAACGAAAAATGCATGATAAAAACCACTCCATAAACACACTCTTATTTAAATGAGGACATAATTTTTGTTATGTGGAAACATTTACTAAGTAGAGGAGAGTTAACTGCTTTCTAAATGCATGAATAAATAATTTGTTCATGTCCAGCGGATAGTGATTATTATAAATTCTTTATAATCAATGTCACCTAAAATGAAGATTAAGTTCTTGAAATGACAATTTCAAACCATGGGATGGTTGTCGAGGATTTAGCTCTATTTCTTATGTAAAAAAAAAACAAAACTAAAGAGTTTATTGACCATGAAAATCATACCAGGATTAGGGTGCCAATAGGATTCTGCAGAACTGCTACTGTGCTCACTCCCTGGTACTTGATAATCTTCAGCATGAGAAGTGTAACCAGTGCTTTCACCAGCACCAGAAGAACTTGGTGTAAGTGATTGACTGCCAGATGATCCCCATTGTAATCCTGAACCACCTAAAAGTAAACAACATCATTCTGTGTATATTTAAAGTAAAAATGGATTGAAATTTCGATAGAACATTTTCGATAGAATGTCATCCTTTTTAGAAGTTTTTGTCATCCTTTTCATAGCTGAATGATTGAGCCAGGGATTCAATCTTGGAGTGATGATCATCTCTCCGGTGATTTAATCTAGTAGATGCATTTACATTAGTATTTTGTATCATTTATTTTATTTTAGCCTTTTTAGTTATTTATTTATAACTTTTTAAGGTTAGTGGCTTGGTTTACGGTTATAATTTATCAAAAAAAAAAAAAAAAAAATCTCGAATGGCCTACACTCAACTTTACTATAAGTAAACATAGTAACAAACTTCTTGGGTATATAATATATAATGTTCCACTTAGGTATAATATAAATGCCTAAATGGGAGATGTTTATTAGTCATTCATTTCTGGCGATAGTACAAATAGTGAATGATACACTTATCAATATATATTAGTGTTTCTTAATCTTTTTTACTTCAGGGCGCACCTATGAAACCAAACCAAAACTTTGGGGCGCATCACTGATTTTAATATAGAAAATTTAGTCCAGAGATTTGATAACAGGAAAATTAAAATGTGTAGTTTTTTTTAAGAAAAAGAAAGAAAGAGAGAGAGAGAGAGAGAGAGAGAGAGAGGGAGGGAGGGAGGGAGGACTAGTAAAAATGATTTAAATCCCCGAGTAAGGGCAAAGAGGAAGTATTATCCATTGATGCTTAAAGATTAAAGAAATTTACCTTCCAGTTCATAATATGAAGTGGCCGAGACTTGACTCAGACTTGAAAACCACATACTTGGTGTTTTCTCAAATAAATTAAAATGATGCAAAAACTAAAATATAAATCTGTTATATAAACTTAATCTTCCATTATCTTGGGGCGCACCTGGCTACCTTCCAGGTTCCATTGTTCGACTATTCCAAACAAAAAATAGACTATAATTTATTATATTACAACCTTTAGAAGTACTCTAGCAGAGAGTATCTAGCAAAATATTACTGAGTACTTCATTATCTCCACTAAATTAACTTAATCCCATTTAAGAAATAACAATCTGTAAGTAATAACAAAGTGTCCATTTGAATATATGAAATTTTGATTCATTGAACCTACTCAAAGTGCATTCATTTTCTTAAGCCTGAAGACCAAACCACCACGAAGACGACACATTCCCTTACTGACTGACTCCTCCATTCTTAACATTGTTTACTGACCCAACAAAAACAGCAGGATGAGAATTTAGCAGTAGTGGGCCTCAATCCGGAACAGCTATTTACGACATGCACTGTTGTGAATGGAAATATTCGTTGATCGTTGGTTGTTTGACTTTCTTACTCGTATATTTGAAGTAGAAATAAAAGTAAAAGTATTTCGTTATTTTATAATTGATGAACATTATGTAAAATGAGGAATGAAGCAGAAATAGCTGACTTGGAGATGATGTCTTTGAAGTATCTCGCACTGCGTAGCCAGTTACATCTCCAGTTTCAATGTAATCACGATTTATCCCAGGCAAACCTTTGTAGTGTCTGTAAACGTCTTCTAACATCGTAGTCCTGAAAAAATAATTGGACATACCTGAATTTAAGGTCTAATAACTTTTGTAGCTCTATCACTGAAGAAGTAATAAATAAATAGCAATATTTCTATGTATTTTATCGTATCCCATTTAAAGAGGAATATATAATAATGTAACATTTATTTTATCATATAAAGATTTTCTTATTTCTAATTTCAGTATTATTTTATATTAATACTTGCAGACGTGGCCGTATTTGACGGGTATTTTACAAAAATTCAGAAGTGATACGTAGTATTTCAAAATATTATTACAAAAATTATAGAATAGGAAAAAATATATTTAATAGCACAGTGTTAAGTAAGTGCCTCTGCATGCACCACGTTAGCTATCTGTCCTTCAGATACGTGGAAGAACAGAGTGTTGGAACCTCTGACTCTTGAGCAAGTAACATACAGTTGACCATTGGAGAAACACTTGGTCTCACTCACTTCAGTTCCTACCATAGACAGAGTATGGCCTTGCGAATTATTTATCAACATTGCGAAATAGACGCTGCCGGGAAATTGCAACCGTTTGAATCGAAAGGGACAGTTACTAAATATCAATGGTACGCGTGGTATAAACACTGACTCCCCGGTACCATACCCACTTTATGACGTATCTATGCAAAGCACAAATTCGGAGTCGTGTCTCATTACAAATTTTTAGGACACTCAAGTTTCGTAACATCATGATTGGTGTCCCTACTTTAAGTTTTAAGTCATGAGGAGGCAGTACAGGAACTGTCACGAAGTCAAGAAATTCAAATTGGATAATGAACTGCTTCCTCATCAATAATCACTCTGTTTACTGGCTAGTAAGTTCTTTCCTCAGTTTTATATAACGTAAGAACTTGTTAAATTTTATGTAATTAATTTTACAATTAATTCTGAATAGGTAGTACATCTTGAACTCTGGGAAACACCTTGTCAATCATCTCTTGCTGGGAGCTTAAATGGTAATGAAATTAAAATCAACTAAGAATACCTACTTGCTACACCTATATATTTTCAAAATAAACATGTCCTTGAAGTTAGCCACAGACAGTTCAAGCACCCATAACTTCGCTTCTACGTTGAATTTCCAATCCACTTAGAGCTTATATTTTAAGTTAGACATACACAAATTTACTGTCAAAGTTTCAGCTCGCTATGTCTTATTGTGTGGTTGAGTTTAATTGTGACAAAATTTTGCGGACAAACCGACAAAACGAAAGACAGAAATTTTTCTAAGGTGTATTCGGTTTCTCTAATGTATGAAACATAAAGATAACTTGAAATGAGTCAGTTCTAAGCAATGTACAGACAAAACTTTTCTTTTATTTGTATAGATTATGTTAAAAATAACTACCTAAAATAAAGTGAAATTAGTAAATAAACCTATCAAGAAATAAATAACAAATCTTCATCCTACTAAACTGTTAAAAAACTTCTCTAATTTATTTATTAATTTAATTTAATTATATTAATTTATTATATTAATATTTTTATTATATTAATTTAATTATATTATTAATTTATTCAATCTCTTGAAATTTAATTTCTTTAAATTGTTATATTCTGTTTATGTTTTATTTAGAAGATTATTGTTTTCTCGGATCCCTAAAAAACCTGTAATTAACATTTAGACAATTGTAAAGAATGTGAAATGTGAGTTTATTTTGTAATAAGAATGAAGTAGTTACTTAGTGAGCCAGTTTTTATATGAGGATGAACCAGGGTCTTCAAGCAGATCTGTGGACCTTGGTTGCTCGTAACGCGATGTCTCAGCGGGCCGTCCTGATCTCCCTTCAGCTCCACCTGCATTCTTTATCTTTTCGAGAATTTCATTCGCAATGTAGTTGTGGCATTTGAATTCATTCATTTTTAATCTATTTAACAGATTATTAATTATTAATCAGATTTATTCTATAATTAGATTAACATAAAGGAAATAGTTGTCACTGAAACCAAGAGAAAGTGGAATAGATTTTGAAAATATGAAAACAGTAAAGCGCTTACAAACCTAACTTAGTATAACCAAAAAAAAAAACATTTAATAAAACAAAAAGTGCACTTAAAAATATGTTAAATAAACTAATAGTTATTATTCCACCGGATAACGTTTCAAATAGACTGAGTCGAAATTCTATAATAAAGTATTTTTACAGTATTTTAAGGAAATTATTCTTTTGCATTAAACTTACATTCAACGTTAACGAAAATCATGTGTAATAAATAAGTTGATTTTCTAAAAAAATGAATCGATGTATCAAAAAACATAAAACAATTCAATATTTTGAGTATTAAATTTTAAAAACTATCAAAGATTTTAAATAATACAAGCGTTATCACATACAATGATTGATAAGTTTTGTACACTTTTAATTTTGTGAAAGATTATCGAAAGACCTTCTTGTTCATCAAAGCTCCACTCTTAGACATCATCTCTTTTTATTTAAATTAAATTCGAGATTTCTAGATTAATTTTATTATATTTATGTGTATTTTACAAATCTGTGACAAGTCAAATATTTAAATATGTTACTTAAAATTAAGTAAAATACCACAAAAAACAAATTAAGAAGAAAGTCTTTCCCAATGGTTAAAAAATGCAATCCTGCATGGTTTTGTAATGAACAAAGCTTTTTATTATTACAAATTTAATTTGTAATTAATATAATTAAAGTAAAATATCATTTTTATTTGAATACTTATTATAATAATTTGTTGTTACCATATGTAGTGTCACAAATGAATCAAAGAGCCCCTTAAACAAATACCTTTAAAGATCGTAAAGGAATAAATTAAAATGAAATTAATTATCCGTTCATATGTAAATGAGCTATACTAAAACTAATATGTTAATACCAATACTAATATTTTAATACGCATATACATTTAATATGATTAGACCATTGTTCGGTTTAATAAACTAAATATTAACGTAAACTAATATTTATCTATCTATAGACTTATAAAACTCTGATGACCAATCTCGTTTGTTTGTTTTCTTGCCACTGTGCATTTTTTGAACTGAATAAATAATAAAATGTATGAGGATTTTGTGAGAATCAAACCTACGACCTTTTTCATTAGAGGTTCAACGCGCTATGCTCTGGCCAAAGAGACCTGCTTACAGTAAGCTTCCAAAACCTGGTATAAATAACTTCACCTGATATAGCAATAATGAATCACCTGCCCTACTGGTCGAATTTGTTTGCATTTATTTACATTGTTTACATTAACTTATACAAGTGAAATAAAATTGTTATTTAGAGGTTTATTATAAAAAATTTGAAATGTTCTAATGAGTTAAGAAGATATGTTAGAAGAATGAAGTTGTTAAATGTTAAAAATTAACCCCAATCAAACACATATTTTTTATACATTCCATAGTGTGATGGATGAATGTCGAGCAAGTATTTGACTAATTAAACAAAGCATAAGTTGGTTATTAACTAGTTTGATATTATGTTTACTTATAGTAAAGTTGAGTGCAGGCTACTCCAGATTTGTTATTTTAGTTTTTATTCCTTTCCAATTAATTAATTATAAGAAAGCAAGACAGCGTTTGTCATATTAGACTATGGTAATAATTAAATACCAAATTAAACTTAGCTAAATGTAACATGAAATTCACTGAAAGTTGGCGGTACGAAGTTCGCCGGATCAGCTAGTTTAAATATAAATATTAGTTTAATAACTAATTAGATCAAATTAATAAATGTTTACCTGTGGTATTTCATTGTGAAGTAGGCTTCATTGAAATTTCCAAAATCCGGGTCTGATAAATTTTGAAATATTCTAGATTTCAGATGAATTGTACGGTTTGTAAACAATTCTCGACCCAGATTAGCTTCAAGGGACGCAATTTTATTTAAGATGATAAAAATTAACATTTTAAGCATATTTACTTTTTACATCAAGTTGAAATGTTATTATGACGAAGTGCTGCAGAGATAAATGAGACTGGAGCAAGACTAAGAGTGCCACAGGTTTCCAAACCATAACCGTCACGCTGTTGCTTACAACTGTCCTTACCTCGCATAATTTAACTGTTCCCACCGTTAGTTCATTACAGCTTTTTTTTTTATCAACGTTAGTTTTCTTCAACTCATTTAAAATAGATATTATTTAGTGCATCTTCAAAGAATCCTTAAGTCAAACAGAACATGAATTTCCCTGTTTGAACTTAATTCAAAAAAATATTAATTTGAAATTTATTATCGATAGTAATAATAAAGTATTACTACATTAGTTTAAATAAATAATGTAACATTTTCGTTTATCAAAGAGAACAGTAACACAATATGTTGATATCATATAAATATTTCCTTTGTGTGTATCATAGAAAGTGTCTTTTGGAACAAAACGTTATTCATTCTTAGCTAAGAAGGCAAGTATTTCGATCTGGACCTGGAAAATGTGGTTTGAAAAGTCTAGTATACATACCTATACCTATATGATATCATAATATATATATCGTAGAATATATCATATAGTATCATATACCAATATCGTAGTATATATCATGTAGGTATACATTATACCTACATATACATTATACATGATCACATTATATGATAATTATACCCGTGATATTCAGATATCCTCTATAATTTGGTTACTACTAATCACAATAAAGTTTTTCATAAAAAACAAAAATTCAATATTTCAAGAGTGCAAATGAAAAACATTTGATAAATTTAGTAATATAGTTAAATTTACGTTGACTGTTGTGTCTTCTGTTTTGTCTTGGTCGTGTCACCAGCAATGTATTACACCACCAGCTTTTTATAGCCTGATGTTTTTTTGGCAATGCCAGTTCCAAATTACAAACTTTCAACAGCTAATCCTTTTCGTTTAAGTACAGCCACATAATTGAAAAACTCTTTTTTATATTAATTAATTTCTGATGTACCAAATAAGTCATTACTGAAGTGCATTACTTTTTGATATTGTTCTTAAGAATCTTGGAAAAATATTGCTGCACTTAGACAATGCTTGTGATGGTTGCCCTCTTTTGAAAAAAAAAACCATCAGCTTGAATTAATAATTTGTTTTATGGACCATTCTAGTGTGAAAAAAGGATAATTAATTTTTAAAACCACTATACTAAAGGCATGAATAAAAAAGAAAAAAAAACACTAAAAACCTATATAGAACATACAGATCACAGAAATAGGCTTAAATTTCTTAGTTTTTTTTTGTGGGGCACCCTGCAATTCAAAAACACATAGGTAAGTCAGTAAAATTTATAATACTTAAAAAGAATATATGAATTATGATAGAAAATTACCGAAGATTAATTGAGGAAGAATATTTGAAAAAGGTGAGTCAGAGAACGTAGGGATGATGAGCATGTCGAATCATTTCAGGTGTCTGTATTCACAAGGGGACCAGATCACTGTTAATGGCTGTCCACAATGTAAAGAAAGCAGTAAACAAAATCTCATCATACCTCTCTCTACAATCTAGTTTAAAAAATGATGTGTTATTTTTATTTTTTTTCTGTTAATTACAGCACTTTAACGAAAATCAAAAATAATTAAAACAATTCAAACATGTTAAAAGTTCGATGTTGGTTACATAACCAATTTTGAGGCATATTGTGTGTGTGTGTGAGTGCGTGTGAGTGAGGTTGTGCGTTTGAGAGAAGTGTGTGTGTGTGTTTAATTTGAACATTTCAAATAGTGATGTCCTAAACAACTAAACAACTTAAACAGTGAATTTCTCAGCGAAATACCAGGAGAAGTGGAAATTAGGTCAAGATTGCAGTTTTGAATTTTACTGTAAACAAGTTCAATGAAAAATCAAGTATTATCACCAAGGGATTGAGAGCAAAATAATTTAAATCTATAAGATTCCACTCTGTATCTTCATTTAATAGCAGTAAGCTAACCACACTAGCATACAATATTTAAACCAACATAGAAAGAATGACTACACCACGTCTTCTGCTTCTGAGCAATATAACCACTTTGATATCTGGTGCATCCTTATCCTGTGTAGGTAGGTACGGAAATATCCATTCCCACTAAGAAATTACGTACAAAAATGCCCCATCGTCTCTACGATTTCTATCGTATGACGAAGCATCGTGTGACGATGTTAGAGAATTTGTAATACATCGACATATCGATGTAATACATTATATTTGTAATACATATGGTCGACATATCGACCATATCTGTGGACATAGGTCGAGGGAGTGCCTACTTTATTCTATACGAGCTAATTCTCTGCCAACTTCTACCTTTCTTATGAAAATAATCTTACTTCCCCTCACAACGAGGTCAACTAGAATCATACCTTGCTACACTAGAACTAATGGCTCTAATATGATGTGATAATCGGAACACAATCTTAAAGGCGTTCTCTTTTCCACTCCAAGTGGTCTTTTCATGACGACAGCTATAGTGTTAGGCCACTAAATAATTGCAATGTATCCTAAATGTTTTTCCCAGCGCTTTCATCATATCATATCATCTAACAAAGTTAAAGGCATATCTAACATCAAAGTAAACTAAAAGGATAACTCTGAATCAGTGGTGACTGAACTCTTATTCATTGTGAACGGCTACCTTGACATTACTCATTGCGTAAATAGTAAACTTCTCTGACAAAAATCCATACTACCAAAGAGACAGATCTCCGTCAACTCTGATTACAGCTAAAATTTTACTCCTGATATGTTTTTCAAGTAGTTTTCCCGCTTTTCCAGTATGCAAAGTGGCCTAAAATACGGTGTGTAAATAAAGTAGTGAGACTGGCAACGTCGCTTTCGATCTGCCAACGCTGGAGACGCGTGGCCTTGAGTAGCGTCAGGTGCACGTGTGATGCGCCTCCAGTATGAATCTGAACTCGCCACAGTCATTTGTTTGTCCGTAGTGTTGGTTTTCGTGAAATGGTTTTTTCTTGAGCGTTTTAAAAATGAGTGACCTCAAAGTTGAGCAGCGGTGTGCAATCAAATTTTGCTTCAGACTTGGACATAATGCAACCGAAACTTTTGAAAAACTTCAGGAGGCCTATAGAGAACGTGTTTTATCAAGGGCACAGGTTTTTCGGTGGTTTAAGGAATTTTCAGAAGGAAGAGAGTCGATTGAAGATGAACCACGAAGCGGAAGGCCTTCAAGTGCAAACACCGATGAAAATGTCAACAGAGTACGGAACCTTGTGCGTTCAGATCGACGCTTGACAGTCAGAATGATCGGGGAACAGTTGAATTTGAATCACACCTCCGTTCATCACATTTTGACAAGTGGGTGTTGCATCAAGACAACGCGCCCTGTCACACTGCCATCTCAATAAACGAGTTTTTGGCCAGTAAAAACATTCCTGTTGCTCCTCAGCCTCCTTATTCACCAGACTTGAGTCCTTGTGACTTTTTCCTCTTCCCGAGATTGAAAAATCACCTCAAGGGAACTCATTTCGGGACACTACAAAACATACAAACTGCTGTAACCGACCAGCTGAAGGCCATTCCAGAATCCGAGTTCCAGCAATGCTACAATGATTGGAAGGACCGTCTCCAGCGCTGTGTGGCTTCCGAAGGGAACTATTTTGAAGGTGACAATATCACATTGTAATTATATTTGAATAGAAAATTTAAAAAAAATCAGTCTCACTACTTTATTTACACACCTCGTATGATAGCGCTTCCAGATTTTCTTTAACTTTGCTTGTTAATTAGAGCTATTCAATATTCAAGCGGCTGTGAAATACTCTGTCCCTTAAAAACGTATTATATATCGACAGGAGTATGTTCGGAGAATGCTTTGCTACAAATTTTAAGAATTTGCTGGGTATGCAGTCAGATCCTGTACTTTTTTATATTTCATGGATTGAACAGCTTCTTCTAATTCCACATTAAAAAAGTTCTGGAAGCTATCCTCTATTTATCAGATCTTCTCTCCCTTTGGTGTATGTGTAGAGAAGAATTGGACCTTACTTTTGTTGTTGGTTCTTCTCAGTTTTCTTCTGGCATCGTTATATTCCATCATCCTTATGGCCACAAATCTGTCTCTTAACTAGCTCCCTGTCAAGAATCAGGCCAAAACATTCCGGGAATAGTTTCTGGACACACCACCGCCACCGGGAGGCTGTTGGGTGGAATATAACTTTTCTGCGTTCTCGTCGATTGTGAAGTTCAAATACGATGTACTAATGTTCAATCACTGTGTATTCCTCCAGCACTCTCCATTCTCTTATACATGCCACTAGAGTTTCAACGATATACTAATACATTGACAAATTTTGATGAATTATCCAATATACAATATATATTAAACGTATGGGATTCTTTTCAACATAATTTTACATCAATGAAAAAAATAGCTAATGCTCCTTTAACAATGTTTGGGTCTACATATTCCTTTAAACAATTTTTTTTTTAATGAACTCAGTAAAATATTCTAATAGAAATAGACTTGACAGGGATTAACTAAGAAATGCACTAAACTAATGTATACAAAATATGAACCTAATATTAAAAAACTATCTGAAAATAAACAGCAACAGATATCTCATTAAATACTTTATAATAAATTTGAGTGAATGAATGAATAAAGAAATCTTTATTAAAATCATTTGCCCAAGTTATACAATACTGGGGTATTGTATTGTATAGAAAAAAATTTATACCTAATAGATTACTACTAGTAATCTAATCGAAGTAACCAAATGTTACTTATACAACTATAAACTAGTAACACTAAATAATTACAATGATAACCTAATGTATAGAATACTAATAAATATAATTAATATAATAGTAATAATAATAATAATATAATTATAATAATGGTAATACATCTATCAATAATAATAATAATAATAATAACTAATATTAATTACAATAATTACAAGTACTAATAATCTTTTATTTAACCAGGTGTTTTCTTTCCTTCCCTCTCAGATGTTGGCCAACGTCGACAATCACCCACTGCCAGGTCCCCTGCTGGGCAGCCGCAGTACTGGTCATCCCGACCTCCTCCTCCTGTATGACATCTTGGAGTAAAAGCCCCTGAATGCCACAATCAGAAGGTTGGAAAACTCTGCATTCCTCGGTTTTCATTTCTGTATAACCTACGGACTAGCCTGGAGCTCCAGCTTGACCCCCCTATGGAGGAAAGGAAATCATTCGTCCCATCGCGTGGTATGCCTAGGATAAGTCAGAGGATTTTATGCTGAAACACGTAAATGCATCTCATCAACCTACCCACCGGCTTAGCCCAGACTGTCGCTCTGTCTGCAACGATGGGCCTCAAAAGTGCTTTATATAGGTTTACCCTGGTGCGAAGAGAGAGACCAGAGCCAGGCCTTAATAAGTAGTAAATGCCACTCCTGACACCGTAGGCCTTGCTAAGTGTGCAGCTGACATGGTCTTTTAAACAAACATTTTCTTGTTGATTTTAACCCAAGGTACCTACAGTAGTTGTAACTGGTATGTGTTGTTCATGAATGTGCAGAGTAGGTGTATCCAAGTATCTTACACAGGTTGACAGTGACAGTGCATTTAGATGGATTAATATCCATCCTCCATACCTTAGTCAATTGCACCATTCTGTCAACATATTATGTATTGAAATAGTCTTAGAGAAGTGTCTATGAAGTACGACCGGCACGATAACAAAATGTCGTCTGCATAGATACTCTCTAGTAGACCTCTATTTTAATTCCACTTAGAGAACCCTATCTCTGTCTCTCTTCTCCCTCTATAACAAATAATAACTTGGGAATTCAAAATACATTTTGAGCCATATAATTCCAGTAACCATTGTATTTTTGTTATTTTCACCTATATAATTTTATTTTAGGAGTATAACAAAAGTAAAGTAATGTTATATGAGATTATGCACTTCCATCATTATAAAAAATCATCAAGCTTTTTAAAATTAAATTACACATGACACTCAAAATAATTTTACTCAAATTTATATTTATGAAAATTCTAGTAAGAACTATGTTATATAAGGATTTTAAACACCAAACTGAAGTTCATCTGTATGTGCTCCGTGGTAATAAAATGCTTCTTTTTTTTTGGTAAATTACAATTATGAGTTAATTATTTCATCAATATCTTCACAATTGTTATTAGTAAAAGTGTAAATGTTGTATTTTATCGCAATATCAAGACGAATAGTTATTGTTAAAGCATTCCCAGTCTACAATATTCCCATTTAATAAGTAAGGTTGCAGTAGTTATTAACAAACCGTGAACTGATTAACGTTTATTCCCCTCCCCTCGAAATACCACGTGAATTACTTTGAGAACGATAAAAAATTAGTCATTATAAAAAAAATGCTATTTTTTTAAATTATACACTATGATGTAGAAAATGATAATAAAAGTATAATTGGAAGTAGATAACACATTGAAATTTACTTATTAAGAATAGTAAAATGTAGTCAAAGGTTATATAGCTGCTAACTTTATAGAACATCAATAGTAATAATTTTCGTTTTATTTTAAGAAGAATAGTCTCTTAGATGTTTTGTACTTTTAATCGTTTATAATGAACTGAGTATAATAGTAAGGAAATGAATTCAAGGAGGAATAGAAAGGCAGGGTGCTGGTTGTAATGAGGTATGTTTAGAGTATAAATGAGAGTTAACCCCGGTACGCAGCTAACACCCCGCACTGAGATTGGAGGCGGCCAGACGTTGAGCCCTTGTCTGGACCAATGGGCGCTCTCTCCGCCCCATCCCAAGCCTCACTCCAGATGGTCACACTCCCACAGCCTAAAATCTGTCCATAACCCTCAGCAGGCTCCTTTTCTTTACCGCCCTGTTATCGCCCCTTCCGACAAACAGGTCGTTTATTATACTTTAAGTGGGATACTCTCACCCGCCCCAAAACCCCGACAGGAAACCATTTAACCCACCTTCAACCTATCTTTTTAATTCTTACACGCAATAAATTGTCAAAATATCTCCTTATTAAGTATGTCATATATACATATATATATATATATATATATATATATATATATAAAGATTTCACATAAACACGTGAAATAACAATCAATGATCAAACCACAATAAGAAATGGGAAAACAAGACTAAGATCTTTCAACCGTAACAAGCGGTCTTCGTCAGAGTCTTGTTTTCCCATTTCTTATTGTGGTTTGATCATTGATGTATATATATATATATATATATATATATATATATATATATATATATATAAAGTACAACAAAACAATATATAAAAGTTATCAGTTTAAATATAATTATAATAATTTTGTATGTATATACATATAAAACAAGATTTCACAATAAACACGTAAGATAACAATCAATATCAAACCACTTATTGTGGTTTATATATATATATATATAATATATATATATATATATATATATATATAAATTCAAATAATGTGTCAATTGTTTGTTAGAATAGGTGTATTATTTAATCAGGATTTGGTCAATTTTCTACGTTCCAAAATCAAACTCTCGTTGCTGACGTTTTGGTTTCATTACCTTTTTCATAGGTCTACAAACAAAAGATAATAAAAAATCACATTTCTTATATGTTAGATGTTGATATGTGATAATTTCTTATTATCCTTTGTTTGTAGGGCTATGAAAAAGGTTTTAAAATAAAACCGGAACGTCGGCAACGAGAGCTTGACCGAATCCTGATTAAATAATACACCTATATATATATATATATATATTAGAACCCCTAGTCGCTCTCTGCCGATACAAGTGAACGCACGTACCTCTTCTTCTTCCCTTCTACTCTCTCCCTGACGACGAACTTCAGTTCGAAATATCGATCCAGTAAGTTTTCTCGCTTCTTCTATTTGTTGTCGTTTTTCATTTATATATATATATAACTTTCATATACACAAAACCCGACGCAGAAAAAAAATAAAAAGCACACTTACTAAATTCTCAATATTTCGAACTGTTGTTTGTCATCAGAATAGACTAGAAGAGAGAACGAACAATAGTTCGGAATATCGAGAATTTAATAAGTGTGATTTTTATTCTTTTTTCTGTGTCGTGTTTTGTGTAATTTAAAGTTTTACAATCCGTGTGGACCGTTTATTCAATTTAATAATATATATATATATTTCATTGATAAACGGAAAGACGATGAAACTGGACGTTTAATATATTAAACATGTTAGTATAATTAACGTTTTGTTTCATTCAGTATACCGAAGTAAATCACTTACTTTTATGTTTATTTATGTTAGTTATATTAAATTATATACAAAATGTCGTGACTGTTTTCACTCAACTTTGCTGTAAGTAAATTAAAGGGTAATCAAATCAGTTAATTGATTGATAGGTCCTAATGTGCTAGAATTATTTTAACAGTTATAATGAAAAGTATTGAATCGTATTTGTTCTTAAAATATTCTTAAGGTATGACACCAAATCAATTGATTAAAGGATTTGACAATCTCAGGTAAGAGTTTGTAGGAAATCACGCTTGATAATAGACTAGTATCTACCGTTCAAATTTTATTGAAGTCGGAAAAATATAAATTCTTATAAACAACTTTATTTTATTAAAGTAATCGAACTTTATATTTAAAGTTAAATATCAAGTCAAAATTAACTTTCTATATCTAATCACTAAATGTTTAAATTAATTAAAGAAACAAATGAACAGATGGCAGTTTTCCTAATTTAATTGTGGTTCTGTTAGTCTTACGTTAGCTGCTTCCTCACACGGTCAAAATTAATGAATTTTTATAATACCATTACATTATTGCTAGAACCTTATTAGGGAAAGTTCAACACTTAATGATCCTGAGTAAACAGAAATAACTAGTTTATGTAACGGCAGAATGCACATTAAGCGTATTCCATGTCCTTTCCTTGCTCTGATGTTAGCCAAAAACTATACATTTCTTCTAACTAGAGAGACTTTATATATCAAATTTCACTGCGCAGTGTAGTTACAAAAAAACTTGATACTGATACACGCATTCATCCTGTCACTCACACAGACATGAGAAAAAATTATTCTCAGAAATTTATTTTGGGCAAAATATTGAAATTCGTTGAAAACTGGTTTCTACAATAATAAAATTAGATTGAAAAATCAAGAGTTTATTAAAAGAAAGTTTCAATGTTTATTGATTCACTCTTTTTCCTTTATTATAAGTTAACAATATTAATCATGAAGAAATTAAATGTAAACAAATTCCACAAGTACAGCAATATTCCAAAATAATTTTTCAGTTGTTATAGCTATATTTCTCTTTGTTGTAATTGGAATTTAATTACGTTTTTGTTTTGAACTGATAATTTTCTGTTTATTTTTTTTAAAAAAAAATTGGTAGTTCTTTAATAAGTATTCTTAACTGTTTATTAAAACAGTTAAGTTTTAAAAAAATATTTTCTGATATCATAAAATGTATCATAACGCTCCTTCTAGTTAATGTAATTTAAAAAAAAATTCTTCAAATCATTCTCATTTGAAGTGCTATATTTGGGTATAATTTTATTCTGATCCGTCAAACGGTATGTTGTATCTTTCTAACAAGCTGTCAGACTCAATTATAATTAAAAATGTGTACATTTTACTGATAAAAAATTTCCGGTTGTTTTAACAATTTGAGGATTTTTTCAGTTCAACTTTTGTTATTTTCATGATTTGCCAAAATTTCAAGACTAAAATTGGTATTTTAGGAGAAAAAAAAAATGTCTAAAAACACATTTTGGCCAAAAAATTAACTCTCCTATAATGAAATATTGCCCCCAAACAATAGAAAATATCTAAAATATATCGCCCATTTTTGTGTAAAATATGAATTTTGTTCTATCAAACGTTCTGAACTGCAGCGTGCCTGTAAACTTTCGGATACACACCCACCCAATCACACAAATACAGACATCATAGAAAAAAACGTCAAAATAAGGATTTTAAAGATGTTGAGGTCCGCTGCCTCATTTTCCACAATCACTATATACAGAGGGAAACTATTTTGACTGTTAACTTGTTACTTAGGCTAAATCCTTAATAAGCTCAGGCATTCTGTATCTAAAAAGATTTTGTGGGAATTAATTAAACAACTATATTCTTTTAATGACTATAACATTTTATTAGATTTGCAAAATATTTTAAATAACAATCATTTATTATTACAATAAACAAAAAACTTAATATGAATTAATTTGTTAAAGCAACCGTCAACTATTTAATAATTAACTATTTATTTGTATTTAAACCTTTTTTATAGAACTTTTTTCAATAATAGTATATTCACAGGATCCTAGCATCTTTATGTTTTTAAAATGAGCCCAAAATAATAATGCATACTGAGTGTCGAAATATCTATATATTTTTAAGCATGGTCTCAATTTATTTCATCAATACTGTTAGTTATTCTAAAGTCACAGAAGAAACTGTTTATTAAAACAGCTAAGTTTTAAAAAAATGTTTACATTTATGTAAATGTAAATGTAACAGAAGATGATTAAAGTAAATAATCGTGACATATATTTGTAACATTAATAACATATAATGAATGTAATGAGTATATAGAATTTTACAGTTGCTGGGAGTGTTAGTGTAAACCCGTCCACAATAATCAACTTCTAGGTGAATAATTTAAAGTGACTGCCGCATCCAGGTATGAAGGGACTTTGGAAAGTGTCAAATTTGCTCATCCATCCATAAACAAAAACAAAAAAAAAAAAAGGAATAAAAATATTTATGTAACAAGTTAACTTCATTAAATGCAATATATTATACCCTTTTAAACTCATTAAAATGAGTGCCTGTATGTATAGAAATGTATCTATTAGTAATTTGTATGAATTTGTTCTTTGTTTCCATGAAATCAGAGAAGAACAAATAATTAATATTCAATAACGATACAATGAAACAAATAGAAACAAAGGTTATAGTTAAATTATATAATAAAAACACAAAGCGGGACAACACATTTTATAGAGTAATTTTTTTTTACTTTTTTATTTGCAAGTAGATGCATTATAAAAGTCATAATTTAATGCTTCAGCAACAAATTTTTTTATGAATATTATAGGCAGGTTGGTTAATCTTATTCATTTAAAGAACGAAAGTATAAACATCGTCTGATTTTTCCTAAGCTTGTTCCTCCTTGGCTTTTCGTATCTTTTCGCGTAAAATCTCAACGAGGACTAGGAGTGAAAGAAAAGAAAGAGTGTGATGTGCAATAACACTTGCCTGCCATTTGCTAATCTATATAAATAAATAAAAGGTTCTGTCTGTACATTGCTTAGAACTGACTAATTTCAAGTTTTCTTTACGTTTCATACATTACAGGAACCGAGTCCGCCCTTAGAGAAATTTCTGTCGGTTTTTCAAGTTGTCGGTTTGTCGGTTTGTCCGCAACATTTTGTCACAAGTAAACTCAGCCACCATAAGACATATCAAGCTGAAACTTTGACAGTAGATTTGTATATGTCTAACTTAAAATATAGGCTCTGAATTGATTGGAAATTCAACGTAGAAGTGATATTATCGACGTTTGAAACAAAAACGTTTGTCAGAAGTAAACTCAGCCACCATGAGACATAGCGAGGTGAAACTTTGTCACTAGATTTCTGTATGTCTAACTTAAAATATAGGCTCTGAATAGATAATTCAGTGCAGAAGAGAAGTTATAGGCCTTTAAGCTGTATTTTGCTAACTTCACAGACATGTTTTTTTAAAATATACCGGTGTAGCAAGCAAGTATTGTCAGTTGACTTTAATTTCATTTGCGTATATCAATGTATTGCGTATTTGAGATCATTGAAAAGGTGTTTTCCAGAGTTAAGATGTACTATGTATTCAGAATAATTAGCTTTGGGAACGAGCAATTCTTAACCTTTAATATGAACAGGCAGGAACAATCAACAAACAAGTTCTTACGCTATATCAAGCCGAACATAGAACTTAAAAGTCAGTAAAGAGAGTGATTACTAATGAGGAAGTAGTTCATTATCCAAGTGAATTTCTTGACTCCGTAACTGCTCCTGGACTGCCTGCTCATGAGTAAGGGAAATGTGCAACGGGACACGACTCTGAGTTTGTTTCTGCACAGATACTCCATAGAGGCGGACTTCATGACTGGGTGTGGAATGGGGAGCCTGTGTGTATTTCTCCCATACCATTAATTCCGAGCCACTATACGTTTCCGTTCCAACGATTGCATAGTCCTGTCGGAGTCTGTTTTGCAATGGCGCTAACTAAGTCGCAAGAGGAAACTTTATCTAACGCAGGAAATAAAGTGAGCGAGACCAAGTTTTTCTCACATGGCCAACTGTAGTTTGCTTGCTCATGAGTCAGGGGTTCCAACTGTTTGTTCTTCCATGAACTGGAATGACAGACAGCTAATGTGGTGTATACAGAGGAATTTGCTTAACACTGTACTAATAATGGCATTTTCTACTATTCTATAATTTCTAATGGCATTTTGGAATACGAAGTATAATAGAACATTTGATTCCGTCAATGACGGGTACGTTTGTAATATATTAATAAATTAACTCATTTTTTAATGGTCAGCTATTATTCTCAAGCATGAGTCACATTGCCAAGTAGATTGTGCATCAGGAGTCCTAAATTTAGTCTTCCTTAAGTTTATTGGAGTACGAGTTAAACGAGTACGTAAAATCGTGCATGCTCATTAGCGTCCATTTTATTTTCTCTACGAAGTACAGCATTCACAAGATTTCACATATTCAACCAGAAAAATTTAGATTCATGAGGAAGAATCTGATTTTTAATTTTCTGTTCTAACTTCAAGCAAGCTACTACTAGATTACGCATATATGATTTATATATATATATATATATATATATATATATATATAATATATATATATATAAACTTAGTCAGTGTGCGTAAGATTAGAGGGAGGACACTTCTATTAGTTTTATTTCTGAATAGTCATTTTGAGTTACATTTCTGAATTTCTTTCTATAGTTTAGATGATGATATACATATCTAAACTAAACTAAATTCCTAAAAAGAACACCAAAAAAAAGATCTCAAAAACTCACTACTATCATTCAACTGCCTTGTCATCATGTAGAAAGATGTGAGTCACTCCGAAAACAAGTGAGACGACTCACATACATACATATACCCATATGTGTGTATGTGTTTGTGTGTGTGGGAGGGTTAGTGGATGTGTATCCACAAGTTTATGGACATGCTGTAGATTACACTGCTTCATAGATCAGTTGATATTATACACGAAAAAAGCACTTACAGTAATAAATGATTGCTATAGTATTTAGACAACATTGCCATGTGGAAAATTCTATAGCCTATTTCGTGACACCATTTTTCCCATCACCTAAAAATTCCAAACGGTTGTATCTTGCACTTAAAATGAAATAGTTTTTTCCAATAATTGAATAAAATGACAATTTTTTCTCCTAACAGAAAAGATCAGTTATGCATACAAATGTTGACGGGCACTAGAGTTTGAAAGATTGTGAATACAGTACTGGTTACACCGTTCGGTAGATATTAATGAAATTGAACACCGAAATAGCTCATTATACATGGGTGAGCTGTAAATATGTTTCAAGCTGCAAGAACTGGGGACTTGTTACAAGAATATGTTAGTGGAAACCATTACGGTACATTTAGGTTCTCTAAAGTTTACCATATATAAAAAATTAAAAAAAATAATTAGTTGTGCAAACTATGATTTATAGAGAAATGAATATTTGCTGGGAAGTTGATGTATTTGACTTGCAAGCACAAGCTGATGAGGAAGTCACTTTAAATGTAGTTTATCCGTATTATTTAACGAGGATTGAAATTCTTTAAACCTTAAAATCCAGCCAAGAGTATAAAATGGCTAGGTTAGGTTGCAGTGGACACAAGAGAACAGACATAAGCCGAACATTGGCCCTTTGTGATACCACAAAATGAGCATTCTACAAAAGGAGTCCTAAATTTTGTCTAACTCATGTTTATTTAGAGTAGGGATCTTTAACAAACACTTGAAATCGTATTGAACCCTTGAGTGAGTATTGAACCCCTGATTTACCAGTCCTGAGGCGAGCACATTGCCACTGGGCTACCCTGGCACCCCTATAAAATAGATTTTCAAACTAAATTATTGCTGGAATGAAATTTGTTTTGTGATAAATTTCACAAAATTATGTGATAAGTTTTGTAAAACAAAATGATAAACCTATGATAAATTAATGTTAGTTTCTTTTTATATATAAAGGAATTTTTAATCAAGAAAATTTCTTTAACATTAAAATTAACAAATACTGCATATTATAATGTTCAACCAAGTAAATAAATCTACTCTGTTCAAAGTTTGAATGCATATTTTTTATTTATATGTGTACCGAGACCACTGGAAATCCTTAACATTCTTCAATTTCCAATTTTACCCGTCACACATATATTATTAAAGGTAAGACTGTAGCTGGTAAATACTTGCTTCTCAATTAGCCTCTCAGTTTTCATAAATAACACTGTCGTTATTTATGAAATAATACATCCATATAATACACATGTTTCCAATAGTTAATGGTTTCAACTGTTCACCAGTCACCATGTCGACATGAATAATTTTCTCTTTCAATTTTTTATCTATTTAAGAAGTGGTTTCGAGGGTTAAATGGGAAGGTCTTCCCTGAGACTGCGTTTAACAGTTTTGAAATCTTTGTGTGGTAATATCTTTCACCTTTATTTATTTTCGTATTGATTAACACTATTTCTTTAGTCAACTTAGTGACTTCATTATACCTATGAAGCATATGGTTTGTTTTTTTTTAACTATTACTATTAGAGCATTTTAAGTCTTCTGGAAGAAAAAGTTGTAGTCATCTCAATTCCACATTTTTTAGTAGGTAATTCCTAATTGACAATATTCTTTTCTTTATACTTATATTTATACGTTATACTTATATTATACTTTAAGAAGTTAAGTATAATATTTAGAAATCTGATATTATACTGATATATATTATGTTTATCAGGTGAAAAATTTCACCTGAATATTTTTGGGTTATTGCTTAAAACTCTGTTTTTTATTTTTATCACTACAATAATGTTTATGCATAATAGCTCAGTCAAATATTTTATATTTGGCAATTTGAAATAATTCAGGAAGAGATATTGAAGTTGTGTCTAAACCAAAAAAGAAAAATAGCGTTGACGCCCAAATATTAGTGTGGACTAAATATTTTCTGTACAATTGTGCATAGAAAATTGTAAATGTGGTTGAGTGTTTGCTGCAAAGGAAACTTGAATGTAATATTAAATTAGAAATATGGTATGAAGTAGTAAAAAAAAATAATATATAATCATCACGGTAATCTGTGATTCGGGTAAGTGGTTGTAATGATGGAGTTATTAAATAATAAATTCATATATTACTAAATAATATTATATTAATGATTACTTAATTTAATATTAAGTTATAATATTAAATTAGAAATATGAAGAAAAAAAAATATGTAAGCATAATGGTAATCGGTGTTTAGGGTAAGTTGTTGTTATGGAGTGACATTCCTAACTTTAATAAAGTGGGGACAAAGTGTAAATGTATTTTGGGGTGTGAAATAGTATGTGAGGTGGGGAGGAGGCGTGCCGGCCCGCCCCCGGGGGCGGCTGCACGTGTCATCCCTGCTCGGACCGTCATGAAGAGGCTCCAGCCCAGCAGCACTTCCTCCCAGCCAAGACCCTTTTCTATCGACCACATCCTCAACCTGGACCCTTCGACCACCAATCAACCACCTGCTCAGCCAAGCCCTAATAGCAACGTCCTTGTTCATTCCCTTCAAGGTAATCTTTATGCCAGACATGAGCACTGCATTATAGTCAGCATTATAGAATTCACTGTGCTTACTCTGTAATATGTTAAATCAGAATAAGGGTCGAATACTAGTTAGTTAAATTTAAATAAATTATATTCTACTAATTTTAAATTTAAAACAAAATGTTGATACCTTCTAACTAGTTTCAATTTCTTAGTAAATTATAGAGTATATTGTAGTAGACACAATGTAAAAAATCCACTTTAAAAATAGACAATAATAATATTAAGTAATTGTAAAGCAGTTGTTTAAATAATTACTGAAGATTTACAAAGCAATCATAATTGTTCGTCCTATTAATGTCTTCTGAAATTATCCCTAACACATATGCAAATGTTCTTTTGTAACTTATAGATTGAGTTTAATTTAATTATCATTGTTAAATCCTTATATATATATATATATATATAATATAAATAACATAAATAATTTGTTTATATATATAATAACTTGATGAAACCAAAGAATCATATAAGATCCAACATTTGTCAGATTCTTATTTTTCCAACAAACTTTCCAAAGTTATCAACATTTTAGGTACATTCTGAAAGAAAACAGTTCCTCATATTCTACAAATTTCCTTTATCTGTATCCTAAAAAGTCCAAAAGAAGTTTCCTTAGATGTTGGGTCTATTTTCCTAAATTTCTTAGGAAGGAAGGCGATCTGAGATACGGATTCTTAAAGGAAGTCTCTAAGAAATAAGCATCTTACATACTAACATCTGTACCAAATGCTAGAATGTTCCTACCTGTAGATCGTGCAGTCTCAGGTTTACAGTTAGATGTTCTTTTTATCAACTCAACTATTAAAAATCTGGAGTAGCCTACACTCAACTCTACTATAAGTAACTTAATATCAAATTTCTTGAGTATATAATACAAAACGTCTCATTTAAGCATAATGTATACATATAAATAGGATATGATTATTAGTCTTTCATTCCTGAGGTAGTACAGATAGTGATTGAAGGACATATCAATATATAATTTTATTTTTGTACATCACACAGCTGATGCAAATAACTCCATTAGTATAACTACAGCAGTAATAACATTTTTGAAAAACCAAAGTGAACATTTCTTGATACGAAATATTTTCCTACAAGAGAACATGGCTTTTGTTCAAATAGCCAGTGGATTTCTTACATCGTTTACTTAACATCCTTCTATATTGAATATGAAAGTAAAATTTTCAAATTTAAAACAGGAAAATACCCTTTTTTTCTCTGAAAAACATCATAAACAGCGAAGAAAAAATGTTGTTTTAAGATGATTTATAATTAAAGATGTACGATAATTACATTTATTAATCTCTAAACGAAAGATTTCAATTTTGAATTATCTTTTACATTTTTGGCTTTTTATAGAATTATTATACTGGGAATTTTATGGCTTCTAAGTATTTAATAAGATCATGTTCCTTCCTCTTTGTCAAATAGCATAAATAGAAATTTTTTCTGAGTGAGTGTTATCATTTTCCTGCATAATATTATTCCTCTTACATCTCATTTAAGTCAATAAACTATTTAAACTGTTCCTTTATAAAATCAATTTTATCTGAGTGGATTCGCTCAAAAAATTTCTAAGTCAATGTAAACAATGTAAAAAAATACAAACAATTCGACAAGTATAGCAGGTGATCTCTTAGTCTAGGATAAACAAACAGTTTTTATAGCGTTATTGCTCTTTCCCATAATTTAAACTTCATGATTTTTTTTTTATAAATTGCTAATTTTTTGTTCCATTTTTGGTCATATTTTCATTATTTTTTAATGAGCCGTTTAGCGTCATCAAAATATTAAAACTCTAGGGTTATCAGTTTAGGAGAAACAAATGTTTTCGAAAAAATGGTTTTTGACAAAAAAAGTGACTTTCCCATCATGCATAATTCTTCCCAAACAATAGGGATCTTCTTCCCTATGAGGCCCATTTTTGTGTAAAATGTCAACTTGATCGATCAAAGATTGAGACATCATCGAAAAAACTTCATAAAACGAATTCTGGAACCTCAAAACATGTAATTCCGTCAAAATCTCTAGATCGAATTTTTTCACGATCACTATACTTTACTTATACGAGTAGTAAAGCAAAAAGATAGAGAAAAAGAGATGAACAGATAGATAGATAAGGGATGAAAAAATCTTTTAAATTCTTCAATATCTTAAAATTCTTTGATATGAGCCGCTTATTTTGAAAGTGGCCTAATTCCATTTATGTTAAAATCGAGATATTTAAGGGTTTGCGTTTTACAAAATTTAAAAATATTGTCATTTTATTTATCAACTAATTTTTGTTATAAAAATTCTTAGTAATTTTGCTGCAAAAGGTAAAGATAACGTAAAAATGTAATTATTTAAATAGCTAGCTAAATTTTTTTGGAAAATGGAATTAGGCCACTTTCAAAATAAACGGCTCATATAGCATTGACGATAATTTCGTGCTTGTTAGGGATAATCATGAGTTCCTAACCCGGAAGAAAACCTAGGTTTCTTGGCGCTTACTATAACGGCTAAGAATGGTACTCAGCCCTAATAATAACGTCGTTGTTCATTCCCTTCAAGTAGGTAGATGATCCTTACCTAGAAGGGAAGTCTACCTTTCCAAGAAAGTAGACGCTCGTCTGCCTTCTTGGACGTTTCGTTCTATAAAGGAAGTGTAAAATTCAGTATTAAAATGTACTGAATGCGGAGGACTATCATTCAAGACTAGAGTAATATAACGTGTTATATTTATATGGTCATATTATAATATGACCATTGTAACTTCTCTGAAAGAGGCCATATCCGTTGGTGGGGTTGTGACCAATGCCTTGGTAAACAGTGTATACTTGAACACTATGGTCCAATCAGGATTCTTCCGTTGAAAGAAATGTTGGTCAGTTCTAGGGTCTATATAAGAAGTTTGTTAGAACAAGTCTACAGATGTTGAGTAAAACTATTACTGAATACATTATTTATTCAGTGGATAATGGGGAGGGCTGCCTTAAACTTGTAATATATTCAGTATCAAAATACTGTGATATTGAAAGTGGCCTAATTCCATTTATGTTGAAATCGAGATATTTAAGGGTTTGCGTTTTACAAAATTTAAAAATATTATCATTTTATTTATCAACTAATTTTTGTTATAAAAATTCTTAGTAATTTTTCAAATACTTTAGCACCAGCTAAAGCCTTATTATAAAAAATACTACCAGAGTGTCAGACTAAACTTGCAATAAAGTCACCTTCAGAACGATTGATAGAAAAGTCAAGTACAAGAACCAAATAATCTTGATTCCTAAAACTGTGGATAATTTTCCTCAAACCTGTTCAAAAGAAGATTTTATACTAGTTTATACAAATATATATATTTTCATACACCATCAACTCTTTCGTATCAAATCTGTAAATCAGCTTCATAAAAAACTAAAAGTTAAACAAATGCTTTTCCCTTCTTTTATTAGTTCTTCTTAAAATGTCATTAAAGATTCCAGGAGTATATACATAATCGGGTTTGCACAAATATTTATTTGGGTTCTATGATGTGGTCTGATTCATTATTAAGTCTTACCTTGTTTTTTAACTTCTACGATATTATATGTATTAATGTATGTACCTCAAATCACAAAACTACAATTAAAATAAAAACAAACGTGATTAAAACTGTGCAAAGGACCCGATAAAAAAAACGCTAAATCCACTCTAACTCAGTTGCTGTTTACCTCTCAAGACAACTGCTTTTTTTTCTTATGACTACAAGTACTTAAAAATTAAAGTGAGTTTTTGTCTAATTTTTTCTGATTTTTGATTTACTGCCCTTAGAACCATTTCATTGTGATTGAATTTGATTTGTTATTATTTTATATATACTTTATTAAAAACAACGCTTGTCCAAGTCAACAGAATCACCTTGACTACGAATGGACTAGAATATTTTATTTTAATTTATTTTTATTTATTATTTACAACAATACTAGTTACTGACAAGTTTATATTTCTAAACAAGAACACTCTTTAGTATTCTCCATCCCATTGTTGTTTCTAAATCCAACATCAGATTTTACGTTTTGTAATAAACTTTACAATAGACTCAGAGAAGTACCCTCATTTCAGTGGCGTCAATTTTTCAATCCTACCAGCAATAATTTCTGTTCGATTCGAACCCCCTCCCTGTAAAATAATTTATAAAATTCATTGTATCTAATTAACATTAGGACACACTATTAATGGATCATTCTATCAATTTTTTGATTATTTCATATTCCACAGAAGTCTTTCAATTTTTGTAAAATTAGCAGATAATTAATAATTTTTTCATATAAATATCTAAGTGGGGAATGTTGATCAGTCTTTCCATCCTGTAGGTAGTGAAGATAGTGATTAATTCATATATTCCTGTACACTATTGTTTCTGTATACCTCACAACTGATACATATGAAATTATTGGATTTACCACGGCTGTAATAATACTTTTTTAGTTATATTAAAGGGTACTATACGTAAATTTATTACAACACTTTCGCTAGACAACCATCTTGCTGGCGAGTATCATATATTATATGAATTTTTGTTTATTTTTATAGTAATAAGAATTTTTTTGCTATACATATCAACTGTACAAATAATTTCAATTTTTTCTATTAGACATTATAAAAAGAATCATGATTGACTGGATTTTATTAAAAAAAATTAAGTCAACGAAAACAAATCTGACGAATACCTCAGATTGGTCCAAGTTAAGTCTTCAGTTTTTATGACTGTTGTTGAAGTTTCTTGAAACTTTTTCTATGAATTACTAATTTGTTGTCGATTTTTTGGAAAAAATTTAATTTCTCTATATTTGTCGGATTAGCGTTAAAAAGCATGTTTTTAGATCAAAAAGTATAATAACGCCCATTTCGGTCCATGCAATTTAAATAAAAGGCATTCAACATCCTTTAAATATGCTACTTTTGCGTATAATATCACTTTGATCCGTCGAACGGTGTGGCCTCTATAGCACCCACGAACTTTCAGAATCAATCATAAGAAAAAAATAAACATTTTATTGCAAAACTGTCATTTCCAGTTGTTCAAAAATTTGAACTTATTTTGAGTTACTCTATATTGTCAAATCCATAATAATTTCTAAATTTCACACTCTAGGGTCAGTAGTTTAGGAAAAAAAATCGTTGACTAAAAACATATTTTGCCATAAAAAGTAACGTTTCCATCATCCAATATTGCCCCCCAAAAATAGAGTAGTTGACCCCCAATGGGGCTCATCTACTCTATCATGGCCCATTTTTGTGTAAAATATTAACTGGATCTATGAAACGGTGTTGCTTACAGCATGTCCACAATCTTTTGGATATAACTACCCACCCACCCACACACACACACACAAACAAACAAAACACACATAGATATCATCAAAAAAACATAAAGAAAGACTTTGCAGACAGTCAATCAAGATTGACTGGATCTTATTAAATAATATCTAAACAAATCTGACAATGAGTTAGTCACAAATCTGACACACATGTAAATATACCAAAATATTGAGATCATATTTTTTCATCATTACTGTACTTTACTCATAATAATATTAATATTAATTATTACTGTACTTAAATACTTATAAGGCTGCATTCAAATTTATTCTTTTTTTACTTTACTATAAGTAAAGTATAGTGTTCATGAAAAATTCTCGTGAATTTTTCACAACATAACAAAAAAAACCTGAAAACTCAAATTGGACTAATAAACAGCCTGCTGTACTTGGATTTGTTTGTATTGGCTCAGCGATTTTTTTTCAAAATAGAGTAAAGCATAATTCCTGTTTCAGGGTTTAACACAAAAAGTTTGAAGACTTTTTTAAGAGTTAAAATGATATGTAATAACAATAAAACATTTAAAATTATATAAGGGAACGCCAAACAACCATATATTTCATGACACTCACCAGGGCGAAGGTTGGTTGTTCAGCAAGATTGTTGCAATCAATATACTTGTACATCTTTCAACATATCTAATTTTCAGGCATATATTTTTTGGGTATTTTAGAATTCTATTATTTCTGGGAAATACTGAAGCATGAGAGAACTACTCATTATTTATGACAATACAAATACCATCTGTAACGGGAAATTCTATAAACTTAAAATTTCTTATTAGTTACTGTTATGCTACGAATATGCATGTGCTAACATTTCAGTTGAGTAACATTACATAAAAATGAATAGAGTTGTATCTATAGTAACATGATAAGTATTACGTAAATATGCATCTTCACAAGGAATTACGTACCTATCACAAGAACAAAACAACAGAATCAGTTCCAAAAAATGTAGTTAACAAAATATAAAAATATCGAATCTACACTCAACTTAGAAAAGTATTCATAATATGAAACTTCTTCACAAACAATTGATTTTTTGTTTTTACTTTACTATAAGTATAGCGATCGTGAAAAAATTCGATCTCGAGATTTTGACGGAATTACATGTTTTGAGCTCCAAGAAGTCGTTTTATGAAGTTTTTACTTTACTATAAGTAAAGTATAGTGATCGTGGAAAAATTCGATCTAGAGATTTTGACGGAATTACATGTTATCCTAAACTGATAACCATAGAGTTTAGAAATTTTGACGTTATCTTTGAGGTTACAAACGGAACAAACGAAAAATATATTCAGAATTTTAAAACAACAAAAAGTATTTTTTTTTCAAAAAAATGTAAAAATTTTGACTTATAATTCAATCTCAAACCTTGTGAGAGCGATACAAGCCATACTGTTTGACGGATCAAAATGAAACTATGCCTAAAAATAGAGCATTATATGGAGAATGAGCTGAAATATTTTTTTTTAAAATTATATTCGCTAAAGGGGTGTTACAGTACGATTTCTGTTTTCAGAAAATGTTTTTTTGACGCTAAACGGCTCATTAAAAAATAATGAATATTTGACCAAAAATGGAACAA
This sequence comes from Hermatobates lingyangjiaoensis, assembly GCA_026182355.1. NCBI lineage: Eukaryota > Metazoa > Arthropoda > Insecta > Hemiptera > Hermatobatidae > Hermatobates > Hermatobates lingyangjiaoensis. The sequence goes on along the minus strand of JAPFBL010000030.1, from coordinate 1,694,314 downwards.
AAAATTAGCAATTTATAAAAAAAAATCATGAAGTTTCAATTACGGGAAAGAGCAATAACGCTATAAAAACTGTTTGTTTATCCTAGACTAAGAGATCACCTGCTAAACTTGTCGAATTTTTTATATTTTTTTACATTGTTTACATTGACTTAGAAACTTTTTGAGCGAATCCACTCAGATAAAATTGATTTTATAAAGGAACAGTTTAAATAGTTTATTGACTTATATGAGATGTAAGAGGAATAATATTATGCAGGAAAATGATAACACTCACTCAGAAAAAATTTCTATTTATGCTATTTGACAAAGAGGAAGGAACATGATCTTATTAAATACTTAGAAGCCATAAAATTCCCAGTATAATAATTCTATAAAAAGCCAAAAATGTAAAAGATAATTCAAAATTGAAATCTTTTGTTTAGAGATTAATAAATGTAATTATCGTACATCTTTAATTATAAATCATCTTAAAACAACATTTTTTCTTCGCTGTTTATGATGTTTTTCAGAGAAATTAAGGGTATTTTCCTGTTTTAAATTTGAAAATTTTACTTTAATATTCAATGTAGAAGGATGTCAAGTAAACGATGTAAGAAATCCACTGGCTATTTGAACAAAAGCCATGTTCTCTTGTAGGAAAATATTTCGTATCAAGACATGTTCACTTTGGTTTTTCAAAAATGTTATTACTGCTGTAGTTATACTAATGAAATTATTTGCATCAGCTGTGTTATATACAAAAATAAAAGGTTATACATTGATATGTCCTTCAATCATTATATGTACTACCTAAGGAATGAAAGACTAATAATCATATCCCATTTAGATGTTTACGTTATGCTTAAATGAGACGTTTTGTGTTATATACTCAAGAAATTTGATATTAAGTTACTTATAGTAAAGTTGAGTGCAGGCCACTCCAAATTTTTTTTTATATTGAACTATCGTCATGAATTAGATTCTTTCAATAGCTATAGCCATTTATATAGAAATAGTTAAAAGTTGAACTTCCTGTTCTAATCTGCCCAATAACACGTATACTGGTTTGTGTTCAGTTGATCTAATATTACGTACATTAGTCTGACATTGAATAAGTAAGTTTCATAAACTCCAGCTCTATGTATATGTGTAGAAGAAAACATCCAACTGATCACTTAAATTAGTGTCTCGTTCTAATTTTGAATACAAGGTATATTAACTTAAATAACTACACAACAAATTGTTTTGTATGATATTTTAGTTACAGTCACCTAAGAACGTCATATTATTACTAAAGTTTGAATTTCATAAAAGTTTAAATTTTTTTTAACGTTCCGCACTAAAAATGAATACCAGCCACCTACGTGATACCAAACGTTGTTTATTTACTGATGAATGTAATTATTTCATTAGACTTTATACTCATAAAACCAAGTGACTTATTTAAATAAAAATCAAGAATCCTGTATCGTTTATCAGACAGCAAATTCCTCCCTTTAGAGATCACACTCTTATCCCCAACAATCAGATATCTCCAGCCTACCACAACACTAAATATCCGATCTACATCTGATATTAAGTTTTGTTCAAGGGTGCAAAATATAGATTGGCTAGAGCTTTTTGTTAGACAAATCCACCATACCATAGAAGGCATCAAAAATTATATGTTTGATTGGCATTGATTTTTTACATGTCAGCATTTTATTCTTTTTACATTTCATAATAAGCCATTAAATTATTTCATTAAACCTTTAAACATCATTATTTCAGTCGAGTTCTAAGTCATTATAAACATGTAAATAAATTTAAACAAATCCGACAAGTATAGCAGATGATAATTAGTCTAGGGCGAATATTCAGTTTTTATAAGTTTATTGCCCTTTGCAGTAACTGAAATTTCAAGAATTTTTTTATAAGTTGCTAATTTTTTCGAAAAAAATATTTTATTTTTTAATGAGTCATTTAGCGTCAAAAAAAATTTTCTGAAATCAGAAAATGTACTCTAACTACTAATGTACTAACTACTACTCTAACTACTAACTACTAAATGTACTCTAGGTTAATTTAATTTTTAAAAAAAATTATCCCACTCATTTTCCATATAGTACTTTATTTTTAGATAAAATGTCATTTGATGGTTTGAAGGGTGTCAAAAATGTGTGAGCACGCTGCAAGGTTGTACTGTTTGGCAGATCAAATTTAAATTCTACCAAAAATAGGCCTTGATATGAATATTACGCTACAGATACTACTGTTGGTTTCAATATTAGTAACATGAGAAGTTTTTGGTAAGTAAACAATTTTATAAGGGAAAACTGACATATCGGAAGGGCATATCAACAGAGTCAGTTCAAAAAAACTAGTTAAAAAAATAGAAAACTTCCTAAGTCTTATTTGATTCACTTTGAGCTGCTTTTAAGATACTGAAGGAGTTTTTGACAGCATGCGTTAGAAACAAGTGAATCAGCAGTAATATACAGAGGTTTTAAAACTAGAAATATAGATTACAATAATCTAATGTACAAATTTTAGTGTAAATGTAGCGTCTGGCTAAATGAAATTGTGACCAAAAGAAGCTGCTCTCAGTGAGTTGCGCTATCGCCTGTTGTAGTGATTAGTTGTGAATAGCCTTCTGGATACTCTAAATAATCAATGTTTTGATACGTAAGGATATGCAGATGACATTGTCATTCTAAGGAGAGAAATGCTTAATAGCACTGCCTTTTGGGCTTATGAGTCATGCTCTCCAAATTAGCAAAAGATTGTTAAATGTGACAGGTATGAATATAAATCCAGTTAAAATAGAGCTTATTCCATTCTGAGGAAGAAAGACCTGTTTATTACAATATACTGAACTAGAACTCTCAGGGGGATGTGATACCTTGGATTTCTTTAGATGAAAGTATAAACTGGAAAAGCCACGTACGAGATATATTGGCTGAGGTATTCAGTTTAATAATGACAGTAACATAGCAGATTGTTATAGATCAATGTTTTCAAGTTTGCTATAACTGTCCAAATTGACATAGCCACAAAAAAAACAAAGAAAACTATTACATTGGCTTTCTTTGAATTTGATAATAATTTGCCAGAGGGTTTAATATTACGTTTACGTGGTAGAAGCATTAAAATTAAACTAAAACTCATTTGCTTTATGATTAGTTTGATATTATGTTTTCTTATAGTAAAGTTAAATGTAGGCCACTCCAGATTTTTATATTTAATTTACAAGATACAATTCTATCTTCCCTAGGTGAAGGTAGTGAATAATGAACATTTTACTCATAATTTCTTATAACAGTATTAAATAAAGGATGGTAAAATACTAATGACAACTTGCTATCTTTTGTAGGATATGATGACATCACGTCGGTTGTTTATTCTCCTCTGCTCTACTCGTCTTGGCTTGCCTCTAAGTCACACCCTTTCTTTTCATTACAAGGTATTACATTTAAATTATGCATTATCTTATAGCATAGTATTATAAAATAATGTTTATACTTAGAATATAATAGTTTATCTGAGAAATAATTAAAATCTTTTGAATAATAAACACGTAAACAAAACTTACAAATAATTTTTTCATCAATTTTCTCTAAAATTCTACTTCCACAATGTATAACATACTGAGATTTGCGAGTTTATAAGAGTCTGCATTTTTCTTATTGATCGTGGAACTTTCACAAGGTGAATTCTCGACATTCAAACAACTGTGCTTCTATTAGCCACTTAATTCTAACCCGAACTCGGTGTTTCATACGTTAATTGGCAATTCTGCTAGTCAGAAGAGACTTACTCCAGAAAAAAATAATTTCTTGTACACAAAATTATCACTGTCCCGTTTTTCATTATTGCACAAGTTCCAGCAACTCTACAATACAATATATACAATCATTTCCCACCAAGCTGAACCATAGTATCAAATCATGGTTCATAACTGAGTGCATCTCTGCATTTGATGATGCCTTCTCCAGCCCATTGTTATCCTACTTCCTTCCTTGGTAAGGATTGTATTCTTTTACTTCAAAAACGTTTCCCTACTTGAGTCCCTTGATCAACATCTCAATTAGTCTAGTCACTATGGACGTTATTTGCCTTTATAATGAGATTGACTACGAGGAGCGACTCACAGCCTTTCAGCGATTCCTTTACAATATATCCTTACCTCCATTTACCTTCAAATGCTCTAAGTTCCTTTGTTTTAGGCAATAATGTTTTAGCTTTGAAAATCGTTTTTTTCTTCAAACAAAAGAAACTGCTATTGGCACTAAAGTGGCACTTTCCTTTGCAGGAATGGTACCTGTAGTACCGAATTTCCTAGTCAAACGATCACTAAACTCAATAGTCCTTCTTTGTTTATTACTACTTTCTTTCTGTCAATTCATAAGATCAAGAATGTAATAGGCCATCATTCACTCCTCTTACAAAACTTCAACTGCCTTCCAAAAACGTCCTCACCAATCCTTAAAAAGACCGTCCAATTTGAAAAAATTGATTTTCTATAGAACTTTTGGCACTAACAGGCTTGTAGCGGGATGTGGACGCCTCAAAAAATATGGTTGTCGCCTTTGTTCTTAAATTAATCCTGCAACTTAAACCTTCTCTGGCCTCCCAATAGTTATCCTATACCTTCTAATAGTTCCTGCGATTCCCAGTGGGGTGTTTACTGACTATAATTTAGCCAATGTTGCACCTTCTATATTCCGATAACCATAGATTAATTTTAATGAAGTACAAATTCTTAGACATTTAGCCAACGATGACAAGAGTTTACGTTCGAAGTTCCTGTAGAGCCATTATTTGGTTTCTTGGAAACCGCTGTTTCTAAGAACCCAGCTTAAACTTTAGGCGCTAGTAATTTTAAATTAATTATTTAATTTATTAATTTTTTAACAACATATTAAATTATTTTACAACTTTATCAGCTATTACTTTACTACTTTGAAGTTCTACTGTAAGTAAAGTATTGCAATGATTAAAAAATTCGAACTCGAGATTGACGGATAACATGTTTTGAGAACATCAAAGTTCTTTTTTAGCGGTTTTCGATGATGTCTGTGTGTAAATGTGGTAGCGTAACTGTTTGGGTTGGTGTGTATCTAAAACTTTGTGGACACGCTGCAGAACATACCGTTCCATGCATATTTTACACAAAAAAGTCCTAATGTTTTTGGTATATTGTGTAACAGGAAAGTCACTTTTTTAGCCAAAATGTAATTTTAGACAACAATTTTTTTCTTAAACTACTAATTCCAGATTTTTTAAACATTGGCATTGTTATGAAACTGACAGAGGAAATAACTGAAAAAATCTCGCATTTTTAAAACAACCGGAAAGGTACTTTTCCAATAAAATGTAAAAATGTTGACATATGATTGACTCGAAAAACTTGTGAAAAGATCGCACTGTTTGGACGATTATAATGAAATTATACCCGAAAACAATATATATATATATATATATATATATTATATGTAGAAATTATTTCCCAGAATCGAGTCAAACAGAATTCTTGACTTATAATTTAATACAAGAAGTTTAAAGAAAAGATATTTTATGAAAATTTTAAGAAAAGATATAATATGATCAATAAAAACCGTAAAATACTTATGTATTTTAGTGTTACATAACACTATGTAACCAAACAACAAACAAATATATGTTCTTTTAAGCTCTCCAGGGTGAAGGCTGGTTGTTTAGAGAAGCGGTCACCAACCTTTAGAACTTCATGGACCACTAAAAATATCATTTTTTATTTAGCGGACAACTAATATGGATTTCGAGAAAAAAAGGTACTGTAAAAATATTCATACTATAACAATCAGAAAAGGTTTAATATATATAATTAAAAATACACAAATTAAAGGTAAAAAAATACAGTAATTATTTAAAAAAATTTGAAGTGGCCTACACTCAACATTACTGTAAGTAAATATAATATCATACTTCTTGGGTATAAATATACTAACAGACGTGCCCTTCTTTGACGGATATATTACAAAAATTCAGAAATGATACGTGGTATTTCAAAATATTATTAGAAATATTATAGAATAGGAAAAAACATATTTATTAGCACATTCTTAAGTAAGCGCCTCTGTATACACCACATTGCTGTCTGTCCTTCAGGTGCATGGAAGAACAGAGTTGGAACAACTGTATTGCAAGCAACATACAGTTCACCATGTCAGAACCACTTAGTCTCACTCACTTCAATTCCTGCCATAGACAGAGTATGGTCTTGTGAATATAATTTATCGTCATTGCGAAGCAGATGCTAACGGGAAATTGCAACCGTTTGAATTGAGAGGGACAGTTGCTAGGTATCACTGGTTCACCTGGTATAAACACTGACTCCCCAGTAATACACCCAGTCGTGATATCAGCCTCTATGACGCATCCATGCAAAGTACGAATTCAGAGTCGTGTCCCGTTACACATTTTTGGGACACTCAAGTTTCATAACAGCATGATTGGTGCCCCTACTTTAAGTTTTAAGTCATGATCACGCAGTCCAGGAGGAGTCACGAAGTCAAGAAATTCAGTTAGATAATGAACTGCTTCCTCATCACGAATCGCTCTGTTTCCAAAAAACTTCATGAAACGACTTCTGGGACCTCAAAACATATAAGTCCGTCAAAATCTTGAGATCGAATTTTTGTTTATTTGACATGAGTATCTGGAGATTCGGTTTCACTGATGTCACTGCATGACTACATTAACAACTGCACTATTTCAAGCCGAGAGCGGTACCGAGTTTTGATTACTGTCAGAGATGAAAATGTTTTTTCACATAAATATGTAGTTGAAAATGGAATCAAAATTTCATGAAATATAAAAAAAAGGCTTTCTTCGCGAAACACCTAAAATTTTTAGGGTCAAGATTGGCGACCGCTGGTCTAGAGAGAATGTTGCAATCAGGTCTTCTTTTGAAGGTGGCCAGGTTTTCCCCATTGTTTCTACTTGCCTTCTGAGTTGGTGTTGTTTACTGTCTAAAATTGTACAGTTATAAATAATATGGTTAACATTTTGAATTCCTTCGTCGCAAGGACACCTAGAGGAGTTGATCACTTTAATTTTGTAGAGGTATGCTCGAATCTTTACGTGGCCGATCATTATTTGAGTTTCTTTGTATGTCAGTTTCAGATCTGTTATCTCCAGTCGAGAGTAAACTATAGGGAAGTATTCCCTTGTCACCGAACCATGAGTACTGTTTATCCATTGTAGGTTCCATTTTTGAATACCGTTCCTATTTAGTCTTTTTTGGTTGAACGACCAAGGTGGCATATGATGTTTTATTGGCCCAATTGTATCTGTAGTCATTTGCTTTGCAATAGAATCTGCAATTTCATTTCCCATAGTTACCACATGGGCTCTCGTCCATGTAAAAATGACTTTTCCGTGTCTTTGGATATTATTAAGCAGGTTTCGAATATCTGTAATTATGGAGTAATGTTTCTTCCGATTGGTTATTAAAACAATACTGACTTTACTGTCTGTAACGATATTTGTACTCCAGTTATTGGTCAGAAATCTGTTTGTAGCCAACCATGTTAATGCCTCTTGAATGGCTAAAAGTTCTTTTTGGTTGTTGGAGCATTCTGGACCTAACATGTACTTCTCTTCAATAATACTATCACCACTGCAGACAACGAATCCTGCTCCTACTCCTTATTCCGTCTTGCTTCCATCAGTGAAGATTTTGTACACTGCTGTGTCATCATGAATGTCAGAACGAACTATTTGTCGGTATTGCCCGGGATGAGGCCAGCATTTGAAATTTAAATTAGAACAATATGTTTGAGTTATATTGTTTGACGACGTTAAATGATACTGGAGATATAATTCATCAGCTTCGATCAAAATTGGTTTCATTCCAGCTAGAATGCATCGAGCTTCCAGAGAGATTGTATGATACCCGCGAACTATTCGTGTAGCCATTATTCTTTTTAGCCACTCATTTCAGCTTTTTACTATTATATTTCACTGCTAATGCACTATGCCATAGAGGTATAACATATAAAAGCATTGATAGCATAGCTCCTTTATATATAATTTGTAATGCTTCAAAGTCTAAACCCCACTGTACCTTTGCTGCTCTGGACAGGATATGCATGAATTGCAGACCTTTAACACACACACACACACACACACACACACACACACACACACACACACTCACTCACACACAAATCAGCTACAATTCACAAAGGCACTCCCCAAGGTTCATGCTTAGCCCCCACTTATTGGATCACTATGTTTGACTCACTGTTGCAACTAACCCTCCCAACACACTCTGATGCCATTGCGTTCACCGACGACTATTTACTAGTCTTAGAAGAAGTCAAAAAATGGGCATACGAAAACAAAATTACTTTTAACACCAAAAAATCAAAGGTACCAATCGTGTCAAAAAATCTGCTCCACCTCAAGTACAGATAAACTTAGGAGATGATATCCTGAAAACCGTTGATGTTTTAAAATATTTAGGTGTCCTCCTAGATTCAAAATGGACCTGGAATCACCATATAAATCATATTTGTAAAAAAAGTCTCCAGACAATCAATGTCCTTTCTAGGGCTGCGAAGGTGCCCTGGGGACTGAATCACTCAGCCCTCAGCATAATATACTCAGGAGCGTTTCTTCCCATGGTCCTCTACGGTGTTACCGTATGGCATGAGGGATTAAACATAAAAAGAAACATCAAGAAACTGGAGTGAGTTCAAAGGCTGTTCGCACTGAGAATAATAAAAGGGTATAGAACAATCTCCTACTACGCCACCTGTGCCATCGCCGACATTCTTCCAATCAGCATAGTTGCAGAACAAGCCGTAATAGTTGACAGTTTAAAAGCAGGTCAAAAAATAGAGGACATCGACGGAATGCTCCTGGACAGTCCTATTAGTAGCCAGTTTTGAAGTCACCCTCAGACATACACATCTGTCAACGATGACCAGGATAAAGGCAGTGAAGGCAGCGAAGACAGCGAATACAACATCTACACTGATGGCAGTAAAGAGGGAGACCAAGTGGGATGTGGTTTCGTGGTCTACCATCAAGGCAGCCTGATAAAGGAGCAGGGTTACCTGCTAGGCCCTTCATGTTCCAATAACCAGGCTGAACAATTTGCCATTCTAAAGGCGTTAGAATGGGTGGCAGCATCTGTTACTGCTAGAACTACCGTGTGTGTCAAAACTGACAGTAAGATCAGTCTACAGTCGATAAATAACTGCAAAAATCATCTACCTCTAATTGAAAAAACCCGAACATTACTATTCTTGCTGAAAAACAAAGTCATCGTTTCTTTCATAAAGGTCAAGGCACACACGGGAGTAGAAGGAAATGAAGTGGCAGATTCATTGGCAAAAGCTGCATCCAGGCAAAACGACGAACCACATTACACTGGCCTCCCTCTGTCCGCAGTTCTTGCATGGGCAACAAAACGAGGTATTCAAAAGTGGCAGGTACTCTGGACTAACTCAATCACTGGTGCAACTACAAGAGAATTTATCCCCTCAGTTGAGAGAAGAAAAAAGCTAGACCATCTAGCCATAAACTGGAAACTAACACAAATCCTAACCGGTCATGGGAGATTCCAAAGTTACCTCCACAGATTTCAAATAAAAAACACTGCAGCTTGCTCCTGCGACAACACAACTCCACAAACTGTAGACCATCTGCTATGGGACTGCCTGAGCTTGTATCCTGCCAGAACAGCATTAATACGAGAAGTAGTGGCGAAGGGTGACACATGGCCACCACCAAAACATAAACTGATAGAAAGAGAATATTATGTTAACTTTGTAGAGTATATTTCAAACATATTTAAATTTATAGAATAACTCTTAGAAATAAGTAAAATATTTAAATGATAAAAATAACATAGTTATAAGATGTGAAACAAAAAATGTAGCGTAGGTTAAATCTTTAAAATAACATACCTATTTTAAATAGAAAATTTTAATGTTGTGAAAGCTGACAATGTAGATTATGTAAAATATAATTTAAATTTATAACTTTATAAAATAAATTTAGAATTAAGCACGTAAGACTGTATAGCCATAAGAAGAAAATTGCATGTAGTACATTTTGTGGAACATGTTGTTATTTAAATAAATTCCCCCATGGCAGGGGTACTGCCCGTTGAGAAAAACAAAACACACACACACACACACGCGCGCGCGCGAATCATTCAAGCTGAACAGTTCCTGTTCAAACAACCAAGCTGAGCTAAGAGCCCTTCTCAAAGCTGTCCAATGGGTAGATCGGACTTGCCCAGTGGTATCTCCACCATCTTTATCATTAATAAAAACAGATAGCCAGGTGACTCTTAGTTCTTTAATAAATGCTCGGGTACACTAGAAGGACATAGAAGAAATAAGAGCAACATTGGTACATCTATCAACAAAAGGGTGGTTCATTCATTTTGGCTGGGTAAAAGCACACGTAGGCAAAGTAGGAAATGAAAGAGCAGACTCACTGGCAAAGAGAGCTGCTACCAACCTGGACCTTGTTGAAGAACACTTACTACCACCAATAAGTCTACTAAAGAAGAAATTGCGAGAGGAGTCAAACGAAACATGGTTTGCCAGTGGTCTAATACAGCCAACGGACAGAATACAAGGTTGTTTTTTCCTACTACGAAATCAAGATCATCAGTAAATCTACCCCTGACATACAAAATAACGCAGACAATATCTGGACACGGTGCAAACAGAGTTTACCTCCATAGGTTTCAAATTGAAAATTCGCCCTCCTGTAGCTGTGACAACAACACGCAACAAACATGGACGCATATCATTATAGACTGCTCCCAATATGAAAGAGAAAGACTACCACTCAAAAAGAAAATAATACTCAGTTCAAAACATACATGGCCCCCATCAATGGACAAATTTCTGACCGACGAACTCATCCATAATTTACGGCATTCCTAAATAAAATAGACTTCAATCAACTTTAATAGGAATCCTTAGTCAAAATGCATGTAATATAATAAATGGGGCATGCAGAAGAATAAAACACACACACACACAGAGGAGGTCCGGTCGTGACTGTAGTCGAATGTAGATCTCAGATTCCGTCGTCTGTGCCTTCTGAATACCTTGGTTATTCGGCGGTGGTGGTTGCCCTTGGTCACAACATCTGTCGAGGAGAGTATGGTCCCTAATTGAAGGAAGGAACAGTTTTAGAGTTTGCCGGTACAACTTGAAAGAAATCCCTTGACCTGCTGAGAAGCTTGGATACCTGACCTAGTAAGTACAGTCTGACGAACCGTATTACTACCTGCACTGATGTTCAGTCTCACAAGGCTGTTAGTTTACTTGAACCTTCAGTTCAATAACCTTGCCTCCTGCTTCTCTTTCCCTGCTGTCCTTTACCTATCAGACATTTGAAACCTCTGTAATAGACCCGTCACCTACGCTTACCATCTCAGTAACAGCGGTTTACCATATCACTTTACAAGAGTAACAATTCAAACCGATAGAGTTTCCAATATGGAAAACAATGACACAGCATTGAAAAGCACTGTTAAAACAATTAGTGACATCCTAGAAGTAAGAACTAAACTAACAAAAGAAATGAAGCATTCTGTTTTGATTACGATAGGAGAAATAACAACTGCTTATAACGTTTTAAGAGACGAAGTTATTAAACTAGAAAAGAGAAATATAGAAATTAAAGCGAAAAGTAATACTTATGCAGAGGCTGTTTCAAACAAACCAAGTCATGGTCACGACACGAATACTTTTAAAACTATTATTAAACCAATCAAGGAATTATCAGGAGAAGAAACTAAGAAATTAGTAAAAAAAAATTAGATCCAGTAAAGCTGCAAGTAGGGATTAAAAACTTTAAAACACTTCGAGATAAAGGTAAAGATTGATAGAGTCCAGTAACAAGAACGACATTAAAAAAATAACACACGAAGTAAATTCGAAATATAAAGAGCATTTGTCAGCTACCCTGAGCAATAAAAAGTGGCCTAGGGTCATTGTCTGTAACCTACCAGAGGAGGTTACACTCGATAATTGTGCTGAAATCATAGTAAAACAGAACTCAGAACTAATAATTGATAAACAAGATATAATAAGAAAGCGTATCCTAGAAAATAAAACCAGGAAAAATAAGTGTTTGATTATAGAAATGAATCCACGACTGAGAAAAAGCTTTTTGAACAGGGGAATAAAAATGAAGTGGAGCATTTGTCAAGCAGCTGACTACATATAAGTATTTTGATGCTTTAAATGCAATAAGTTTACAAAACATAGTAGTACTTGTGAAAGCAAGCAGACCTGTCCAATTGTTCAGAGGAACACTCAATAAAAGAGTGTCCTCGACGAAAAGAAATATGTAGTAATTGTGTGGAGTATAACGAACGAACTAAATCCAAAAAAGCACCAGTTGATATTAAACATTGCTCCATGAGCAGATCATGCCCTGTTTATTTGATGATTGTTAATAGAATCAAACAAAACATTGATTACAATGACTTTTAATCAAAATAACTCACAAACAAATAGATATAGATTGTTAGACATAAGTTGTCTACAAATTAACCTGATGAGATCAAGGAAAGCTACCTACAAGATAAATGAATTGCTGTTGAGAGAACAATACAAGGTTTTATTTGTGTAGGAACCATACTGTACACTGGATAAAGTTGCAGGATTCCCGAGAAACTATAGAGTCTTTCAGAAAGGCACAGGTAGGAAAAGGGCAGCAATAATTGTTACAGATCCAACTCTCAATATTATACTTTTAGGTGATGTTTGTAATGAGGACACGGTAATTGTAGAGTACAATGACAATAATGGCAACACACGTATCTTTATAAGCGCTTATATGGACATTAATAAGGACCTAAAGTTAGACTTGTACAATTTGGAGTTAAAATTGAATAAAGTAAATAACAAAAATATTATACTCTGTGCTGACACTAATTCAACAGCTCTCTCTTGGTACAACAAAACTAATGCTAGAGGTAGAATACTAGAATCTTTTATTGCCGCAAACTCACTTACAGTCTATAATGAAGATGACGGATTACCAACATTTCAGAGTAGTAAAGGAAAGAGTAATATAGATCTAACTATCACATCCGTTAATGCGAGTAAATTAATCTTTAACTGGAAGAATAAAGTATTAGAAGAGGAAAGTTTATCTGATCACAGTTATCTAGCTTTTACTATTTCGACAAAAATCAATTATATGAATAACAGAATAGATCTGAAATGTAAACGATATAAGGTGGGAAAAGCTGACTGGGGCAAATTTACAGAGGTGTTAAAGGAAGAATTCCGTAAACAATTTCTAAATCAAACGGCCACTCTAGACACAACAGAACTATCAGACGATCTTCTGAGGAATGAGGTACGTCATACAGCTGACTTACCGTTGTTCATATTGAGATTTAATAAAGCGATTGAGAAAGCTTGTAACAAATCAATACCAATAAAATCAAATAGAGCTCCACTAAGTAGGAAAGAGGTTTGTTAGTGTAATGACGGCAAGCAATAGTATGGCTTAAGGAAAGAACAACATCAACTAATGCTCTGTAGGCAATTATAAAGATAGATAGTAAAACATCAATTCAAGCAATCCACAACAGAGGCATACACTGGCTCATAACAGAACAGATAAGACGTGAGCTTTCCACAACAGATTCATTAATCGGAATCGAATGGACGAAAGCACACGTGGGAACAGTTGGGAATGAGCTGGCAGACAGTTTGGCTAAGGAAGCTGCGGTAGAGGAGAATCTGGCAATGAGCTACATGGCAGCACCTAGATCATACTTAAAGCAGAAGCTGAGAGGGATAACAGAAGAAAGGTGGGAAGAAGACTGGAATAACAGCAATAAAGGAAGAGAAACACAGCAGTATTTTCCAACCGTACAGACCAGGAAGAAGCTAGACAGCTTGCAAATGGACTACAGACTGACTCAAGTACTGACTGGACATGGCAGGACTGGATATTACCTGAAAAGATTTCATATTATTCAAAATTCAAGTTGTGCATGTGACGGACTTACTGACCACACATGGTATCACTTAATATACCACTGTCCACTATTGGAACCATACCGACGAAACTTAATTCTATTTACCATGACAACAAAACAGAACTGGCCGATTATGCAACATAAACTAACATCACCTGACCTCTTACCTCATTTTAAACACTTTCTGAGTAAGTTTTCAATGGATATCTTTTAGTTAATAGTCATATTTAATTGTAATTTTATTTTAATTACTGTAATCTTGTAGTTTAAAAAAAATTATATATACGTCAGCACCAAGAGTGTAAAGAATTTTTGATACTACTTGCATATATTATTTTAGTTTAGTTAAACATGTATGTAAATTAACTGTTAAACTAATGTTTTTCTTAGTTTTACTTATTATACTAAATTTACTTATAGTTAATACTATTAATACTTATTTACACTTAGATTATAGTTATACATACTTTGAATTATTTATTAGTATTTATAATAACTTTGTCGTTGCATACACGTTGTACCCTGTGTGATATGTGTGAACTTAAATATACTCTCTCATAACAGGGTTACTGTTGAGAAGAAAACACACACACACACACACGCAAACACACACACATGCACGCACGCACGCACGCATACACGCACGCACGCACGCACGCACGCACGCACGCACGCACGCACGCGCACACACACACACACACACACACACACACACACACAACACACAAAACAACACATAACACACACAACACACACACACACACACACATACATATTTGTATGGTGCATGCAGAATAAATGATTCAAAAACACACACACACCACACAGAGAGAGAGAGAGAGAGAGAGAGAGATAAAGAGAACATCAACGAAAAAACCTCAAAAATGGACTTTGAAAACTTCAAAACATGTAAATGCGGAAAAATTTCGAGATCAAATTTTTTAATATTTACTATACTTTACTATTAGTAAAGTATAAATGATCATAAAATATTAAACAAAAATAGTATTTGTTGTTATTCGAAGAAATTCAGATTCCTGCGATTACTGGTAAAAAGATAAAACATGTGAAGCATAGAAAACTAATTTTATTGTGTAGACGATGTTACGGAAACGTTATTTTAATCCAACTTGATTTAAATGAGGGCAAATAACAAACAGTTTTTCCTTGAAAAATAAATAATTAAGCTTCGAAGTAACCTGAGGTATAATTTTTACCCCTCCTTCAGAGAAATGAGTAAACATTGTTTCGGATGTTTGTATATATTACTATTTGCCCTGTAATAAATAGGACCAAAAGCTGGAGGAAGGAGAACAAGAAAAGCTGGAGTTGACCGAAAGCCACGACAGGCATACAGTGCAAGACAACTGGAAAAGTTAGAGTCTGAATTTAAGGTAAGTCAATTTTTTTTTGAGCTAATCAACCTACATCACACAATCACTTTTTTATACTCTCTTTCAACTATACAAGCTCGCAAACACACCCAACGGCTCATACATACATACGAGTACATTTTTTACTGATTATAACGTTCTCTGTAAACTATTAACAATTTTTAATTTTATTGGGGCTTTAAATCAAAGTATTTTTTTACAAATCAATAATTTTATTTTATGCCAAAAATTAGTATTAAGATTTTATTAATTTGCGATAGACAGATTATTGATAGATCTGTTTGACATAAAAGTACAAACGAAATTTACATATAATATCTTTTTTAACCCCGTCAATGCAGTAGGCTTTATGAATAATATACTTTATTCATTCAAATATATATTATGTTGATTTATCCACTAGTTTATTGATAATTTACCAAAATATAGCATATCTTGCAGTGAATAATACTAAATTTTCAAAAATCATTATTTCTCTAATGTTACTTGTAATCAGAAAAATTATCACACAAAAGATATGGGTGACAATTTTATGATTGGTGAAAAAAAACGTATATGAAATCATAATATGTGACATTGCTCTCTGACCACGTAATTCTATCAAAAAAAAAGTTGAGCTGACCGTGTCAAATGATGCTATTTTACATTGTATAAGTGCAGTATAGTGATTATAAAACAGTTTGATTTCGATATTATGACGGATTTACATGTTTTGGGGTCCTCAAAGTCCTTGTTTTGCCGATTCTCAATTGTGTGTGTGTGTGTGTGTATGTGTGTGTGTGTGTGTGTGTGTGTGTGTGTGTGTGTGAGTGCGTGAGTTGAGTGAGAATGGGTATCATATCCTACAGTTTATTGGCACGCTGCAGTCCAGGCCGCTTGATGGATCATTTCATATTTTACACAAAAATGAGACTTATAGTCTAGATGTGCTGTATTGTTTGGGGGTCAATATTTTATGATGGAAAATTAACTTTTTTCGCCAGAATGTGTTTTTAGATAAAACGTTTTTTCTCCTGAATAACTAATTCTATACACTTAAAATTTTGGCACTATCACAGAAGTGGTAGATACAATTCTTGAAAAATGTTAAGGTTTTTTTCCAATAAAATGTAAAATTTTTGACTTATGATTGAATCTGAAAACTTGTGAGGAAGATACAAGTCATACTGTCAGATGGATCAAAATCGATTTATAGCTAAAACTAGTGCATTATGTGGGGATAAGTTAATGGATTTTTGTTCACATAATAGATGATGCAATATCACAGATTAACAGATCTCTTACTGATTCATGTGTCAAAGCATTTCCACTCAGACACCGCGGAAGCCAAGGTCGACGCTCAGTACCATGGTGGACAACGAGTTGGACTAGACGCAGAGTCAGGCATTTAAGAAAGAAATATCAACGAACTCGGAGAAACTCACAGCTATAAAGCAAGAGTACTTTGGAGCTAAAAGAGTCTATGAACTAGGGATTGTCGAAGCGAAAATAGAGTCATGGAAAAGCACCTTAGCACCACAGGACGAGAAGGCCCATTGAAATTTCTGTGTAAGATAGCTACATAGAAAATGAGAACTCCTACATGCCAAAGAATAATCAAGAAATCTGACGCGACATACACTAAAGACGGGAATAAAGAAACTTTAGAAGTTCTGCTAGACGCTTTTTGTCTAGAAGATGATCTTATGGCGAACAATGTGCTAGAGACAGAAAGGAAGTAGAAGAGTATGTTTCAATTAGCCCAAATAATATCCGTTTTACTACAATAGAACTTAGATCTGCTCTGGATAATATTAATCCACGGAAATCACCAGGACAAGATGGTATTACTAGTTTCATTCTAAGAAAATTCGTGGTTTCTTTCCTACAGTTTTTCCTAGCCATGTACAACATACTTCTGAGTCGAGGGGTTTTCCCTAAAGTCTGAAAGAAGCATATATTATACCTATTACGAGGGAAGGAAAACGTGGAAGACTGCTCGAAATTCCGACCCATCAGCTTGCTACGCGTCGCAGAAAAATTATTCGAAAAATTACTAATGGCCAGAATAATGGATTTCATGTATAGCAAAAATCTACTTAGCATGAATCAGAAGTATAATAAAGCCCACACAAGACTGAAACGAACAAAGACCAACAGACGTTACAAACGCCTT
The DNA here is from genome assembly GCA_026182355.1 of Hermatobates lingyangjiaoensis. Taxonomy (NCBI): domain Eukaryota; kingdom Metazoa; phylum Arthropoda; class Insecta; order Hemiptera; family Hermatobatidae; genus Hermatobates; species Hermatobates lingyangjiaoensis. The sequence goes on along the minus strand of JAPFBL010000030.1, from coordinate 1,676,781 downwards.
ATAAGACTCTTACACAGAAAATCAAAACTCACACTACAGACAGACAGACTCCACATATGCAACACTATCCTGAAGCCTTCTTTGGCTTATGCCATAGAACTTTGGGGTTTTGCCAAACCTTCAAATATTCGTCCTATACAATCCATTCAATCAAAAATACTTAGAAAACTCTCACATATCCCATTTTATGTTCCAAACATAGTCATTCACAGAGATCTTAAAATCCCCTTCGTTCGTGACTATGAAAAAGACCGTTACAAACGATTCCACAGTAAACTCTCAACTCATCCAAACCCACTTGCTAAAATCTTTCCCTACTGGTAATCTGTAAACCGACTAAAACAGCAATGGCCACGTGACCTTCTATCGTCATAAAGATTAAATATAGTTATGGAGTGTGACCAATTGGTGTTAATAACTAATGGGCTACAAAATCAAAAAGCTAAAGGAGAAAAACAACATTACTTCTAAATACATGAAATTGTAGTCGAAGTATCCAATAATACAAAAAAAAAACATGAATCAGTACGGGTTTACACCTTAAGCAAGTACTATTGACGCATTGATGCGGACTAAATAGATTAAATGCGAAAGCACTGACCAACCAGGTCCTTCCAATGTTTATCGCTGGTCTGTTGACAATAAAATAATATTCAGCAATAATAAATCGAAGATTCTCTACATTTCCCGGGGATTTTGCCAAGCTCCACATATATTTTTTGTCCTAACAACATTCGAAGTCGTCAACAAGATGAAATATTTAGGAGCAACTTTCTACTCAAAGTTCACCTTTGACACATTAATTCAACTAGTTTATTAATTCCAGAAGTGCTAAAGTCCATAGGGGCGTAAAAAGCGGAGCACTAGACAACTTATGTACAGGAGCGTTCTTTCCTCGTTACCTGTATGCAATGCCAGTCTGAATCCGGGCGCTTGATAAGAATTACAGTAAAAAGAAGATGGGGTTGATGCAAATATTGATGATAATATGGGAGTAACGGGATACAGGGCAATATCAGCAGATGCAGCTTGTATCATTGTTAATACTCTACCAATTTTTAATAGAAGAAAAGGAAAGGGCTTGTTTCTATACCCAATCGAGGGTTGTATGAGCAGTGACCTTTAACCAAAGCCAATATGAACAACAAGTCTTATTTACAAAATGGCTTCACCCTGGAAGAAAACCAGAAATAATATTATCGATGGAGATGCTGGTGAGAATACAGACTCAACCTAGAAGTTTAAGATCTACACTGATGGAATTAAGCTGGAGAATCAGGTGGGCGGAACAATGGTTGTTTATGCAAAGGAAGAAGAACTCTACAATGAAGCATTGAAGCTGAACGTTTCCTGTTTAAACAATCAATAAAGCTGAGCTATGAGCACTTCTAAAAGCCGTCCAATGAATAGATCGGTCTTCTCCAGTGGTACTTCACAACACTTCTCATTAATAAAAAGAGATAGTCAGGTATTTCTTAATTCTCTAGTAATTAAGTCCACCGGAAGGACTTTGAAGAAATAAGAGAGACATTGGAACATCTAAAAACAAAAGTTTAGCTTGTTCACTTCGACTGGTTAAAAGCACACATTCTGGGAAACTAGAGAATGAAAGAGCTAATTCACTCGCAAAATGAGTTGCTACCGACCCGGACCTTGTTGAAGACAATGTATAGCCACCTACAAGTCTTCTGAAGAGGAAGTTACGAGAGGAGTCTAACGAGACATGGTCTTACCAGTGGTTTGATACAGTCTATGGGTGTCATAAAAGGTTGTTCTTTCCTACTCCAAACTCTAAAACGTCAGTCAACCTACCCCTGACTCACAAAATATCACAGGCACTATCAGGACACGGCAAAAAACAGACCCTACCTAAAAAAGGTTTGAAATAGAACTTTCACCCTGCTGTAGCTGTGAGCATCCACCCCACAAACATCGAATCATATTATCCTGGACTGCCTCCAATTTGAAAAAGAAAGAAAACCTATCAAACAAAAAATAATACTTAGTTCAACTAAGTTAATTTTACAACATTCATTAATACCATCGATTTCAACCTATTTTAATCTGAGAACTCTGTATAAGCGATTGAAAATGTATGTAACATAAATAAATGGAGCATGCAGTTGCGATAGCTCGAAAAAAAACTGCTGCACACACACACACACACACACACACACACACACCCACACACATCATCGAAAAAACGTCATAAACGACTTTGGAGACCTCAAAACATATAAATCTGTCAAAATTTCGAGATCGAACTTTTTCACGATCACTATAGTACTCTACTTATAGTAAAGTAAAAATGATTAATTTTCTGTTTTTTTTACAAAATAAAAAGACCTCTATGCGATATGAAATTATAAAAAAATAATAGAGTGAAATGTTAATAGTTTGACCTATGTCTTCGTTAGATTCAATTCATGTACAATGGATTATTTCTTACATAGGGCACCAAACTGAACACAAATGATTAAATGGATTGAATTCTCTCTTATTTCAATAAAAGTGCACTATCTGACATAATGAGGGGTCATAAATTATTAATGAAAACTGTGCACATAGTTTGATTTTCATGTGACTAATTCTAAACAAAGGAATAACTACATATGAATAGTAAACAGTCTGGAAATGTTTGCAACCATAAAACATGAATAGTCCCGAGCAATTTGCTTTGCATCCCTCAGCATTCACTGGAATGGAACTGACAAATAAATCAAGAAAAAGGCAGTTAATGGGAAGAAAAAACAACCGGCTCCAATTTAGTTTAGAAAGCTCATTCCAACTGTACTTACGTTTGTAAGAATACAAGGAGAATTTAAAAATATATGTAGAATTTTTATTAGAAAATTGTTTTCTTAATTACTATGAATGGAAGTTGTATTTCACATCATACCATGAATGCAGACTCTCTGTTTAGGGATCTTTAACGAGTACGTGACATCGTACATGCTCGGCACCGACGACTTAACGTCCTCTCTAACCCAGTATCTAACCCAGAGGAAAGTACGCAAGCCACGGGGCTACCCTGGTCCCATGATTGTCTAACAAATGTGTTGTGATCAATCTACATGTTAACTGTTTTAACAAATCATAAGGCGGATTCTTGGTTTGTTTAAGAACTCCATAGTTTCTGGATAATATCGAAGCATAGGAAAGATACTTTTTTGTTCATCATTGCAAAACAACCACCAATTTTAACGCACCTCTCCTAATGCACTAATTATGACATTAATCTTAAAATTTCGTATTAGGTATTACGAAAATGTTCCATGTTCTTAAGTATTGGAAGACTAATATTACACTAATCATGAGAACTATTATGCACTATCTCTTGTAGCATAGAAGTTTTTGGTAAATAAGCATCCTTATTTCCAAAATAAGGAAATTTAAATTAATTTAGGAAATTGATTAATTAATTAAATCAATTGATTAAGGAAATGCACCGCATTTCGGTAAATTTATTTATACTTTCTTCTATAGATTGTAAATTGTTTTGATCTTTCAATATTTCTTCTATGTCCTCTTGAAAATTCATATTGGGCAGAACATTTGTATGTAGAAAACATTCTAGACCAACTTCTAACTTTGTTCCAAACATGGCCTCATACTGAGTACAGTTTATGCCGCTGTGATGAGCTCTATTTTTCATATCTGAACAAAACGCAAGCCTTCTGACCATTTTCTGCTGTTACTATCTTCCAACCACGAACAATCATATTTCCACATCTTGATTCGAAGTTCTACGGAGTCCTGACTTTGACAGTGACTGGACTTCCTGAATACCATCTTTACCTCGGACAATATGATACATAGTTGTTTAATGGTATTGTTAGCAAATTCTCTGCCATTATTACTTTGCAAAATAAAAGGCGTACCAAAAATAGTAAAAATATCCAAAAGTACATAAGCTACACCTTTTTACTTTACTATAAGTAAAGTATAGTGATCGTGAAAAAATTCGATCTCGAGATTTTGACGGAATTACATGTTTTGAGGTACCAGAAGTCGTTTTATGACGTTTTTACGATGATGTCTCTGTGTGTGTGGGTGGGTGGGTGGGTGGGTGGGTGAGTGTGTTAGCATTGCTTGTTACCACGCTACGGTCCAGAATCTTTGATGGATCAAGTTGATATTTTACACAAAAATGGGCCCCATTTAGACGAAGATCCCTATTGTTTGGGAAGAATTATGCATGATGGGAAAGTCACTTTTTTTGCCAAAAACCGTTTTTTTTTAAACATTTATTTCTCCTAAACTGATAACCCTAGAGTTTTGAAATTTTGACATTATCTTTGAAGTTACAAATGCAACAAACGAAAAATATATTCAGAATTTTAAGACAACAGGAAATATTTTTTTTTCAATAAAATGTAAAAATTTTGACTTATAATTCAATCTCAAACCTTGTGAGAGCGATACAAGCCATACTGTTTGACGGACAAGAATGAAACTATGCCTACAAATAGAACATTATATGGCGAATGAGTTGAGATATTTTTTTTTGAAATTACTTTCGCGGAAAGGGGCGTTACAGTACGATTTGTGTTTTCAGAAAATGATTTTTTGACGCTAAACGGCTCGTTAAAAAAAATGAAAATTTGACCAAAAATGGAACAAAAAATTAGCAATTCACAAAAAAAAATTCATGAAGTTTTAATTACGGGAAAGAGCAATAACGATATAAAAACTGTTTGTTTATTCTAGACTAAGAGATCACCTGCTAAACTTGTCGAATTTTTTGTATTTTTTTACATTGTTTACATTGACTTAGAAATTTTTTGAGCGAATCCACTGAGATAAAATTGATGTTTCTAATGGAAAAATGAAAATATATTATTGACTTATAAGAGATGTAAGAGGAATAATATTGTGCAGGTAAATGATAACACTCATTAAAAAAAAATCGTATATATGTTATTTGACAAAGGGGAAGGAAAATGATCTTATTAAATACTAAGAAGCCATAAAATTCCCAGTATAATAATTCTGTTAAAAACCAAAAATGTAAAAGATAATTCAAAATATAAATCTTTCGTTTAGAGATTAATAACTGTAATTATCGTACATCTTTAATTAACAAATCACCTTAAAACAACATTTTCTTCGCTGTTTAAGAAGTTTTTCAGAGAAAAAAAGAGTATTTTACTGTTTCAAATTTGAAAATTTTACATTAATATTCAATGTAGAAGGATGTCAAATAAACGATGTAAGAAATCTACTGGCTATTTGAACAATAGCAATGTTCTCTTGTAGGATACTATTTCGTTTCAAGAAATGTTCACTTTGGTTTTTCAAAAATGTTATTACTGCTGTAGTTATACTAATGAAATTATTTGCAAATAATAAATTATTTGTGATGTATTTATTTATTTAAGCTTATTTAAGCTTAAAATTAATATTTATAAGCTTAATTTATTTATTTATTTAATTATGATTATTAATTAATGATTTATTTAAGCTTATAAATTGATATGTCCTTCAATCACTATCTGTACTACCTCAAGAATGACAGGCTAATAATTATATCCCATTTAGATGTTTACGTTATGCTTAAATGAGACGTTATGTTTTATATACTCAAGAAATTTGACATTAAGTTACTTATAGTAAAGTAGAGTGTAGGCCACTCCAGATTTTTCACTTTTGCTTTTAAGAGGTCGAAGTTACATGATCTTGGTATACAAGCATGTATTTATATTGTTCATCAGATTGTGACTGCATGTTGATTAAATCGACTTGACATCTGGAGTCCATGTTTTCACTCAGTAATGATCTTACAACTAATCCTTTTTTAGGGACACTGTTTTTTTTCGCACGACATACATAAATTTAGATAGGTTACTATCATTTCTCATGTGATGTTTTTTTATACTTTGAATTGAACTCTTTTCCCATACCGTTTTGACCAACGTGCCAAATTCCAACATGTGTATCATGTAAAATTTGAATATCTCTTCCCGATGTACGTAATACGTAATCTGCTCTTACCTCCCACTGTAGGAAGTATCAACTTCTCCTACTTTCCAATAGTTATCATGTCAAACCTGCGAAAACGCTGATAATCCTCGGAGTTTTTTTTTCTTAATACTTTGCTTTCAAACGTTTTAACCTTTTCTGTTAACTCCAAGTATTGTGGTTTTGTGAGAATTTGTGTATTCTGACCTTTTGATAAGCACAATTCATTCAACCGTTCGTCGAAACGATGCTTCATATCACTTGCACCAGTTAACAACGGTTCCTGCATTTTCTTCTTTAGAAAAATAACTAACACTTAATAAAGAAACAACTGAAAACAGCCGTGACTAACCAAAACTTAATAAAGAAAGAACTGGAAATAGTCGTGAACTCGTTGAAGTGCAAGATGGTACAGGTGACAGGCCGAGAATGCTTGCTGATTGGCGAGTGAGAATCACACGAGACGCACGTTGTCAAATTGCTATAAATTTTTTAAGGTCACCATAGAAATTGTAGCAGTACATATTAATATTGACCCGGCATCATCCCGGTGTAAATGTAAGAAATCATGACGTGTAAGAAATCATCTTAGACTGTCCTAAAATTATTAAATTGCCCGATTTTATCGGTCATTATTTATAATGACCAAGAATTATGATTGACCGTAAAAGTTATACATTTTTTCAAAATTTAATTAAATTCATTAAAAAAATTATTAATTTTTTGCCCATAATCTTGAAATTATTAATAAGAAAGATAACTATCATTATAATATTCTCATTTTATAGTTACAATAAAATGAATTAAAAATTAATTATTCAAAACAATCTTTGGTGTATCCTCAAACTTTGGACACAAACAAATAAAGCTTTTCCTATCTCTCACTAAGAGCGCTGATTGATCATAATCATCATTTTCCTGGTACCCACTGAAAGTTTAACTCCTTGATTTCTTTCTTGTCAGCTTGATCAATTCGGTTTAAATTTAATATTGACATTTTATTTGCTTTATCATTACATTTAGTATTTGCCTTAGTTGTATTTTCAAAACTATTAGGAATTTTTATTTAAATTTTGAGAAAAGGAAATATATATAGAGATCTTTCCATTTTTGAGGTATCCTGCTCTCTCTCATTCTGACACATAACACAAACATATATATATATATATATATATATATATATATATATATATTAGTGTATATTGGCAGCAGATTCTCTTGTAAACATATTTTATTAAAGTAGACGGCAGCTTCCGCATTTACGACTTTTTTGCTCGTTTTTTCTAGTTTTCTTACTAGTTTTTTCTGGTAGGTAGTGATTTCATGGAGGAGTTGTCCCAGAGACATCAAAGAAATAATTTTGTAGCTTAATCAATAATATTATATTTTTATACTTACAAGCTTTCGATTTTCTCGGAAATCATCTTCAGGTATATAGATCAATATCTAACAGATTAAATTCACACAAAAACAATTTTTCAAAGGTTAAACAGACATTAAAAGGAATAAAATTTAGAGGTTAATAGAACTAGATGAACTTTGTGAAAAAACAAAACAAGTCCACTGTGACAAGTGTAAGGTTACAACTTGTCATTGATATTACCTGGGGGTCCTGTCAATGTAGGCTTATTAAGTTTATAAGAACTATCGAAGTTCTTACAACTTGGTATTATGCCTATACAATTGGCCTGAATGTTCATAGAAGGTTGGACGTCCTTGATGTATAAGGCCTCGAGGATATGAAGGCGGCTGGTATTATTTTCTATTCTTAAACTTGTTGTTCCTTTCTCTAACATTTCCCTCGTTAATGTTGTGTTATGTGCTTGTCTCGTAAATTACGTTTGTGCTTAACGTATATTTAACGGGTATATTTCCGTTAAAAACGCGATATCGAAATTCGACCCGATTGTAATACTTTCATACCTGTATACTTCATATGTTAGGTATGAAGGTTCTTAATAATTTATTTTTAGCTTGTTCTTGGTTAATTAATTAATAATATGCTCACAATAAGGTGACTGTAAATAACCCACAGCTAGAACAGCATGTCACTCTGCAATCGGATATTCCGACAGTTTGGTGTAATTGTAAATAATCCTAGAGCTAGAGAAGCGGATCAAAATAATCCGATATTCTGACAGTAAGATGGAACTGTTCCATCCAATGCTTTAAGAACTGGTCACATCCAATGCAGCCTTCAGAGATTACTATAAATAATCCCAGAGCCAGAGAAGAGGATAATAACTCTTTAATCCAGCGATTGGAAAGTATGATGTAACTTTAACAATTCCAGAGTATGAGTAGCGTATCACTCTACCATATGGTATTCGGACATAAAAATTTTAACTGCAAATAATCCTAGATCACTCTATACTTCATTATTCAGACTGTAAGGTTCAGCTGTAAACTGTAGTTGTCAGATGTTTTAATTAGTTTTCAAATTATTTTTTTCTACCAAAGTTACCTTGTGCGATATCATTAAGTTCTGTGCAGCGACATCAGTAAATTCCTGGGTGTCTAAAGAGGTTATAGGATTTTAATATAAGTTAATGTAAGTTGTTATTACATTCACCATACAAATTCCCTTAGAATATAAGAAACGACAAACCGAAAGATTTATCTTTTATACTTTCCTACTGTATTTTGTACAAATTTTCATAAATAGAAGAAAAGTTTTGCTTGGAACTGACTCATTTCAAGTTATTTTGACGTTTACACATTAGAGAAAACGAATCCACCCTTAGGAAAATTTAGGTCTGTTTGCCCAAAAATTTTGTCACAAGCAAACTCAGCCACCATAAGTCATACCAAGCTGAAACTTTGACAGTAGATTTGGTCTAACTTAAAAGCTAAGATTTGAATGGATTGGAAATTCAACATAAAAGCGAAGTTATGGATTTTTAAGCTGTGTTTGACTAGCTACACAGGTATACAGGTATATAGCTAAAATAAAATTATACAGGTATTTTTAGGTGTCTGCTATTGTAGCATGTAGAAATTGTTAGTTGAGTTTAATTTTGTTTGCGTTTATCATCATTTGATCGCTTTAAAAAAGTCAGTCCTACCTACCCACGTACTAAATAAGAATTATGTCTGGAATGAAATAAAATTTGAGCCCAGTATCTAAAGCTGCAAATCGTAAAAGAAACTCCAGATGTAATGACAGTTATAGACTGTATTAATAATGAAATTTTCTACTGCTCAATAATTTCTAATAATATTTTAGAATACCAAGTATCATCTCTGATTTTTTGTAAAATATCCGTCAAAGACGGGCACGTCTGCAGTGTTGCATAAAACAAACTTAGCGTTTTGATGTTACTTTTCCACTGTACATAATGCACATCACTATAATTACGAATCGATAAAACAAATTGACCATTGAATTCAAATAAGCATATTAATTAATATTCCTTTCTTCCATTTATTTTGAAGTCGAAGTAATTATTGTATAGGATTTTCTAATCATGCTTGTTATGCTTATAATAATGTTCACTATGGAATGTCTTCAAGACTCGTAGAACCTAAACAAAAATGAACTATTGTATAATTATATTGTCCTTATGATGAATGATTCCATTATAATGTTACAGAAAGATAAATATTTAAGTGTTAGTAAGAGACTGGAATTGAGTAAAGCACTCAACTTGACAGAAGTTCAAATCAAAACCTGGTTCCAAAACAGACGTACAAAATGGAAGAAACAGTTGGCATCAAGGTATTCTTATTGTTTGTTTTCCACCTCACATGTTTTAACACGTTATAATCAACATATTACTGAGATATACATGTAAATTCGAAATAAAATCTTTGTCAAACTCGATGTTGTTAAGGAATATGTGAAAATTAGAGGAGTCCATATCATTCCGTTCGCTTGAAATCTATTGACATATTTATTTGAGTACTCAGTTTTTTGAGAATTATTACAAGGCCAGTGGTTTCAGAAGAACCGGTTGTTGATTAACAAAATATGCATAGCTTTCCTTCAATACTATGTGCAGTCCTGAAAAATATATTAGAACTGAAAACAGTCACATCCCTTCTCTGGCTTGCCAATTTATACTACAGAGTTGACATTTTTTTGTTTAAACGATTGAGGCAATTTCACGTTCAGAAATTAAAATTTAGAGAGATTATTAATTTCATTTAACGTCAGTCGTGCTGTCGAAACTATGAAGTTATGCTTGTCATTTGTTTTACCTTTTAAAATTTATTGTACTCGTATAATACTACAATATGTACATATAACAAATCAGACTCAACCACATTCAAAACTGTAAGGGACCACATTTGAGAATTCAATTATATATCATTTCGGTCTAAACTCCAGCTTACTGTTCAAATTATTTAGAACTTTTGGACTTCTGTCCAAAAATCTACTACTGTTCACAATTTATTCTGTCCAAAAATGAACGCGACAATACGCCTTTTCGCGTTCAATTGAAAAACTGCGTGGTCCATTGTTTTTGAATCCGTTTTGAATTTGTATATGACGTGTGGTTGTAAAGTTGTAAAACAGGGATTAGCAAAGCTCAAGTTTAGCTAGATGTGGGTGTGAGAGGACAGAGAGTACATGAAATTAAATCTCTCCGAAAGATCTTTCATTTTTCCAGTATTGAAAAAACCTACCAATGAGTTTATACAAAATACTGTCTTAAAACCGGGAAATCAACGCTTGAGTAAATATCTAAGTTCCGGAAAATGATTTTATATGGTTTCAACAAGATTTGCAAATAGTTGTTAGTCTTAAATTACTTCAAAAGCAACTAAAATATTACTAAAGTCCCCTCTGACTTCAGTTTCACATTTAGCAAGGACGACCTGAATTGAAGCTTCGACGCGGCTATAAATTATAACTAAAAGTTTGAATTTATTCATTTGAATTTGTAGCCAAACCAATGTTGCATCGATTTCAAATGTCCCAAGAATTAATTAACCAGGTCAAAACAGATCAGGAGTTTTTAAATATTAATTACAGCGACTAATATCAAAAAGTAAGAAGCCAGTCAAGCATAAAGACAATTTTTTCGATTCTACGAATATTAAAAACACTATAAGGAATTTTGACTGACAGCTTAAGCTTAACTGACAGATTGTAATCTTAATATTCATAAGAATGCCCGCACATACATAGATCCTTCATTTTTAAGTATGTATAACAAAAAATAAACTACTTTTATCTTTTACTAGTATCATTAATTACATATGTACCGATTTCTTTTCATGTATATATACGTGAATTTGATATATAAAAATATGAACTCAGTATTGAAAGACTGACAAGAATACATTATAAGAAGAATTCTGTTTCAGGTTAAAGATGGTCCAAAGACAAGGCATGTATCACCAATACTCAGCTCTTCTTTCGCCCTACTTCATCTCAGCTCCATCAACTTTAACATCTCTTAATGAAAATTTTACTGATAAAATTTCTCAAAACAGCAATTAATTCTTACAAAACAAAATTATTGATTTATAACACATGTATCAATCACAGTGTACAGTACCTAGAATTAGTATTTAAAACTTAATGTTAATACAAATCTGTGTAACAAGGTTGAGGAAATTAAAGGATGAAACTATCTTTAATTATATGTATAAAAACGAACAATTCTTTCCTACGAATTTTATTACTTTGGTGATATATATATATATATATAACTTCAATTCTTGAATTATTGCTTCATTAAGCTTTGTACCAAAAAAAACCTTTATATATTAATAGTTGTTAAATAAAATTTAAAATAAACCCCGTTTTCATCTCAGTGTATGACCTTTTTACTTAACTGAAAGCAGAAGTATAATGATCATGAAAAAAAAAATCAATTTTGATGGGTATTTACCAGGGCTGTGGAGTCGGAAGTCGAGAGAAATCAGCCGACCCGACTCCTCACCTATTTAAATTACTTGTGTACATGAAAAAAAGATAAAACATGATTAATTAGTCCAAGCAGGAATTTTTCTCTTCGGAGAAAGACAATGGACATTTGTTGGTACAACACAAAAGTTTAGTCTAATACAAAATAACTGTTGGCCTTGCCTGTTCCGTGTTTCAGAAGATTAATAATTAATAATCTGGAGTGGCCTACACTAAGCTTTACTATATGTAAATATAAAATCAAACTTCTTGTTTATATAATGTCCTACTTAGATATAATATAAATAAATATATGTCTATAATATATATCTTTATATTTATATTATTTTTATATATCTATAATATAATTTAATCTATTGGAAATTCAACGTAGAAGTGAAGTTATGGACGTTTAAAGCAAAAACGTTTATCACAAGTAAACTCAGCCACCATGAGACATAGCAAGCTGAAACTTTGACACTAGATTTGTGTATGTCTAACTTAAAATATAGGCTCTAAATAGATTAATAATTCAGTGCAGAAGCGAAGTTATGGACCTTTAAGCTGTATTTTGCTAACTTCACAGACATGTTTATTTTGAAAATACACAGGTGTAGCAAGTAGGTATTGTTAGTTGATTTTAATTTCATTTGAGCATATGAATATATTGCGTATTTGACATCATTGAAAAGGTGTTTCCCAGAGTTGAGGATGTACTATCTATTAAAAATAAATAGTTTTGTTAATGAGCAATTCTTAACCCTTAATATGAACAGGCAGGAAAAATCAACAAACAAGTTCTTGCCCTATATCAAGCCAAGGAAAGAACTTACAAGTCAGTAAAGAGTGATTAGTGATGAGGAAGCAGTTCATTATCCAACTGAATTTCTTTCTCCTGGACTGCCTGCCCATGAGTAAAAACTTAAAGTAGGAGCACCAATCATGCTGCGACTTAGTAGCAGTAACAAAATCTATGTTACGAAACTTGAGTGCCCAAAAATGTGCAACGGGACACGACTCTTGAGTTTGTGCTCGGCACAGATACGCCATAGAGGCGAACATCATGATTGGGTATGGTACTGGAGGAGTCTGTGTGAATACCACGCATACCATTGATTCCAAGCCACTATCCGATTCAATTCAAACGATTGCAATATCTTATCATCGTCTGTTTCGCAACGACGGTAACTAAGTGCCCCAAGGGGAAACTCTATCTACCACAGGAATTGAAGTGAGACCAAGTTTTTCTCACATGGTCAACTTTGCCCATAGTTTGCTGTCTGAAGAGTCGGAGGTTCCAACTCTTTGTCCTTCCATGAACCTGAAGGACAGACAGCTAATGTGGTGTATACAGAGGCATTCGCTGAACTAATAATGATATTTTCTACTATTCTATAATTTCTAATGATATTTTGGAATACCATGTATAATCAAATTTGTGACTCCGTCAAAGACGAGTACGTTTGCTAGTTGGTCATATAATTAACACTATTTACTCCACCGCACCTAAACAGATATTGCATGAGAACATATCGCTAAACTACTTATTCAATTTAATGCTCTGATTAATATATGACGTGCAAACTAAGTTAACTGACAACGTGGTGTTGGATATTGCAACAGTGGAAGCTCAGAGAACTTAGAGAGGCGACAGATAAACAAATGATACGAGTTCGAACTCTGTTTCCCTACTACTTTTTCCTGCGAAACTGGCTTTTATATGTAAAATAAAAAAAGTGACACTTATTTCAAACAACACTGTGCTATCAAGTTCTGCTTCAGATTTGGACACAGAGTAAGAGAGACTTTTACAAAATTTCAGCAAACGTAAGGAGACACCTTTTCATCATGATCACTGGCTTTTCGTTGCTCTAAAGCATTTCAGCAGGAAGATAGTCGATGGAAGACGAACCACCAAGTAGAAAACCTTAAACAACAAGAAGTGGTGAAAATGTCAACAGAACCCGGGATCTTGTGCGTTCAGATCATCCTTTCACAGCTCATCGGTGAACAGTTGAATTTGAACCACACCGTTCATAAGATTTTGGCCACTCTATTGGGTGGATAAGAAAGATCTGCTCGACAATGGTTCCAGATAATCCCAAAAAAGGAAGAGAGAGTAAGACGAAGATCAGGTCATGTTCATTTGGTTCTTTGATAATAAAGGAATTATCAACAAGATGTGCCTCAAGGACTTCGAGAAAGTCAGGCAATCAAGAATTGAATCCTGCATTATGACAATTCAACTTGTCACACAACAATTTCATTAAAAGGATTAAAACATTTCTTCTGTGGATCCTCAACTCCTTGCTCGCCTGAGTCTTTCTTTGTTCCCCAGTTTAGAAAATAATCTCAAGGAACAACTTTTTGATATATTCAAAAATAATCAAACTATAACCGATCATCTGAAGGCTATTCCAGTATCTCTGTTCCAGAATAATTATGAGGAGTGGATGAACATCTCCAATGTTGTGTTGTTTCCCAACCGAATTATTTCAAAGGAGACAATATTGAATTGTGATTGTATTGAAATAAAAATATCTAACTTACTTATTAATAATCGTTATTAATCCGACTTTTGATGGGCAATTTATTTTTTTATAATGGGTTAATGTACAATGATGTTTAGTGCGGATAACACTAAATTTTCTTTCTGCAAACTCAATCTACTTTCCATATTAAATGCTACTGCAAACAGTTTTGAATAATATTATTAATAATAATAATTCAATGTTTTTTTCACCTCATTCCACCAGTATATACAACTATCACCAGTTAGCTTGTCAATTTACAAGTTATGTTTTTTACAAGCATTTATCTAGGGGTTATTCGACGAACACAACCATTGATAAAAAAATGTTACATGTTCTTCAGTTTATTCACCTGATTTAAAGGTAGGGCAAATAATTATGAACAAACAAGTTGACTTTTTATAAGAGAAAAACATTTTAATGGAATAAAAGTACAATTTCAGTTCACCAAAAATAATCTTTCATCCAATCATTGATGAAATAATATAACTCAAGTTAAAAAATATTGCCATCATAAAACATATTTCACTGTAATATCGAATCCAAATATCAAATCTTAAAAATTACTGACATTTAGTTTCGTGTTTGTAAATCCTGGAAATAATGTTTTTTTTTATAATATACTTTAAGTATTTAAAGTAACTTTTGCTGGAAATCTTTTGTCATAGATTTTTAAAAGAACTCTTATACTAACTAACTTAGTTAGTTATAGTAACTAACTACAACAATATGTTAATAAAATAAATGTCATTCTAGGACATTGTCATGAATTGTGTAAAACATTGGGGTGTAAAAAGGAATTACAAAATCTGATAACTTATAATTACACAAACCTCAATCAGTCAATATTCATATAATACAAACTGTCCTTAACAATTAATTTAGAAGCCTGGTTTACTGGTTATGAGACAGATAAGATTCAATCACATTTAGATAATATTAAACATGTTTGCTTCAAATGTTTAAAAATGCCATTGTCCTAATGACGCACATATAAAGTAAAAGTAATCAATCATAAAAAGTGTAATTAAAAATTTGTATAAGATGATTCAAGTATTCATTTCCATGTTTCAATTTCTTTTAATTCTAAATAAACGAATTGCTAATCCATAACAATTCACGGTTAGTCAACTCAATTTAACACTAAGGTTCGATCCATTTTCGAACAAACTACTCAGTCATTTGAATTATCACAAAAAATACTAAACTATTAATCAAAGTTGGAACAAAAATCTTTTTAAAGATAAACATATATTGAAAATTGACAAATAAAATGAGGCACATGTATGTCGCCATATTCAGATGTAAATGAACGATTAAGACAAAATTATTAAGGTCAAACATCAGTTTCCATGGACTTAACTTGACTTTTACTACGAGTCAATCTCAATTTTGAACCCACTTGCTTCGTCTGACTACCCTGAAAAACCCGACTATTTTTTTTTGAAACTTTTGACAGCTCCTGTTTATTGGCATTTTTTAAATTTTCTCCTTTATTATCAATTTTATTCTTTTGTTTATTTTCCCTGATCATCTTTTGAATAGGTTCCATAGCAGCTTTTACAGAAGCAATCGATAAATGTGTGAGAGCTAATGCAGAAATTCTATTTCTTTCTTTTAATTCAGGGACTTCTGTCTTCGTGGTAGACTTTGAATCAAGGAATTTGGATTTATTCAATAATGAAGAACTCACAGAAACCTAAAATGAAAATAATAACACTCAAAAATAATTTTTGCATCAACTGTCTAAATAACTAACGTCAATAATAGGTCTGAAGATTTTTTCTGATTTCAAGATACTTTGTGAGTAAATCAGTTTAATTTAAACATATGCTTCATTTATGAAACATTATTTTTACTTTACAGGAATACAATTATTAATTGTAGTAACTTTGAAAAATAAATCGATTTTCATGTTTTGAGGTCGTATGAATCCATGTTTGATGTTTTCTATTGTCTGTTTATGTACATGTACAAAAAAATTTGTTTAAGATGAAATAACAGTTTTTGTTAGGAGACTTTTATAACTGGTTATCAATATTCAACCGTGGAAAAGGCACCGTATAGTAATTAATGTTAAAACAGGAACTATTCATTCTCCTCCCTCCTAGTGATAATAAAAGACTAACGGTTTGTATACTCGGATCATATTATCACAATATTAATATTACATAACAAAAACTTTACTCATTTTATAACATAGTGCCAGTATAACATTAAAAAGGACAATAAAAAATCCTATCTGTGCTTATTACATCGGATTAGATTATCTTAATTATATATTATGCTGGACAAATGAATTTCATTTATTTTAAAAGAATAACAAATTCCCAAGTTTTGGATTTAAAGATGAAAAATTACCAACATTACATATTAGGCAGCATTTCTTACCTTATTAATGCAACAAGCATTACATACTAGTCATATTTGTTTGCATTAGTGTTATTTACTAATTTACTAATTAAATGCATGCAGATACTTACAGATGTAATTTTAACATATACAGATCTTATATTTTAACATAGTAACAGATGTTACACATTAAATGCAAGGCTTTACGCTTTCAAAAAGTATTGTCAATAGGGAGTTAACCAGCATAAAAGTCGTGAACGCAGAAGCTGCTTTGCACTTTAATGAAATGTGCCTAATTGAAGAACTGCTGCTCTCCTACTCGAATTGTTTAAAACTATAAACCTTCTACAATCGTAAATATCAATTAATTTAAATCAAGTGCACCAAAGATATAATTATAGAAAATGTATTTTAGAGAATTATGGACCTATTCAAATGTATTGAATGGACCTATGAATTCGCTTTTATTTAAACCATAAAAATAAATACAATTTCAAATTTATACCACAGATTCCTCTTTCACATTACAGCTCCTTTTCTTTAGTCCGGTTGTAACCGAATCAGGCCTATCTTTAACTTCTTCCATTACATCAGACTTTTGTTTTACAACCTTTTTCACAG
The DNA here is from genome assembly GCA_026182355.1 of Hermatobates lingyangjiaoensis. Taxonomy (NCBI): domain Eukaryota; kingdom Metazoa; phylum Arthropoda; class Insecta; order Hemiptera; family Hermatobatidae; genus Hermatobates; species Hermatobates lingyangjiaoensis. The sequence continues at coordinate 1,659,459 of JAPFBL010000030.1, read as the reverse complement.
ATTTCATTGGTCCTCCTCTCTTCCTTTTGGTCACTCGTTTTTCAGGAACCTGAAAATACAATCCTTAGTCTTAATATATAACATGAATAAATGATGCAATAGTGTTTCAAAAATTCGATTATTGGAATCACTTGATTAGTGCACGTCAATGAGTGGTTTTCGGAATGGTTCTGAAACATTGACATCAGATTTATTATTAGTTCTCGACGACACCACATTTATTATTTGACAAGAGTTTATCAAAAGACTTTGATAAAACCAAAATTCAGAGAAAAAATACAAACCTATATGAATAAACATATTGACTACTTCACCAGTCTGTTAACGATCAATATGAAAGCTGAAATTGAGTTAGAAGACCGTACTCAGAACAGCAAGCTTGAAAAACGGTTCAATGTGCATTTCGGTATCACAGTTAAAAAACACAGAAATGAAAAGGTTAATTTATTTTAATTTCGGATTTCTCTGAGATAATTCCACTACATTTAATGAATCAAATGGTCATCATAAAGGTTAACGAGTTATTTCTTTATTAGAAGCATATATAATGTGCAAATCCCGGACACTCGAGTTTGAACAGAAGTAATCCAATCACTTCAAAGTTTCTTTAAAAGAACTAAAAAAAAGCTATAGGAAACACTTTTAAAGACAACCAAGCTCTGGAAACAATAACGGTTTCAACACAAAAACTGTTTTCAAGCAGAATATTTTGCCCCATTAAGTATAATATATTTACAGTATCGTTAAGTAATTAAAGGAAGTTATTATGAAACTGTAACAATTAGAAGACTTCTCAGCTCTGAGAAAGGAATTTAGAAAATATTTGTCAATGTTTTCTTATCTCAACAATATATAATCAACACTATTTTTGATAGAGTATTGTTGAAATCTTATTTAAAATACCTAATAGCAACCATCTGCTTGAAACAGTTTACCCATAATTCAGCATATAAGAGATATTTGGGGGAAAAAAGGAAAAGGAAACCGTACAAGACAACTTAGTCAATAAATTGATCAAATCAATAAAAACAGCAAACAGATTTTTCCAGGGATTGATGCAAAGGGAACATCAAGTTCACTGATTGATGACAGGTAACATGGAAGTGACAATTTTTTTTTTAAATTCTTATTAATTATTAAGTTTGACTATTATTATTTGTTAACGCATTCACTCCATGCGTCAACAAATACTCAATTTAATTAATCTACCCCAAGGATTAATTAAACCGATGCACTAATCAAGCGTTTTCTGTATATGAAACTTTTAAAACAGTTAATGTAATCAACCAGCTTTAATTTTTAAAGAACCACACATTTCGGGACACCATGACATAGTTTAATAAAATACCAAATACAAATACGCATCTTTTCAAATTAAATTTAATAAAAATATATTAATCTCGATAAAATTGGCTTTTACAACTTTTCCAAATACACCAAATATATACTAGATAATTAATAACTGAATCTAACAAATCAGGACTTCTGTAGACAAAGGAAAACTTGTTTCTAAGGATACTGAGTAATTTAGAAATAAGAAATAGGATTCATATAACATATACAATATTTAATTCCAACCATTAACAGAATTCTTATCTCAAAAAATTAACTTTAAAAATCTGTAGTAACACAACTACTAGTCATCTAAAGTAGTTGAAATCAAAATAATGAATTCATATTATCTATATTAAATCATTTAATCAGTAATGATATTACTGAATTAGCAAATCACGTAAGCCAGTTTTTCCCAACGTATGAGCAAGTCAACGTTTTATATCAAATGAATTTGAGTTTCTCTCAAGATAACAAAAAAAAAAAATTTGAAGAAAGCCTGGAATTCTGAAGTTTGTCTTAAGTTAACAAATATACACCTGCTTTAACAAATATTTTCAACATGATAATTTCGAGAAGTTTGCATGGATTCAAGAAGATCATTAACCCTAGAGCACCTTCTAGTTTATTTTTAAAGAAGAAAACCGTTTACCGATTTGTCTTTTGATATGGGCTTCGAAATGATATTTGGCAAGAAAAGACGGGATAGACTTTTTACTTTCAATAAAAGGATTAGTACTGAACATCCATTTCTAAGTGATACACCTCAAAGGATTTTAATTCTATTTTTAATTCTGCTTTTGGGAAGCAGGGTTTTCGGTGATCACTGTGGTAAGTAACGATGAAAAATTAACGAGGAAAAGGAAATTAGGATGTGACTAGCATGAGTCAATAGTTTAAGAAAATTCGCCGCGATATGCAGACTCACCATCCAATCTATTAAGATTACATAATAACCTAACCATATTATTCTGGAATTTAGTGAATTATATAAATAAATAAAATCTTCTTACTTATAACATAACATAAATTCTACATACATAAACGAGTTCTATGTATTTTTATTTTCCACTAATGATCTTGTAGTGTTAAATGTGCTACAAGTATAATACTGAAGCACTCAAAAAGTGACTTAAACCTTTTTGAGCCACTAAAAAATCTTCACTCAAAAAAGGAACCGTGACTTGAAAACAAGGAACCACTGAGTAAGCAATGAAATAAATTGAGTACTTTTAAATAACTTATGATATTTGTGAATGAATATCTTAATCGCACAAAGAATACAACCAAATTAAGAACTTTTTCTGGGTAATGTGATCTCAAATATCCATAAGAAGTAATTTTTAAATTAACTTCTAATATAACTTGTAATTTGAGAAATTCTTATGTAATTTAGAAAAAAATATTAATTTAGAAATTAATTAATTACAAATTTATTGTAAAGTTAAATTGAAAACATACCATATTTAATAAACTTACATAAAAATTACTTTTCTATTTCACTCCCTCTGTATTTAAGTACAATTAAATTAATTATAAACTCGTGACCTTTGGTAAAAATCCAAAGGTTATTTTTGCTCATAACTATATAAACACTATCTTTAAGAGTTTTCTTAACATAATGGTTACAAAACATTCTTTGTGTTCATTCATTTATTCCATGAATATAAGTTACACCTACATTGTTTCATTTTTAAGGATACAAAAATAAAGTATCCTTAACATACAAAAATAAGAAGTATAGATCAAAGGATTACTATCAGTATATCAGTAATAAATTATCAAAGCTACTAAAAACGTCCAATCCAACAACATGATTTAACTATATAATGACCATTTTAGTATGTGTAAAACTATAAAGGTTTAATATAAAAAATGCATTACTCGCAATTCACACACTAAATAAATAAATTCCTCCTAACAATTTATTACAACATTATTTGCAGTTGTCTTCTAATAATATTTATTCCATTAGATATCTGGTTTTTTATTTAATTTTATTAGTTAAAATTATCTAATTTTTAATTTGATTATCTAATGTTTAAGAATAGTAGATATGAATTCTGACAGCATTGGTTAAATCTTTTTGGCTATGACGTATGTATAACATTAAATAATAAGTATTTTTTAAACCTTTAGTTCGTTTTTTTCTCTCTTCCTCAAAGGATATATTTTTCTTTCTTCCTTTTTTATAGACTTCTTCGAGGATTTAAAGTTTTCAACTTTCTTGCCCCGAATATAATTATCTGTAGTAGACTCTTCCTTCATATCTGCTTGCAAAGTATTTCCTTTAATATCACATTTCGTTGTATGTTTAGATTTCACAGATTCAAGTATCTTTTTCGGACTACCTTTTCCTGTAATAATTTCTATTTGTTCACCTATTTTATTGGTAGGATTAAGTTTCCTCATCTTCAATCTCGTTAGAATAATATCTTCTGAAGGTGCTTTTACCTAAACAAAAAAACAAACAAAATGATAGAAAAATAAACTGTCCAATGAAAAATTTGGGTAGTAGGGTCGATACTAATTGAAGACCATAAAACATATATTCAAAGTACAATTACTATTACATTTCCGATTAAATTGGTAAGTTTAAGTATAAAGGATATTTATCATTGTATTTCAAAGGACTACAGTTATAGTAATGGCAGTGAATGGAAAGAAAAAAAATAACCACGACATTATAGTATAATATAATAGTATAACGAGCATAATCCGAAAAATACTACTACTTTTCTTGAAGTGACATAATCGCTAAATTCATGTCTTATCCTTTCAGGGTAACATCTCTCTAAACAAAATCTTTTTTTAATAAAATAATAGTTTTTCAAATATTAGTTTAAAAAACTGTGTTTTGAGAGGTATAACAAGAAACTTCTATAAACTTTATTTCAACAGAATTAACTTCCTAAATACGAATTAGAACACATCATAAAAAAACTTGCATACACAGTAATATGGTTAAAAAAAAGTGCTTGCTTTCTAAGCTCTTTTGTACTACTACTATTCCCTAAGATCCATACAATTCTTTTCATATTTATTTTCAGAATTAAAAAATTAACGTAATTAGGAATTTCTAATCAAAAGAAGTTCAATGTATTTTCGTTTATGTTAAGGATGAAATATAAAAAGAGAAATTAACCTTAACTTAAACATGATTTTAACGATATATTGCTTAGCCACAAATCTTTTTCATCGAGTTTCATGCCATAAAGCCACTCTTCAAAAGTCCAAGTTTTGAAATTTGAAAGAAGCTTCTTTAACAAGTAGAATTAATGAACTGAAGTACGTGTAACCATGTAGAAAATTTGGAAAGGGGTAATAGAAATTGATTACTCTACTTTCAACCTTGCGTATCTTTAAAAAATATCTGATTGCAGGCAAACAATCATGGATTGTGATTTTTAATGAAGTATTTTTTCAAAGTAATTACGCTCTTTTTAACAGGTTTAACAACCCATCAAGTAAGAGTGTTTAAACATTAATAATACCCTGACATCGACATGTGACAGTTGACTTGTGGATCACTTTCAAGCAGATGAAGAAAAGAAAATCGCAATTATAGCAGACTACCAACAAAAATCAGAAAGCTAGTCTTTAAATACGAAAATAGCAAATATTGTGATGCCAAAGTTAACATTAGATTGTAGTAGTAAAATTCAGTTGATTAAATATATTGGATAAATGAATTTGGTAGGTAATGCCACATTCTCAGGATTAATGCAACATCATATTTTCTTGCGAGTCATTGTATTATAGTGATGAAGAGAGAATAAAACCACTTTAAACAGTCTTCTTTGAATAACTATCAACGTAAGGATTTATGAAGATCACTTCCTCCAAAACACTGAAACAAGATTTCACGTCATTTTAACGCAAGAGCACCTACTGCACAATCCATACCTATCGATTTTTTTCTCTTTGAACAAAAAAAAATCTAATGTATTATATATTCACCATAGTATCTGTTTTAGTCCCTTCGTTAACAGTAATTATTGTACAATTTCTCTTATTCAGTGTAACAAATTTCGGTCCAACTGTAAGTCGAAATCATATTGTATAAGAGTGTCACAGAAAGACTGACACTTCTATTATGCTTCTAAGCATCATATTTTTCAAAACCACCACTAAACACCTCAGAGCAACTCTCGCCTACTCGCAGCGCAGCATTGCTTGAGAATCATTTGAAGTGATAGTGGAGTTTGACTGTTAGCAAGTCTTAATCATAACTTTATACAATCAAGGTTTTACTTCTGTTTAGCAAAAAGTAAACATTCATTTTTGATTTGATCCTGGATTTTCAATATGTACAATTAGTTAGAAAGGCCAATGCAACATTGATATGTGACTCTTGATTCTTCACGATTTCATTTCTCAAGTTCTGTGGAAAGGAAATGAAAACATAGGGTAGATAGATAGTAAATAAACAGTTATGCACGAGGTTATCAAATTAAGTATAGCCAAGATTTTATAAAATTTTCAACATCAATCGAATCCTCTTAATGAAGGATATATGTGATTGTTTCATATTGTATGCATTATAACTAGATATTACATACTACTAGATATACTGGATGTATGATAGGATAACTTATCCTATCATACATTTGCAATATTCTGTTAACTTTACTTGTTTTATTATTTTCATTGGTATGAAAACTTCTTCTTTATTTGCTATGGCAGTGCAGTTTGATTAAAAACGCCCTAGACACCCACAACGTTAACTTAGTAGGCGTTAAAGTCTATGCTGGGAATAAAAAGTAAAACCTAATCTTTTCTAGACTTAGTGAAGAAATTACAAGGTTGTAGAATATAACACTGCGCAAGAGACAAGTTAAGAGAACTGGAAATATATTCATTAAGTAACAAATGACAAACGAAGATACTTCCTCTAAACAGACCTAAGGATCATAGTTTCATTTCAAGCAACTAAACATCCATATATTCATTCAATATAGATCGACTAAAACAACCACGACACACTAGTAGGATTAATAGAATTTTTTTTATAAATATTATTTAGTTTTTATATAGGTTTTAAACGTTAACTACACTTGTTCTCTTCAACTTAAATCTTTCTCAAAAAAAGATGGTAGAATGTACAGTAATTCTGAAAGGATATTAACTATTCGTTTTTAGAATTAAAGTGCCATTAATAATGCAAGTTATATTTTGGTGACAGTATTTTTTAGGAAATGAAAGTTCATATTTTAAAACTCATATTAAACTGGAAACTGGCTTCAAAATAGTATACTCTCATTCGATACCATAGTCAGATTTATATCATATTGCTGTGTAGAATTTTTAACTAAAATTAAACACAGCAGTATCATACAAATTGTTTTGTCGAATCAATTACATCGTCACATTTGACACCCACAGATTTCATTTTATGGGTTCCGAAAAGAGAAGGCTTACAACAAAAGATCTAAAATAATTGCAGATATGAGAGTAGTTACTGAAGAAAAATGTGTCCAGTAGCAGAAGAAATGTTGCTGAAAGTTTTCACATCCATTCTTCACAATACAAAAAAGTGACTATTTCAACAACTTCATGAACAGAACAGCGACTATTAATTTCAGTAAGAAACAGTAAAAATGAGTAAAAAACAGTACCGTAGATTAGAGTACATATTCACATTACTCTCTATTGGAAATATATGAATTTTCCCTTAAGAAAGAAAAGAAAATAGGCGGACTTGACAAAATGGTCAAAATTGATGAATTTTTGTTTTTTATAAATCAAAGAATAGCTGTGCTTTGCCCTAAAAGATAATTATATATTCGTATTGTATTTGCAAGAAGTTGGACCAATATTTTACAACAAACCAAGAACATACTAGCTACCATGAAACATATTTGTTTTATAACCTGAGATTACTTGGGTGAACACCAAACAAAAGAACTACAATTATCTGGGTACATTTACTCACCTTACGGTGAATTACAAATATAACTTTGTGAATCCGCAAACACAAGCCTCATCTAACATATTGAGATAATGTAAAGTATGGCAAATTGACAGAAAGAAGGTTACATCCGTCAATTTTTAGATACCTATTTACAAAAATTTCTAATCAGGCAAAAATTTAATCATTTTATCATTCATTACATTTAATACTATATTGACTATAAAAGTTTATAAAAATAAATAAATTCCAACCCTCATGGTAAGAATGTGAACTATCTGTGATACAAGAAATCATATCTTGTATGAAATGATATCTGAAAATATCATTTGCATCTGTGATACTGATGGTTTGCGTTAACTAGAAAGTTTAATTACTAAATATGCTTGAAAATTTTTTTAAAGAATACCAGTTGTTTTAGGATATCTGAGGAAACATTCCAGTCTTCGGCATGCATCACAAATACAATCACGTTAAACTGAAAGAAGAATTAAAGTGAGATCAATAATCAATTACCTGGAAATCGTAACTCAATCCTTTTGCCAATAACTTCCTTTGCATTTTAATTAAGTTCTTGTGGGCTTTTTTAATGTACGAAGAATCATCGATAGCGTCCACACTTCGGTTCCTTTCTTCAATGGCCGCTCTCCGCGATGCGCCAGGTTTCAAATGGTTAACCTTATCTTTAAACATTGCTGGTCTCTGTTTTTCAGGCGGAACCAAAACTGCTGAAGTTAGAAAGCGAAAATAGCATATAAGCTACATTAAATATGACAACTTGTAGACAAAATATGACACAATTTTAATTTTCACAAATAAGTTCTAATGAAAAATAGTTTCTGTCCAACGAAATGTAAGTTAAAGTTTATTATCAGGCCTGTATATATATGTATGACCTTAAGAAAACCGACAGAAAGAATTACTACAAAGTTGAGCTTGAAGTAATGGCTTTCACACATTTACAACTGCTTAGTACAATGTAACCGAGAGAGAACGCGACGCTACCGAGATATCTCATATGTATTATTCAAGGTCAATCAGATGATTGAGTTAATATTATATTCATCAAATAATATTTTTTTTTTCTAAATTTCATAAATATTCAACTCATTCCAAATTATGAGTAACTATGAAGTTATACTGAATACAATTTCTGAAAAACAAAATAAACCATCATCAGATTTAGCCATGACAAACTGTGAAATAATGATAACATTTTCAGAGTAGGATGCTTGATTTCCTTTACTACTTCAAAGATATTTTCTTTAAACAGATATTCAATAAAGAATTATGAATAAAAATTGTTAATTTTAGTTAACATGAATTCTTATTAAATAAGTTTATGCAATGAAACAAACGATTAGGGTGAGAGTCTTGCATGTTCATCATTTTAAAAGCAAAACTCTTATTTACTGCCACACTAAGATTGCATTGTAAAAACAGATAGGGTAAATAAATGGAATTTACGAAGTTGGAAAAGCTAAAGGTATGCAAACTACAAAAAAAAGTTACCTTTTACTATGCGGTTGAACATTAAATAATTGTTCATGGTATCAGCAGCTATCCTTGCTACATCAGAGTCCCTGAATTGAACAAACGCATATCCTTTTGATCGCCCCGTCAACTGAAATGTAAATAAACAGATGTGCCGTATTCTCACTTAATACTGAAAACGTGAAACACAATCAAGATTAAGCACCTTGCTTCGAGGTAAATACACCCCAGAAACTGCTCCAAACTGTCCAAAATAGTCAGTAAGTTCCTTTTCATAAAATCCATGTGGGATATGAGACAAATGAATAACACCTCTCTTTTCTTGTGGATTCAAACTTCCCTTCTTCAACCCCTTCTTCTTTGTAACATACCTTATACGCTAAAAATTGACTAAGTTCGATAAAATCTTCCAGTAAAAATTAAAAACACCTCCATATTCGGATACTAATTCCATACAAGAAAACTAAATAATGCAAACAAAAACAAAAACAATACTCACTTTAACTCTTGACTTTCCACTCTTTTTAACCTGCTCCGTTAAACCACTTTCTTTTACTTTCCTCTTTTTCAATCCCATTTTGAATATGTGCATTAAGCCATGTGAGTATTACGAACGACCAATAATGAACGCGCATTTTTAAGATAGCAGTGTTGACCTACCGACCCTTTATCTTTCAAGTTATTGTTAAATTATTTTAAAATTGAAAGTTATGCCATTAAATCCAAATATAATCTCTCAGGAAATTACTTATGACCTGCTATACATAACAACGGAAAAATGAATACAAAGCAATTGAAAAAAATTTAAAATGGCCTACATTCAACTTTACTAAAGGTAAACAAACATCAAACTTCTTGACAACCAATTGATTTTTTGTTTTATTTTTATTTAACTATCGTTTTGAATGAGAGACATGCATTAGCTCCAACCATTTCCAATTGTTCTAATCGTCCTATAACACGTACATTGTTTTGTGTTCCAGTTGATCAAATGACACGTATATTAGTTTGGGATCGGATAAGTCAGTTTTATAAACTCCGGCTATATGTATGTATCTTGAAAAAAAGAAATCTAATTGATCATTTCAGTTAGTTCTTACTATCTCGTTCTAATTACGACTTTAAGTTATATTGGCTTATATGTCTAAACAAGAAATGTTTTGTTTGATATGTAGTTATGGTCACCCAAGAACATGATATTGTTACCAAAGTTAAACTTCAATAAATCCGTCAAACGGTATGGCTTATATCCTCATCACAAGCTTTCAGATTGAATCATTAGTCAAAATTTTTATATTTCATTGAATAAAAAATATTTGTAGTTTTAAAAATCTGAGAATTTTTTGAGTTTTTGCTTTGTTTCATCCATGATAATGCCAAAATTTCAAAACTCAATAGTTAGGAGTTTAGGAGAAAAAATGTTGTCTAAAAACACATTTTAGTAAAAAATGTTTGTTTATCATTCATAATTGCTCCAAAAAAATAAGGTTCATCTACACCAGAGTTGTCCAAACTTTATGGGGACGCGGGCCACATTCGGCAAGGAAATTAGATCGCGGGCCGCAGTACCAGATGTAAAAAAAACACGTACATGTAAATGAATCTTTATAATTATCATAAAAACACATATTATCATAAAAAAATTATTGACAAGTATGGATAAGAATCAACCCTTAAATATATTCGTTAAAAATATTTAAGGAAGTACGTAAAACGGTACAGTTTGCTTAAAATTCAGTGGGATGGGTGTGCGTGCATTTTGGAAGCCAGCTCCTTTGTGTCAATGTCATCTGAGGTTAAGGCTAAACGAAGGCAGGCTTCGAGAGATGTTTGATTAAGTAGATTCCTCTCTTTGGATTTAATCGACTTCATTGCGGAAAATGCTTCTTCACAAAGTAAAAAACAACTTTTTTCGAATATAACTCAATAGATGTCTAAATAATACTAATTTTTAAAAGAGGCCGCGGGTCGCATGCGGCCCATGGGCTAGACTTTGGACAACCCTGATTTACACTATGAGACCTATTTTTGTGTAAAATATGAGTTTGATCCATCAAAAATTGTGGCTTATATCCTAATAACTAAATTATTAGTCATTATATGGAGCCACATTACTGGAAGTGCTAAAGACATGTGGTATCACGTACATATCTGCTATAGAGCATATAATTGAGAAAAAAGACATTACAATATTACATTAAATTTGAAAATCTCATCCTCTAAGACCAGTATAGGTTTAAGGATACCAAGAGTTGAAGAAAGTGTAAGTAGTATAAAATTATAAATACGAGGACTGCGCATGCGTGGCCACTGATCCCATGAGCATTCTCTAATTTGAGAATGTAAAGATATCATTATCAACCATCATACCTCATCTATCGCTGGTGAAGTCACCCGACCGGTTTCGCAATGGCTGTATCATCAAAGGAACTAACATTACCTTAAATCACGGATATAAATACCTATTTTAACTCAATGGTGCCAATATATATGCCTAAATTTCCTACCTAACAGTTTTATTTTATTTTGTTTAATCTGTTTTTATCTTTTAAAATTTAAGCCGTCTCTGTCCTATCCCGTCCTGTCGTCTTTTCATGTTTTTTATTGGTTTAAATATTATGTCTGCCTGGTGTTTGATTTGTTCGTTTATTAGGTTATCCATATTTTTGTGTATATATTTCCATTTCTTCCACTACATTTAATCTTTTACTCTTTTTGTCCTATTTTAATTAATTTCATTGAGTCTTCAATACTGTCAGGTTCATATCCGCGTTTTTTTTAAACGGTTAGCAAAATTTGATTTATTCGTGTTATTTACATAATGGGGGCCAGGCTAGCTCAGTGGTTCCGTGCTCACCTCTGAACTGGTAGAACCGGGGTTCAATCCTCACCTGGCCCTCGATTTATTCACGCGGGAGGTGAATAAATCTGAGCACGTCGTCCCTCGGAGAAGGACGTTAAACCGTCGGTCCCGAGCCTGTACGATGTCAGGTACTCGTTAAAGATCCCTACTCTAAATACATTTGAGTTAGGCAAAATTTAGGACTCCCACTGTAGAATCAATCTTCATTGTGTGGTATCACAAAGGGCCAATGCTTGGCCTACGTGTGTTCCCTTGTGGGACTGCCACTGCAACCTAACTTAACCTATTTACATAATCATTAATATGTTCTTTAAATCTTTGTTTTAATGATTTTCCAGTTTACCCTATGTATATACATTGTCATTGTATGTATAAGTTATAAGTGAGTTATAAGTTATGTATAAGTGAGTTATCATTGATGAAATTTCACGGAACCAAACACATCGACAAGGACAACAGCAACAATAGCAACAAAGACCAAGACACTACAAAGCTGAGCAAAAGGAGAAGGGGATGAGTTTCCTAAACAAATGGATCAACAATAGGAAGAAGATGCATTTGAAAATTGGAAGAAATCATTATCACTTGTGCGGACCTGGAACTGCATTAGAGCAACGTCTTGAACGTGGTGATGAAGGAATCAATAAGCCAGATGATGCTTACAAAGAACATGACATTGCCTATAGCCAGAGCAACAAACTGAGTGATAGACATGCCGCCGACAAGGTGTTACAGAAGAAGGCTTGGAAAAAGGCAAAGTCCCTGGATGCAATTTATATGAATGTCTCACATCACTATTGGTGGCTGGAGCAGTGAAGAGAAAACGAGTGCTTGGACTTGAACTCAAGAAGAAGAAGAAAAAGATGAGAAATGTAAATAAAAAGAGGAGGATAAAAAAATGTAACAAATAGTGTTTTTTAAAAAATATATATTTCCTCAATTTACTTTTATTTTTCTCTTTTATTTTATATTTTCTCTTTTTTCTTTATCCATTCCTCTTTATCATAACCTTGAAATTTTACAAGTACATCGCCATTTTTGCGTTTCTTTACTATTTTTTTCAATTAAATACACATTGGGTACATTGGTCTTTTGTAATTCATGCTGGTAAAATCGGCCTCTAACGTCCTGTCCATTGTCATCTCGTAGCTGGTAAGTCACAGGTAGGGTGGGTAGAATCTTGCTGATGTAGAAAACCTCAGTGGGCCAATTCCTCGTGTAGCCTCTTTCAAATGTAGTTCGAAATTTGCTAATTCTCACTGGAGTGTTTAATGCAAGCTTGCCAGGTGTTTTTAATTTGTCATGTCATTTTCTAACAGCATTAACACATTAGCAACTCTTTCTAAAATTTCCTCTTTATTCACTCCTTTTTTAACTCTACTCGGTGCCATTCCAATGGTTCGATGATATGTGTTATTGTACTGTTGCACAATCTTTGGGAGAATATCAAAAAACCTATAGGATCCTTGAAGGGAGAAGTGTTTAAACATTCTTCCCCTTAGTGTTCTATTGAACCTTTCACCAATTGAAGCCTTCATGGTGGAAAATGTCCTGTAGTGGATTATACTGTTCTTTCGACAAAGCTCTGGAAAATCCCTGTTGAAAAATTCCCTTCCAGCATCACTGTGTATATATTTTGGCTTGACTTTTACCCTGGTCAAATGGTCTTAAAACGCTCTAGTCACATTGTCACCAGTCTTTCTCTTGACAGGGATGACCCAAGCATATTTGAAAAAAGTACCGATAATTGTCAGCAGGTAGTTTACCTTGTTATAATTGATAAATCAGCGTACATCAACCAGGTTCATTTGCCATGTATTATGAATGGAAGGGAGATGGTGGCAAAATTTAATTTTGTCCCTCTATGAAGTTTGTAAACTGAAATTTGTTTCTCAATCGACATTATTAGTAATATATATCATTCTCTCTCAATTCTTCGAGTATAGACTCAATTTCATTGGAATGTGCAGTGTTGCCAGCTTTATATTCAGCAGTGAGAAGATCCAGCCTTGAGACGAGTTCATTCACGTCATTGTAATATTCATAAACCGGTTTTCCAACTTGCATTAATCCTCTGCCTCGTCTTCTCGGTGTTCCAGGTGTGAGATTTGGTTTTCTCGAAAAAAAAGTTTTAATTATACGAATATATTTAATGCCTGAATTTCATTGATTTGCTGCTCCGGAGAGTAGTAGCGTTTGTGTGCATGAGTCAACTCTAGCAGATTTTTATATTGATGTAAATCATTGGTGTATTGGGTAGGATTCTTGAGAAAAAGCAAGCTCAATAGATCGGGTGTTGCAGTGATCCAGTCTCCCTTGACAAAGAATTGATCTGTAGTAGCATCTCACAATGCAACTTCACTATCACCCAAACTGAAAACACCAGTGGGGGTAACACGAAAACCATAAGTTGTGTCAAAATCATCCATACCTTCTTCTAGTCTCTTTAGAATAAATGGTCTAAAAGAAGGAGGTAAATGTTGCAATTATTGTGCTGCATATTGTCTACCTTTCGGTGTTTTGTAGGCTTCTTGAATCGATGGAGAATCGTAGATAGCTGGTTCTGCTTCTTATGCTCCCCATTCAGTACTTGTCCCAATGAATGCGGGAGATCTTAATGCAGATTATGGTTTAGGAGTTACCGTTTCACTCTGTTCACTTTTCGGTTCCACCTTTACCTTTAGAGTCTTTCCACTCAATTTTTGCACCAAAGATTGGATGGGTTCAACAATGGGCGTAGCACTTTTTCTAAAATAGTCGTCTACAAAACGGTTTCCCTGTCTGTATATGCGGTATTTTGACCTAATGTCATTGGCTGGTTTAATAATATCCTCTTGTAAGCGTACATCCTTCTCAGGCGCCATTGTCTATCCGACGAGGCTCTCCACTGTCTGCTATTATTATATTTTTTCTAAATCCCTTATAATTTGATGGTACAGCATACCACATAGAGTATGTACAGATGCATGTATTCGGTCCACAAGTCGCACCTGGTCGGCTCCATATACAAGTGTCATAATGTCCAGATTGCTGCAGTCTACTGATGCATCTGTTGGAATATTCCTTTAACTTGCAAATATTTGTATGAATGCATCAATAGACATCGGCTTTTTCATCATAGATCATCACATTTTTTATTGGTTCCATATAGCGGTGGTAGGCTGGCAACGATGCAATAGCTGACAACTCTTCCATTGTACTGAATAATGCAGCAGGAGGGTGGGAGACTATGTATGATTTCTCCCACCACCATCACCACTCTGTTCAGATTGTGATGTATTCTTCAAAGTTTCGCCGATAACTCCCTCTATCCAGCGGGTAGTCTTTTACAATTGTTAAAAATCCATATTTTTGTTTCGAACATTCTTTAAATTTGTCGTAAAATTCACTGATGTCAGTGTTGACTTGATCGCTATAAATATGTTTCAAATTCAATCCATCTACTGGTAGTACGATTAAAACATTGGCGTTTTCTCTTAGATAGTGTTTATAGGTTCCACGATACGATTGTGTCAGCAATAAGCAGTTGATGTGATCATGACGTCCACAGGTAAACAGTGATTTGATAACATTTATCTTCTCATAGAGGGGAATGTCGTCAAACAGAACTAGGCTTCCACTTTTTATATCATGTTTATTCAAATCTTGCACGTTTGAACATGCAAAATAGTCAATTTCGGGAATATGAGAGAACATTTCTTTCAAGTAAACATACTTGGGTTGATACAACGTTTTGCTGTAAATGTAAACATATGAAAATGATAATCTGTTTGGGTGTGTCAATAGTGAATATGCAACATTTGACTTGCCACTATTGGATGGTCCAACAATTATAGCTCTGATATTAGTAGGAAACAGTGTCTCTGGTAAAACTGTCGTTTCACTGTACGGGGTTTTATCCACAACAGGTAATGTGGTTGACTGTTTGACAAACTTCATGACAAACAAAAGGTATGTAAGCTGTCAACATGAGTGATGAGCGTATTATACACTGCACGGTGATTGTGATGGACTCTATCACTGTCAAGAGGAGAAGAAGCATAGCAAAGGAAGAAGAAGAAAGAGAAGATCCCCCTCCCGCTGCCTCAACAGGAAGGCGGTTTCCTCCCACTAATCTTGGCGGGTTTAGGTGCACTCGGTGGTGTTGTTAGCACAGGGACAACTGTTGCGAAAACAATTGCCCATAATAGAAGGGAAAATGAATGAATGCAAATGGAGAGGGAGAAATTTAACGATGCCAGCAGACATTTGAAGGAATTGGAAAGGCTGGGTCAGCAGATGGTTGTGCAACAACATCATGGCGGCAGCACAAGTGGTAGGGGTCTGTACATTAAAAAGAAAAAGACTCAACAGAGGAGGAGGGAAACAGGTGTCTATGTGAGAAGAAAAAAAATTCCAACCAACAGGGCATTGACTGACCTTGACATTCTAGAACTGGCCAGACAACACTACTTTAAACATTTTAGAGGCGTATTCTCAAGAGATAATCTACCAAAGAGACCGTGGAAAAAGGGAATGCGCTATAGTCAACTTGGACAAATTCAACAATCCAGGCACCCATTGGGTAGCATACGTGAAAAACAATAACAATTTAGTGCATTATTACGACAGTTTTGGTAACCTCCCACCATTTCCAGAGTTTATCAAATATATGAATGGATGCAGATTGTCTACAACCGGGAGAGACACCAGTCTAAACCATATAATTGTGGTGCGTTAGCGTTGAAATTTATTCTTAAACAACAAGAGGACTGGAAACCATGTCTAATATATTCATCATTAAGGGAAATAGCAGCGAATTCTCCTGTGAATATTTCCCTCTAATACGACTCGATGACGCTGCTGACTGTTCCCTTGGCCTCATGTCGTTAAAAACATTCAATTCTACACCAAATATAACAGAGGAAAATAATCAGCTGAATTTTTTAAACCATTCCAGAGTGATTACTATACCCAAAGGACTTTATGAAGTCGATAATTTCAATGAGTTTTTAAGCAAGCAGACGCCAAAGGTTCAACTGCGCGCTAACCATGCAACCTTGAAATGTGAAATTAATTCCCCTCCCACTGGACTTTGGGCGGGAAAATTCCATCGGTTCCCTGTTGGGACTCTACAACAATCAGACAATTCTTATAAATACATGGACTTCTTCCGACCGAATAGCAAATGTTCTTAAGGCGACAAACGTAATGTTGAATGCACATATGTCCGGCGCCTATAGGAATAAACCCAGCCACATTCTGTACAGTTTTGTCATTAAAAGCCAGCCTGGATATTCAATCAGTGAAACACCATCACCAATAATCTATTTACCAGTCATACCAAGAACGATGGACGTCATTTACATTAGATTGATTGACGATGACGGTGTACCCTTTGATCTGCAGGGAGAAACAATCAGCGTAGCATACATTGGAAAAAGAAAGGGGTCTATTTGGATATCCAAATCACTATAAATATTGCCAACGAGACAAATGATAAATAAGATATTATTATCAACCGTCATACCTCGTCTATCGCTGTTGAAAAAAAAAAGGCGATTTCAACAGCGATAGACGAGGTATGACGGTTGATAATAATATCTTATTTACTAACCTCTGTGGCACTAACAAAATGCATGTATTTAACAAATGATAAAGTTAGTCGCCCACATTCTTCAGAGAGGTTAGCATTGAAAATTAGAGTGATTTTAAAGAAATTAGGACTACGATTGAAGAAATGCTGAATGTTAAATCATCTCCACAATTTGATGACACCATTACTGGAAATCAATATCACACGTACGCGCCAAACCCGTCGAGTTTTGACGAAAATGATGAAACTCGCATCACAATTAATCAACAGGACCGTTATGCATATCTCCACGACAGCTATCTCTACATTGAAGGCAAAGTGTTTAAATTTGGACAGAATAGCAAGAAGGAAGTGAAGGAAGGAGTGTGACTTCATCACAATTGGACTAGGATATCCAAGTTAATTTGATTGAGTAGGAACTCGAATTGTGAATGACACAGGAATGAAAGGTAATGTTTATTATACAAGCTCGACACACTGACTGACTGACCCCCTCCTCGAGGCCAGCCTTGATAATCTGTCTTTGTGCGTAAACAAAGACTCTGACCCGTGTATGCCGGCGGTACAGCCACCGCCAACTCCGCTAACTACTCCCCCCAGTCTTTGATCACACACAGAGGGCATAACAAAACAACAACAAAATAAATGCACAAATAAATTACTTCTGTTGAATCTAATATTACTTCAATAATGATAATAACAATAATAAAATCACAAATAATTAATAAAAACGCAATAAAATCTCTTCCACTAAATCTAGCTTTAATTACAATATTCATGGTAATTAAAACGGATCAACTCATTCAGGTGGCGGCCGGTCCGCTCTTTGCACTCGACTCAGTTCTTTAAGATGGCAAACCACACTTGTACGGGTACCCCGCCCCACCGGTCACAAGCGCACACATGTCAGTCGAGGAATGTGGAGAGCTCGTATGGTCCGGTAAACCGAGGTTCGGATTTCCGGCGCCTTTGTGAATTGCGGCGATACACCATGTCCCCGACTGGAAATAAAGACAGCGGGTCCTCCGCCCGAGCGTTCAGACGAGCCACACGAGCATCCCTTGTCAGCATGAACGCTATCTCGAAGACCGGGCATCTGCGTCCTGAAGGGCGAGTGGCGCATGATGAGTCGTAGCATGGATACTCAGGTTGTAAACCAACACTGCTCTGGCCACCACTTCGCATCCACCCACACCCTTGCTGAGTTTCAACAGCCTTAGATGCTCAGTAAGTGTCCCATGAAATCTCTCCACAGTTCCGTGGGAGTGCGGATGATCTACCGTGGTCCAGTGGCCCTCGACGTGAAACTCCACCAATAGTTGGTGGATGACTCTATTATCGAACTCTCGGCCCTGATCTAGAAAAATCTGCAGTGGACAGCCATGCGCGGCCCACTGTTGCAGAAGTGCCTTTCGGACAGTCGCTCCTTTCTTGTCCCGTAGAGAACATGCTGCGGCCATCTTGGAGTAAACGTTGATACAAGTTAAAAACCACTGGCCTTCGTACGAGAAGAGATATATCTCTTCGCAACTCCGGGGTCCATTCACGGTGGCAGTCCACATTTGCGTTATTATGACTGGGAAGCGATCGTATTTTGCTTTATTGCATACCGCACAGCTCTGGATTACCTTGGTGATGGTCTTCTCCATTCCCAGCCAATAATACAATTGTTTGAGTTTCCACACAGTTTCCTGTATACCCCTGTGGTTGTTAGGTTCCTCGTGATACTGTTGAATGATATGGTGTTGGTGCTTCGGATCTGCGATGGTCTCCACCATGCGGTTGCATCAGATGAACCGCACAACCTGCCTCACATATCCTCGTTGGATGAGATTGATGATCTTATCCTTCATGCCCCTGGCGTCTGTCGCTAAGTAGTAGGTTTTCCCCCTATGGACAGCCCCGTTTAAAGCCTCTGCCAGTGCAGCAGGACTTGCTGGTATCCCTCCGGAGATAACTGTTCGCCTAATCGGACCATATTTCTGTAACTCCGCTTCATAGCTTCGCAGGAAGAGGACTTGTTTGCGTTTCCGGTTAACGATCTCTTCACAGGTCTGCAACTCCATATTCTCGACTGGTGGCACTCCCTCTTCCTCAACTCTCTCTGTAGCCGAGGGCCCAGCGACAGCAGCTGTCTGCCTCTAGGGACACCGGATTTACTTGTCGGGAAAGCAAGTCAGCCACGACATTCTCCGTCCCTTTCTCATGGCGTATTCGGAACGTACACTCTGCCAACCTTTCCTTCCAGCGGGTTACCCGAGCAGAAGATTCCTTCATCCGATCAACCCACAACACAGGTTTGTGATCGGTCAGGAGGAAGAAGTCTCGGGCAGGAAAAAAATAACACTCACTCAGAGTGAATTGTTATATATAATTTTTGACAAATGGAAAGAAAAGTGGTATTTATTAAAAACTAGGAACTCATGAAACTCTCAGTATTGTAATTCTATAAAAGACCAAAAATATAAAACATCATTCAAAATTGGAAACATCTTTGAAGAAAATAAATGAAATTATCCTACGTCTTAAATTAAGAAGTATTCCCATTTTTTCTTAGATGTCTCTAACATTTGTTAGACAAAATAGAAATATTTGTAAGTTTTAAATGGGAAATTTTGTCTTAACTATTCAATGTAGAAGGAAGACAGATTATACTAATGATACTCGTACTATATGCATCAGTGGTGTGATATACAAAAATAAGCATATATATTGATACGTGCATCAGTCACTATCTGAACTACCTCCAGGAATGAAAGACTAATAAACATCTCCCTTTTAGACATTTATATTATACCTAAATGGAACATTATTTATTACATACCCAAGAAGTATGATATTATGTTACTTATGGTAAAGTTGAGTGTAGGCCAGTCCAGTTATTTTAAGATGGCTTCAAAGTCTGCATAAATGACAATCGGTATTTTGAATGTCAACTTGTATTTATTAAATTTTAAATCATGTGTAGGCATCTTTGAGATGCAAGACTTTTTCTTCTGACACAATTGTCTATAAATTAATAATCGTTTATTTGCTCTTTTACCATCACGATCTGATTTCTCTGTGTAACAAATCTTACAGACAAGGGTGTAAGTTGACTTTGTTTTGGCTGTTGACTTTGAATTTGATGACGTATCATCTTTTGAAAATTTTTATATAACAAAAATGAGTATTTTCATCCTTGTGAATCAACAATAAATCACGGTGGTCATTATTTTCTGCATCTACAATTTTCAATGGGTAAATTGAATCCTTTTCATCTAGTGCAAAAATATTTATCGAAATATTGTTGACTTGTTCAAATTTGGGTGTATCAGCCAACTCTACCGGTCCTGTTTCACCAAACATTAAAAAATTATACTTTTGTAGCAGTTTGTTATATTTTTGAACTTTTTCAGGATGAAAATCAATAAACTTACTGAAACCTGCATAGTTGAAGCACAAGTTGTCTGTATTCTTGACGTTAATGACTAAATAATTGTTTTTAATGTTTAAAGGTAACTCAATAAAGGAAGAAACTGACAATGGATTGTGTTTATTTATACGAAGCTGCATTTGTTTGACACATTTAAGTTGCCAACCTGAGCCTTTTGTCTTCATATTGTCAAATTCTTTTCTAAGTTTGTCAAATGTAATGTTAATTTCATCATATAAATCTATGGTTCTGTACAAGACACGATTTCTTATCTTTAAATTAGCCTCGAGAATCTCTAATGTCTGTTTGGTCATGACTACATCTACTATTACATTATATTTTACGATTTGTTCAGTCTGTAAACAGTCAGTAAATAGGGCCACAATTTCGCTTTGGACATGACTTAAAAAGTCATCTAGAGTATTGGTAGTCAACATATTTGGAATTTGATGTATCAAAAGTCTATTTTTATATGAAGTTTCTATTATCTGAGAAAATAGTCTAGTGAAACGTTTTTTAAAAGGTAAAGTCTGTAAGTCATAATCTTCAAGTTTTCTCTTTTCCCCAGACTGCATTATATCCGCTCCTTGAATTCAAATGAACGCTTCCTATTTATAACTCCTTTAAAAGTTACCCCCAGCTGTTTTTCTTCATATGTTTCTATCTGGTTATCAGTTATTTCAATATTGTATCTTTGTGGAAGAATCTGAGAGCCGTATCTGCTATTATCAAACTATATCACCGCTAATACTCTTTCACCACATCCTGTGTTTATTCTGCTTAAATGAATAATTTCGCACTCTTTACCAACATCCAAATCAGTCGCCTTAATGGTAACTGTGTTGTTTATTCTGTTTAGTTTTTGATCCATAATTCTAAAATAATGAAAGTTTTAATATAAAAAAAAAAAGAATTTACTTGTGTATGTGTTAGTAAAGAAACTTCAACTTACTTGAGATATGATGAGTGCTGCTTGCTGTAGCTGTGTCTTCTGAGGAAACTGTGAATAGCACGGATTCGATGTGGGGTTATATAGCAGAAAGGGGACGCAGGGTGGGGGTTATGACGCAATAAAAGGTGCATTAGAGGATGAGTAATCAGGATGTTGCTTGGCTCTGGAAAATGATAAAGCTGTTATTTCCCACGGCATTCAATTAGCGAACTCAGTGGAATGTAAATTAGCCATGTAGACTGCTGCAAGAGATCAGGGTACTGTAACCAGGTGTTTGGAGGCTGAAGTCATAATTGGCTGACGCAAGGCTGTGGGACAGGTTATTTTGTTATTTCCTATGGCTGAGATAAGTGCTATGTAAATTAGCCGGGTGTCCTAAAGGAATAAATTAGGTGCTGCAAGAGATAAGCGGAATGAAAATTAGGCAGGTGTTCTAAGGTACGAAAACGGTTTGATAAGTCCGTGACTTTTTGAATAAAACAAATTTTTTTCGGCAAAGAAACATTTTATTTTTCTACTTAGTCACCTTTTAGCTCAATACACTTAGTCCAGCGTTTTTCTAATTTTTTATTCCCTCCAAATAATACGTTTTCTCAAAGCTCTCAAAATATACGTTTGTTTCGGTAATGACTTGTTCATTCGACTCAAATCTCTTACCACCCAGCCATTTCTTTAGGTTTGGAAACAGAAAATAGTCGCAGGGGGCTAAATCAGAAGAATATGCTGGATAGGGTAGCAGTTCGTATCTCAATTCGTGGATTTTGGCCATCGTAACTAGACAAGTGTGCACACGTGAATTGTCTTGATGGAACAGCACTTTCTTCTTTGCCAAATGCGGCCGTTTTTGCTTCAAATCAACGTCGAATCTGTTCAAAGCTGTGAATAATATTCGCCGGTGATCGTTTTACCTTTCTCAAGGTAATCGATGTGAATGACACCATGTGCATCCCAAAAAACTGTGGCCATGACTTTGTTGGCTGACAGACTCTGTTTGGCTTTCTTTGGTCCACGTTCGCCCACAGCCACCCACTGTTTCGATTGTTCCTTGGTCTCTGGCGTGTTGTGATGGATCCATGTTTCGTCCACAGTAACAAAACGGCGCAAAAATTCGTCCGGATTACGGCTGAACATCGCTAAACACTCTTTTGAAGTGGTCACACAATGCGCTTATGATTGAGTGTAAGCAATCGCGGCACCCATCTCGTGGAGAGTTTTCTCATGTCCAAATATTCGTGAAAAATATGATGTACCCGTTCAGTTGAGATGCTTACAGCATGAGCCAACTCTCGCACTTTCATTCTCCGATCATCCAATGTCATTTCATGGATTTTATCGACGATTTCCGGGGTGATCACTTCTTTTGGTCGAACTGAACGTTCGGCGTCACTAGTGCTGGTACGACCACTACGGAACTCTGTAAACCACTTCTTAACCATTCAAACTGATGGTGCCGAGTCCCCATAGTATTTATCAAGTCTTTCCTTAGTTTCAGTGATGGATTTTTTACGTAAAAAGGAATGCTTAATCATTACACGAAATTCACATTTTTCCATTTTCGTAAAAATACACGAGGTTGTCTGCTTTGAATGACTCTCAAACACCGACTGCACGTGGTAGCTGGCTCATAATTAGACAGTTGTCCACTAATAGATTACAGACGACGGCAGCACTGTCACATTCGGAGTAACTGCGCATGAAATTAAAAAATTCACTGACTTATCAATCTGCCCTCGTAATAAATTGTCTGACGCACGATATAATTGGAATGTAAATTAGCCAGGTGTCTTAACGACATAAATTGGCTGACGCAAGGTTGTGAGAATGGTTAAGACTGTTATTTCCCACGGCATTGTATTAGAAGAACTCAGTGGAATGTAAATTAGCCAGGTGTCCTAAAACAATAAATTGGGTGATGGAAGAGATAAGTGGAATGCAAATTATTCACATGTTCTAAGCTAATAATTTAGGTGAAGCAATAGTTGGGTAGGAAACGTGTGGGAAATGTTTGGGATGTTATTTCATATGACTATAAATTGCGAGTTTAGAATTTCCAATAAAGAATCAAAAAATATAAATTATAGGCCATTGAGGTAATGTTTCAAAACAATCTAAATATCAATCTGACCTTTGCTGAGTGGTTCCGTCCGGCTCAGAGGGGAACTTAAATACCACGGTCAATCGGCATTTAGCGTCGTTCGCTATAGCACTTCATTATTTTACTTGATTTAACTCTATCTTTATTAAAACTCTTCACATTAAAATACAACAGATGAACAAACTAATGCGAAAAATTATTAAATAATCTTGTTATTAATTAAACGACATACATGTGCAAGTACAATTCAAATTAATATTAAATTAGAGTTTATATTAAATAATATCACCAAGAAAATATTATTTATATTAATCTGACGCAATATCACTCACATAGTGATACATTCAATCCAATATTGGCATTTTTTTGTCGCGCGAGATAATTTCATCTCGATTATTACATTTATTATCAAAATAACATAATATGATACACATGTTTATAAATGCTATTTATGAACGAGTTTTTTTCTTACGAATTTATATTTAACTAAAATAATACATCTTTCGACATTATCCTGAGCCTGCATTGCCGCGATTATCCATCTGATTAAAATAATATAAAACAACTAGCAAATGTACCCGTCTTTGACGGAATCAAAAATTCTATTATACTTGGTATTCCAACATATCAATTATAGTATTATACTAATACTATAATTAGAAATTATAGAATAGTAGAAAACACCATTATTAGTACAGTGTTAAACAAATGCCTCTGTATACACTACATTAGCTGTTTGTCCTTCAGGTTCATGGAAGAACAGTCAGTTGAAACCTCTGACTATTGAGCAAGTAAACTACAGTTGACCATGTGAGAAAAACTTGGTTTCGCTAACTTGAATTCCTGCGTTAGATAAAGTCTCCCTTTGTGACTTAGTTAACGTCATTGCGAAATAGACTCTGAGGGGACCTTGCAATCATTTGAATGGATACAGACAGTGGTTCGGAAGACTCCCCAATACCACATCCAGTCATTATGTCCGCCTCTGTGGCATATCTGTGTAGAGCACGAACTCAGAGTCGTGTCCCGTTGCACAGTTTTTGGGTCACTCATGTTTCGTAACATGAAATTTGTTACTGCTATAAATTGCAGCATCATTGGTGCTCCTACTTTAAGTTTTTACTCATGAGCAGGCAGTCCAGGAGAAATAAATTCAGAGTCAAGAAATTCAATTAGATAATGAACTGCTTCTTCATCACTAATCCAATCTCTTTACTGACTTGTAAGTTCTTTCCTCGGCTTCATATAGCGTAAGAACTTGTTTGTTGATTTTTCATGCCTGTTCATATTAAGGGCTGAGAATTGCTCGTTTACAAAACATTTATTCTCAATAGATAGTACATCCTTAACTCTGTGAAAAACCATTTCAATGATGTCAAATACGCAATATATTCATGTGCTCAATTGAAATTAAAATCAACTAACAATACCTACTTGCCACACCTGTGTATTTTCAAAACAAACTTGTCTGTGAAGTTAGTAAAATACAGCTAAAAGCCCCATAACTTCGCTTCTGTACTGAATTAATAATCTATTTAGAGCCCATATTTTAAGTTAGGCATACACAAATCCAGTGTCAATGTTTCAGCTCGCTATGTCTTATGGTGGCTGAGTTTACTTGTGACAAACATTTTTGCGTTAAACGTCCATAACTTCACTTCTACGTTGAATTTCCAATCAATTCATAGCCTATATTTTAAGTTAGACCTACACAAATCTACTGTAAAAGTTTCAGCTTTATATGTCTTATGGTAGCTGAGTTTACCTGTGACAAAGTTTTGCGGACAAACCGACAGAAATTTTTCTAAGGGTGGATTCGGTTTCTCCAATGTATGAAACGTAAAGAAAACTTGAAATGAGTCAGTTCTAAGCAATGTACAGACAAAATCATTATTTTATTTATAAAGATGACAACTCTGACAGGTGTTGCCACCTGGTGGAACGCCCTCAACTTCCAATCATAACACAACCTTGTGGGTGACCTTGAAAGTTGGTCACCAAAACAATGGAGGTCAAACAAGGAAGAGTTTGACCTGGCACTTATCCAGGGGGAGAGGGCGTGTTGAGGAGTGGCAAGGGGGTGAGACAGGCAAGTGGCTACGCGGGGTCGGTGGGAATGAGGAAGGGGGCATGGTGAGCCAGGCAATTGGCTGCACAAGTTCGGGTGGGGGAAGGAGGCGTACCACTCACGCGCAGTTCTCGTATTTATAACTTTATACTACTTACAGGAAATTATAAAATTATTGATTAATTTAGAGATTATATTAAAACATAGTTAAATCAAAAAAGGTATGTTAGTCATATGTGAAGTAGACCCCTTTCCTTTACCCTTAAATTTGCATATCTATGTCAATGTGTTATCATAGGGATATTTGACAATATCCCTAGTTTATTGAATAAACAGTGTTTAATTTAGAACCGACAGACGCTAAGACGCAACGGCTTTTGCGTGCTCATGAAATATTAAGAAAATACTACGTAATAAATAATCAGGAATACAATTTAGATCATTTTCATATAATAAATAAATAAGTTTAGTTATAAATATAAAAAATATTTTATTACACTTTTAAATACAAAAATCTGAAGCAGTCACAACTGAACTTTACTATAAGTAAAAAAAAATATAAAACTAGTTTATAACATTATTTTTGTCTCCTCAAAATCATTCAGATTTAATCATAAAGTAATAGTCACACAACCTACCAAGATATACATGGTATCTGTGAATTAAGAAATTATGTAAAATAGAGTTTGATTTTTTCATAAAAACAAGGTAAATTTAGAAATACTAAAAAGAAATCTGGAGTGGCATACACTCAACTTTACTATAAGTAAGCTTAATACCAATCTTCTTGGGTATATAATATATAATGTCTCATTTAAGCATAATGTAAACATCTAAATGGGAGATGTTTATTAGTCTTTCATTCCTGAGGTAGCATAGATAGTGACTGATCGACTTATCAATATCTAAGCTTATTTTTGTATATCACACCACTGAAGCAAATAATCTTATTAGTATAGCTAACTCTAGATATTTGAAATTTAGCCATAATCATTGGGGTTACAAATACAATAAACGAAAAATATATTCAGAGTTTTAAAACAAAGAGAAATATTTTTTTTCAATAAAATGTAAAAATGTTGACTAATAATCTAATCACAAAGCTTGTGAGAGCAATAAATGCCATACCGTTTGACGGATCAAAATGAAACTATACCTAGAAATAGAACATTATGTGGAGGATGAGTTGTGATCACTTTTTTCACCAAAATTACATTCACCAAAGTGGCGTTACAGTACGATATCTGTTTTCAGAAAATATTTTTTGACGCTAAACGGCTCATTAAAAAATCATGAAAAAAAAACAGAAATTAGCAATTTATAAAAAAAATTCATGAAATTTCAATCACGGTGAAGAGCAATAAAGTTATAAAAACTGTTTGTTTATCCTAGACTAAGGAATCACCTGCTCTACTTGTCGATTTTTTTATATATTTTTACATTGTTTACATTGACATGGAATTTTTTTTGAGTCAATCCACTGAAATAAAATTGATTTTTATAATGGAAAAATTGAAATAATTCATAGTCTTATATGAGATATAAGAGGAATAATATTTTTTCATGTAAAAAAATCACTGCCAATAAACATAAATAAATTTTCTTTCTCTTCCATGGTACGATGTTTTGTCTCATAAAATGCTTTAATAAATCTATATATTGCACTCTTGAGCAAAACTTAATATCTATATAAATAAAATAATGATTTTGTCTGTACATTGCTTAGAACTGACTCATTTCACGTTTTCTTTACGTTTCATACATTGTAGAAACCGAATCCACACTTAGAAAAATTTCTGCCGGTTTGTCCGCAAAATTTTGTCACAAGTAAACTCAGCCACCATTAGACATATCAAGCTGAAACTTTTACAGTAGATTTGTGTATGTCTAACTTAAAATATAGACTCTGAATTGATTCAAAATTCAACGAAGAAGTGAAGTTATAGACGTTTAAAGCAAAAACGTCAGTTATAATTACTTTATCTGTGTCAATTGTAGTATCTTTCCATGAGATTGAAATGTGACAAATAGACTTTCCTCAAGAAAGAGGAGTTATGTTTGTTGACAAATATCCAGTTTTTTCACTATTCTAGTCTAATATTTATTATTTTCAAAAATTAGAAGCTCCCTACTATAAAAGTTTTAAATTGTACTGAATAGCTGGTTTTCACTTTGATTTGAGTATATAAACTGGCTAATTACTAATATATTTTTTCTCAATATACATTCATATCAACCTTATAACACTACAAGACGCAGGAAAAATGATAACACTCACTCAGAGAAAATTGGTATATATGATTTTTGACAAAGGGGAAGGAAAATGATTTTATTAAATACTAAGAAGCCATAAATTTCTCAGTATAATAATTCTCTTAAAGACCAAAAATGTAAAACATAATTCAAAATGTTAAATCTTTCGTTTGAAGATCAATAATGTAATTACCGTATATCCTTAATTATAAATTATCTTAAAACGACATTTTTCTTTGATGTTTATGAAGTTTTTCAGAGAAAATAAGAGTATTTTCTTGTTTTAAATTTGAAAATTTTACTTTAATATTCAATGTAGAAGGATGTCAAGTAAATCCACTGGCTATTTGAACAAAAGCCATGTTCTCTTGTAGGAGAATATTTCGTATCAAGAAATGTTCACTTTGTATTTTCACAGTCTTATTCAGAGGCCCTCACCTTTAGTTAATGCTTGAAGAAGAACACTACGTGTTCGAAACGCGTTGTTTATATCATTAAAAGTTTTATATGTGGAGACCATTTCATTAGATTTTTACCCTACAATGAGTAAATACCACATAATAACAGATTGCACTACACTAGAATTTTCAAAAATGTTATTACTGCTGTAGTTATACTAATGAGATCATTTGCATCAGTATTGTGATATAAAAAAATAATCTTATATATTGATAAATCGATCAGTCACTATCTGTACTACCTCAGGAATGAAAGACTAATAAACATCTCGCTTTTAGATGTTTACCTTTTGCTTAAATGACACATTTATTTATTACATACCCAAGAAGATTGATATTAAGTTTACTTATAGGAATGTTGAGTGCAGGCCACTCCAGTTATTTCAAGACGGCTTCAAATTCTGCATCAATGACAATCGGTATTTTAAATGTCGACTTGTATTTATCACATTTTAAATCATGTGTAGGCGTCTTTGCGATGGAAATAAGTAATTTTCAACTTTTTCAACAAAATGACCGAAGTAAAATATATTATTAGATTACAGTATAGTCTGGTTCAGAGCTTTTGTCTACACTGGTTATTATTATGTCGATTCAAATACGCAAATGAAGTTAAAATCAACTAAGAATACCTACTTGCTACACCTGTATATTTTCAAAATCAACATGTCAGTGAAGTTAGCAAAATACAGCTTAAAAGTTCATAACTTCGCTTCTACGCTGAATTTTCAATCCATTCAGAGCCTATATTTTAAGTTAGACATACACTAATCTAGTGTCAAAGTTTCAGTGCACTATGTCTCGTGGTGGCTGAGTTTATTTGTGACAAACATTTTTGCTTTAAATGTCCATAACTTCGCTTCTACGTTGAATTTCCAAATCAATTTAGAGCCTATATTTTAAGTTAGACATACACAAATCTACCTTTAAAGTTTCAGATTGATATGTCTTGTGGTGGCTGAGTTTACTTGTGACACAATTTTGTGGACAAACTGATAGACATTTTTCTAAGGGCGGATTCGGTTTCTCTTATGTATGCAACGTAAAGAAAACTTGAAAAAAGTCAGCTCTAAGCAATGCACAGACAAAACTTTTCGTTTATTTATATAGATGTTCACTACTGTCATCAGCAAGCACGCAAGCCTCTAGGCTACTCTGGCTCCATGCCTTAATTTTATTACCATTGTTTATATTTCGTTTAGAATTTTAAATTCTAATTTTTTGTTTGTTTGTTACATTTATATGAAATACATTTTCACTACTATCATCGGCGAGCATGCAAGCGACTGGCTACTATGATTCTTGTCTTTATTTTATTACCATTGTATATATTATTCAAATTTGAAATTCAAAAATTTTTGTTTCATTTATTTTATCGGGGAGCACCATGGCTTTAGTTTATTTCCAGTTTTTATATTACATAAAAAAAAATTGTTATATATATATAATACATTTGCGCGAGCACACAGGACACTTGCTACAAAGAAATGTTAATTTCGAACAAATCTAACTTGTTCACAAATATTGTTAATACATTCAGTTAATCTATCTAGATCTTGGAGCGTGTCTGAAGATAGTGGTGGTAAATTAAATCTCTCCTGAGAAATATTCTTAGCACAAGGCCTCACTACCAGAAACTAAAATAAAAAAAAATTAACATAAAGGAAGCAATGAAAGAAATGAACCTTCTAAATATATAACAAAAATACCTTTTTATTTTCATCTCCGTAAGGAATGGTTAACTGAACACCCGTCCCCAAAGAATTTGTTAAAATATAGGAACCATTCTTAGATAAAATAGCTTCTCCATCTTCTGGTTCCCTCATTAAAAATAATTCAGGTTGAGCATTACAAGAATCAAGAGGCTGTAACAGCATAAAAATAATTAAAAAAATTAAACCTAACATTAGGAATTTATAAAAAAACAAACATAACATTCAGATTGTTGCAAAGATACCTATAAAAACATAAATTTCGTCTTGGAATAATGAATCACCTGCCATAATGGCCGATATGTTTGCATTATTTACATTGACGTACAAATTTGTTACGTGGAATACAAGTGTTATTTAAAGGTTTATTATTAAAAATTTCAAATATGCTAATGAGTTAAGATGATTTGTTAAAAGAATAAAATTGTTAAATGTAAAAAATTAACCCCAATCAAACATATATGATGCATTCCATAGTGTTGATGGATAGTTGTTGAACAGTGTTTGACTAATCAAACAAAACATTAAATGGTCGTTAACAAGTTTGATATTATGTTTAGTTATGGTGAAATTGAGTGTAGGCCACTCCAGATTTGTTATTTTAGTTTTTATTCTTCTTCGAATTGAATATTTATAGGTAAGGTACGACAGTATCTGTCGGGTTAGCTATTATGTTAATAATTAAATACCAAATTAAGATCAGATAAAGGTAACATAACATTCATTGACAGTTCGCCGGGTCAGCTAAAGAAGACGTTATATCTAAAGAAGAAGTTCAGAACTTTTACAGAAGGAAGAAATTGCATCACTAAATGGTTGTGCGACAGAATAAATAGACAGGATGTAATTGATACTTGTTTAAAACGGAATTCAATCTTATATGGAGTGCCAGCGTGGCTGTTTGCCCATCTGGATTTTTTTTTATTAATTCTTAGCTGGTAAACTTTCAAAATGTTAACTTTCACACATATATATATAGTCATAATTAACAGATTGTAATGATACCAACGTAAGGATATATGTACATATGTATAGCTATAGGAACAAGAGTTCGCTCTTCAGTACATCAAATATGTTGAAACACAATAAGTACAAAGCATGGCCCAGAAATCCAAGAAGAAAGGAATAAAGGTCAAAGGAAAGAAGATACGAAAAGAACGCTGAATACCGTTAGTTCACCTATGATTGAACGGAAAAAGGTTGACAGCCATTGTTTTAAGCAGCAGACTTTACATAAAGTTTTCCAGCAGCACAAAATTTGGGATATAAATGACAGCAAAGCCCAGAGAATTCATAAATACAATTGAGAAATGATTGCAATTGACCTGCAATCTTTTTCTGTTGTAGAAAACCTTTGTTTACAAGACTGTTGAACCAAATAAGCTCAAATTACCAAATTCTCTCTCGAAAGCATATTAAAGAAAATATTGTACAAGATATATATGTGAAGGTTAGAAATAAGACACAGGAGGAAATCAACACTGTTACTTGTTTATCACCAACTAGTGATGGCTGGGCTGCTTGTTCAGCAAATGTTTCATTTTTAAGTGTCACGTCTCATTGGATCACCAATAATTTTTTGCAAAAATGAACAATTCTAAGAATTGGCCATTTAGAAGTATCACACACTGCAGGAAACATCAGAAAAACAGTACAACAATTTAATATTTCTCATAATAAAATTCACGTCCTCCTAAGAAATAAAGCAGGTAATATAGCTGCAGCAGCTGTACAAGCAGATCATGAGTCATTACCTTGTTTTCTACATACTTTGAAGTTAATCATTAGGGGTGCCATATTTGCACAAAGGTATGTGAAGGGTATGCTATCTATTTGTAAAGAAATAGTTAGGCACTTTAATAACTCACTAGTAGCTTTTGCAAAGTAGAAGGAATATCAGAAAAAAAATAATTTACCAAATAATAAATTTATTCAGAATATCCAGATAAGATGGAGCAGTCATTATTATATGATTTCCAGAGTATTTGAACAAAAAAATGCTCTCATCTCACAAAGCAGTGACCATGCAAAACCACAACGCTTAGAATGCAACTAATGGAAGATTTTAGAGAGAATGCTAAAATACTTGAACAGTTTATTGATTGTACAAATATATTAAGTACCTGAGAAGCGTCTGCCACCCTCATCATACCACACATTAAAGTCATTTGTCACTTCTTTCATAAGGTAGAAGAAAAGGCACTGTTTGAGGGGCTAGGTTCAACACTGACAGATGGGATAATCTCTTTCAATGCTAGAATTTGCAATTACCTAAAGAACAATAACTGGTAACATATCTTGATCCGAGGTTCGGGACTATGTTCCTTGATAGCAACTATCAAGGACAACCCAATGAAGAGGCCATTGAAGTTAGGTTCGCCCAAGAAAGTAAATATATCTGCAAAACTGAGGAAACTTTTGACGCTTTTCCTGAAGAAACACAAGGAATAGAGTCATCTGAGTATCTGAAGAGAAAAATGAAAACAAAAGAGACTATACCTTTCAGTTTTGAAAAATGCTTCTCTAAATTAAAGAAAAAGGAACAAGAAAACTTTGGAGTGGCGTACACTCAACTTTACTATCAGTAAACATAATATGAAACAACATCTTGGCAACCACTTGACTTTTAGTTTTATTTTCATTTAACTATCGTTATGAATTAGAATATACATTCTGGTAAACTATTTTCGACTTCTCGATAATCAATTTAATGATTTAATTAATTTTATTGTAACTATAAACATTTAGTCGATTAGAAGAAATCTTAAACCATTGATCGAAAAATTGAACTCGTGAATAATACTGCCGTATGTGACCTTTCTAGTTCCCTTTTTCTTTTTAATATAAGCTTTGAATTCTAAATTCCTTATTCAAGAATAGGACTTTGTGTGGAGTATGTTGCAATAAAGTATGTTTAAAAAACACACAAAGAAACCAGGAAACACTGAAAAACGAGATAAAACCAGAAAATAAAAAAAAACAGATAAATGAGAAAAATTAGAAAACCGAGACACGAGATAACGGGAAAAAAATAACTATATATATGACATAATCTTATAAACGAGAAACACTATAATAACGAAAACAATTGTATAAATGGGGACAAATATTATATAAAAATGGTACACATAAGAATATCTATATAAACGGAAAACCTTACAAACGAGATAAAATATAAACAGACACAGAACTATATGCACGCATAAAAAGGTAAGGAAAAAAGTATATACGAGATAAACGGCCGAAATATATTATGAGGTAAAACGAAAAAACGATATAGAATAGAAATTCATCAGGATAAACTCATTTTAAACCATTAATGTTTAAAAAGGAAAACTAAACTTCTAAAACTAAATATATGTTTCCTCTTTCAGAATCTCGTAATATGAATTCCATGCTTTTTGTCTAGAATATTTATATTTGATATATTTTATATATAGTAATGTTGTAAAAAAAAAATACTTCTCCTTCTTCACCGTTAAATAAAAAATCTGGAGTGGCCTACAATCAACTTTACTATAAGCAAATATAATATAAAACGTCGTCGGTATATAATGACTCATTTAGACATACTATATGTCTATATGGGAGATGCTTATTGGTATTTCCGTCCTGGAGGCCAACATACACATAGTGATAGATAAAAAAAATAGTGATAGTACAGAAACAAAATTATATCCTACATATAAACCAGAGATCGTAAATTGTTTAAACATTGTAAAATAAACACGCATATATAAAAAATTGTTTAGTTAATATCAAGGCAATAATAAATTAATTGATTTGCGCTCTTCTTACTGGTGGCATCCGCAATTATTTCTACAACCATGTTACAAAGTGTTCAGGAGATACAAGATATGTATGTATATGGTTTCTAAAGTGTTATTTTATTTTTATGAATTTATAAACATATTACATTAATGAGAATTTCATTAAATTTTATATAAATTGTTACTATTACCCTTTATTATTAAATTTTCCATGCAGAATATAAATAGAAATATATAAAGCATTTTTTGCTTCATCAATTCATTTCTTTGCTTAATTAATTGAATTCTTCCTCATTGAAATGATTTCGGACAAAACTATATTGAATAAACAGATAGGACTTAAATGCAGCGATATAAAGTACACTTTCATTATTTAATCAGAGAAGAGATAAATGAAAGATATTTTCAACTTTCTAAAACAACAAAAGGTATTTTTTCAATAAAATATAAAAAAATTGACTTATGATTGAAACTGCATGCTTTTGAGAGGACAAAAATCATTGTGTTATAATGCTAATTATAATTACAGCATTCACCTAAGTGTAGTTATTGGACGTCTTTCGGATCAGCTTTTGCGTTAATAATTAAATGCTACATTAAGTTTAACTAATGTTAACGTGACATTCATTGACTGTTAGATGTTGTGAAGTCTGCCGGGTCAGCTAGTACCAAATAAATTTGAAGTTTTAACCCTTAATATGATACGTGATGTTATTAATATAACAACTAAAATAATATTTAAAAAAAAACATTTAAACAAAGGATGATCAGGTTAACCGATCATCATTGTTTAAAACAGGTACAACTTCATAATATAATTATTCACAGATAATAATTACCATTATCTTAACATCCATGCTATAAAATTGTCTGGGCTTTCACTCTTTAATTTATAGTTATTAAGTAAAATTGCCGTAAATCTCAATCTCTATAAACGAAGAGACTAATTAATACAACTCATAGGTAATAGAAGATATTACCACTACTTGTATCACTCCTTCTCTACAAAGAAATAAAAAACAAAAATATAACATATCTTGATATTTTTATTTCCCGTTCAAATTTTATAGTCAATAAGATTTATAAGAGTTTATAAGTTTATAAGGTTTATAAGTCGATTATAGTATAACAGGTTTAATAATATAATTAAAAAATCTATGGATGTCATTAAAAAATCTATGGATGTCATTAAAAATAAAGTTATAACAAGTTAAAAGTCATGTGCTCATTTGTAAAGGATGGTATCTAAACCCTCTTACTTTAACATCATTGCCATGAAAAGCGTATTTACTAACACTATTAATGCAGTTCAATCCAGTAATTCAATCTAATCTACATAAGTGCTAAAATTATTCCATATTGAGTAGCTATTCTAAGGTAAATGGTCTAAAACTTACTTGAGCTAACTTGGGAAGCTGTTCTCCACTATCCACTTTAACTTCTTTAAGATACTGGTCTGGTAAAAATTTTGTAGTGCTCGCTAAACAAAAAAAATGCCATTACAATGATAACTAATATATTTGTCAGTTGATTTCATAGATGTCTTTTCATATAGATCATAGTAAAATGTATACACAGATAATGACTGCACCGATAACTGAAATATATTTCTGCTTCAAATATATTTAAAGAATATTTGTTTACCTACATACATACATTTTTTTCTTTATTAAAGAGTAATGTAAAATATATAAAAGCTTTCGATGTTGATTCTACTAAATAACTCATTCATCAATAAAAAAAGTTACTAAATTTAGTATAACTAAAACAGTTTAGTATAACTGTCTTAAAGAATTCATATAAAAGATATTAAATACAAAATTGAAATTAACCTAAATTTCCATAAGAAGATCTCAAATAATTTACAAACCTTCGTCATTCATTGAAGCCAACTTCATTTCCCATTCATCTGAACTCAATTTCTGTAATATTAAAACTTTTTAGAAAATTAAAAAAAATACAATAGAACCTTGCAGTACAAGTTTCATTTGCTCACAGACTGAAATCGTATGGCGATTTACTCGTATTACAATGCAATTTTCACACTGAAATGAAATATGAAAAATAATTATCCATTCTATCCCCAAATGCCTGATTTTAAGTTTATTTTTTACACAGTAAAGTGGCGTTAGAAAAAATAAACAATACTGTACATGTAATATGAATAAGAAAAATGCATGTAAGAAATAGTCGTGTTATTAATCTACGAAACTTAAAACGGAGACCATCGAGGCGTGCGGAAGGCGGTGAAGCTGGGAATAGCTGAGTGTCTGTCATGAGAATCTGTCCATTGTAACGTCAGGTAGGACAACTTCTGTCATCAACACTTACTTTGGCATTTTGGCCTCACTTCCGTTACTTTGAGCATCTAGAGATCTTTTCTTGAAAAACTTCCATGGAAGAAATGTGGCCTGAATGCGTCTTTTGCGGTTTTGTCATAGACGCACCCAAAGTTGAGGATATAGTGTCTTTGGCCCTTGAGATTGACGAAGGCGACATTAACGCGCTCGTTGACGAGGGTGGAGAAGAAATGACGACAGAGGAACTTCTGCTGCTTCAGGAGCACCAGGACACAGATGTGATGGAAAAAAGAAAGGAACCAGAAGTAGAGAAAAGTGTATCAGAGGGTCTCCCTATAAAGGTTATAGTATGAACGATATCAAAGAAATGATTCTGATGTGGAAAAAAGTTCACAAAATTGTCCAAAATTACCACTCACAACAATTAAGTGCCTGTCGTGTGGTTGCTTTGTCCAACGATAATGGTGCTGACTATTTTCGTGGCATTTTAAAATCATGAATCAAGGCAGATTACTCTAGATAAGTTTTTCAAGAAAAGATCTGTAAGTACGCCAAATGTCTGAGGGAGACAAAAAAAAAGCAAAAGTAAGTGATGATGAGAGAAACATAAAACATCAGAAATGGTCCTACCTGAAATTTCAATAAAAAAATTGACAATATGTTTTGTGCTGTTTACATTTAAATCTACCATATATGTATCATTTGCTCACATTTGGCTGTAATAATTTTATTAGTTATATGAATC
The DNA here is from genome assembly GCA_026182355.1 of Hermatobates lingyangjiaoensis. Classification (NCBI taxonomy): domain Eukaryota; kingdom Metazoa; phylum Arthropoda; class Insecta; order Hemiptera; family Hermatobatidae; genus Hermatobates; species Hermatobates lingyangjiaoensis. The sequence continues at coordinate 1,622,516 of JAPFBL010000030.1, read as the reverse complement.
GTGAAATCAGTGATGAATATGACATTATTAAAGTATTAAAATGAGAGCCTGAAACTCATCCGAATCGTACGATACACATGTATAGTTGTCATACTCTCTATACCATTGCAACTAAATTCAACTTCAAATTTTAAGTTCATAAATAACCTTTATAAATATAGATAGAAAAGTATTCCACACTTCTATAGTTTTAGGTCTGATTTGACAGAAATCTTTGTCGATTCCGAAATGATAGGCTTGAGTACAGATATAATGTGATCAAGGGTTTCCAGACATGAAACCTTTCATGTCTGGAAACTTCATGAAGGGTTTGCATTCTTCGTGTTATGCCAAATACAGCTTCCATTATAATAGTTAAGTAAGCAAATTCAAATAGCTATAAACACAGTTGGAATGCATTATAAAATAAATTGAACACGGCTCTTTCAGACATCCTTTAACTGTTCCTTCTTTATTTATTTGCCTCCGAAGAGCACTGTATCTAACTAATATATAGATCAAACTATTTATGTTTCATCCTATTATTTTTTGATATTTCAACTCCAATAAAGGTCTTCCCATTTTGTAAAATAAAATAAAATTTAATTAATCATGACACAAATATCTAAGTGGGAGTGTTTATCAGTAGTTCATCCTGGAGGTACCACACATGGTGACTGATCCAGCTATCGGAATACAGGTCTATTATTGAATTCACATTACTAATGCATACAAGATCATTGGAATTACCACAGCGGTAGTAACCTTTTGTAAAGCAAAAGTGAAGATTTCATCTCACTAAATAATCTCTTACAGTAGAACATGACTTTTTTTTCCTACAGTCAGTGAATCTCATTTATGGCTATCGGTAAAATTTACAAGGCCAATAGATCATCTGTCACATTTGATGTGGTTTATTTGACTTCTTGCGACATTGAAGACAAACCAAAGCTTCCCCTTTAAAGGCTTCAAAATATTCTTATTTTGACTGAAAGATGTCAGAAGCCTGTATGAAAACATGTCAATGTCATAATAGCATCGATGATTCAGTTTAAAAATTAGTATTCGTTTTGAATAGAACAAAATAATCTATTCCCCTTATTTCAATGTAACCCAAAGATAATGTGATTCATAAACACAAGAAAATCTACATCCGATATTAAGTGTTGTTCAAGGATGCAACATACAGGTCTATTAGAGCATTTTGTGACACAAATCCATCATCCCATGGAAAGCATCAGACATTATATGTTTAATTGGTGCTGATTTTTTACATGCAAGAATCTTATTGTGCTTACATCACATATTAAGTCATTTCATTTTTTTTTTCATTAAACCTTTAAACACAATTTTATTTGTCTATTCAGTTAAAACATTTCTGAGTCAATGTAAACAATTTTAATAAATGTTTACAAATCCGACAAATATAGTAGGTGATCCATTAGTCCAGGACAATTATTCAGTTTTCATGGCTTCATTGCTCTTTGCTGAAATTGAAATTTGAAGAATTTCTTTTATATAGCTAATTTTTTGCTCAATATTTGGGAAAATTTAACTGTTCTTTAATAAGCCGTTTAGCATCAAAAAACATTTTCTGAAAACATAAAATTGACCTTAACGACCTTTTGATGGCGGAAACATTCGCCTCAACTCATCTGCCACATAGTGCTCTATTTTGAGTAATAGCTTTATTTTGATCCATCCACTAGTATGGCTTCCATCGTCCTCAGAAGCTTTGAGATTGAGTTTGGGTCACCAAACTATTTTCACTGCCGGTCGGATAATTGAAAGCGCGCGTGTCGCATAATCATCCTGTTCAACACTTGCAATGCAAAACAAAAGCTCTGGGTAAAAAAAGGAAAAACTAATTTAGCACTACAACTTAATTATGGGTGAGTGTCCAAACAATGTACAAAAAACAAAAATAACCGCCATGTTTACTTACTAAGAAATCATCAAAGAATGATGAAAAGACAGTTACATGAGACATAGTGTGAAGGTATCCGCATCTTACAAACTAAACAGTAAAAAAGGTGAGTGAGATAATTTGTGAGGCTTACAAGATATCAATGTTTGGTTTGAAATTGCTGCATCTAATCAAGAGCACTGCTTCCAAATATTGATTAGTCAATCGCGTTCGATGTGTTGACTTTACATGGTTTATTTTTGAAAATGTTTGCCCCGAGACCTAAGTTGTTCCAAACTGTGATGCATGCCATACCAGCCTATGGAAAGATCTTTCCATACTTAAGTTCTCTATTTTCGGAAATTCATAATCAGGTCAGCAGTAAAATGCAACAGGTTTCCGTATCCGTGCTTTTCTTTTTTTACTTTAAAGCTCCATTTTTAGTTCAACTGGTCACTGATAAAGCTACGGCTCACCAAAGGTAGGGGAGAGCTGTGAAAAATGGGACACCAAATTTTACTCTTCCAAACACATCTGTTTAATTTTTCATGTATAAGCTGCACTTTTATTCTAAATAAGTATAATGAAATCTATTGACAACAATGAAATAGGAAAAGTGAGAGAGAGTTGGTAGAACTAGGAAAAGTTATTCTAAACATAATATTTAAATTTTAATTGTATTACGCAGTTTCGTGTTCCATACGTTTATGAAGCAATTTCATACCATCGGCGGGCCGGATGACCTGACGTTGCGGGCCGCATCTGGCGCGCGGGTCGTAGTTGGTGACCCCTGTTCTACACCATGAGGCCCATTTGTTGTGTAAAACATGAATTAGATCCATCAAATATTCTGAACCGTAGCGTGTACACATGCTTTTGGATACACACCCACACACAGATATCGTAAAAAAAAAACTTCATAAAAAGACTTCGGGGACTTCAAAACATGTAATTCCTGATTGAAATTTTTCACGAACAGTATAATTTATTTATAGTAAAGTAAAACGGACGGATGAAACACAATAAACTTTAGTAAGAAAGAATAATTAATACGAATAAAACATTAAAATATCATTTGCAAATGGGTAAATAAAACTCATGATATAACAGTTGTATATGATATAGCAGCAATGATATTGAATCATAGTTAGTGAAAGTTAGGTTTACACTAACTAGTGATTAATCAAACAAACCATGCATATTTATTGTTACAGTGAAGCGAATAAAAAAACAATAAACAGCATTACGAAACCTTATTTTGATGATGAATTACTTCAAAATGATAATTTACTTTAAGGAATTTTTGTTTTAAACAGTTATTTTACTGGATTGGTCTTTAAACAATAAATGGACCTAGTAAATCTGACAACAAACGTACTTTCTTTTCAGCCTGAATAGAACTCATCAGTTCCTTAAAAAAATGCATTATTATTAAGGCAACTATTAATATAAAATAACATGTCCCCAAATCTATTAAAAATAAACTCAGTTAATTCTAATGAAACTTATTCACCACTATTTACTATCAGTAAAATGAGTTAAGTTGAACTACCTCTTGTTTAATATCCTTTTCTAAGTCAGCAACAGTAAATAAAATCATCGGATTTTCTTCCATATTCTTTGCACATTCTTTTTCAATAGTATGTAGGCAAAGGTGGTAGTGACCCATCAATTCTCGGCAACTACTAGCTAAAATGAAAAAGTTTATTTATATGGTTCACATAAGCATCAATATTACTGAAAACCAGATTACTGAATCAAGTAACTTTTTTATTTATAATACAAGACAGAATTTGGCTAGGGTTTTTTTTAGGACTCCCCGAGTTTAAAAGGACAGACCATTAAACAAACATGTGAGGAGGTTGTAAGAGTTTTCTTACGTCATACCTTATTCCTATTTCTTTATAAGATCTCCCAAAAAAATTGAAACCACTAAATTCAAATTAAAAACTCTTCTAATTTTGACAACAAACCGAATCAAGATAAATTAACAATTTATTAATTAAGTAATTTATATGTATTTAAATAGCCAACAATAGCATTTAATTTCAAACTATTTCTTTACACAAGGATTCTCTTTTTTTAACATTTTTGAACTGAACACTCTTGATCAAGTGAACGAAAAAGAGCAAATTTAATTGTTAGCTAAACGTACTTAACTAAATGCATTTTACAAAGTTTCAAAAGTAAAGTACCCTTTGGAATCCTTAAGCACTTACTACATAAAGACACTCCCTTACTTTTGAATATTAATATTTGACAATTGTATCCATTTAGTTAAAATTAATTAGCCGTTAGTTTACTTGATCAAGAGTGAAGAGTTCAAAATTGTGGAAAAAAAGAGTACTTATATAAAGAAAAAAAAATCTACAATGTAGGAGTAGTCTACATTCAAATTTACTATAAGTAAATATAATATCAAACTTCTGTACGTCTATATCTGCACTTCTATAATATGTCTATTAGACATACTATACGTCTATATGGGAGATGCTTATTAGTATTTCAGTCCTGGAGACCGTATATACACATAGTGATAGAACCAGTTATCAGTATATCACACAACTTACGCGTATAATATCATTAGTATTAAAACAGTAGTAATGACACTTTTGTAAATCCAAAGTAAAGATTTCGTGTTACGAAAACTTTTAAATTATAAAGAAAAGCCGGCTTTGAATTTCATTTGAGTATGCAAAACTGCAAAAATTACTCATATATTTTTTCCCAAATATATATTTACAGCAACCTTAAAACACAGTACAACATGCAGGAAAAAGTAACACTCCCTCAACTTAAATTGGATTTTTATGATTTTTTAAAGAAGGGAAAGAAAAGTGATCAAATAGAAAAAAACCAGCATGTCATACACTTCGGTGTAAGATAATTTTGTAAAAGAACAAGATGTAAAATGCAATTCAAAGTTGAAAACATTCTTCAAAAAAAAAAATAAACACGCATATATAAAAAATGTTTAGTTCATATCAAGGCAATAACAAATTGATTGATCTGCACTCTTCATACGTTTCTAAAGTGTTATTTTATTTTTATGAACTTATAAACATATTACATTAATGAAAATGTCATTAAATTGTTACTATTACCACTTTATTATCAAATTTTCCATGAAGAATATAAATATATACAGTATTTTTTGCTTCAATTCATTTCTTTGCTTAATTGATTAAATTCTTCCTCATTGAAATTTTTAAATAGTAATAATCATGAAATTAAAATGACATTTAGAGAATAATATGAAATGATTTCGGACAAAACTATATTAGATAAACAGATAGGACTTAAATGCAGCGATAAAATTTGACTTATGATTGGAACTGCATGCTTTTGAGAGGACAAAAATCATTGTGTTATAATGCTAATTATAAGTACAGCATTCACTTAAGTGTAGTTATTGGACGTCTTTCGGATCAGCCTTTGTGTTAATAATTAAATGCTACATTAAGTTTAACTAATGTCAACGCGACATTCATTGACTGTTAGATGGTGTGAAGTCTGCCGGGTCAGCTAGTACCAAATAAATTTGAAGTTTTAACCCTTAATATGATACATGATGGAACCTGCTCTCACAAGATCAGATCACATTCAGATTAATAGTAAATTTAAATTAGATTCAACTCTAAACTTACACCTGTAAGTACACTGTAATACTATTAGTGATTATTACATCGGTAGCCCTACATTTTGAAGTCACCCACATGTATAAATGAAAATGAAGTCATAATTAATCCACAGAATAGGACTGTGTTTAGATTTCCAAATCAGTAAATGGTTAACAAACCATACGTATTAAAAGGTGCCGCAGGAACCCTCCAATTTACAAACGATATAATATAAACATAATTCGGATCCTCCACATAAGTTAAAATTTGTTTTTATGAACTTTTTTTTGTTTATAGTACATGCAATGCAGGATGACCACCATAATTTTCAACATATTTAACATGTAAAAATATTATAATAACAACTAAAATAATATTTAAAAAAAAAACATTTAAACAAAGGATGATCAGGTTAACCAATGATCATTGTTTAAAACAGGTACAACTTCATAATATAATTATTCACAGATAATTAATAATTACCATTATCTTAAAATCCATGCTATAAAATTGTCTGGGCTTTCAATCTTTAATTTATAGTTATTAAGTAAAATTGCCATAAATCTCAATCTCTATAAACGGAGAGACTAATTAATACAACTCATGGGTATATAGAATATATTTTGCCGTAAATCTCAATCTCTATAAACGAAGAGACTAATTAATACAACTGATAGGTATATAGAATATATTTAAGGATAGAAAACAAATCTTTGGCACGAGTGAAACAATTTAATACATAAAGAAGGTATTACCACTACTATTATTACCACTATTTGTATCACTACTTCTCTACAAAGAAATAAAAAACAAAAATTGTAACATATCTTGATATTTCCATATTCTGTTCAAATTTTATAATTCCACTGTTTCATTATTCAAAATGTATATCAATCCAATGAAGAAAATGTTTGCTGTAACACAAGATTGCCAGAGAAAACACAATCAGGACTACTATTATTATGGCCTGGTCTGAGATAAAAGTTTCAAAAATTAGACAAAAATAATAAGTTACTAAGTAGGGAAAATGTAGTAAAAGTGCCAGGTGATAATACACTTTTCAAATGACTAAAAAAGCTTACTTATTTAAGAACATATAACACCGAACCCCCCTTGTTTGAATTAAAACAAGTCTTGATTAAAATATTACTGCTCATAAATAAACTCATAGTATATGTTCTGTGAAATTAAACAGGTTCAAGAAGAAATACACAACTTAGGTTATAGGAGATAACATTTCACCCACCAGCCCTGACCATTTCAGGAGTCTTATTTGCACGATTACGGGTTTCATCAGGAGAAGAACATGCAAGAGGAAGCGGGCCGCTCGAGAAATCATCCATCGGCTTGGTATTTTTTTTTGACAATCTGGAACCATCACAACATACATAATTCATAAAAATTAAGTATTAAAATTCTAAGGAAATAATTCATAAATAAAATTTAATTAATAAATATGGTGAAAGGAAATAACACAGTTCAAACCTTCTACGTGGAGCCATTAATCCAACAAGTTAAATGAACGCTAAAAGACAAAATGTCGTGTTGAGAAGTGTAATGCTCGGTGCAAAGGTTATTAAATGTAGTTTCAAAAATTGGCGGGTCATTTTCCGTACGAACTTTCCTTAATTCATTTAAGTATCTAAACACATGTTCATCATGATCATATATTGCATAATTCATCCAAGTTTCCAAGAACACTTTATTTAAACAGACAAATTATCTTTTTATAAACAATTTTCTAACCATAAGATAAAGCATCTAACACATAAAATACAAACATGAAATTTAACTTGTGCTGCTAGATATCATGTAATTTAGACAATCTGTGATAACAAATTATTTGTCATTGACTACGCCTGCCGGTTTCACATTACAAGATTATAATGAAACATACTTCATTAAAGTAAACCAAACAAAATTTAACTGATCATTATTTATTCTGAAACTAGCAGACGTGCAGACATGGTATTTTACAAAAAATCATATCAAGTCATATCAGTTTCTATGATATCTGTGCGAAATACGAGTTTTTTTGTCCCGTTGCACATTTTTGGGATACTCAAGTTTCGTAACAGCATGATTGGTGCTCCTACTTGAATTTTAAGTCATGAGCAGGCAGTCCAGTAGTCAAGAAATTCAATTGGATAATTAACTGCTTCCTCCTCACTAATCACTCTGTTTACTGACTTGTAAGTTCTTTCCTCAGCTTGATATAATGCAAGAACTTGTTTATTGATTTTCCCTGCCTGCACATTTGTAGGGGTGTGAATTGCTCGCTCACAAAGCTAGTTATTCTGAATAGATGACAGATCTTGAACTTCGGGAAACACCCTAGCAATTTTCTCTTGCTGGGAACGTAAATGCAAATAACATTGAAATCAACTAACAATAACTACTTGCTATACCTGTTTATTTTCAAAATTAACATACCTGTGAAGTTAGCCAAAACAGCTTTACAAGTCCATAACTTCGCTTCTAGTTTGAATTTTAATGCATTCAAAGCTTAGATTTTAAGTTATACATACACAAATCTGTCATAGTTTCTGCTCATTATGTCTTATGGGGGCTGAGTTTACTTGTGACAAAATTTTGGGGCAAACCGACAGACAGAAATTTTTCTAAGAGTGGATTCGGTTTCTGTAATGTATGAAACGTAAAAATAACTTGACATGAGACAGTTCCAAACAATGTACAGACAAAACCTTTCTTTTATTTATGTAGATTACTTAGTATTAAATTTATATCCTGCAGTTGTATAGCTCATACGATATTTAGTCTGATAATCTGTTGTTTAGGAAGATCAAGTCGTAACTAAAGGAATTGATAGTTACTTAAAAAATTGTAGTTATTTCAAATAGCAAAAACTTTTTATAATAGTTCAATTGCAAGTAGGGTGAATGATACAAGGTAGTACATTAACTGACAAATAAATGAAGTATGCAGAATGTCCTCATGACTGATGTAATACCGTAATGAACAGCAATCTATTGAAAGTGGTTTAATGAGTCACTTATTTTTTTTAAAAACCAAAAACACTATTTTTCACTTTGTTAAAGTAACTTTTCTACATTCATAAACGGCTCTTTTAAAATTTTATGTTACATAAACGTATATTCTTCTTATATCCTTTCTTTGTTGATTCGAAAAACTATTAACAGTTATGGATTTAGGGGTTGTGAGGGACTATCATTATCGCCCCTTTTTCATGCAACTAATGATGTTTTTGAAAATATTGCTAATATTATGAAAGTCTTCATGATATATTTGATAGCTCAATGTACTAGTTGGTAGTTATGTTAGTAAATTAATCTTGATTATTTCGTTTACTTAGCGTTTCAGAACCCTTAATATAATAATACTAGGAATCCTGAATGAAATTGATTATTTTGTTAAATGAAATCTGAAACTTTAAGTGAAATTGAGAGAACAATATTGTCATCCTCATCGTTTAATAAAGATTATTTTTAAAACATAATTCCATTATATTCAGTTCAGCAGAATACGGCAAAAGCTTTATATACCCAGCTGTATGAGTTGTTTTAAATACTTCTATTTAAATCTAGTGTTGAAGTTTTATAACTGAAAGTCATCAGGACGTTATAATAAGTTAGGTATATATTTACTTGATTTTAAGTTTTTATTATTTTTTTTTTGGTCACAAAGAAGAATGGAATGAACTTTTGTGGTGGAAATAGATGTTGGGCTTTTTCAGGAGTTTACCAACAAGCGAATGTCACACTAGTTATTCTTTCTTTATAAAGATATTTACTATATCTAAAATGATTATGCATAAATTGTTATGTGTAATATTATGAACATCATAAAATTAACGTAATCATTATATAATGGTATTCTATATATTAATTATACGTTGTTATATATCAGTCCAGTAACAGTGAACAAATACTGTGAGCAATGTTTTTGTGGTTGCTACCAGAAAAAACTATAAGTGCAAATGTTTGAACAACAGTGTATATTTTAGATGCTTTATGATTGTGGTAGAAATAGTTCTGTGGACTCAGGAAATGAACATATTAGAGAAACTTCCTCATGATATTTAATAAATGAAAGTTTTAAACTATCCAGATGAAGAAGTTAAACAAATAGTCTGTACAAAGTATTTGTTAAACGAATATTAATTCCCAAGATAGTATGATAAGAACAAAAATTTCTATTTTGTAATAATTCAGCATTTTTTCTTGTGAAAGCTAACCATTTTCAGTGTTTTTTTTCTTATTCTACAGAACTTATTGAATACTGGCTTGACAATTTGATTTTTATTTAGTTTGTATAATAATATATCAATCATGAATTCAACTAAAATGTTTCTCAAATGTTCACTTTTTTGAGTCCTAACCTGAGCTGTAGGTAACAAAAGTAGTGAAAACACATTTTATATCTCTACTTCTACTGCTGTTTATGTATGTGTGATAGTTGAAGTTAAAACCTTTTCGTATTTTTACGGTTTTGATAATCTGAAAATGCCATATTCCATAATAAATATCTAATTTTAACATCACACGTTGTTATGGAACTTAAAATCAGTGAACTACTTGGTTGCTACCATTCATATCAATCTCCCCCTGTTAAAAGAAAATGGTGCACAGAAGTCTAAACATGAGGGTTTGATCTGTTCCTTACTATTGCTTTTGTAAATATTAATTAGGAATAATTCCTAAATACTTTACGAATAGCCTTTGAATCTTAGTGGTTCTCTTCAGTTTCTTTGCTGACGTTCTCGTTGGCGGGTCAGGTGGTGAATTTAATAGGCTAGCTTGAGGCAGTAGTTTCAAGAGAATTTGTGGTAGACATTGAGACAGTTTCTTGGAGTTTAGACATTATGTTGAGCCGGACGAACTGTGATGCCTTCTTTGTCCTAACTTTCCACTGAGTATTTTTATTTGCACAGTTCTGTGCAATGGTGCTATATCCTTTTGTAGAGTTGATTATTATCTTTTAGGCAATAACAGAATATAAAACATTAATTTTTTTCTACATAATAAATTTACTTAAGTTCATATACACATTACTTTTAGAAAATAAATTTAATATAAATACAATAAAGGTTATAAGATAAATTTAAGAAAAAAGAATATATATTACTTTTATAAAACTAAATTGATACAATTTATTTGGTTTTAAATGACTTTCTTTGTAAAAAAGACTAACTACATTATCAAGATCACACCAATCCTACTTCTCCTTTTCTTTTGATCTTCTCCTTGACGATTAACTACCTGTTCAAGATATTGACATCAGTAAATATTTATTCTGTTGTTTTTACTTTACTATAAGTAAAGATAGTGATCGTAAAAAATCGACCTCGAGATTTTAACGGAATTACATGTTTTGAGGTCCCAGAAGTCGTTTTATGAAGTTTTTTTTTGATGTCTGTGCGTGTGTGTCCAGAATATTTGATGGAACAAATTTATATTTTACACAAAAATGGGCCTCATAGTGTAGAAGATTCCTATTGTTTGGGAACAATTATGTATGTTGGGAAAGTCACTTTTTGCCAACAACCTGTTTTTTAAATTTTCTTCTCTTAAACTACTAATTCTAGAGTGTTGAAATTTGGTATTATCTTTCAGCCTACAAAAGCAGTAAGCGAAAAATATTCTCAGATTTTTAAAACAACAGGAAATATTTTTTTTACAAAATGTAACAAGTTTAACTTAGAATTCAATCTGAAAGCTTGTGAGAGCGATACAAGCCATACCGTTTAACGGATCAAAACGAAACTATACCTAAAAATAGAACGTACTTTATGTATAGGATGAGTTGAGATAATTTTTTTCAAAATTATATTAACCAAAAGAGCGATAGTGTACATTTTCTGTTTTCAGAAAGTTTTTTTTATGCTAAAGGTTCATTAAAAAATCTGGAGAGGCCTACACTCAACTTTACTACAAGTAACTTAATATCAAATTTCTTGAGTATATAACACATAACGTCTCATTTAAGCATAACGTAAACATCTAAATGGGATATGATTATTAGTCTTTCATTCCTGAGGTAGTACAGATAGTGATTGAAGGACATATCAATATAAAAGCTTAATTTTGTACATCAGACAGCTGATGCAAATAACTCCATTAGTATAACTACAGCAGTAATAACATTTTTGAAAAACCCATGTGAACATTTCTTGAAACGAAATATTCTCCTACAAGAGAACATGGCTTTTGTTCAAAAAGCCAGTGGATTTCTTACATCGTTTACTTGACATCCTTCTACATTGAATATTAAAGTAAAATTTTCAAATTTAAAACAGGAAAATACCCTTTTTTTTCTCTGAAAAACATCATAAACAGCGAAGAAAATGTTGTTTTAAGGTGATTTATAATTAAAGATGTACGATAATTACATTTATTAATCTCTAAACGAAAGATTTCAATTTTGAATTATCTTTTACATTTTTGGTTGTTTACAGAATTATTATACTGAGAATTTTATGGCTTCTTAGTATTTAATAAGATCATTTTCCTTCCCCTTTGTCAAATAACATATATACGATTTTTTTCTGAGTGAGTGTTACCATTTTCCTGCACAATATTACGTATATTTCTCTTACATCTCATATAAGTCAATAAACAATTTAAAATGTTCCTTAATAAATATCAATCTTATCTCAGGGGATTCGCTCAACAAATTTCTAAGTCAATGTAAACAATGTAAACAAACATAAAAAATTCGACAAGTATAGCAGGTGATCTCTTAGTCTAGGATAAACAAACAGTTTTTATATCGTTATTGCTCTTTCCCGTAATTGAAACTTCATGGTTTTTTTTTATGAATTGCTAATTTGTTCCATTTTTGGTCAAATTTTCATAATTTTTTAATGAGCGGTTTAGCGTCAAAAAACATTTTCTGAAAACAGAAATCGTACTGTAACGCCCCTTTAGCGAATGTAATTTTGAAAAAAAATATTTCAGCTCATTCTCCATATAATGCTCTATTTTTAGGCATAGTTTCATTTTGATCCATCAAACAGTATGGCTTGTATCGCTCTCACAAGGTTTGAGATTGAATTATAAGTCAAAATTTTTACATTTTTGAAAAAAAAAATATTTTTTGTTGTTTTAAAATTCTGAATATATTTTTTGTTTGTTCCGTTTGTAACCTCAAAGATAACGTCAAAATTTCTAAACTCTAGGGTTATCAGTTTAAAAGAAATAAATGTTTTCTAAAAAACGGTTTTTGTCAAAAAAGTGACTTTCCCATCATGCATAATTCTTCCCAAACAATAGGGATCTTCTACCCTAAAGGGTCCATCTTTGTGTAAATTATCAACTTGATCGATCAAAGATTCTGGACCGTAGCGTGGTAACAAGCAATGCTAACATACTCACCCACCCACACACAAACAGACATCATCGTAAAAACTTCATAAAACGACTTCTGGGACCTCAAAACATGTAATTCCGTCAAAATCTCGAGATCGAATTTTTTCACGATCACTATACTTTACTTATAGTAAAGTAAAAAACCATGAAATTATGACAAAGAAATAGCAATTTATTAAAAAAATTACCTTATAACAGAGTACAGCAAGCAGGAAAAAGATAACACTTCTCAGAGTAAATTGGATTTTTGACAAAAGGAAAGAAAAGTGATTTTTTTAAAAACACTAGCATGCCATTAAAATTCCTAGTATAATAATTGTATAAAAGACCAAAAAATATAAAACTCAATTCAAAATTGAAAATATTCTTTGATAAATCAAAAATAAAATTATCTTACATCTTAATTTAAAAATGACCTTAAAACGATATTTTTTCTTAAAAGTTTCTGACAATTTTCAGTCAAAATAGTAATATTTTTCGGTTTTAAATGGGAACTTGTCTTAAATTATGTAGTTGTAAGTTGATATTACAACTGTGTAAATTTCTTTTGAAAATATTACGATCCTCTAATACAGGCTCGTAAAAGGTTTTTTCACCTTAAGGCTCATTTTGAATGCAAAATTGTTCTGTTACTCGTAACATTTATTACTTACGAACACAGAAGTAACTTCCATTTTATATAGGTTACTGAATGAAAATGAGTATTATAAACTTATGCCATGCAAAGAATGTTTTAAATCATAGTGTTTCTAAATTTTAAACGTTCTGTCAGAAGCTTAGAGCTGAAAATACAGATTTCTTCCATAATTAGAGGTAGTTAAGTGTATAAAACAAACATTCGGGAGTTGTTCATTTGATGGAACAATTTCAGTAATACATCAATTATTTGCAATTTCCTATAACTATTTTGGTCATAGGTTGAGTAACACTGCTCTTATCAGAGAGAAAGAGAAGGGGCTCTACACCGAAAGTTGTAGAAATTATGTGAAGGACCAAAGCCGTTAAGTAAATTTATCTTACAATTGGTATAACGATTCTATAATAATTATTATTTCAGTGCTAAACGTTTACATTTATTTTGAACGAGGAATTCTATTTCTTTGATTTGAATTGTGAAAAGGCATTAGACTAACATCACTCTGAATATTTCAGAGTATAACATCATATTGAGTTCTAAGTTTTATTTCTACCTTAGAAAATGATATTATTTTAGAGGAGCATTGGTAAGGAAATTGGCAATTTTTATCAAAACTGTCCCTAAAACCACGTTCTCAGTTGTTAACACAATATAACCATCTTAAGGAAAAACAGTATAGTTTTATATCACCTGTCCAGTGATATGTAAATAATATTTTTATAAATTTGCCCTGCCAAACATCTACAATTATTTTACCCTATTCTTATGGTACTGATATGATATTTAATCATAAAAAGTATCAACGAATCGAACATCAGGAGTACTTACTCATTTCTTAAATGTATCAGATAACAAATAGAAGGCATTTAATCAAAAATAGTAAACATAAAGTTTTTTTTTTTTTCTATTCAGGCTTAACATAACATTAGTGAGGCGATCCTAAATCACTAACGCCTAAACTGGTTCAGTTTTAATTTCTTTTTATTTGGAACTTCTTATGACTTGGGCATAGTTTATGCAGTGTAACATCAAGGAAATATGGTCTAAATTAACCTTGTCTAACACCTGATGACCTGCGTGATTTTTTATTAATGCATCCGATTTTACTGTTTAACTGTCCTAAAAAAAAAAACTGTACCATTCTTTATCAGGTAATGCTGTTAATTACTTCTTTGAAGGAAACAGAAATAATTAAAGGTTTAATAATAACAATATAAATGTGAAAAAAATTTATTCGATTAAGTAATACTTTAAAATAACCAGCAAATTACAATAGTGCATAATAGTAAAAATAAGCAGTAAAAAAAAAAAAAGAAAAACAAAGATTACATGATCCTTAAATTCATTTATTGTGAATTGTTAACTCACTACACCTATTTTAAAAATTATAAAAAAATGAACCATAAACGTAAAATAGCAGCTTATTCAGTTTACATTTTCTCCAAAAATATTACCTAACAATAAAAATTTAAAACAGAAAAATAAAAAAAAGATTAGGAGGTATATAGTATAAGAACTAAAATAAACTTGTGTTTACTTTTCATTTAAATTATTATTTATTGATAGGAACTGTTGCAAATTTAGAGTATGATTAAATTCGTTCTCTCTTTTAAATATCAGTAATTTTAACTTTATTTAAAACATATAAACGATAATTACTAATGAGACATAATAGTTACACCACATTTCCTAATCAGAGTACTTAAATGAAATGCATGCATACACAGAAGTTCTCTCAACTCCACGTGCAAATGTAAATAGACTAATAAAAAAATGTTTTTTCATTCTCCAGTACTGATAAATACTACGAAATACACATCCTGAAAAAAATTATAAAAAATCTACACGTTAACAATCCGCAACACCATACATTCATCAATCCAAACCTAAATTAATTACTTAATCAATCTGTTTTTTTTATTTTTTACAAAAAAGGAATTAAAAATACTCCGATTCCAAAACTACAATCCACTAATACAGGAAACAGGTAATAATATTAAAGCAAATATTAGACAACCATACTAATTAAGATTGGTAAAAAAATACTAGTCCAATTCTGGGACTTATACATAGCATATCATTTCTTTAAAAAACTGTATCGCTTTTTAATATCATACACGACTTTATAACTTTTTCAAAAAAAAAAGATACCTCTAATATTATGTCGTGCAATAAATTAAAACAGATTTTTTCATTACAAAGAGAGAATTTTATGCTCTATTAACATTCCTTTACAAAGGATGTTAAATAAGTCTTGTAAAATAAAAATTAATATAAAAAATCAGAAGCGTTCATAACTTTTATTCACATAAGAGAGAGTGAAGAACTTACTCAGCGAAGTTGGGTACGAGACTTCAGAATTATCTGTTATTCTTTTCTATTTATACCATTTCGTCGGACTGTCAGCCTTTTTCATAACTTAAATGATAAAAATGTACAATAATAATAACATAATTTATCATTAATACATAAAAATTATAATTTATGAAAATGTATGTAATTAAATATGAAACCACAAATCTTCATCCAATGCCCACAATTCAAAGAGTATCATATTCGAGGTACAAAGCAGGAGCAGAACAAGTCACATGTAATCAGTGGAAAGCAAAGGTTGGTATCAATAGTGATAGTTCTTAAAATAGAAAACCTCGTTATCTTGTTGGGAAGTACAAATAAGAAATCGCTCAAAAATTTACACGATTTTTTACTTAATTGCGAGAAATACTATTTTCTATTTAAATAGAAATAACGGCTATATTAAAAATGTACAACTTAAATAGCATGGTCGGTACTTAAATGAATTTAATGAGAAAGTGAGAGGAGATTTAGTAACTAATTATTTACTAATTTAGTAACTAATATTTAGTTATAACTGTTCTTTCCAATATTAAAAAGCATGTGTTATTGTTTTGGTACATTAAATTGCAATTATTATTACTACTTAAGAATATTATCAACACAAATATCACAAATTATATTAAGGAATCTGACATATAGAGTTACTTTTTCAATGATTTAAGGAACGAAGCCCGAAGTCTTCTGATAATATCTCTATAAAATTACGAAATAGCAAGAGTACATCGCAAGCATTAGCCACCAATACAGATAAACAAGTAAAAACGAGTGTTTATGGACGTAATCTAGGAAAACAACATTTTATGTTGTTATAGTAACTCTTTTGTCATGGCAATATGGGATATTCTGCTGAAGCTGAAAGAGATGAAATACGAGATTAGAACTACAGATGAAAACTTCCCCGGCAAATCATTAATAAAATATCATTTCTCACCACTTTTTTGCGCATTTACTTAAGTATGAGTAAAATATCTGGAACTTTAATTAAAAACACCAGAATAAGCTCTATCCGTTCTTGTGGTTCGCTACAACTACTGACATTATAGGAATGGTCATGCAAAAATGATATAAGAAGGGTACGCAGACAAATTCCACCAATTAACAGTTATTAATGATTTCTATTCTACATTATGATACAAAATCAGCAATTTCACCTAAAACAAAGAAAAAAATTACTGGAAACTATATTACGAATGGCAAAAAAATATTGCAGGTCTATTGGTATTTCCTTGTAAACAAAAAAAAATTAAAACAAATTTAATGCAAAACCCTGTATTCAATACATCTGTGGTTCACTGTTTCATAAAATAACTTTCAAAGGATTTCTATACACATTCACCTGCTTATAACCAGAAACAAAAGGGAGTTTGGGAAAAATTTGAATGACCTTAAAATTATATTTTCTCTTTTATACGAAAAAAACGTTATTATATTTCTTAGAAATTTAAACAATGTCAAATAAGAAAATAGATGTGAAATATTTTCTGCTCTAAAGTCAACTTTCACAGAATCAGAACGTGCCTCCTTCGAACTAAAACGAAATAATTTGCTTAAGTTACTTAAACCTTGTTTAACAAGGCTATATCGAATAAGGGTTTCAAGTTTCTATACAAGCAAAACTATTTAACAATGTCTTCCACAACCTAGCTTTGGTTTATTTGCATTAACTTTTAATAACTTAACAGAGATTTTTCCTAAGCCGTTTCTTCCATCAGCCACTGGCTGTAGTTTTCAATAGTCAAAACACTACTTTTATTTCAATGTTCAATTTTCTGGGCATCTTAAGTATTTCCTAGCAGAGGGCATCCCTCCAACCATCTCATTTTTTTAATTGTTCTTTCAGTGGGAGTACATACTTCAAGTACCCAATTGCATATTAGTTAAAAAATGTATACTTCAAATATATATATATAACAGATTCAATAATATATTTATTATTGAATTGGTTTATATATATATGTTTTTTTACAATAATAATTACAGTATACTTTTGAAGTAAAAATTTACCATGTGCTACAAAAAAATATCAATGTCGTCCCAAATTTGCAAACTGTACTTACAATTTAATATTCAATTCAACTTTTTGATGGTTTTTTTCATCACAAAAACGGACTATTGTAACAAAGTAACATCTGGACAGAGTTCAGGTAACTCTAGGCATTATTGAAATTCATAATTTGTAACCACATTGGTTTTCTAAGACACTAAATAAAACAAATCGTATAAATAGAAAACTCCAAATACAGGAATAAGAAACGAAGAACAACTAGATTAAACCGGAGAAATATTTACTTACCATCTAAAAGTGTAGTTGCAGGACAGAGGAAAAAATATAAAATCAATGTTCTGTGATACTTCGTATTTGTACTTCAACACCTGAGCGACAGCAATTTGCAAAGGATTCTAATCATGGCATGATAAATATCTAAGGAAATCTATATCTAATACGTATAATCTAATTTCTAAAGCGTTTTATAACAAATTAGAACTAAAATATCAACTTTTACTTACGTAAGAAAAGATATCATTTTTGTTTAATTTGGACTTGTTAGTTCACTTCATAATAAAACCATGATTAAGAATAAAACTTCTTTTGTGTGGAATCTTTTTAGGTCCAGCCATTTCAGAGAAGTGAGTTAAATTAAATTTAGAAAAAACTTCTTGAAATATTTTCAGGCATTAACAAAACTCTAACAAAAGTTTTTTCACTTCTTTTAAAAAACGGTAAAAAATTCTTTGTTTGCTTGCGAAGTTAAAATGAAATTATTTTAAAACTGCTACCTAGCAACGGTAACAGATGCAGGTATACCAAACAGCTGACCTTTCCTATGAAAAAAAATATGATACTAGAATTTAAACTAAACTACCAAACAAGAGAATGATTGAAAAAGTTTTTTAATTACCAGAAAAATTATATTTCTTATCACTAGAAACAATTCAGTTTCATAAGAGTAGAGGTACTTTTGAAAATTTACTTTTTATACTTAGTAACGAAATTACTTAAATTAAAAATTAAGCTCTCATAAATATTTCCAAACTTATGGTATAAAACATAAATTCAAAAATGCCTTTCCTTGTGAAAAGACGAAAGTAATTTATAATGTGTCTTCGTTTTAGCACAGCGCATGGCCCAGAGGGTTAGAGGCAGAGGCAAGTTGTGGGGCGCTCGATTCCCTAGACAGTACAGCCCAACCTCAAGAAGAGTGAATTAATTCTTTCTGAAAATCAATTCTGGATTTCAAATAAGTTATTTTTCAATAGTTTTTCTGAGATAAAATTTAACTTGTAAAAATTTAAACTTAATATACATATTCAAAAAATTTGTTGTACAGAAAAAAATATAAACTTAATTAAAAAACCCATAATACATTAAAAAAAGAAGGAAAATGAACCGCAGAATGTCTAATGGAGCAGAAGAAGAAACTGACGAATTTCAGTAAGTAAATATAGATAAATATAATACTTTTTCAACCTTCGTTTCTTTCAACTCAACACTAAAGCACAAGTTTTCCAATGTCATTCGTCTCACCTTTTTTTATTGATACATATCAATACAACATTATTTACAAAAGAAAATTATATAAGCATATTAAGAACTGTTGAAATGATTAATAAATAATAATTGAAAAAATGAACCAATATAATAATCCTATATATTACTGTATATAATCTAGTTTCAGACACGCAAACCAGGCACATAAAATTAATGTACCATCTCTGAATTCTTCAAAACTATCACAGTATATTGAACCTCATAATTTCACTAAAACTACACTATGTAAATATATACGTATATAGTCTTAAAATTTCTGATCTTATTCTTTTATTTTTAGTTGTTTTCCTATCTTTGATAAACTTCCATTTAATTTTATATTATTGAATTTATGAGTTCAACTTGCCTCAGTTTGGAGTAGTACTATATTAAATTGGTGACTCTATCAATAACAACATTTCCTAACATGCGTATAATTTAATCAGGTTTGTTAATCATTCAATTTCCTGACTTCATCCTCAGACATAATGCTTTTGTATTTGAGGGTGACTACTCCCTTCAAATTAAAGTAATACTATGGTAACCAAGAATGGCTTCTCCCATATATATATATATATATATATATGGGAGTTTTGTTAAGCCAAATTAAACAAAGCTTTTAAAATACCTGTTCTCTTTTACCTTTCTTTATTCCTCCCATATTGATAATATTTTTTTTTTAGTGATAATTTCTTTCATGGTAAAGCTGACTTGAATTTTTTTATTGACTCCTTCATTTATTTCTGCTCTAGTCCATTTACTCATAGGAACTAATTCAGAATAATTCATTCAGTTTCCTGGACATTAGCATTAGCCTGTTCTATTATCTAAAAAACATCAAATCGTCAAAATTAATTTTACTCATGAGAAGAGCGGCTGCCACTCTCTCAAAAAGGAAATACAATCCTTTATACCTTTACTTAGGTATTCAACGTGACTATACCAACATCAAGACCGACAATACTACCATGACTTTAGAGCCTTTCACAATACTACCATGACTTTAGAGCCTTTCACAATACTACCATGACTTTAGAGCCTTTCACAATACTACCATGACTTTAGAGCCTTTCACAATACTACCATGACTTTAGAGCCTTTCACAGTACTACCATGACTTTAGAGCCTTTCACAATACTACCATGACTTTAGAGCCTTTCACAATACTACCATGACTTTAGAGCCTTTCACAGTACTACCATGACTTTAGAGCCTTTCACAATACTACCATGACTTTAGAGCCTTTCACAATACTACCATGACTTTAGAGCCTTTCACAATACTACCATGACTTTAGAGCCTTTCACAGTACTACCATGACTTTAGAGCCTTTCACAATACTACCATGGCTTTAGAGCCTTTCACAATACTACCATGACTTTAGAGCCTTTCGATCTCAACATCTGATTGAATAAACAACTTTTTCTTGCTTATATTCGGCATTCACCCTTATGTTTTCAAGTACTTTGAGAGAACTTTTTTCTTATAATCATTTTCTTTCCTGGCATAAATAAATTAGACATTGATTTAAAAAACATTATTCTACCCTTTCGTCTTACTCATTCATACCTAATGTTTTCATAATTTACCATATTATTGTATAGAAGATTACCTAATATCAGTCACTTCTTTTGCTTCAGAAACATAACCAACCGGGGCGAACATCTTGTTGTTGAGATTGTTTAATAAGTACATATGTCATAACTTGCATAATTATTAATTTCCCTTTTATTTCACTCCTCTACCTATAATCTCAATATATAAAAAATATAACCATAATTTGCAGAAACTTTCTTCTTGTTAAATTTTTCGAACTTCCTGACTAACGTTTTTGTTATTACATCTAAACTAGATAACATATTTCGTACTGTCAACATGTTTCAACTCTTTCCTAGATCCATCTTCGGGAAAGAGACTCTTCATTCTCAAATGTTTTCCCCTTTTATACAGGCAAATTAGAGTCAAATAGGTGAATTAAAGTTGTTTGTTCATAGCGTGGAATTGAGTGACTATAGTAATCGCTATTACTACTAAAGCTTTGCTTGGCCTTGTGTTATCCCAAATAACTTCAAAATTTTGAGACTATTTCCTAATTATATATACAAATGTGGTTTCATTTTCTGTATGCGCACGGCTTCAATAATTTTAAGTTTGTGATGATCTCTTTCTTATTATTATTTTGGTTTCGGCTACAATGATTTCTAGTTCATTTCGTCTTATACGTTTGCTCCATGTGCTCTTGGAAGCTCCAGAGATCCGATGCATTATGAGCATCCTTGACAGGATGGTAGTGGCCATTACCAGGGTGGTAGACTTGACTGTAATGTACGAATGTTTGCAGTTTTCACTGTCATCGTAGGTATATGTGTCAAAATCTTTGTATAGTTTTAGATGATATTCTTCAGTACCCTTTCATCCATTTTGTACTGTTTGGAGTACTGATTTCTGCATTAAATTTTGTGAATAGTTCCAGGTGTTTCTTTATAAATTTGTTTGTGTTCTTTTAGCATAAATATGTCTACAGAATATTATCAAACTTTTCATTGAGGTAGCTATTAAGTGCGAATGCTTGTATCATTAATTTTGTAACATAACAATTAATTTTGTAATAACGAATTAAAAACGAGTAAAAAGGTGAGAGAAAAACGTCGCTAATTTCAAAGAAAAGGCATGGTGTTGCTACACGGCATTGCTCATCCTCAATTTTTGAAAAAAAAAAGGTATTTAAAATTAAAACAAACGTGAATTAATGGTTTAGAAATTCTTAATGTGATATGTACTGGCCTAACAGTAGACCAGGCTAGATACCAACCAAGTAAATCTTATGAACTAGTTACCATAATTATCTTAAGTTCACAAAGAGACTCTAGTGCAAATTAAGAAGTAATTGTTTTCTTACATTCTAATTTTAGTTTGATCCTGCTATTTAAATGTAAAAAAAGTATTCAAATTCCAAATTTTATATTATTATTAAATAATAATATTTTCCAGTTGTCATCTGAAAAAAAGTGTTCTATTAAAATATTAGAAATGTTCTTCAGTATTGGAAGAAATTATCTAATAATATATGAAATTGTATTATTCGATGTATAGGTTCTTAATTAAGTAGTCCAATTAGATAAGCTACTTTCTGCACATTCTGTACCCTTAGCAGAATCTGTCGGGGAATCAAATAGTATATGTGACAAAGCATTCGGATACCGAGCCTTACTAATGTCATACCCACTGTGAAGGAGTCATTTATTGTTTAGAGAAGTATTATCAGTATCACAGTTAGTAAAATTATGACACTTTAACCTAGAGCTATGAGCAAAGCAAAAGAATATCATGAAGCAAAAAGATAGGCTGAAATATTTAACATGTAGGCGTCGTGAATTTCATTTGGATGATGTGTTTAGTGTTTTGGGTTAGATCTTATAATTATTATTACTCCTTCAGCATATCTCCCTTCATTAGCCTTAGTAATATACTGAAATAGAGCTGTGTTCACTTCAGAGGCTCCATCAGTTGAACTGAAGATATAGTCTTAGATAGAAAAACAACCATTGTTATATTACATAAGGTTGAAAGCTTGCTCCAGTAATGTCTGATAAAGAGCGAGTAATTAAAGAAAGAAGTGCAAAGTTGGTAAAGAAAAATTATCTTCATATAGTCTTGTATGGGAGATGAGAGCTATCTATGAAGACTGATTTGGAATTCATGCCATTCCTTAGGGTAGCTGGAGAGGTGACGTCTGTAGTGATGACGATAGGGTATCGACTGGCTCCATGCTCTCAGTCGTCATGGGTACGCAGTGGTGACGTATGTAGGGGGCTTGTCTTAACAGCTGTCTAGGTCAGTATTGCCGGTTATTCCTCGATGATATGTTGCCTAGTACCGTCGCGCCGCACAACCATTGTAGATGCTCTTGCATCGAAAATGAAGAGGATAATGAGCTATATCAACAAACTCGGTCAGTAATATTAATCTTGTATTATTTTTATTAAAAGAAATTTTCTATATTTATCTTAAAATACCTCATTTTTTATGTTAAACAATTTTTAAAAAAATCAAAACAAGTATAGTTGAAACAAGTACTGTTAATTCATTTACTATTTTAAAAATTTTAAAATATTTTGTTAAAAAAAAGCTTCTTATTCAAGTAAACTCTTATGGTTCATTCTTCATATAGTTGAAAGTTTAATGTTTACATTCAATCATTATAGATGTCATTATCATCATACATTGAGATACACAGTGCAATCATATACGATATTGATCAACTGATTCAAAACCCAATAAAATTCTTTCCCTAATTTAATGATATTCATGAGAAATTCCTAAAGAATTTTGGAATTTTTATAGTAATATAGTAATTAATGACTAACCCTATCGAAAATACATTATAACACCTGGTGAAAGTGTGTTGGCTTTAATGGTTCTTAAGTAATAAAATTTAATTTTAACTTCATCTACATCTACAGATTTAAAGTTGCATATAGTTTCAATTTGAATCTGTGTGATATTTTAAATTATCTATGAGGCAGAACTACTTTTTCACTGTAGTTGAGGGATACTACTAGGTACCAGATATGATGAAATCATTCTGTAATGTGTAGGTGTTCTGCTTCCTCCTCGCCCATTCCTTCGGTGGTAGAATAGCATAACAAATTAATCAAACTTGGAATATATATATATCTTCATATTCCGGGACAATTTTTAACTTAGCTCATTTTCTGTATAGTTTTTTTAATTATATGTGTTTATCATATTTAAGTTTTGATATACACTAATTCTATAACCGATTGTTATGCCATTTATTTAAATTGTAACGCATTTAATTAAACATATTAAAGGAAGATTTCCTCCCAGAATATAAAAAGACTATAATAATAACCGTCAGCCCTAATTAAACTAGCTATAGATTTTTTTTGAGAGCGTTAGAAGAGGAAAGAAATAACCAACCTTTCCTGAACATCAAATGCGTTTCATCATTTGAAACTGCAGTACATCGTACTGCAGTTTCATTATTTTGTAGTATTATATAGTCCGATAAACCATGTACATATATATATAAAGCCTAAACCACTAGGAAAAAGAAAAACAAAAGAAATAAATGCTCTGAGGCCTTTCACTTTGTTTGCTCTCTGATGACATAAAGTGAAAGGCCTCAGAGCATTTATTTTTTTGTTTTTCTTTTTCCTTGTGGTTTGGACTTCATTGATTGCATCACGTGTATAATTGTGATTTTTCTGATTTATATATATATATATATATATATATATATAGTTCAATATAGACAAAGAAACATAGAGAAATCAAAAGAACACACTTACAGTCTCTAATTTTCGGTTTGAACCGTCTTCAGGAGAGATAAGAGAGGGAAACCAAGTGCACTGGTTCAGAGACGGTTGGAGACTCTCTCTGAATCGTCTCCAACCGTCTCTGAAGCAGTGCGCTTGGTTTCCATCTCTTATCTCTCCTGAAGACGGTTCAAACCAAAAATTAGAGACTGTAAGTGGGTTCTTTTGATTTCTCTATGTTTCTTTGTTTATATTGAGCTATATTTGTCCGTTTTGGATCGTATTTCGAACGGAAAAGTGTATATATATATCTATATATATATACATATATATATATATATGTATGTATGTATAACTGATAAAAATGAGCAACACAAAAAGAACTAAAAAACTTACTAGAATTAATACTTCGAACCGCAGTTTGTCGTCAGGACTAACTGTGGTTCCAAATATTGATTCTAGTAAGTGTTTTCTTTCTTTTTGTGCTGTTCGTTCTTATCAGTTACTTATTTGTCCGGTTTGGATTGTTTCTATATTACATGTTTTTTATATATATATATATATATATATATATATAAAGATTTCACATAGACACGTGAAACAACAATCAATTAAATCAAACAACAATCTTTTTTAAATGGTTTTTATTTAAAAGTCCGTTGGACCATTTCATTTAATTATATATATATATGATCAAACCACAATAAGAGTGGTTTTGAATAATTGAGTTGGGTTTTTGGCTCTGACGAAGACCGCTTGTTACAGTTGAAAGATCTTAGTCTTGTTTTCCCATTTCTTATTGTGGTTTGATCATATATATATATATATATATATATCAGTTCAAAAATGAAGAAAAGCAACACACAGAGAAAGAGACACACTTACAAACTCAAATTTTCGGATGATCCGTCTTCAGGAGAAAAGAGAATGGGCGACCAAGCATGCCGGAAACACCATATATATATATATATATATATATATTTTAATTTTAATTGTTATATATATATTTATATATGTATATATATACATAGATGACTGTCGTCCCTCCGTCAATTCACTTCTTCTCCTGAGGACGACCGCCATTACGGTCGAAATATTGAAAAGTGAGTCTTTATTATGTTTCTGTCTATGTATCACAGTTTATTTTAAGTTTATGTATATAAATTATTATATATATAATAAAAAGTCTCTCTGGAATATACGTAGATCAGGTTTTCAGGTTAATGTCAGACTTTCAAACGTGGGAGAGAGAGAGAGAGAGAGAGAGAAAGAGAATGAGGAAGAGGAAGAAAGGGAGAGAGTTATATAAGCATGTTTCTAAACGAGTATAATATTTCTTTCTGGGATTCAGATGTTTCTGTGATCCAGCAGTGGATCCCTGCTAACGGTTGATGGGGAGAAGACAATACCGTGAAGCAGCTGCGCCCTTCTCAATGGATACATGTCGTTGGATGCAGTTAAATCCGTGGCATGGCAACTATTTTTTCCACCCTGGGCGCTCGTAAGATTTGCCGCCCCCCCACTGAACGTTAATAATCCATTAACATTCAAAACTCCACAATTTAACTCCAGTTAAAATATTTATTTTATTGGAATTACAATGAAGAATCTAATTTTACAGTACCAGACTTATTTCTTGTTATATTACTCATATGCATATACATCATAAAAAAATACCAAAGATTTTTCAAAACAAAAACGTATAAGTCAAATCGTAAAAAAAATGGTTAAATTAAATTAACTGGCTATACAAATAACAATAATAAATTTTCAACCCCATTCAAAATCAAGTTTTGAAAAATTTAAATTAAATAGATTGTTAATTTGCAAATACTACGGTAAAAATCCGTTTAAAAGCAGCATTACCCAAATAAAACATAAAAACAATTACGACCTCAAAAACTCATTTTGGTACAAAATTTCAAAGTTTTGTTAGCTTTTTATTATTTATTTTTTTCTATTTTTACCGCCTCAAAATGCCGCCCCCTGGCACGTGCCGCCCGAGGCGTACCGCCCCCCTCCCTTGCTACGCCACTAATTTAAATTTACTTCAAAACTTTTCTACGATTACTTTTATTCATCGCCTTTTATATTTTATTTAAGACTTCAATTTTTGTTTAGTGATTAATATTAATTCAAGTTCTTTCAAATTGAGTTAAAATCATGTATGTATTTCTAATAATAGTTTACTGAGATGATAAGTAATTATGATTACTAAAATTATTTTGTTTGTAGAAAACAATGTTTCCAATATTTTTTTTCCTCATTAACACAGTTTCTCTCTTTCATTCTCTTTCTATTTTCCCCAACTCAGCCTTTTGTGAACATAATTACATTATTCCTACTTTTTTCATGTTTTTGTGAAGGGTTATGTTTAGTCGGTTTTGTGCATTTATACAGAATGTTCTAATGAGTTTTTTCTACTCTGTTTAGCACTGTCAATAATTATCTTCTTCTATATCAAATCCAGCATATACTTGCATATATTTTACATGTAATGGTCTGAGAACTATTTCACTTCTCATACTCTTCTCTTGTTTATTTCACTTTACTTCTCTTGTTTAATATTAACGTTATTGTTACAAAATTATTGAAGAATGTAAGTGACTGTGTTTTTATGTTTTGCTTTAAAGTTATGAATAATGAATGTTTTGCACATTTGCTGTCTTTTTGCATCTCATACTTTTCCCCAAGAAGGACTTTTACCGGAAACCATGATGGGCTGCGAACCAAGGTGAACTGGGCGTGTCTGAAACAAGGATCGACATTCCTTATCTTACAGTAATGGGGAATCTTTGGTTTCATTGTTATTATTATTTTTCAATGAATCATACTCTTGATGGTTTAACATAAAACCACTACTACTTTATTTTCAAGAAGTGTGAATTTACAAATATTGTTGAATGAATATACATATTTGTAAATTCAACTATAAAAAAAAGTGCATAAATGAGTCTTGCAAACTAATTTATGTACATTTCGTGTATTGTTCTTTTATGTTATACTAAGTTTTTTTTAATGTTGATAGTAATTATTGTTTTTTCCATTCTCTGTAATAATCAATTGAGTTTTTGGTTTATTTTCATGTGGCTACCGTTAAGAAGATATTGACATACTTGTAGGATAAAAAGCTAATGAAATCGTCTCCACATATAAAAATTTAATTGTATAAACACCGCGTTTCGAACACGTAGTGTTCTTCTTCAAGCATTAACTGAATTATACAATGTCATCAGAGAGTTATCTATAGTACAAAGTAAATATAGTACAAAATAAAAATAAAATAAAATAAGGAAGAGAATACGAACCTAAGGGTGAGTGTCTGTGGTACAACTGACTGAGAATAGGATGGAAGTGGGTGAGGGTATGGAGTGTACATCTGTTTCATATTGGAAGGCAGGTACATTGCTTTGTTATTTTTTTTTCCTAAAGGTTAGGCTGGGCCTTTACATTTGCTGTAAGACTAAGTGTAGGAAACATATTAAAAATATAACACAGGGAACTATAACGAAATACAAACAACAAATATAAGAATAAAGAGAAAATAGAACTTTTATATATATGTACGAGGGTCGTCCAGAAAATAAGTTCCGTTTTGGTCTGTAGGGCGGTAGGAGTGGTTTTTGCCAAATCCGGCAACACCGCTCGAAAGAGGAGAGGTGGGGGAATAGAATGAGAGGTGGGGGACCTCAGTCGGTCAATTACCAACGTCAGGGCAGGTAGTTGAAATGGAGCCCTCCATGTCACGTCCCGCCACCTCGATCCCGTTCCCTCTCGAGTTGTTTTGCGCGGAGTGATTCAATTTCTTTATGCACAGGGTTTCAAATCAGTTCAAATTCACGAACAGCTCATTTCTGTTTATGGAGAAGGTGTAATGAGTGAATCAATGGTGAGGAGATGGGTACGTGAATTTAAGGCGGGAAGACATTCACTTGAGGATGAAAGTGGGAGAGGCAGACCCTCAGTTGTGACGGACGAAATTGTCGCAGAAATCGACAATGCATTCGCAAAGATCGTCGTTCAACCCTGGATGAACTCCACCTGAGTTTCCCAGACATCTCACGATCCCTCATCCATGAGATCGTCTCGGAAAAACTTGACTTTCGGAAAGTTTCCGCCCGGTGGGTCCCTAGAGAGCTGAATGTCTTCCCGCCTTAAATTCACGTACCCATCTCCTCACTCATTACACCTTCTCCATAAACAGAAATGAGCTGTTCGTGAATTTGAACTGATTTGAAACCCTGTGCATAAAGAAATTGAATCACTCCGCGCAAAACAACTCGAGAGGGAACGGGATCGAGGTGGCGGGACGTGACATGGAGGGCTCCATTTCAACTACCTGCCCTGACGTTGGTAATTGACCGACTGAGGTCCCCCACCTCTCATTCTATTCCCCCACCTCTCCTCTTTCGAGCGGTGTTGCCGGATTTGGCAAAAACCACTCCTACCGCCCTACAGACCAAAACGGAACTTATTTTCTGGACGACCCTCGTATATAAATTAAGAAAAGTTGCACACTTAGAAATTTGCTCATTGAGGAAAGTAGAAGAATTATCGCGTACTAATTTGTTAATTTCATACTCTTTTAAAGTTATTTCACTGAATGTATTGTTTCTATGTAATATTTGTATGTTTTAGTTTGGGTAAAATTGGTGGTTATTGTTGACTAAATGTTTGGTAAAATGGGATATGAATTATTTATTGTTGGGGATTTGGTTTTCTGTTTAACTTCTTGTATATGTTCTTTTATTCTTTTGTTAAATGATCTGAGCATCATGCCTATGTAATGTGAAGTTCAATTAGCGCACGATATTTTATATACACCACTAAGAGAAAGGGGTTCTTCAACTCTTTTTGAAGATAACAGGACTTTAAGTCACCTGAGTTTCTGTAACTGACTTTTAGGGGGAATGCATGGCTGACTATTTTATTTCTCTCTTTCCTTCTAATTAGTTTGTTAATTAAATCTGTGGAATATTCGTTGTTTTTGGCTATGGTTTTTATAGTTTGCATCTCTTTGTATTTGTTTTCACTAGATAAGGGCAAAGTAAAAAGTCGGTGAATCATCGAGTGAGAAGTGCTTAATTTATGAGGCATAGGGTGAAAAGAGGTTGCATGTATTATAGAATCTAGTATTAATACACACTTTGGTAAAGTATTATCAAAGTTATAGATAATCAATGTAATGATTTCCTTCGTTTTATTTTAGCTACAAACATTTAGTCAGTTATCAGACATTTTTTTTTATAAGACATAAGACAATCAGGTCAGTTTTTATTACTAGGATGTAACTGAGGGACTGAAACTAATCGAACTCGTGAAGTCGTCAACTTTCGATTTTAATTGCATTATTGATCTTCAAAATTGTTCTTAAAAGAATTATGTCACACTTCTAGTGCTTACAAGTATGGTTTGCCAAAATCTTTATCCTTTTCAAGGCGATTGTCTCGCATTCTGGTTGAATGCGATCAAAGGTTTCGGCAACTTCTAGACAGAGTTTGCATTATTCATATGTTATTAATTAATTACATCTTGCATAAGTAGCAGTTAAGACAACAAATTGTGTTCGATATTCGAGATATTTTTATAAATTCTTCCTTTGAAGATGAAGTATTTTCTCACAAATGTCAAGTGCAGCTGGAATAAATAAACTAAAATGCACACAGTTGGTTGTTGTACCCACATTTCATCTGATTTCTTCTTCATACATTCTCATCCATTCCTCCAATTTATTTCAAACGAATCACTTCCTCATTCCCCTATGCTCCCTTATTTCCAGGTAGCCATTAAAGAGTTAACCAATTTTTACTTGTTTCATTATTAATTTTTGATGCGTCAGTATTCCAGACTGGAGCTCCTTTTTTTGAAATCATGAAGTTTCTAATCCAGGTCATCATTAATGATAACTTCCAAACCTCTTGCAAAATCTATACTTAAACCAATTATTCTTTGCGTTAGCATTCTATTAATCCATTTTGAAGTTTCTGGATGAATATGTCTATGTACTCCTGCTGATTCAATGGATAAAAAGGATATGCTATCAAAAGTTCTTTCCATATCCAAAGTCCAGAGCAACTCTTTTAAACCTTAAAGATTTCTCTATTTTGATAATCAACATGTTTGGAACTGATTCTGTTGTATTGGCCTTGTGATCGACAAGTAGTTCCTTATGAACATGCCTATTTACCTAAAACTTCTCATGTTTCTATAGACAGAACTTTTGTCTTACAGATAGTAGCACTATTGTCTTAAAGAATGAAATCGTACCTTTCCCATGTTACTTCTTTCAAATACTACCCAAAATATAATGGAGATCTTTAACACATAAACATTATATTACTGACTATTAGATATGTTGAAGGTACGACATGTGAACTGACTGGAACGATCTCGCTTTACATATCCTTTAGTCTAAAGAGTATAATAAAATATATGCCTGTTTGACGTTTGCTTATAAACTTTAATTTATTGTTCTTACATATCTCATCAAATTATTAATACATTTTTTCATTAATTTTTTTTTATTATACCTTAGAACAAGAATTCTTATTTGATTGAATTTTTAGGCAAATCTTCTAAGTCAATGTAAACAAGCCCGACAAGTACAGCACGTACTTGTCCAAGTTGAGTTTTCAGTTTTTAGGCTTTATTGCCTTTTTTAGTAATTGAAACTGATTTCATGTAAATTGAAGGGGTGAACACCCCTTTTCGGCGGTGCAAGTTGTTAAAAAGATATTCAACTCATTTGCTGAAAACGTGCTATTTTTGGATACACTTTCATTGCAATTCGCCAATTGGTGTAATTTCTTTCGTATTCACAAGGTTCCGAAATGAATCATAAGTAAACAATTGTACACTTTATAGCAGAAAATACATTTCCCGTTATTTTATAAATGTATGTTCTTTCTTAGATATAACTCCTGACTGTCCCATAATAATTTCAAAGTTTTAACTCTCTAGAGGTGGCACTTTAAGAGAAAAAAAGTTGTATAAAATAACATTTTGGCAAAACAAGTAACTTTTCCATGATGTATTATTGTCTAAAAAGAATATGCACATCTATACTATAAAGCCCAATTTTTGGGAAAATATAAACCTGATTCATCAAACGGTGAGGTCTACAACATATTAAGAAACTTTTAGTTATACACCCACGCACCCATATACACACAGACATCATTGAAAAAACGTCAACAAAGAACTTTGGGAACCTCAAAACATGTAAGTCAGTAAAAATTGCAAGTTCAAATTTTTTCATGATTACTTTACTTATAGTAAATTATAAACCAAAAAGTGGTGTATGCTAGGATTAATATTTAATGAACCGACATGATTTAAAGCTTTGGTACTCTTGCAATATGTGAAGTCAAAGAAAACTTTCAATCTGCCATTGAACACACATTCCAGTGTGTCATAGACAGTCAAGTTTTCAATATGCGTTATTCAATGTTTTTCTAGTTTTATTTTAAAAAATTAGAAAAAGTATAAAGGTATGTTTTATTAACTGATGATATACTAACACGGTTTTGACTTCACCTTGATAAGTTGTGTAACTGATTTCCCTGTTAAACAATGTTGATCCACACTGATTTTGAACAGAGAGAGATATGATAACATACATTTGTAATAATAAAGTAGCTATTAATATCTTGCGTGTAATACAATCAGATACGAACTATCAAATTGTTGAGTGATGCTGAAGCTAATGTAATAACTTGCGTTAAGTAAGAATGCAAGTGGATGCAAAATAAATATAATACACAGTTAAAGGCCATTTGGTGCCTGTGGTTTATTAAATGCTATCTCAAACAACTGTACCAGTAAAAATGTAATACTTTTTAATTTATCATTACAACATTTTCTTAAGTTAATAAGTAAATCCTTTTAAACCTTTTTTATGTCTTTGCATTTAAAATAAATCAAATGAATATATGGTACACTACAGTGTTAAATCTGCTGAAAGTGTTTTTGACTCCTCACAAGATAAACCTATTACTAAAGCTTATTACTTGGAAAATAATATTATCTTTCCTCATTGTTTAGTAAAGCTACGTTAATATTAGATAAGGTTTGTATGAAACAAAGACCGTCATTGATTTCACTGTTAGATCTTAGTGTTTATTGTCAACACTATAGATTTTCGGGCCTTGGTTGATCACATACAGGAAGTACAGGAACATGTTTCTTTTATACAAAACAAAATATTTTTCATATCCTTTTATTTGTGAATCATCCACATTTGAGATTTTATTTCAGAATATATTTTTTGAAAAGTCAACGTTCCAAAATAATGATCATTTCTATATGATGTAAAAACGTTTCTATACAATAATTTAACAAGTACCTATTTATTTGCCTTCAGTATAGAACTTTATACCACATATTATTTTTTTCTAAACACAGATGAAATGAAAAACATGTTAATAGATATTACATCCAAATTCTACTCATCTTCTATTTTCCTTTGACAAAATGATGAATAATTCATCCACGACGACAGATTTTGTTTAAATTTCACCTATTCACCGAAAAAAAATACATCTAAAATCATTTGAAAATAATATTTTCTTTTTAGAATTTTCAAAAAATGCAAAGCTAGAACCTACCTTCTTTGATGCTCAATTGTTTTTGTAATCAATTTATATACAATGCAATTTACCAATATCTATTAGTAAAATTAAAAGAAATATCAAAGTATGTTTAAAAACAAAATTATATTTTAGATAGCTTTCATAGTTTACTGTTTTTTATCTTATTATTTTTCCCTACTAATAGTTACGATGGCAGTTGAGAGATAACAGTTTGATCTAACAGTGAAATCAATGACGGTCTTTGTTTTATACAAACCTTATCTCATATTAACAAGGTCAACAACGTAGCTTTACTAAACAATGAGGAAAGAAAATATTATTTTCCAAGTAATGAGCTTTAGTAATAGGTTTATTTTGTGAGGAGTCAAAAACACTTTCAGCAGATTTAAAACGTTCTCATCAATTTTTCGGCATTTAATGTAGAATGTCATATTTTGAGCAGAGAGTATTTAAAAGATAAAGACATTTAAACTCTAAGAATATCGTCAGCCTTATACTTTCAAATTCTGCTATTAAACAAATTTTTTTGGACAAGAATATATAATTTTTTAAAGAATGAATAGATATTATTGTTTCACTATTTTCTATTTTTATTATGAATTCCCAATTATTTTACTCACCAGGTTTGGATTATTAATTTTCCTCTTATCACAACGAAGGAAAATTAATTCTCTAAATTTTTTTCCTACACTTAACTCCTTTGAAAATCATTTTAATATGGGATATATTATAATGTTGCTACTATGCAGACGTGTTATCAAGTTCTGTCATATAAGTTTGATCAAACTCATAGATAATTAATAAGTTTAATGACTTCATTTATTTTAATGTACCTATATCAATTTTATCAGTTATGTATAACAGAAATGAAATTAATGATCTAGAGGAATCTAACAAAATACTACCATGGAATGGACATTTTTGTCCATTTTTTACCCAATTTTGTCAACAAAGTTGACATTTTGGTGTAATATTTCCTTATCCAATTTTAAAACTAATGACATTTTTATCTTAATTTATTTATATTATGGCAGTATTTAATATAAAATTTGAGTTTTTTAGTGTCACCAGGACAGTGAATTAACATTGTTTAGCATAAGTTCCATAAAGAACCTTAACCATGTTTCTATGTTAACTAAAACTAATAGGATATTTCATCACACTAAACTTTACATCTGTTAAATATTATTAAGATTCGTCAAACGGTTCAATTTGTAAAGTTTTCACAAAATTATCGATAGACATCCACCTAATAATAACATGTGACAGTGAAACAGTGAAAAATGGATAGACTATACCTCGAAACGTGTAAATCGTTTTGCCATCAAAAGAAACGACCAGGTGTATTTTTCGCACTACGGACTCTTCTTTTTTCTTTGAAAAATTTAAATATGTTCACCAGTTAATGATAATATCAATCACTGCAAATTTAAAAAAAATTGTGTCTTTAAAAACATAATGGAAATTAAAGTAGACATTCCTTGTTGTAAGATTTTCCAAAAAATATGCAGCGTATACACCTTAAGAGATATTTTTAGGTTTAATACTTCTTAGGTGTAAAGTGATCCACTCAACGGTTGTAACCTGCGGCTTGTCAGAATCTTTTAGATACACACCCACGCACACAGAAACACACACCCGCAGAGAGACTTAAACCTTACAAAATGGACTTAGGGGGCCTCAAAACGTGTAAGCCATCATATCTCGAAATCATTTTTTTTATTCTATACTTAATTAAATATAAAATTATTAAAAATGTCTCCATTGAGTTACTGTAATGTACTGAATATATTAAATCAACTGTATGATTCTTTAAATTATTAAATAAGTAGGTAAAACAATTATGGTCTCAATGGAATAATATATAATTACTACCAGCTAATTTGAAATTAATATTGTGGTCATTTGATGACAATTTATTTTATCTGATGATTTGATCAATGTTATTTATTTTTCTTACCCCATAGTTTTATAGAATATTGTTCGAACTATGCTAATACCAAATAATCAAATATGCGACGACTGGCTTTTATTTACTTGATGTGGTGTCTAACGAGAAACTTGTAAAAATGACTGTACGAGAACTTCTAACCATGTAGGTTAGGGTATTCTTTGCAATCGTACAAACTTAAAATTCTTCAGATAGCTTATAACGAGTAAAGGTGTTTGTGAACCCACCCGTAAAAAAGACTAAGATTGATATGAGTGGGTTCAACGGTGTTTATTAAATGTACTGTTTAAGTAATTAACATTTCAAAAGATAGCCAGAAAACATCTTGGAACGAATGTTTGTGACCGACTTGCAGGACTAAAACTTGAACAAGGGTCAATTTCCTAGAGATGGTAAGGATATTTTCTCTCTTTTATTCCTCACTTCTTAATGAACTAATCACGGTTGTTTAGGCACCTGTAAGGTTTTTTTTTCTCACAACAGTAACCCTGTTATGAGGAAGTTTACTTCTGATCGCACGTACAATAACAGAACTACTTATAACCAGTGATGGGATTCAGGTGGTTCGTACGGGTTTGCACGAACCCGTTTTTGAAATATCAAGTCGTTCGGCAAACCCGTTCTTAATTTAATCTCAGACACCTATAAAAATTAGAAAAAAGTAAAAAAAATTGAACTTTTTTATTTTATGTTGGGCATTTCACCAAAAATATTGAGGATGAAAATTATTTTTTGTGCAAAGAAAGCACCCAAACACTATTATAAATTTGAGCACACTACAGATTTCTTTTGCTTGCTACAATCATTCTCAAATATTTCGTTCACTCCTTGGATGGGCGCGCTAAAGTTTGCCCAAGTATTTTAATGTAAACTTTTTTTTTATTTCCAGTAAACCAAATAGAACTTATTTAAAATTCCTGAAGAACTCGGACAGGAAATTGTAAAAAAAGATAGAGATTTGGGATCAAGATGGGCGGCTTGCAGTCCAGTTTTTTAACTGGTTTTTGCAGTTTCTGCAGAGTTAGCTATGGCCTATTGTTGAAGTTTATAGGAAATACATGTATGTGTGCCATGTATATCATATTGTGTATGGTACCACACAGGCACACATGATATACACATGAATATACTTTACTTTGCTGGGGACGTAAGACAGAAAGAACGTCCTCGTTTTACGTGCGCAAATTAAATTGCGTTCAATAAAACATCATATTATAAAACAAATCTGTTTTACCTAGTGAATCGTTGTTGTAGACGTCCGATCTTTTTCGCATATAATGCATTTTCAAGTAAGACTCCTTGAATTTGCACTAGGTGCGAAACAGCTCAGACATCTGCAACAACAATTCACTAATTAAAACAGATTTGTATAATATAATTTTCATAGAGATAGTCTACATTTACTTTCATTAGGTAAAAGGTTTTCGATAAAAGCTAGTCGAAAAGAAGATAATCCTACATTCGATATCAGAGGGAATTTAGAAAAGGTATTTACTTATTTTAATATTGAAAATTCTAATACCATTAGAAGCCATTATGTCAATTTTATAACAAATATATAGCAATGTATGGTTATTTTATAGAAGAGTTATATTGAAAAAACAAAATGTTTGAATGGATCCCTCTTTTAATAAAACTCATAAAGTATTAAAAGAGCATGAAAATATTATGATTTGTAAAGCTGATACGGAAAAATTCAGCAAGTTTATAATTTTACTGTTCGAATAGTTGAAATGAGGTTTGAGTATGACCTCAACAATGCCAGCTGGGCATTCTTCTATGTTTATCAGAACGAGTTTTTGAAAATTTAATATGTAATTTTGAGGAAAATCAGGTTTAAGCTTAACACAATACGCAGAAGAACAAAGTAAATAACATGAAATAATTAATATTTAAATCCCATATATAAATAAAAAATCTGGAAAGGCGTACACTCAAATTTACTATAAGTAAATATTATATCAAACTTCTTGGGTATATAATGTCCTATTTAGACATAATATAAATGTTGCATGGGATATGTTTATTTCATTAATTAAGAAACACACAAACAAAATAAACGTCACTAGAAATGTTTTATGAATGTATCATGTAGGGTATTTTTTGAGTTATATAATAAATTGAATCTCATTAACTGATTGTTAAATTAATTAAATGACTGTAATTGCTCAATTAGTTCAACTACTTTTTCATATTATGATGATTCAATAAGTTCTTACGAAAGAAACATTGAATGAGTCATATTATTAAAGGTAGTTCATTATTGTTAAACAAGTCGAATCGGTTGTTGAAAAATGAATATGGATT
Source organism: Hermatobates lingyangjiaoensis (assembly GCA_026182355.1). Taxonomy (NCBI): domain Eukaryota; kingdom Metazoa; phylum Arthropoda; class Insecta; order Hemiptera; family Hermatobatidae; genus Hermatobates; species Hermatobates lingyangjiaoensis. The sequence continues at coordinate 1,585,007 of JAPFBL010000030.1, read as the reverse complement.
TTAAGTTTTGGTAAATTTAAAGACTATTCTTCTGCACAAAAATGATTTCTCATTAGAAAACATGAAAAGTAATCAAAAAGAAAATCAATTATATAGACATTAAGGGGTAGAGTGTGTATGTGTGTGACCGACAAGGGGACAAGTGCCCTAATAAAATTAAAAAAAATCTTCTTAAATTATAATATAATATTAATATTAAAATTAACATGACAGCAGTTTTAAAGGTAATTAATGAATAATATTTTATTAGGATTCGTTTCCAGTATGCATTGAGTTGAGATCTTTATCTGTAAGTGGATGTGACATTGACCGTTGGGTATAATGAAGTGACAATATAGATAGTCAACCACTTAATGATTGTCCAAGGAAGTTTTATCAAATAGTATTAATATGTTCTTGGACCAAGGCCTAAACTCTATTATTTAATATCATTAATATATTTCCTCATTTAGTTACTTACACGACAGTGGTATTACTGTATATACGTTTGATTGGCGTGTTCACTATTATTGTCATGAATGAGAAAATGGTGATTTTTATATCAATCAAACTAGCACCTATTTAGTGAACAGTAAATTTACGAAAGGATTTCGATTTATATTGAAGAATAGATGTCAGTAAATTAACTTTACTAAAGTAAAAGAAATGACAATTTATTTCTGAAAACTGAGTCCATAAAATTGAATAATGACTACATTGTTATTGCTAAATTAATTAATCATAATAAAGCATGAATTAATATACCTTTTCACTGACTCCCAGTCCATTTTGGTTTTCCAATGTCAACTCTTTGATATATGCTTTCACTTTTTAGTGTTGTTTAGGGGTGGAAAGTGTGGCTCATTTATTCTTTGACCAGTGACGTTGCAATCATTTTTGCCACCCATAAGATTTCCTAAAACCCCTCCCCCACCACCGGTTTGTCGTTTTGATAATCCGTTAACCTTCAAAATTCCAGAAAGTCTTCAAAATATTTATTTTAATAGAATTACAATCAATGACATAAAGAACTCATTTGGTATAAAATGTCAGACTTTTTGTAAACTTTTTATTGCTTGATTTTTTCTATTTTCTATTTTTACACCCTCCAAATGCAGCCTCCTGGCACAAGCTGCCTGGCACGGACCGCCCCCTCCCCCCCCCCCCCCCCTGCTACGCCACTGTATTTGACATTTTAGGAATGGGAGAAGCACATTTACCGGGTTGATTCTACATTGAGGATTCTCAAGTTTCTACACAAAATTCTACGTTTTGTGTAAGTCAAGCGTATTTAGAGTTGGGATCTTCAATGGGTACCTGCCGTTGTTCTGTTTCCGGACCAACAGCCTTAACATCTTCTTCAAGAGACAAAGTGTTTAGATTTTTTCAGTTTCTGCGTGAGAAAATCAAGGATCAGAGTGAGAATTGAATCCAGGATCTTCCAGTTTAGAGACGAGTATGCATGCCATTGGGCTACCATGGCCTTTGAATCCCAGTTCCTGAAATTTCATATATATAAATAGTTAAAGAGTATTAATTCGAGAACAGTGCATGCACAGATGCAATAAGAGTGTGCATGTCACAACAAAAAGCTCACTGGTTTTAATTTATGAGAGAGGATGGGGTAGGGTGGGGGCAGAGCTCAACGACTGTACAAGCTCCAGCACGCTCAAAGCTTCCCTGGGTTTGTGTGTTATAAGCACACACTGTGTTACTTATAAGCACACAATAAGTTACGTGAAAGTTATTAACAGTCTTTTCCAGTCTCTTTTTAATAAATCGTCTAAAAGAAGGAGGTAATTGTTGCAATGATCGTAGTACATATTGAACTACTCTCATGTACGTTAATGACATACCATTCTATAACAAAAAATACAGAAAGAGATAATAAATTTCAATTTTTAAACGACTCTAGAGTGTTTACCATTCCCAACGATCTATATGACATTGATGACTTGAACAAATATTTATCCAAACAACAGCCAAAAGCCAACAATGTAACGTTGAAATGTGAAATTTATTCTATATATGTAGTAGTACTTGAACCATGTAGACTGAATTGCACCATTGCTCGGTTCAAGAAAACAAAGAAAATAAATATAAATATATGGACTTCTTCTCCTAGAATAGCAAAAGTCGTTGCAGCTACAAACGAGAATGTTGAATGCCATTTTGTCACAGGTGCCTGCAAAAACACTACACCATGCATTCTCTACAATTTTGCAATTAAAATTTGCCTGAATATTCGATTATTGAAACAGTATTACTAATAATCTATTAAAAAGTCATACTAAGACGATACTGTCAAAGGAAATCAGTATCACATGTACACACCAAATATAACAAGTTTGATGAGAAAGATGAAATTTGAGTGATAATTAAGCAACAATACCGTTATACATATCTCCATATCAGTTCTCTATACATCGAAGGTGAAATGTTCAAATATGGGCCAAGTAATAAGAAGGAAGTTACAGTAGAAGCATAAAACTGCATTAGAAGTGGACTGCCAAACTTCTTTTCCGAAATTTGATTTGGGCTGTTTGGCGAAGAAATTGAAGAGACTAGCAATTTAGGTATCACGTCAACATTTAAAGGATATGATTCAAACTTCTGGAATGATCATAGTTTAGACATGACATTGGGCAAAGAAAGCTAAGTTAAAAGGTCCAAATTAGTCGTAGCAGATAAAAAGATATTTTCAGGCATACTTCAACTCAAACATTTACTTACCATTGCAAAGAATTATAGAAAGATATTTTTAAATGCAAAACATAGCAGTTATTAATCAAAACCAACAATGAAAACAATGCCCTAAATCAAACTGTAATAGTAATGGGTAACATCACGTGAATATTAGCAAAATTCAGTGGATGCTGAAGTGGATGGCAAAGAAATATTGAAATTTTAAAGATTTCTAACCAAAATTCCAAGATAATAGTGATAATTTCATGTTTATAATATATATATATATATATATATATATATATATATATAAATACATATATATTCTTTATGTATATATTTATTTATTCTTTTCTATAGTCATTTATTTTTTAAATAAATTAATATAAAAGTTTATACCAATCTTATACTTTATTAGTTGTTTTATCTGAACTCAACTTCCTATAAATACTTATGGTACGATTTAATTGTTAATATCTTTGTAACATCATGTAATATTCAAGTTTCAATATGTGTTTAGGTTTCCAGATGGTACAGTGAAGCTGAAAAACCCAAACATAGAACTGATGGACCAGGACATACTTTATCACCTGGCCCTTGGGAGTGGATCACACGACCTAGTCGAAATGTTCGGTGATATCAAGGTGATATCATTCTGTTGAAATCATAACTTTTATCATAATCATAAATTATATCTTACTTCGTATTATAAAAAGAAAAAAATTGAAATTCATATTGTTTTACAAATAATATGTTTAGTATTTTATTTTATTTGAACATTACGTTCTAAACATATTAGTTAAACAATTATTTTTGAGATCATCAAGTCTATTCAGTGTTCATTTACTGAATTTTCTGATTTCTATATAAAATATTGCTATATATTTTAGAGTGTCTTCATTATGTATCTGTAAGTTCACTTAATCATCATTGACTTACTAAAATTTAATACTATTGTTTTAGTACCACATAGGTTGCTAGTAAAAATAAAAAAACAGTGTATACCCTCAACTCCTAAGTTTTCTTCCTCACTCGACTGGTTTCAGACCTTGAAGTCCATTTTCATTTAACAATTCTTCATATTCGATAACATATCCAATTATCTATTGCAGGCATGGACAACCTTTCGTACCGTAAGGGCCGTATTTTAATATTTCAAAGTTGCTGGGGTCACATGATATTATTTCACAAAAATTGTGCTTGCTCAGTTATGTAATGATCTTTTTTTTGAAATGTTCATAATTTTTTTAGTCCTAGTATTGAAGTTGATAAGAAACTGACTTCTATTTTATTATTTCTTACCAGTGTTAAAGAAGCTAACTGGTATATTCAATTACTCTTTTTTATTACTCTTTTTAAAACCACGCTCATATTGTTATTACGCAAATTTAACTAAGGCAAAGAATTAGCGGGAAATTTAAATCATTGAGGTTGTACGATAACTGAACATTGTTATATATTATGTAATTAAAACGGGTAATGACAACATGATAATCCACTTTGCCGGTCAGTCAAAAATAACCTGGGATGATCTGGTACTGACAAGTGAATGTCAGAGACCGAAGCTGTGTCTTTAACAAAGTCAGACTACTTTAATTTAAGTATTTTCCAGAACGTCTCGCGGGTTGCCCATCCTGATCTATTCCATAACTAAATATTTGATTTATTTCCTTTCTTACTGTTTATAAAACATGTTTAATACACATTACATTTTTTACTGTGACATCTTTTTTTGCCTGATCGTCTCATAACTGCTTCTACGTTTTTTCCTGAGGTCTATCACTCTGGCAGCAGTTTAAATAAGTCAACTGTTGGATGGTTAGTTTTAATCATTCATAATGATTTTATGAACTGTTTATGCTTAAATACTTCTATTATTTTCAGTTTTAGTCCTTTATGTAGTAAATCCATCCAGTTCTCCTAGATTGTCCGGTACATGCCTATGTGCACTTCAATTATTGGCAAAACTGCATTGTGTTTTGTTGTATTTAAAAGTTTAAATGTGTTCTTTTTGTAACTGCCTTAAAATTTTTCAAGTTCTCTATAGTCCAGTATCAAATATTATATACTCTTATTAATAATTTTATATAATATTGTTTCATTAAAATGTTGTTAGGTACTATTTATGTAATTGTTTCAAGTTCATTATTGTATTCGACTGCAGATAAAGGAGTTTTAATAATCTGCCTAACATATATCTAAACACATAAAGAATAAAATGCAAAGACTGTTTATAGTAATACAATGAACAGACAAGAAGAACTTTAAGGCAGTAATATAAAGAACTCGGTCATGCTTTTAAATATAATAAAGCACAATGATATTTTACCTATTTTTTAACGACATATACTGCCTGGACATAAACCAGACAATATGGACTACTCTATGTGTTTACTATATAAAGGACGTAAATGAGTGAGACAAGCTGTAACAGAAACTGTAGAAATATTGAATAGTAAAGCAGTTCATAAAGCCATTATAAACAAACTAACTAACCCTCCGACGGAAGACTTATTTAAACCACTGATGAACTCACAGATGTTAAGCAAAAGGTAAAGAGACAGATAAGAAACAAACAAAAATGACAGAATCAGTAAAAAACTAAAAAAAATGAATTAAATATATTTTATAAATAGTACGGAAAGAATAAATTGTAATTTATTTTATAAAAATAAATTAAATATTTAATCATGTATTATTTAATTGGATAGGTTATCGAGTAGAAAGAATGGATATAAATATATAAATATAGGATGACCCTATCAGTGTCACTCCGGGAGAAGAACGTAAATGCCCAAAACGGTCCAGTGGGGAAGAAAAATTAGGAGGTAAAAGTATGCATTCTTCTTGTTACTAAAATTTCTTGTTCCGGCTCTTTGCCGGTGCTTTGTTTTAAATAATTTGATTTTAAAAGTGGATTAATTGTTCTGTTGGATGACCAATATGTTTACTTCTTTTTATAAATATATTTTCTCGATGATATTGATGAACAAACACTGAAGTTTCTGAATTTTTCCTTACTTTATTTTTATTTTAACGTTTTGAACTTAGCATTCTTTTATATTCCCGCAAACATTAATTACTAAACATTTTGTTGGCTTATTACATAACTAATTTATAGTTTCAGGAAAAGCAAAACTTAAAACGATTGATTTTTTTTTCCTTTTTTTAGTTTAAGTTATACTTGAAAGCTTGAAACACTTGTAAACAATTTGTGTCAATTTCATTTTTTTCATTAATTAAATAACTTTTTGTGACAATAACAAGCAGTTTGGCTTTCATCAGTTTGTTGATTATGATGTAAATATAATGAATAGTTTCGTATTATAATATTAAGTTTAAAATTTGTACCTGGAGGAAAATAGAGGGTTTTCAAAATATTCCATAGAAGTTGAAATGTTTGGTATTTTAATTGTAGGGCAGCAATAACAGTTCTAAGTAATTTAAATTTATAAAACAAGAATCTCTATCCCTCTTTAACTAGGTATACCACAATTTATAATCATTAATATTGTTCAAGTGACCTGAATGAAACCACTATGGACCAAAATATTTATAAGCAGATATTTAAGATATCATAAAGAGTTTCAGTTAAATCGTGTCAGTTGATTCCTTATTGAGTCAATAGTGGCAGGTTGCTCACCTCATGAGAACATTCAAGGTTTTTCATGTGGAAGATGAGAAATCTTGCGTACGTCGTCTTTCGGAGACGACTTTAAGCAGTGTTTCTCCAACCTATACGATATATCAGGTACTCGATAAACATCCCTACTGTAGTAGTCCTGAGTCAAGTAAAATTTAGAACTGTTGATGTAGAATGAAGCCGGTATTGAGACTCACACGTAACTAAAATGGGTGCTAAACAATACTAATGAACCACACTTGCGCCCCTAGAGAAGCGCTGAAGGTGAAAACCAATTAAGTGTGCCCGTTGGAAACACACAACCTTTATTTTAAAAATTCCAATCCACTACGTAATAATAATCCTAAAAAATTATCATGCATGTTCTTTATTTTAACGGTATCTCAAAGTTAAGAACCTCTAGTCTATATAAATAAAATACTCATATCTTTTGTTCTTCATTTCTGATGGACCTTATAAAAAAACCTTAATATTGTAAATTTCATAAAGCCTTAGACACTTGAACTATTGAAAGAATCATTTATCTAAAGTTTCAATTATTAGATTAGAGTTATAAAGAAACATTGTTCGCTTTATATTTGGTCACTACGGGCTAATATCTATAGGGCACACAGTCGATATTTGAATCCCGGCATTTTTTTCAAAATAAACTTGTAAAATGTCCGTCTCTTCTTTTTTATTCCTTTGTTAACTTGTTTATGAATACAGAAAGAGAAACTACATTGAAGGTGTTTATTGTAGTTTAAATAATTCAATTTATTTATATTTTAATTCAATTTGTATTTATTAAATGTATTCCTCAAATATATCTTAATTACAATACCTATTACTTATTTTTGGTAAAAGTACATGTTTATTATTGTTGAATGATTTTATATTCTACATTTTTGTGTTAAATCACTGAAATTAGTATAAACCGAAAAGGCTTGTGAACAGTATTTTCCTAAAATATGGTTATCGAAAGAGACAATATAGTTTGTGTTCGTGCGTTGGTGTGTCGATGATGTGTTAGTGCGTTTGTGAAGTGCTGTATGCGTTGAAGTGTTAATGTGTGTGCTCTGCTATGAATATGCACTAATGTTTTCTCATATCATTTCTCAAAATCACTTAAAACTCATAATAAATTTATAGCAATTAACCTGTACAAAACTCAGTAATAATAAATGTTACTTTAGTTTTAAATATAAATAAAGATATATTTTAAATTGAGTGTCTCATATAACCATGTTTGGTGTAATTTTTAAAGCGTTTAATTCTTTAAAATTGTCTTACAGTTCGTTTGCATGGGAGGAACGCCCAAAAGAATGGAGGATTTTGCACATTTTATAATGCAAGAAATTGATCATAAATTACCTGCAGGAACCCAGTTAATGGATATAAGTCGATATTCTCATCGATATTCCATGTATAAGGTTGGGCCTGTTCTCTCTATCAGTGTAAGTATCAAATAATTTCCTTTAAAACTAATAAGATAACAGTATTAAGTTCATAACTTTGAGTAACTTGCTAATTGTAAGAGTAATGTGTTTTGTTGCTACAGTAAAATAGACCAAGGCGTGTTTAACTGGAATATTTTACTTTGATAAACCAGAGTTCCTATTTTATTAAAGTAGGAATCAAGCCATTTATAAAACAATAAAAAGCTTTCACATAAACACGTGAAATAACAATCAATGATCAAACCACAATAAGAAATGGGAAAACAAGACTAAGATCTTTCAACCGTAACAAGCGGTCTTCGTCAGAGTCAAAAACCCAACTGAACACTAGATGCAGAAAACATCTGGTGAGGATCTTAGATCTTAGTCTTGTTTTCCCATTTCTTATTGTGGTTTGATCATTTATAAAACAATACTGAAATAAATGTATAGGCATTACTTCATTTTGAACTAGTGAACCTTGTCATAATAAGAGACGAAAATAGTGTTCAAAAGGAAAGAAGGCAATTTTTTTATTCAAATGCATCTCTGTAACAAAAGTAATTTACTCCTACTGAGGATAAGTAAAAAAATACTTTCATGAAAACATCGCTTTTCGATGAAGTATTATTTTTATTCAGAGTAAAAAATTATAAAATGACTCAAAATTCAAAAATTGTTGATGGATAAACACGGTGAAAGAGGTACTTTATACTCACCTGATAGTAACAAGGAAGCGACAATCTAGTCCGATTCAGAAAACGGTAATGCAATTTTTCCATAATTATTTATTACTTTCATACTATTGCAGACATGATTATAGCGATATATAACATTATTGTGTAGGAATTGTACGTTTCTTTGGAGCAGAAGTTCCTGTTGTTTGTGAAAAGATGTTTAGCAAAATTCTCTAACGTATTACCTTTTTTAAAGTAATAACTACTATAAAATATTGGGATACTAAGGATTATTATGAATGAAAATTTATTAAAGTTCCACGAAATATTTAGTTAACAATAAAGTATGATACAAATCTCTATATAAGTATTAACAGTGAACTATCTGAAACCTACCAAACGGCTATTCAACATCGATACTACATATTCGATATTTATCTATGTAAGAGTATATTCGATTGAGGTCTGACACACTCCCACCTTGGATTGTTAAGCAATCAAATTTAAATAAAACCTCATTCAATCATAAAATGAACATTACTATAAACAATCAGAATTTAATTTTTGCAAAACTAATTAATCAATTAAGTAATCTTCTCGGAACTCTAGTTTAACATCCACTCTTCAATTGTTGACTCTTCAAGAAGCTAGATGAGTCTTGAGCTTCCTCTGCTTCTTCTGAAATATGTTCTTTCAAGTCTTCTGGCATGTCTTTTAACATCTGAAATACCTCTGTACTGGGTGCAAAAGTAGCTCGATGCTGTCTTCACTCTCATCGAACGTATCACCCTAGCTTTACTAGAGACTAGCTCAACAATTTTCGCTAATGGTCAGTGCAATCTTTTACCTTCTCCTTCCACAAGTACAACGTTTCCAATCCTAAACGGTTGTCGGCTTCTCTGCGACTATTACCTCTGAGTAAGTCAATATATTCTATTCTCAATCGTTTTGTTCGGTCCTCTCTTACTCTTGTAAGTTACCCTTGTATTTAACTTTTTTGCATCGATCTTGTCACAATTGGGTACTCCACTATAGTTAATGTCTTGAATGAACATCGAAGGCGATAACGTTTGCAAGTCTTTTGGTCGATGTGACAGATATGTTAATGGTCTGCTGTTGACCAATGCTTCACAATCACATAAAACGGTAATAAGCTCTTCATATCCTAATGATGCTTTTCCTAAAACTTTGCGGAGGGAACGTTTGATAAGACTTACCATTCGCTCCCACCATCTACCCTTAAAAATCCTTTTGATCCTTTGTGTCTTGTTATATTCTTCTTGTCGGCCCAATTAAATTTATCAAAAGCATTACTTGCTCCTAAAATTAAGTGCTGTAATTAAAACTCGTGCTTAAGAAACCAAGTCTCTTCGTGTTATCGGTCTTAAAGATTGGAACTCTTCACTGCGGCTTAAGACCGGATTGAGTTTTAGAATGTATTTTTGCTTATTCCAGAGAATTCCTAATAACGAGATTGTAGTTGAAGAAGATACATATCCTGTTTACTCTCATTGTCTTATCAAATTTACCGCCTTCAAAAATAGCAGTTGCTTCTCAATGAAACTCCTGATCTTCTATAATCTAGTGACACAGTTGTCGATATAAAAAATTGTGCTTAATTTTTCAACAGTGTCCAAAGAATAAGGTTGCGAAATCACATTCAAGATCTTTTTTCAGCCCTGTCCAGGTGGTAATCTATCACTACAATAAGTTGAAATGCGTTTACATGTTTACTTTCACATATAATGCAACTTAAAATGGCACAACGGCGAGTATGACTATGACTTTTCTTTAAACATGAAAAACAAGCAGCTTTATCTTTTGCTATAACCTGTATTTCTTAAGCGCTATATTAACATTATAGTGCTTAAAAAAATAAGCACTATAATGCAAATCTCACAAAATATGCAGGCTTTATTATTATTATTTCTGTTCTCTTTCCTTTTATTTCTTTAACTACCTCTTCACTAGTTGAAAATTTATCTCGGACCTCCTGTCTTAAAAAATTGAACACATTTTTAAGCATTAAATTATCATCAGTTTCCTGGCCTTCCTTCTAAAGAAATTCCCAAATCTCGCCTTGGACTAGTTAATTACTTTTAAATAATTTACTGCCGAAGTAGGGAAACTGTCAACTAATTCTCGGGCAGGAGAACCTTTCAAAGTCGTTTGATACTGAAATTTGTCTTCAGTATCAAGATTTTTACCTTCATGAATTTTCCGAAATTGTGCCCAGAAAGAAATCCAATTCCTTATGTTTCCATCCTATTTTTCTATTTTACATTAGACACTGGTTCCCAGTGCATTCTATCAATTGCGTTCTAACTGAGCTAAAACAAAGTTTAGTTCATGATTCTGAACCCTCGATGACACTCTGCACTACTTGCTGACAATGTTCTGTCAGTAAGTAACTTGCTTGTTCTTTATTGCAAGTAACTTGCAATAAAAGTGATCTTGTGAAGATCACTTTTTCCTGCACTGACCTTGTACTTATGTGTCACTTATTCATTCAGATCTAAGGCATGGCTTAAAGTCCTTTTTCATCTTCTCCATATCGAGGATTGCCATAGTTTAAGTTGTCAAAGTTAAGTATTGTCATTGCTTTTTATTATTGTGTCTCATTTCTGTTTGTCATGATACTGGTACGTGCTTTGTTAGCTGAAATTGTAAAGAGTTTGTTGTACATACTCTGTCATTACTTGACTAAACTGTGAAAAGTCAGGGATAGGAGACTTGCCTACCCGTAGCTGTTCTACCTTAAATTTATTTCTTTCTCTCGTGCTTAGTTTCAGTTGAATTTTACTAAACTGTAGTGACTGCAGGCTATCAAGGAAGATCTGAAGTCTTTTGTTATCCATGTTGGTCACAGTATCTGGTCCGCAGCCAGTTTCAGTGTGTAGTTAAAATAGCGCACCACTAAAATGTTTGAAAATCATTTTCAGAGAAATTTCCCAACATATCAGTTCACTTCCATTTCAACGCTGTCATTATCACGGCGAAGTATTGTGTAAACATTCTGTAAGAATTTAGTGCTTAAGTCATTTTGAACAAGCAGTTAACAAAACTGTTGTTTAGTTTAGTCAGCAGGCAGGCTTTTTTGCACAATGTAGTTCATTGGAAAAATGTTAACCTACATCTCTCCATTACATTGGCTTTTAAAAACACGATTTTTGATGACTTACGACCCACTCTAGTTAATTTATCAGCTACTACTTTGATATTACCTCTGGTTTTTTTATAATTTTCCTTCCTCAACTATGGTGACTCATGATTAAAATATTAACACGAACAGTAACACTGTGTAAAGAACTGTAGAATCAGGTTACTGAAGTTGAATGAAACCCTCAAAGCTAGTGGATGCTTTATTGTTTTTAGTCCATATATACTGTTTTAGTTTTCAGTTAAATGATAACTGGTATAGATGAATATCTTCTTTCTTTCCGGAAAATCTTAATTCTTTGAGTGTGTGCTTGGGAGTTTTGATACTTATACATATTTTTTTGCAGTAATAATTCTGCTATACTACTTTAGTCTACCGATTGGGGTTATATTTCCCCTTAGACGACTGAATGGTAATACTGACAACACTGAGTGCCATGAAATCATGGTTCTTAACATTGTGGTGTGGTATCTGTCCCAGATTCCGATTAACACGAACTAATGTATATTTTTGGGCTTGAATTTTTCATATTGACTATTTGTTAAAATAGAAAGGCACAAGGAGGTTTATATCATGATCATCTGCAAATATTTCTGGACTATATAAGTTTACCTTCATTTCTGGTTATAGGTCAAAAGAGGTATCATTACAACCGAAATAGTGTCAGTGAATCTTAACAGTCAAACACTGAACATTCTTTAATGTATTACCTTTCAACAAGGTTGTTTAAAGATTTATATTTTTCATATACTATTGTGAATTTTATATGGGTAAACACTCGTTTGATAAACGCATTAGATAGTCTATTAAGAAGAACCCTTCAGAAGAACTTATACGCCACGTAATGTGGCTCAATCTTAGGGGTTCAAAAAAGTTAAAAATAAATAAATATTTATTTTTATAATAAATATTTATACCATGATTTAATATAAATGTATTTTGATTATTGTTTTTACCATCTTTTTTCAGCATGGAATGGGTATCCCTAGTGTGGGCATTCTTCTTCACGAAATTATTAAACTAATGTACCATGCAAAGGTAAGGGATCCCATTTTTTTTCGAATAGGTACATCAGGTGGTATTGGGCTAGAAGGAGGAACAGTTGTCATTTCAGAGGAAGCAGTTGATGGCCTTCTTAGACCATATTACGAATTGGTGAGCATGTTAGATATGATTGGTTATAAATATTGTCCAAGGCATTAAACCTGAAATATGTATTTTTTTTTGTATTAGTCCATATTGGGAAAAAATGTACAGAGGAAAGCCGTTCTTGACAAAAAATTAGCTAGAGAGTTGAAAGCTCTTCATGATAAAGACGATCCATATGATACTGTAATTGGAAAAACATTGTGTACTACTGACTTTTACGAAGGTTAGTTTAAGAATTATTGTATTAAAATAATAAACAAATGTTTTTAATAGTACTCTGAGAAGCATACCTATAACATTTTTTTTTTAATTGAAAATTTTAATTTTAGGACAGGGTCGTTTAGATGGAGCCTTCTGTGATTTTACTGAAGTCGATAAAATGAACTATTTGCAAAAAGTTAAATCTGCAAGAGTAGTTAATATGGAAATGGAGTCTTTGGCTTTTGCAGCATTGACACATCATGCTGGAATAAAATCTGCTGTCATCTGCGTTACGATTCTTGACCGACTGAAGGGTGACCAAGTCAGTTGATAATTATACTCTATTATACATTTATATGAGCATTTTATAGAGAAGAACTGCACATGACTTTAATCAATAAAATTATTAAAATACAAAAAAAATTATATGTCTTATACTTTTTTGGTAAATTATTATTACTATTTATATTATATCATATTATCATTATTGCAAAGGTATAAAAAAATTCAACTAGTCCAAAATAAATGAGTCCATTCTAATTTATTGTTCAAATGGAAATCGAGCATTAATTTTATTTCGATATATAGATACATACACCAAAAGAGGTACTCGATGAGTGGCAGGCACGACCTCAAAAACTTGTATCAAGATACATAAAAAAATATCTTCACACAAAAGGAGGAAGTAGATTCATTGATGGAGTGATGTGCAACTCGCCACAGTGTGTGAAGAGTCCCAGGAGGTATAAACTTGTCCAACAAGAATCAGAAAATTATGACTAAACCATTTACTTCTGAAATTAATTATTTTTTTTATGGGTGTGGTTTCAATAATATATATATTCAAATTTTTTGCTTACTGGTTTTTTTGCGAGAATTTATATAATGGATATTTAAATTCATTTAACTTAGTTTATCTTTTGAGATAAGTAGCCAACATAATAATTTCATCACCTCGCCTTTTAAAAAAGTGATTACCAATTTTTCAAACTGTAATTAACAAGTGCCTGATTAAATGAATTAACATATATCAATTTGATACTATAGCCCACCCAGGTTAAGTAATTTTTTCACAGTCGTTTAATCTTTAGGAAATGAACACAGTAACTGCTACTATTAGATTGTTTTTAACAAATAAGAATACGGAAATATTGTTGCATTAATTTTTGTTAAAAATGAATTGGTTTTTCGCCTAATACTGTAACTATAAAAACATTTGTTCATCTAGTTCTGAAAAATATTTTTTCAAGCATTATTAACTTTTCATTTTTCATTTCCATGTTAATTTCCTTTATAGTTAATGTTTGAAATAAAGAACCTTTATGTCATTTCTTATAAAAATATATATTTATTTTAAATTTTGTTAGAATATTTCTAATTAAAAGTAATGTTTATGGAAATTGCCTATTAAAAGTAGTTTTTTGAAGCAACACTCACATTTTGGCACAATTGTTATAATTACATTTTTTTAATATAATTTTTTGGCAGTATGGCAAAAACGTACAAAGTTTTTAAAATAATTTTAATTTATTTATTTAATTTAGGCTTAATTTGTTATGTATTGGCATATAAGTTATCAGTATTATAACCAATTGCAATCGTTATTTGTTAAATTTCTTTTATGATTGTAAAAAAATTAATTTTTGTAAATTTGTTAAATTTTAATTAAATGGTTCAATATTAATCTATATATATGATTATTTTATATAAGTAATTGTTTGAAGGTATTTATTTAATTTTTAAGCACCGTTCAGTGTGATAAATTATTATCATGCATTCAATGCTATCTAATGTTTAAGGTTGGATGTGTACTCTTTTACCATTCTCTTAAAGCATGTAATTTTGTAAGTTCACTAAGCATTTTCTGTTATATCTGTGTGAATAACTGAAATGTATTTCCATATGGCTTAGACATTTCAAAGTATTTAACTATGTAAACATAATTATAAAATTAAAATAAGTGTGCTACAAGTGTGTTTTGACAAATTTAAGTTTTTAAATTTGTTGCTATTTCGAATTAAGTTTAAAGTTCAATGTAGATTACTGTACAATAAAACAGTAAGAGCAAGTCAAAAGGACAATAGATAGAATGCTGTGATTTCCCTAAATTCATACTTACGGGTTTGAATATTGTTTTTTAACCAATTAACAAGTTAAGCTTGGTTGAAACGCATTCATTAATAAAATTTATGAATAAACATCTGTGTGTCTTCCATTTTAATACCATTATTATGAGTTATTAATATTAAAAAGTCTTTTTTTTTTATAATTTTACATTTTCAGCTTTACTTAATAGAAGTAAATATATTTTTTTTAATTTATGTTATATGTTTGAGATAAATTAAATTTTAATTTAAATTTTTAATAGAATTTGACAAAAAAATAACAATGACACGGCCTGAGAGAAATACTCGTTTTAAATTAAATAGGTTCTTCATATAGATAACATGTATATTCAAGCATTTTTATGCACAAATTAAGAGTGGATGTCAAAATAAGTGTTCTATTTTCAACTGATCATTCCTTTTAATCTGATTTATGTATTTTAAACTTTAATTCTATTATTTTTGCAAATATATTTATGATATAGCAAGGACTTGGACTTTAGAAAAAACAATTGAATTTTATTATTGTTTGTTATTCATAATACCATTAAAAATTATTAAAAATGCTATGATGTTAACGGTGTTCCCTGTATAAGATGCGTTTCCCAATGTGTATTAGATAGTTCAAAAATTTGTTAGTTATTTCTATTGCAATTTTTAATAAAGTAAATGATTTATAATATGTGAATAACTTTTAAACAATATAGATTTATTTCATATATTAACAAAACTGTTTTAAAAGAAAAATTGGTAACAAAAAAAAAGAACATGATTTTTTTATAACTTAAATTACATACAGTTTTTTATTTCTGATAACGAAGAAATGATTAATAATATTTCAATGCTTTGAAGATCTATTCAGAGATTGGAAATTCAATAAAGAAAAATATGCGACATTTTTAAAAAGTACAATGATATGACTTTTTTATCATAAAAAGGCTGTGTAATAGGTATCTAAAAAAATGAAAATGTAAGGTACTTAAATAAATAATTCAGAATTTCCTGATTATTCTTTCGTATTTCATTTAATTAAAGTTTAAAGATCAGAATGTTCCTGATAATGTGCATAATAATTTTGATTTTTAACAAATATTTATATTATTTCTTTAAGCACAAAGTTAATTTCCCTAAGGAATCACTTCTGATAAAATTTCAACTATGTTTCTTCTTTTTTATCTATAATAAAATTCAAAGTGATAAAAATTTGGGTATAAAAAAAAGTAATCAATCAAAAACAAACATGTTTTTAATACTTTTTCTTATCATTGCAAGAAACTGTACAGACATTGAGAATAAGAATTAAAAAATGCTCGAAAATAAATATGAGTTTATGTATGGTGCACAAATTATAAAGTATTTGATTAAATTTAAAAGTGTATGCTCATCGGAAACATGTGTTTTGGAATATTCTTGCTTCACACACTTAAAAATGCATGGATTTAAAAGTTAAGGAAAATTTAGAAGTGAATCATATGAATAATTTAAATAAATATCCCCAAATATTATTTCTCTGTGATCATAATTTATTATTATATTCTGTATTTACAGTATGTTTTTCTACAATTTTTTGACAATCTTCATTTTATAGATAAAGAATATGTAGTAGTAATTTTTTTTAGATATAATTTGAACGTATATTATTTACACAAATCATATACTGTTTAACAGGATTTATGTGGTGTTATGGTATATTAAATAGTGTATATGATATTTATATGAAAAATATATACTATTTAATATCCTTTATGAAAATGCCTTATTCATTTTTGTGACAGATACTTGAATCATAGATCGTATAAATATGTAATATTCATAAAATATATCATAGAAAATAACATTAATGCAAAGTGTATTCAATGAATGCATACCTATTTAATTTCTTGTATGAAAGAACATAGTAGTTTCCAAAGAAGTCTCAGATTTGTTACCAATTTTAGCATATTCAAATTTCATGCGTCGTGAAAATCTCTAACAACTTTTTCTTACTATCGATTTCGAAATAACTTAATATTAATATTTTTATTAAAGCTTAAATTTCAATAAAATTCATAAGTACCTAAAGGTTTATCTAAAGTACATTTTATTCTTGTTTCGCACTAACTGGCTTCGTGACTCCCACTCATATAAGTATAACGTTCATTTCTGTTTTTTATTATTTTTTATAAAGAATTCAATGAAATAAGGCTTTTAATAAGGTAATTTTACCATTATGTTAATGCATGAGTGTTATATAGTCCATTTAATAAATTTTAATCTGGAAAATTTCAAATATCCAAACTATTAACACTTTATTTACAATTAAGAAATATTACTAATAATATTGTGATTCGTAGACAAGAAAGTTTTGATCAAAACATTTTTTTACTTTTAAAATTGAACAAGTTTTAAAATTTAATAGGATTAATAGAGACAGGCAGAGTTGTTTAATAATTTACAACCGATCTATTCATTTCAACCAATCAATAAAATGAGTAAGTGACACAAAATAATCTATTTTATCATAATTTGATTAATTGAAACTTGTCTAAGAGATTTTATGAATAAAGCTGTTACAATATTCAGTCAATCCTTTTGTTAATGTACCGTATTATTACATATTCTGGTAAATGCATGATGTTCGTCTTTTTTTGCCCTAACAGTTCACCAAGATAAATTCAGTAGTTTAGCAGTGTAACGAATATAAAACTTGACGAAGAGGTTTGCTGTAATCATAATGATTATTAATTAAAAACCTCAAGGCAATGTCTTAATTCTTTTTAATAGTTCTGGTGGGGCAAATATGTTGATAGGCATCCTAATCAAAGTGGTAATTATCAGAAAAACTATATTGAGACACATGAATAATAAATTATTTAGTGTGGACCGATAACCCACAAATGAAAAAGTAATAAACGTCTTACATAAAAGATTATGTCTAAACCAACCTTCAGGACTTTCGGAGTTAGTATGCGCCTCCTTCAGCATCAAAATGAGCTTCATTACTAGAAGTAGTTCTATGATATATAACAATATGATACTTAAACAGATAAATCCAGTATTCACCAATAAAGATCTAGAGATAAATTGAAAAAATCATATCCTACAAAAAATAAATTTTGTAGAAAAAGGATTTATTCATTAGCCCATCGAAGAAGTCTAGCAAAAAGTACAGCAAAACCTAATTTGGAACAAAATTTTGTCAATGAGTCCATTTTAGGTGTGACCAGTGTCAATGGAGTAAAATGAACAGATGGATGGAGTAAAATGAACAGATAAAATCAGTTTAAACCTCAGAATATAGAATTGTGAGGAGAATGAGTAGAGGTATTTTTTTTTCAAACATACATAAACCAAAGGAGCGTTAGGATCAATTTTAGTTTTACCAAATATGTTTTTTTTTTTGACTCTAAATGGCTTCTTTTACGAACAATAAAATATTACGAAAAAATTAAACAGAAAATTGTCAATGTGTAAACAAAATTGTGAAATTTCAACTACCATAAAGAGGAAAAAGCTATAAAAACTGAATGTTCTCCTGGACGAGTGGGTCACCTGCTATATTGTCGGATCTGTTTACGTTTATTTACAATAACTTAGACATATTTTTTCAGTAAAGAGACTGAAATATAATTTATGTTTAGAGGTTTTAATTTAGAGGATATAAATAAAATTAATATGAAATGTAAAAAGAATAAAATTTTACATGCAAAAAATCAACGTGAATCAAACATATAATTCTTATGTTATCCCTGGTATGATGTATTAGTTTAACAAAGTGCCTTAATGAATCTGTATGTTGAACCCTTGAACAAAACTCAACTTCATATGTAGATTTTCTTGTTTATGAATCATATTATCTTTGGCTAATATTGAAGTATGAGGAATTGACTCTTCCGTTTTCCATTACAAAAGAGATACTAATTTTAAGCTAATTCTTTGCTGATTCATTAACACTAGCACCTTCTTAACACGTTTCTGACATTTTTCAAACAAAAATGATACTTGAAATCCTCAAGGGAAAAACTTTGGCTTAAATCTTCAATCTAAAAGGGGGTCAGATAAATTATATTAAATGTAACGTATGGGCACATATGCTTTATATGAGCCATCTTTGTGTAAAATATGAACTCAATCCTTCAAACGGTCTAGACTGCACCGTGTTCATAAACTTTTGGAGTCACACCTTCCCAAACTTCCCAGACTACCAGCTATGATGCCTCCCCAGTGTCATCAATGCTCAAGGAAATACTCTATAGCAGTGTTCCTCAAATTTTTTATTGGGGTCGCGAAAAAAATAAGTTTATCATTGGGGTCGCGAATAAAATAAGTTTATTCATATCATAATTAACATTAAACAAATTAAAGTAGTCATTGAACCTCTTAACTTTTTGCAAAACCTCACATGCGTCTCATCCATGCCTATAGATAGAAAATATACTTGGTTTATTGCCTCAGAAAACAGTAAAATACGATACAAATTTAATACTGAATTGTCGTTTTTTCGTTCTTATTAAATTTGTTGCACTATTTAGAAATCAATATAAAATAAAAACAAAAACAGATACATACATACAACTAAAATAAGAGTACATACATATTATATTTTATTTCGAAAATTAAAACTTTAAATTTGGTCTATATGTACGTATTGTATCAAACTTATGTAAAACAAAGTCAAAACAAAATATAATTTCCCCTAGTTTTGAAGAAAAAACAGCTGATTTGGCTTCAGTTAAAACCTTGTACTAATTTCTTTCCCTTATGAGTTAGTTGTTATTATATTCTCTTTGAATGAAGTTCTAATTATTTGTGGTCTAAGTGTTGTTTAATCGTATTAGTAATTTGATTTTTTTGATTAGTAAATTAATAATTCGTACTTAAATTTATTTTACATTATTTTCCCTATTTTGGTAAAAACCCCTAACTATGGATAAATGGGTTGTGAAAACAAGTCGTTCAAAAACTAACGAAAATGATTGCAATGTAGATTCTGATATTGGAATACCCAGTAAAGTGTCAAAAATATCGTCAAAGAGTTTAAATACTGTCCCTTCAAAGGAAATTCAGCCAGAAATGTCTACAGAAGTGTCAACATCTTTTAATGTGAAAGCAATGAAAAGATTTAGAAAATATTAACAGGATTATATCAAATATGGATTCACTTACACTGTTATCAATGAAGAACATCGTCCATTATGCGTAATATGTTCGGAAAAACTAGCAAGCGAAAGTATGAAGCCATCTAAATTGAAGAGACATTTAGAATTCAGTCACCCGGAATTAATTTATAAGGATAAATCTTATTTTGAAAGACATGTTACTTATACACAAAACCAAAAAAAATATGTGATAAAACATACAACAGTTCCACAAAAAGCTTTAAAGGCATCGTTGGAAGTATCATACCTAATAGGAAAAATATGAAGCCACACACCATTGAAGAATATCTTGTCCTTCCTGCTGCAATAAAAATGGTGTCAATTATGCACGGAGAAAAATATACTAATGACATAAAAAGCATTCCCCTATCAGGAGACACTGTTTCAAGACGTGTTACTAGTATCGCGAAAAATATAAAATCAACTTTGCTGAGCCGTTTAGCTAAGTTGTATCTGTATCTGTAGCTAGATACAATTAGATGAATCTACAGATATATCAAATTTGCGTCAAATGATTGTATATGTACGATATTACTACTCAGGAGATATTTGTGAAGAATTCATATTTTGCAATGCTCTGATGGAAAGAACAAGTGGTGAGAAAATTTTTGAGATTATTGAAAACTCTTTTAAGCAAAATAAATTGTCATGGTCCAAATGTGTTTCTATTTGTACTGATGGTGCAGCTGCATTAACAGGAGATAAAAAAGGGTTGAAAGGTATAATTAAAAAAGTTACCCCAAATATAGCTTTCAATCATTATATGATACACAGAGAAGCATTAGTAGCAAAAGAAAAGCAGGAAGATTTATATTCAGTGTTAAATGATGCAGTTACCGTAGTTAACTTTATAAAAAGTGTAAGCCTAAATAGTAGACTCTTTGCCGTACTTTGCAACGAGATTGGTTCTACTTATGAAACTCTTCTTCTTCATACTGAAGTAAGATGACTTTCTCGTGGAAGAATTTTAAGAGGTTTATTTGATCTCAAAGATGAGGTTTTATTATTCTTATTCGATAAAAACCATCATCTTTCTCAATTATTTGTAGACGAAAAATGGCTTCAAAAACTAAGTTATCTTGTTGACATATTTGAAAAACTTAATGATTTGAATTTGAGCTTACAAGGGCGAGAAACAAATATATTAGTTCTTAGAGATAAAATAGAGGCTTTTAAAAAAAACTTAGTTTCTGGAGTGATGAAATTGAGAAAAACAATATTGAAGTGTTTTCATTTGATATGTTTGTAGTCTGACTTTGATTGGGAACACTGTTCTACTATCTGGCAACACTGTTTTTTGTATTACTGTTCGTTGAGAGACCATGTGGGTCATCACAGACGATGATTGTATTTTGTGAATGGAGAGATGTTGAGTTGCAGTTGTTATTGAAGATTATAATTGCGTTCTATAGAGAAGAATATATAGAATTGCGTTGAACTTTATTAATGTGACATCAGATTACATGTTTATCAGAGTTTGTCACTAGTAGTAATACAAGTTATGAAGAAATAAAAATTGTGATTATTACTCATCTCACAAGGCTAATTGATAATTTTCCTAAAAGATTTGAAGTTTTAAAGAAAACAGAGATGGGGTGGATTCGAAATCCCTTTTCGTTTGTAATTTATTCATGTTCAGAAATGAATACTCTGGAAAAAGAACAACTTATTGACATATCAACTGATGAAACACTACGTATACGTTTTAATACTTCATCTTGTGCCAAGTTTTGGATTTCTCTTCAAAGAAAATGTAAAAGATAATTCAAAATCGTACATCTTTAATTATAAATCACCTTAAAACAACATTTTCTTCGCTCTTTATGATGTTTGACAGAGAAAAAAAGGGTATTTTCCTGTTTTAAATTTAAAATTTTACTTTAATATTCAATGTAGAAGGATGTCAAGTAAACGATGTAAGAAATCCACTGGCTATTTGAACAAAAGCCATGTTCTCTTGTAGGAGAATATTTCGTTTCAAGAAATGTTCACTTTGGTTTTTCAAAAATGTTATTACTGCTGTAGTTATCCTAATGAAATTATTTGCATCAGCTGTGTGATGTACAAAAATAACCTTATATATTGATATGTCCTTCAATCACTATCTGTACTACCTCAGGAATAAAAGACTAATTATCATATCACATTTAGATGTTTACATTATGCTTAAATGAGACGTTATATATTATATACTCAAGAAATTTCATATTAAGTTACTTATAGTAAAGTTGAGTGTAGGCCACTTCAGATTTTTTAATTTTTATTTATTAAATATGACTGTGAAATAACGTTAATTTTTATTTTTTTTAATTTTTTCAATTTTAATTTAATATTAGTTTTTTAATTTTTATTTATTAAATATGACTGCGAATTAATATTAATTTTTGTTTTCTTTTTTAAAATTTTAATTTTAAATTAACATTTTTTTTTATTTTTTATTTATTTTAAATATATTTGTTAATTAATATTATCGTTAGTTTTCTTTTAATTATGTATTATATTACTTAAACCTATAGCTAAAATGTGTTTTTGATTTTTAACTTTTTTCAAAAAATGATAATGGGGTCGCATAATTTATTCAAGTTAAAAATGGGGTCGTGATCGAAAATAGTTTGCGGAACCCTGCAAATGTACATAGAAGTACTATGACTTGAAACAAACATTGGCTTTCAACCACGTACGGTGTTACAACCAAGAGGTTCTTCCCAGATGTGATGTACAGACAAAAATTCAAGGACCTCAAACTGACTCACAAGTGGACCTATATATTGAGTGGACATGGCAGATATAAGGCATACTTGTACAAGTTCAAAACCTCCAGTGCCCCTTTGCACCTGGTATCCTTCAAGAGTCAAACCAGTCGGTGCGTCACATCTTTGTGGTGTGCTCTCGAGTAGACGTGATCAGGGCCCCGCTGATTTGTCAGGTTGTGCTTACTCAGCACCTTTGTCACCATCACGACTGCATCAGTTGATCAAACCGCAATATTTCCAATACTTCTCTAAGTTTATAAATAGTATTTACTTTAACTCCGTTTAAATTTTTTTACCTGTTGTATCAATTAATCTCATTAATTTACCAAGATTAACGTACGTATTCTTTTGTTGTTTAACTGATCCCCTAGCGGGTGATAACATTAGCCGTTTACCGGCTTTTTGTTTGATCGGTGATTTTACAGATGCTACATTGGAAGTCCTAAATTTTACCGAACTCAAGTGCATTTCGAGTAGGGATCTTTAACGAGTACCTGTTATCGTACGGGTTTGGGACCGACGGCTTAACATCCTCTCCGAGAGACAACGTGCTTAGATTTATTCACCTCTTGCGTGAATAAATCGAGGGCCAGGTGGGGATCGAACCCCGGTCGACCAGCCCAGAGGTGAGTACGTTAACCACTGAGCTAACCTGGCCCTCTAACGTACTTATTTAGACTATTAAAATTATATCATCATTACTTAAATATAAGTATATGAAATTTAATTACATGTCAATTTATTAAATTAAATTATTAATTAAATGTATACAATACAAATTATATACTATAACTGTAAACACTTAAATATATCTAATTTTAAAGTACGTTAGAGGGCCAGGTCTAAACATAATTCACACATTGCATTTTTTTAATGATTGATACTACGTGTCAAATAAAAATTACTTGATTCATGGTGTCAGGGAATTACAATGCATATAAATCTCTAGAAATATCGAAATCTAATTTTTACTTTACTATAAGTAAAGTATAGTGATCGTGAAAAAATTCGATCTCGACATTTTGACGGAATTATGTTTTGAAGTCCCAAAAGAAAAGTCGTTTTATGATGATTCTCCGATGTGTATGTGTGTGTGTATGTGTATGTGTATGTGTATGTGTATGTGTATGTGTATGTGTATGTGTATGTGTATGTGTATGTGTATGTGTATGTGTATGTGTATGTGTATGTGTATGTGTATGTGTGTGTGTGGGTGGTTGAGTATGCTAGCATTGCTTGTACCACGCCACGGTCCAGAATCTTTGATGGATCATGCTGATATTTTACAAAAATACCTAGTGTAGGATGATCCCTATTGTTTGGGAAGAATTATGCTGACGGGAAAGAAGTCACTTTTTTGCCAAAAACCAGTTTTTAGAAAAACATTTTTTCTCCTAAACTGCTTTTATAAAAGATCAAAAATATAAAACATATTCAAAATTGAAATCGTTCATTTGAAGATTAATTATCGTACATCCTTACTTATAAATTATCTTAAAACGACATTTTTTCTTCGATGTTTTTCAGAGAAAATAAGAGTATTTTCTTGTTTTAAATTTGAAAATTTGACTTAAATATTCAATGTAGAAGGTGGTCAAGTAAACCATGTAAGAAATCCACTGGCTATTTAAACAAAAGCCATGTTCTCTTGTAGGAGATTGTTTTGTATCAAGAAATTTTCACTCTGGCTTTTCAAAAATGTTATTACTGCTGTAGTTATACTAATGAGATTATTTGCATCAATGGTGTGATTTACAAAAATAAGCTTATATATTGATAAGTCGATAAATCACTATCTGTACTATCTCAGGAATGAAAGACTAATACACATCTCCCATTTATTTCACATTGACTTAGAAATTTTTTGAGCAAATCCACTAAAAAAAGATTGATATAGGCAATACAATTGATTGATATAGTACAATAGGCAGGAAAAAAATAACACTCCCTCAGAGTGAATGGTATATTTGATTTTTGACAAATGCAAAGAAAGGTGTTTTTTATTAAATACTAGGAACTCATGAAACTCCCAGTATAATAATTCTATAAAAGACCAAAAATATAAAACATTCAAAATTGAAAACATCTTTGAAGAAAAATAAATGAAATTATCCGACATCTTAATTTAAGAATTATCTTAAAACAACATTTTTTCTTAGATTTTTCTGACATTTGTCATACAAAATAGGAATATTTTCAAGTTTTAAATGGGAAAATTTGTCTTAAATATTCAATGTAGAAGGAGGTCAGATTATACTAATGATATTATATGGATCAGTGGTGTGATATTAAAAAATAAGCATATATATTGATAAGTGGATCAGTCACTATCTGTACTACCTCCAGGAATGAAAGACTAAGAAACATCTCCCATTTAGACATTTATATTATATCTTAATATAAATTAAGTCACTTAAATAGGGTAATGGAAATATATGGACACGATTGATGGGTTATAAATCTCAATCAGTCCGTTTTGTTCCGTATATTCATTTAATAGTTCAGACAACTTTTAAAAGAAATAGGTTTAGAAATTACTTTTATTAATTTATATTACGACTAATTAATTTAATTTATATTGATAATATATTTGCTGTTTTTAAAGAAATAGTTTAATTCGTTTCTTTGTATGTTTGATTATTATTTATAAAAGAAATACTGATAGAAGGGGACTATTTTAAAATGAGATAATTTAGATGGCATTTGATTGGTGCACCGGTAGAGCTAAGTCATTCTAAAAGGGCGGCATTACACTTCCTTGTTTAGTCCTCCGCATCCTTCCCGGAACCTTTCAAACTGTTTTAACCTCTCTATAGATTGTTGTGTTCACTAGTTAATTCTTTTAATGATACTTCAAATAGTAAGTACAAATTCCTTTTTAACTTATTTTTGTAAACTTAATGATTTCCTAATTAGTTTGATGCTAAATATTATTACTTTCATAATTAGTAATTAAAACGATTTCACAAACTAGATAAACTAAACCAGCAGAAACAATACACATAAAATATTTCACAAAAACTTACTCTTATATTTCGACTGTTTCGTATAAAGATGTAATTTACTATGATGAAAAGCGACTTTCATGTGTGTTGTTTCTTTGGAATTATTTTCATAAAAATATATCAAAATAATTAATTAGTTCCTAAATAATTACTACTAAACATTTAACAAATATAATAAAGCATTAAATAGATTTATTTTTAGTTAATTTATGTTATTTTAAACCTCATTCACTAAATTAGTTATAGCGAAAACGATTAAAAATACTTAACAATAGATTATTTAAATTTATTACCCTATATTTATCAAATTAAGGGTTTGTTCGTCTGTGTTTCCTATTGCTTTTGAGAAATGTTGTAATCCATTTGAAAATTTGAAATGATTTAATGACATAATGTGAGATGTAAGAAGAATAAAATTATATGTAAAAAATGAATGCCAATCAAACATATAATTTCTGATATTTCCATTTACACAACTTCTAAATTATATTGAAAAGCCGAGTTTGAATTTGATTTGAGTATGCAAAACTGGCTAATCACTGATATATTTTTTCTCAATATATATTTACAGCAACGTTATAACCGAATATAGCACAAAGGAAAAAGTTACTTATATTATGTTTGGTGTGAAAAGCTCCTGGTTATTGACTTTTTTGTGTTTATGAATCTTATGATCTTTGAGTAATATTGAATTAAGAGGAATGAACTCCTTAGTTTTATATTACCAAAGAGATGCTAATTTTAAACTGATTCTAAGGTGATTCGATGACAGTCATTTTTCAGAATCAGGTCCTCAGCTAAATATGACTACCTAAGTACTTCACGGTATACAATATCTCAGACAATGCAAAGCCGGAAGACCATACGACCACGAATGTGACTCCTTCCATATTCGTGAAGGACGTCCTGACAGACTGACGTCCCATCCCCGTCCTTATGATTACTGACCTTAACAAGAAATGCAGGATGAGAATATAGCAGTAGTGGCCTAGGGCTGCTAATTACGACGTGCACTGATGTGCATGGAATATTCGTTGGCCGCTGGAGATCCATTGCCTTTAGAAACAAAAGTCATTTTCGTCTGTAAGAGATTATTTCGTAACACAATATCGTCACTTTGACTTTACAAAAGTCTTATTACTGCTGTGCTAATATATATGATATTATATGCATCAATTGTGTAATATACGGTATTGATAAGAGAATCAATCACTATCTGTACTACCTCCAGGAATGAAAGAGTAATAAACATCTCCCATTTAGACATATATATTATGTCTACATACTACATTATCTACCCAACAGGTTTGACATTATACTTACTTATAGTAAAGTTAAGTGTAGGCCACTCCACATTTTTTTAAAAATCATGCTGCGCTTTCACTTAGTTAATTTGATATACAATCTCTATATATAAAGTTGGTGAGTTTGTTTGTTTCTTTCTTTCGAGATAAAGACATGAAATTATAATATATATTATTTATTACCTGAATAATGTTAAATAAAAGAAAATTATCACTATATTCCCAAAATTGGAGCCAGGGTAGCGAGTGTCTTACGTGCTCGCCGATGACAGTAGTGAAAAAATGTAACAAAAAAAATTTTAATTTAAAATTTGGGGAATATAACACTGGTAATAAAGTAAAGGCATAGAGCCAGAGTAACCCAGAGGCTTGCGTGCTCGCCGATGACAGAAGTGCAAATATATTATAAATAAATGTAACAAATATACAATAAACTATTACATTAGAGGTTAAAAATGGAAAATTTTAGAAACAAACTTGAACGCAACTGTCAGATAAAATACTTATGTTCTAAGGTAATATTATAAAGACAAATTCATTTCATTAATGTTATTTTATGTTGGGTAAATAAATTGAATATCTCAATTTACAGGTTTTGTTTGTTTTAAATATATTTGATTGTGTATATAACTTAAATTGATGTTTTATTTAATTATGTCATAAAGTAAATGATTTTTTTTTACTTTTAAATGATATTTATTTTGCTAAACATGCATACTGTGTATATATCTTGAATCATGTTAAGAATACTATATCAAAAGCTTGTACCATAAAAGAATCTGTTGCCTTAGTAACAAGAAACAACAATTAAAATTATCCCTGTCAATCATGTTCAGTGAATTTATTTCAATAACTATTGTTATAATTTCTGAGTGACACAAACGGTCATGGGTATTCTAGTATGTATAATGTTTTTAAACTATTAAGATTAAAGTAAGCGGAAATATAAATTTCAGTCCACTTGATGGAGTAGGCTTTTTTGATAGAAACATGACATCATTCTTTACTCTGTTTGTTGATATTATCAATACACACTTACGGGTTTTCACCTTTCAGTGCTGCTGTGGGGGGCTCACTTATAACTTAGCACCCATTTTAGTGATGAACAATCAGCATTACCAGGCTAATTTAATTCTACATGGGGAGCCCTAAAATTTGCCTCATTCAAGTTTATTACACTAAGGATCTTATGATTGTACAAAGATCGTTTTACAAAATCATAATGAAATTTGATTGACATATAGTTCTTGGTGTTAAAGAACCCCATTAGTTTTAGATAATATTAAAGCTTGGGAAAGGTCCATTATCATATGTTATTTCCAAATGAGTGCTAACCCATTGTTCTGGTGATTCCAAAAACTATAAATATTACTTGAGAAAAATGCCATAAATATTGCCTTGGAAATTGCATAAAATGGCATAAAAATGCCAATGGATATTGGATGAGGAAATGTTACGCGAAAATGGTCAACTAATAATTCTAACTGTAGTTCCTTCTACAATTCTGATATAAGATTGATAGAGTTCTTATAACCATGTAAATAGTACAATTTTATTATTTGATTGTGAATGAGTAACATAATGATGCGTTTACTTATAGTGAAGTTGAGTGTAGACCATACCAGATTATGTGTATACAATGTTATAGATTTATCTACGTAATAATCTCCTACGTATAATTATGTATATATAGCAAGTGACTATGTCTATTTTAATTTACTAGCTTATCTATTTCCGCATCTATATCTATTTCTTTTATCTATATCCCAAACAGTTTGGAGCGTGACCATACTTTACAGAATAAGAAGTAATGGTTACCATCACTATACGTTCACATGTTAGGTATGTGATCCTCAGGTAATAATAAAGCTTCTAAAATACATGACTAGAATGTGAAAAATACTTTAATAACATAAAGTGATCACAAAATACTTCTGAACAAACAAATAATTCATTTCTATATAAGTTCCTGTTTATAAATATTTACAACATAATTTTATAACACTAATTATCATTTGATAATTACTGTAGGACAATATTTTATGAATTTAAGTTTTTTCTTATTTTGTCTAATGGGTAATAATGATAGCTAGGCAGAAGGAGATAACGATATCTAGACTGGGGTTCTGTTCAGTGTTCTGTCATATATAATCAAATCGTCGTTTGTCAGGACTTCAGAATCATGTTGAGTTCCAACTGGTGTCTAGTTATATTATTTATAAAACTCAATTTCAGTTATTCTTTGAATGGTCCCTATGATAATCAGTGAGTAAAAATTTATACATATGTAAAATATTTTCCTTTCTCGCCCTTTAAACAATAAATTTTTATATTAAAAATATGAAATAAATGGTTCTGTATTTGATATTTAATATTTGAAAAAGTACTTTAATCCACCAGTGCATTTATTTCTAGACCTCGATTTATGACTTCTAATGGACATCTTCAAATTATTGGTGCTAAAGATGCCAATATCACTTTAAAAACTAATGGTAAAGGATTCATTAATATAAATGACAATGATATCATGGAAGTTTCACACCAGGTAAGAAATAATGTAAATTGGTTATATAATTTAAGAACATGTGTGCATGCAGTTTTTTTAAAAAAAATTAATTTAATTTCCATTGTAATTATTTTGAAAAAAAAATGCATAATTTTATTTCGAATGACTTCTTTAAGTAGGATGCAAAATAAAGGTGTATTTTTTCAAAAATTCAGTTTGGAATATGAGTCAATATTACTTATTAAGTATGAGACATGATTCAGAACACAGCCATGTATTAAACTTTTCTCCTTGATAATGAACAACCAACTAACCATGTATTTCATCAACTTTATTAAATAAAATAATGATTTTTAAATATATAACCTGTTCTTTGGAAGTTTTTATTGAGGAAATAATTACAAGGAAAACAGGGTTTTATGTTAAGTCCAGTTAAAAAAAGAAGTGCCTGGTAGTAATTCTGACTATAAAATTTCAGTGTCTAAAGTTAGGCACTCCAGTTCGTTTTCAATTTCATAGCAACTAAAAAAAAAAAAAAAAAAAAAAAATTAAATTAATTATTTTAATTCTTTATATCACAGTATTAAAACTAACTTAAAGATGAATTTATTAATATTACTAAATGTGAAAGTAATATTTAAGTAATTAAACAAATCTTGGACTTAAAACTAATATGGATTTCTTTATATATGAGTAAATGAGTGGACAGAAAAATGCAATGTAATTTAAATAATTTAAGTTTTAATACTGTTGGTATATAATTTGTTTTATTGGATAATTTTAAAAATATGAACAGAATCATGGTAATATACTTTTCTTCTGTATTTGTATAATAGTTATTCACTATAAAAACGGAAAGACGATCCAAACTGGACACAAGACAAATTTTCTGAAAATTTGAGTTTTTTTTTTCTTCGTGTGTTACTCTTCTTCGATTTTGAACTTATATATTAGTTATCAACAATAAAAAAAAGTATCAGATTTTTAGAGAAATACTCTGAATCAGTGAAATATATTATTTTTGTCGAGTATAATTAAATAATTATTTGTTGTATGAATTTATCAATTAATAAAGCAAAATTAAATTGTTAACATGTATCAGTAATCATTCAATAGAACGGTGCATGTTTTTGGATACGATTATAATATATTAGCTAGTTTAATATTAATTGTAAAAATTACTTCGTTTATATCCTATCCTTTTGAAATAATATTTTTTTTACTACCATTTTTCGATATTCCTATAGAAGACTATTTAAAATTAATTGCTCCAATTAATTTTCGAACCAGCAACTTAAGTACCATGAAATATTTCGATGTTGAAAAGTAATTAACTGAATAATTGCTTTAGTAGTGTTACTGTAGCATTCTTAAACATACCCATCTTCGGAATAATTTCCAGTTATGATACAGCTACACTGAGGTTGCGAGTCTACACCACCACTACTCAGGGTTGATTCACATCTTGCTAGGCAGTCTTTCTTGTAAATTCGATTTTGAGGTTTTTTACTGCATTAAAATATCACTAGCATATACACAGTTCTAAAGTTATATGTCGATTAATATTTTTGGGAGTAGAAAAAATATAAATATACGATTACAAGATTAAATAAATTCTGGTTTTATTTTGGTATTTCAAGAATCATAATTATTTTTGATTGAAAATGTTCAAAATTTCAAAAACAAGCTAACGCTTAGACACATCCGATTCTAGAAGTATTTCAATTCTAATTTTTGTTAATTTTGTTTTCTGATGAACAAATATTAATTAAGTTAACACAGTACATACTCAATTAAGATTTAATTTATTAATATTTTGAAAGACAAATCAGAGTTTTAACTTAATTTTTTTGGAGCATTCAGGTACGCTTCATAATTTAAACATAGTCTAGAATAGAAGATAAATTATTATACGCAATTTCATGCAAGATTTTTATACTTAATTATCTCAGAATACGCTGCAAAAATCAGATATAAGCTTATATTGCCTATCCTTGCATTATTTGTCTTACTGATATGAAAATCATTAACGTAAGCATATTTGTAAATAACTTAATGTTTATTATCCGTCTATAAACAGATCAAGGAAGCTGCATTAACAGTACAAAAATTTCATTCAGTATCTCTAAAAAGTTTGACAAACCAAATGTACTCATTGCAAGTGCAAATAAGAGGACCAGGTGGAATAATAAGAAGGATACGCACTTTGGAAAGGTCAAAATTAGGTAATACAACCGCTCTTGGATCACCCCCTTCTGTAAGTTCAATTTGTGTTCTTCTTGTTAATTCGAGTGTTCCTATGGTTCCCTTATATTTAATATATTTTCAGGCATTTCGTTCTTTGAGATTCAAGATTGTTAGGATAAATAGACGTGTGAGTAAACTATTCATTTTCTGCATTACAGACAAATTTGTTAAATAATAAGCTTCAAATGTTTTAAATATATATCAAATGACAAATGAACTTTATGAAAAAATTATTTATGGGAATGTTCAATCACAAAATAATAGAAGATTGCACAAATTTATTGAAAGTTAACATCAGGATTTCTAATTATCTTTCAAAAGATAATGTGAAAAATATTTAATTTAGTTGGAATGAAGTTTGTTTTGCATGTTCTTACTAACACAAGGTTAGAATACATTAATCTTCCACTACCATTAGATAGGTTAGGTTAGGTTGCAGTGGTAGTCCCACAAGGGAACAGACGTAGGCCGAGCATTGGCCCTTTGTTATACCACACAAAGAAGATTGATTCTACAGTGGGAGTCCCAAATTTTGCCTAACTCAAGTGTATTTAGAGTAGGGATCTTTAACGAGTACCTGACATCGTACAGGTTAGGGACCGACGGTTTAACATCCTTCTCCGAGGGACGACGTGCTCAGATTTATTCACCTCCCGCATGAACAAATCGAGAGCCAGGTGGGGATCGAACCCCGGTCCTATCAGTTCAGAGGCGAGTACGTTAACCACTGAGCTAACCTGGCCCCTAATACCATTAGATAAGTAATTAATTTGCTTTCCAAAGACATCAACACTGATTTTTACTTTACTACAGATTGTAATTATATCATAGATATGATTATGAAATTGTTGCCTAAAACATTATCAAAAGTAATAGGTAAAATTTAGGTACACATGTATTTTTTAGTATAGTTTTTAGTAACCTGATTCAGTGTGTGACACTTAATGCATGCAGTTAGTTACCTTTGAAAAGTTTTTAAACAAGTTAAGAAAAACCATTAACACTTGTTTTATGTAAATTCCAGATCAATGCAATAAATTCAAAAGTGAACAGATTTCAAAGACTTTTGAATGAAGACAATTGCAAAAGTACTCCATGCTTGCATGGAGGAACCTGCCAGGACTTGTTCAATGATTTTCATTGTCTTTGTCCAAACGTATGGGAAGTAAGTATCTTTTTTTTATACACAGTTTTTTTTTTTCAAATAACATTATTTATACATTTCTTTGACCAATTCATTATTCAAGTTAAATTGTTTTCTGAATCTCCCAAAAAGTATAGGGTTTTCAATGACTCTCAGTGGCACGAACTTATGGCATATCTATTTAGTCCACATTATAATATGACTACAATGTGCCCGAATATAGTATCGTTTATTTAAACAATCTCGAATGTGTATGAAAGACTTTAACAAAAACTAAATACAAAATGTGCAAACGAAATAGAGCCAAGTATATTCCTGAAATAGAAATTGTAACTTCCTACAAAGAACTGTTTTTGTTTTTTGTCACTAAATTCTTTAACAACATTTTCAAAACTATTTCGTCTATAATTGTTCACTATGAAAGAAATATTAGTCTTAGTTTTAGAAACTTTTTCTATTGGTAGCAACACAACAGCAAATGTGAAGAAATGATCAGCATTATTAATATATTAGGAACAAATCTTACAAACTTATTCCTTTTATTTTTGTTCAATTGTTCAACAGCAAACGCTCAGGAGATTTTTTTGTCTTATGTGTTTTAATATTAACATGAGGATTGAATTTATCTAGAAAAATTTTGTATATTGTTACTGAGTATTAATCATTTATCTGAAACTTTTTTTTTTTGTAATTATTTTCTTACAGGGCGTGTTTGTACAAACAGGGGAATTATAAAAGGAAATAAATTTATAGCTCATCAATTAGAACGCGTGTATTTGCCTTTGTAACTGTTTTCACTTCTTTACTATTACATTTCTATAATAATTAAAATATCTGACATGTATTGCATATCTTACTCATAATAAAAACCCAGAACTCTGAGTTTTATTATGTACTTGACAATTCACAAGTGATTAAAGTAGAATAGCTCAGCGTATCAATAATGAAGAAAACAGACAAGCATTTCATATATCCAAAATTGGTTGCATAATTCATACCAGTAGAAGCTAAATGAACAACCTTCAGTTTCAAAGAGTGATTATCACAAGAGAAAGATTCTGCTTTTAAACACCAGTAAGTAAATAGTCAATACTAGAACACTGCTACATGACTACACTCCTATCCATTCTACTCCTATACGTTATTATTATACTTACTTATACTTACTTTGTTCTAAGTCAACATTGTAATATTCTTGATGATTTGCCTTCTATTTCAGAGAAATAACAAATAATTCTCAGCCTACACTTTTCGGTCATGGATTGAATTGTACACATTGATTTTCTATTGTTCATAAAAAAGAAAAATCTGGAGTGGACTAAACTCAACTTTACTATAAGTTAACAAAATATCAAACCGTTTAATAACATAATGATTTTTGTCTCCTCTATAGATTTGACATTTAATAATAAGTGAAAATTGTTACATTTTATTGAACAAAAAATACCTTTTTTGTTTTAAGCGGCCAATAATAATAAAAATAATAATAATAATAATAATAATAATAATAATAATAATAATAATAATAATGACAAACAAGTTTTAAGAGTTATCACAGTTGAATTTAGTCTCGGCTACATATATGAGTATGTGAAAATCTGTAAAGAAAAAGAAAACTGTTCTTTATGATCCATTATTCTCATAATTGAAATTATTGAACTAGAACAGTCTGACAAGCTATTATTACTAGAATTAAACTGAAGGACTGAGGTTCAGAGGACTCATGCGTTCCGATACCATATTTCTCCTAGTGAGCTTCCCTTTGTCATTTTTAGAATCAGCTTTTGGTTTTATATTCTTTTTGGAATTTTATAATCTCTTTAGAGAAGTATCTGTCACTTCCATTGGCTTTGGGTATGATTTACTAGAAACTTTTATCCTCTTCAATTCAAGGTGATTGCCCCGCATTCAGATGATGTATGATAACACATTTGTATCATGCTAATCCATCTTGCATGATTAGTAGATAAGAAGACAAATTCCGGCTAAATATTCTACATATATTTATAAATCTTTCCTTTGAAGATATAATGATTTCTTAAAAATCTATGTTCAGTTGGATTAAGTTTTTTAAACTAAATTAGATCCAGTTGTTTTACCCACCTTTTATCTGCTTTCTTCTTCCTCCATTCATCAATTGCACTCCTCACAAAACTAGAGCGTGTTTTATGGTGCAAAAAGGCTCCAAGCTCAAGAGGTTTGTTTGGCTCCAACTTTTCCCTCACGACTCGCATGGAGTTGACTTATATTTTTTGGTTTAAATATTAATTTTTTACCCATTAGTAGACCAGTCAAGAGCCAATCAGTATGCTCCCAGTCTAGGTGGCTATTTGTAATCACTTCGACGCCCCCTCTAAAATATTCAATGGCATACAAAAGATTGTATCTGGAAACATAAGTGAAATTATTAATGTTTCATTCTATTACATTTTTGTACATCGTGACTTCCATAGAGGTATTTCAATTCTGTACCAGTCTCAAATTATTTTGCTGTACAAATTAATCTATCTTCATAAAAATATCTAAGTGGGAACATTTATTAGTTTATGCATGACAATTTGTCCATGACAGACAAATGGTCATTGCTTCAGTTTTCCATGGACACGCTTGTTTTTGTACTTTATTAAGTCTAATTTGGGTACCTGTTTCAATAACTTAGGATACTATACAACCGATGCATATAATACCTTTGGTTATATCAAAGGATTAATAATAATTTGTACGGCTGTTTACTATTAATGATAACTTCACTGTTTACTATTTTAATTACTTTCTAAAATTTACAAACAATTTTAGATGCCTCGTACTCCTCCCCATGGGAGACCCATAGTTTCAAGCTGCGGGTGACTTACGGAGAGGAGTTCGGGTTATATGGATGAATGTCTTCAGCCGATAGTTAGGAAGCAGCCTTCGTTTTAGGATTCCTCTGAAACCTTTCAAACCCTAGTTCCCTCATATTTATGGATGTAAATTATTTGTATACTGTCATTGATTATTGTGATGGTTTGGAAACTTTGCATGGGTTTTTAAACAGGAGACGTTTATCCCACTCACGTTCACCACCTTTTCCTCGTCTTACCAACATTGTCTGAAACATAACTCCTTTCAGTTTGATAGCTAATTCTATCTTCAGATCAATAATCAGAACAAGAATGGATCCCTATTTTGACGGCAAAATTAAAATAAATAATTTAAAAAAGTAATTTAAGGTGCATTGTTACCCTTCTAGTATGATAGAGAACCATATTTTCCGAGCGCATGCCCCTATCCCGTACCTCCCAACCCCGAATAGAGAGTGATGATAGTGATTTAGTATCCCTCTTCGCAGAGAGTGATAAAAGAACTTCACCCTATCTTATCCCTCTCTTAATCTACTTCCCCAATATTTAATAAACTTCCTGGAATCTGTTATTGCGGAGCTCTTAATCTTGACACTCATTTTCCCATAGAGCTGCTATGTTCCTTCCGACTGAGGTGAGGTATACAGATATGCAACTATGTAAACAAAGTGGTTGTCTTACCTGCCCTATGGTTAGTCGGACTACATCTTACTTCCCTTTTTTATTTTAATAGTTATCATATATGTACATACTTCGTCCTCCATCTCTAGTGTTATAGTCTACAGATTAGACTGTACTCAGTGTGATTCATTCTATGTGGGCTTAGCAAAAATTATGTTAAGCCTATTCATGAATAAGCATAGGTCCTCGGTCAATCGGGATAGTACACTATCCGTTGATATTCACGTAAATTCCCATAGTTTCAGTTTTAATCAATGTTTTATAGTTCAAATACTAAAAAAGGTCCCTTGACACAATATATTTGTCGCTTTAAAAGCTTCAGAACCTCGCCCATATATAACTCCCGGAACCTCGTTTATATCCAGGAATCAATCAGAAACTTAAGGTTGTATTCTGAGATTTTTAAACTATTTTTTATGTATTTTTTTTTATTCATTTGTTAATTAACTTAATTATCATATTTTTAATTGAGTTAATTAGTTTTTATTATAGCAATTTATTAATTAATTTATTATTTTTTTATTGTATAAATTTTATTTTTTATAATACCTTTTATTTTTGTAATTATTTCTTTTCAAGTTTTTTCTTCTTAAGATATTACTAGTACATTTTTGTTTTTGTTGTGGCTAACCTGCAGTTATTGTGAGAAGCTCATTAGTTGGCTTTCGTCTTCTAACAATACCACTATCTTTCCTGAGGACCGTTATAAAGGGTCGAAATATTGAAAGTGAGTTCAAGCGTTTAGTTTTCATTCGTGTTTCTTTCTGTTTTTAAAGTATATATATAAAAAACATCGAATTTGAATTAGTTTTAAAATCTTGGAAGTTTGTTGGTATGTTGATGCTTTCTATAGAAAATTCCTATGATCTACTAAGCTGAGACAAAAATATTTTAACTATTGTAAATTATAGTCACAATCTCAAACCTTAATATGTTTGTTTTAATATACAGCTACTGAGTTTTTTGCAGGGCAAACAATGCAGCATCGATGTAAACGAGTGTGCCAGATTTAGTGGAACGGGTCTTGGATGTCAAAATGGTGCAACATGTTCGAACATACCTGGAGGGTATCAATGTCATTGTTCTCCTGGCTGGTATGGCATCCACTGTACGCAGAAGACTTTCGATTGCAGCATACAGTCTTCCCATGATTTGTGTGGTCACGGAATATGTGTCAACCAAGGAGGATCAGGCAGAGGATTCATATGTATCTGTGATCAGGTACTGTGTCAGTTGTTAATTTTGAGAATAGATCCATTATGTGAAGTAAAAGTTTATAGCCTTTCTTTTGTTCTGTTTGGTTTTTTTTTCTCCGGAGAGCCCAAGGTAGTCGTCTATCAAGGTATAGCCCTAATTAATTGGGGTTTGTAGCTGCTTGTGAGATCGGAATATAGTTAGGAAAGACTAAGAACAAGTACCTGGCCGCAGCGTGAATGTTATGCGAACACTCTTTTGTTCGTTAATGTGTATTCTCCAACACTTCAACTATGGCTCTATAACGTTTAATGTTGTTAGATATAGTAGGATTTTGTATCAGAGCTTTTATTTGAGGAAAGGATTGCCTTGTCGTCAGCGAAGATGGCTAAGACAGTATGATGAGATTCTGGAATGTCGGAGGTGTATATGGAGTATAGTACTGATCTAAGTATGCTTTCTCGTGAAAATTTTGCTTTAATAGAAATAATTAGTGAAAGACAAGAACATTCCATTACTTGGTTAAAGCGGTATTTAAGGTTACGACTGCATTATAAGGTAGTAAGTATGTGGGAGGATTCTCTTGAGCTTCCAAAGCAATATAGCATGCCAAATTCTATCAAAGGCTTCCGCCTCATACAGAAAGAAAGTTGAGCAGTACTTTTTCTTCACAAGAGTAGAGGAAGTGACATCAACTATGTGGTGACATTGAATTTTAGAGTGTTCCTACCGATACCTGAATTGGTGAGACGGGATTAAATGGATTAAATTTTTAGGTCTTATTAAATCTTTCAAAAAAATAGTTTTTCAAAGATTTTGGCCATGATTGGTGGTAAACTGATTGGGTGGAACAAAGTACATAGTTGAGGAGATTTGCGGGGTTTTGGGATCATGTAGACAATACAATATTTCCACAGAAATATTGGGGAAGTAAGTTGTTCTTAAGATAAAGTTGTATAAATATGTAAGAAGAATTATGACTTCACGGGAAAGTTCTTTGATGATTTCATTTGTAATAAGGTGATAACCAGGATATTTTTTTGATGCCAGTTTTTAGTTATAAAAGAGACTTCATTTGGAGAGAATGACTTAGGTGGTAGAGAGAGTTGTAAAGGGGCTACAAGGTCATCAGTTACTTTCGTCGTAGTGTCAGGGTCTTTTGTATTTGAGTTGGGAATGAAAAGGGTTTCAAGGTATTTGGAGAAGACCATGGGCTTTTCAATGTCACTTTTCGCCCAGGTATCGTCGCTAGTAGAGATCGCAGTCTAGTTTTTTTATGCGACAGTATTCGTCTAGTGGCAGTCCATAGTGACTTGTCTTCTGGTTTCAGTCCTTTAGTATATTTTTGAAAAAGACCATTTCGATATTGCTTTAAGGTTCGAGATAGTTCGTTCTGTAATCTGTTGAGTATTAGTTTGTCGTATGGATATCAACTTCTCTCCTATTTGGCTCTTGGATTAACTTGGATTAATGCCATGAGGTATGTTGGTAGGTATACTGTATGCTTTTTTCGTCTGTTTGGTATTTAGCAACATTTATACAAGCATGTATGTCCTGCGATAAGTTACTAATTGTGTCATTTATTTCATGTGATGTTTTGAGGTGTACGTTGAGGTCAGTCTGTCGTTCAATTTTGTTTTTAATGTTTTCTCAGTCAATATGTTCCTTGAGCAGGGTTTGATTATTAATACATTTTGTGGGATGTATAGTCTATAGATATAGACAGAACTACGAGTGAATAGTCAGAGGAGAGGTTTGGGAGAGTTGTGATATAAGGGTTTCGTTTTGAGATGGGTGAAGGGACAAATACATATATCAAGCACGAGAGGTTTTTTGACTGTGGACAAAGGCCAATATGTAGAAATTCTAGGACTTAGGATAGTATAAGATGAATTAAGAAGAAGTTTACGGAGAATAGAACCACGAGTAGAGTTACTTGACAGTCTCACGGCTGGAGTTTACAATTAAATTCCTCTCCTCAAATAAATTTAGGTGAAAAGAATTGAAACATTTTTGAAATTTCATTTGGGTTAGAAGATTATTGGATGGATGGATGGGACTCAAGAGAATTAAGCAGCTTGCATACAAGGTGTAGATAGAGAGGGTAGGATGTGGTATTTGAGGGATTTCCGTACAAGCACGGCAATTCCACCATGGGCAGTGTTGTCAGGATGGTCAGTGCAGTATGTGGTGTAGTCAGTTAATTAAAATATGATTTTGACGTAAAGTGGGTTTCTGTATCTAATGCATTGTCACTTCTCTTGTCATGTAATACGATGTTGAGTTCTTGTCTGTGTTGAGTAAGTCCGTTAGCATTCCAGACGAGGATAGCTAGATATTGTTTGGTTAGGGAGGTGTTCATTTAGCAGCAAAGACTGGTTATGACTGTGGTGAGATGAGAGGAGTGATAGTTGATTTCAGATCATTTAAAAAGGACGTAAGAAGGGCTGTGAAATCGGAGAAAGGTGTCGGAGGAGAAATGAAGGTAGGTATTTTGTGAGGTGCTTACTGCGGTTCAGATGATGAACCAGATTGTATAAATAAAAACTATCTTTTAACAGAGACATAAACCCCAATGATTGTGAATACAAGCACTGTAGTGAGTAATGTAGTGATCAATATGTACAAGTATTTATCAGTTATAAAATATAGTGAGTTCAAAACGAGTGAAACATAATTTTTAACTATGTTTCTAAGAAATTGTTTAATTGATTAATTATTTCAAGAACGTTGATTTGTGTTCTCGTAACATATTCTTGACGATGAAAAAAATCAAGAGTGTGATACCACAATACTTTAGTTTATCTCAAAATAAATATGTAATTTTTCAGTAACGAAATTGACTCTCTTAATAAAATTAATGAATTAATGTCTACAATCTTGACCAGTAATTATACATTGGAAAATAACTATCAATAATAAAAATTATCACTTTTAAAAAAATTACAAATTTCTCTAATATACCTAAATATAATAATTATATTATGTTCCCTAATATAATATAAAATATTTCCTGCTGTTTTAAAAATCTAATGATATTTTTCGTTTATTGCTTTTTAGCTGAAAAGATGGTGCCAAAATTTCAAGACTCTAGAATTAGTAGTTTTGGAGAAAAGAAAAGTCTAAAAACAGGGTTTTGGCAAAAAAAGTAACTTTCCTATCATGTATAATTACTCCCAAACTGTAAAGCACATCTACACTATGAGACCCATTTTAGAGTAAAATATTAATTTGACCCATCAAAGATTCTGAACCGTAGCGTGGCCACAAACTTTGGATATACACTCACCCATCTACACACACACACACACACACACCCACCCAAGTTACAGCAAGCAGATTGAAAAACTCAAACAAAACATTGATTATGGCTGCTAATAACGCTCAAAGTAACTTCTCAGGAAACAAATATACCCTACGATGTATACAGGTCAATCTTCAGAAATCTATAAGGGCAACAAGTAATTTCATTTTAGAGAAACAAATAGACCTAGCATTTGTCCAAGAACCCTACACTATATACAGTAAAATAGCCGGCTTTTACCTCTAGCCGGCAACTCCTAAGCCAAGTCTCTTCGGAAGAGAGAGTTCTAACAGAAATTCACTCCGGCCCTTTTAAATTCTTTGCTGCTAGCCTATACTTACCACACGATGGAGACTTAAGAGAAGATATAAATCACTTAGATGAAATTACTTCCATTTGCCCATCAAAATTTCTTTTGGCGATGGACAGTAACTGCAGAGCCACCACATGGTTCGATACATTAACAAATGACAGAGGACATATACTAGAAGAATACCTTTTATCAAGATCCTTATTCCTTCTAAACGAAGACTTAGGAGTTCCCACCTTCGAAACAATGAGAGGACAAAGCAACATAGATCTGACAGTGGCGTCCAGTGCATTGTTCCCTATAGTCCATGACTGGAACAACTGAAAGCCTGTCAGATCATAAATATATCACTTTTCAGATAGGTAACGGATGCCACAACTACTTCTCCAGGCCCGAATATAAATATCTCACCAAGCGTGCCGACTGGACCAAATTTAAAACAAGCCTCAAAAATAACCTTATTACCCTAATACCTCAAACATCAGGCAGCTTGCAGCAAATTAACAGTGAAATAGCAAAACTTTTAGTAAACACTCTTCAAAATAACTTCAAAAAATGTGTCAAATTAATATTTGAAGGGGTACTTGACTCGTGTCAACAAAGTATCCCAATAACTATATCAGGAAGGAAAGAACCTAGTAATTTAAAAAATAAAACAGCAAGCTGGTGGAATGAAGAACTAGAAGCCATCAGAAAAAAACTGCTGCCAGTCGAAGACGATTCCAAAGAACAAGAAATAATAACATCCTTCGAGAGACAAGAAAACAAGAATATTATACAAACAAAAAGGAATACCAAAACAAACTGCACCAAGCAAAACTTGCTCTTGGAGAATATATTGTAATGCAACTGGGCCAAATAATCCTTGGAATGCAATATACAAAATAGCGACTAAGAAACTACGTCCTCGAATATGTCTATCCACCATTAGACGAACAGATGATAGCACTACCACCAACATAGAAGAGACTTTGGACGTGCTAATGGCCCATTTTTTCCCTAAGGATACACCTCTCCAGGATGACATTACCTACACACAGTGCAGACAGGAACTAATACCAGAAAGAACAACGTTCATGAAGGCTGTGATTACACAAGGACTGAGCTGGCCACCATTTAAGAACCAACTACTAAAGTCTAACTACTATAATCACTTCATAGAGTTCATAAACAACTCTTTTAAAAAGAGTAATTTATATTAATAATATAAAAAAAAATCGTATATTGTATATTGTATAGATTTATTATTATGTTTTAGGCCTCATTACAGTTGTATATAGTTACGTAAATATAAGACATTATGTATCAATATATTTGTAAAATATCATAAAATGTCAGAAATAGTTTAGTATCTGACACTATTTCATTTTGAAATTTCCAGGGCTGGGAGAAAGATTCAAATACTGGGGCATGTACGGTAGATCAAGATGAATGCTCCAAACGCAAGTACCCCTGCTCCCATGATCCATTGGTCATCTGTTTTAATGTTCCTGGTAGTTTTTATTGTTCCACATGCCCACCAGGTATATTCAAAAGAATCTTTCTTTTTTTTTTTTATTGAAGACAAACTAACTGTTTTTGAAAAGAAATCAAGCAGTATCATTTATTAAAGTAACACAAAATAACTTTTTGTATATATATATAAGGGAACCTAATACTTATTATGCAGAAAATGATTTTAATGGAATCTCAAGTGTCAGGGGAGGCAGAAAAGAATATATAATAATATTAAATGTCTATGAATTTAATATTATATTATATTAATATAATGAATTGCTCTACAACAAATTTGAAATGGTTTGGCTTTATGTGGTATTACCATATAGACTGGTAATATACCCGAAAATAATAATGCAGTAAGAGATTTTACTCTGGAATATTTATTGTGTTAAAAAGTTTAAAGCGTTACAACTGCCGGTATGTGACCTTTAAGTAAAATAACAAGTACAGAGATACATTTCTAAACTTTTACACTCCAACCAGTGCATCAAGAGAGAGAGAGAGAGAGAGAGAGAGAGAGAGAGAGAGAGAAGAGAGAGAGAGAGAGAGAGAGAGAGAGAGAGAGAGAGAGAGAGTGAGTGAGAGAGAGAGAGTGAGAGAGAGAGCGAGAGAGAGAGTGAGAGAGAGAGATTGAGAGAGAAAATATGTTAGGAAATATCAAGAAGAAAATATTGGGTTAGAAAATTAACTGTACCCATTAGTCAAAAAATACCAAATATTTCAGCTTCGAAATTAGCTACCATATCTATTATAAGTGGAATGAAATTCCTTTCAACAAATCAAGGACACACCTATAATAGTGTAAGAAAGGTAATCTTGACCAGTCGTTAGCTTTGAATCCATGTCATTAGCGTTAATCAGACGCAAATGTAAGGTTTGAAGTCAAATACTTTGGGTATTTGATGAGACCTGCATCTAAATTGTGGTCGTATTGCCAAACCTGTTATTATTTCTAGTGGTATTAACTTTTTTTTAAATTTGTATTTTTTGCTAGCAGAAAGGGAATTTTCTAAATAATAATCAGTATACTATGTGTTAATTAGATAATTGACAAATAAATTTTTTTTTTTGTCTCCATTTTTTCTTTGTGGAAGAACAATTCTAGAGGGATCAACAGATGTATTATTTCTGTACTAATAGTCTTTATAATGACTGTTACATGCCTCTAGTTTTGGGGCTCTATTAAAACTCTGGTCCCCCATAATACTCACAAAATCACAGATCAAGCGGATATTAATACATTATGGAGCTTGAATGAAATTTATATAAATCAGTATGAAGACCTTGTAAACATTCCTAATCTTTAAATGCCTCATCTTTAATATATGTGTCTTTGAAAACATATATTATGTTCTAGAATTCCATAAATTTGCTTTAAGTCACGACTATTTTACTTTGTTACTTTTAACATGTACTTTGTTAAAATGTAATTTTAAATGTACTTTTGTTGTATCCAAGTAATTTTTAGAAAATATTATGTAAAAAAAAGTCTCTTAGTAATATTTCTTTCTCAAAATTTGTGTTGGGAGTTTGAATTAACCATTTTTAAACGATAATGAAAAAAATGAAGGATTTAACTAATAACTTGACTGTAGAGATAAAAATTTGATCACTTGGGAAAAAATCTGGGGTGGCCTACACTCAACATACTATAAGTAAACTTAATATCAAACTGATATTATGTTTACTTATCAGTTACTTTACGTTAACCGCCAACTGGTGATTTCT
This sequence comes from Hermatobates lingyangjiaoensis, assembly GCA_026182355.1. NCBI lineage: Eukaryota > Metazoa > Arthropoda > Insecta > Hemiptera > Hermatobatidae > Hermatobates > Hermatobates lingyangjiaoensis. Next base: position 1,540,336 of record JAPFBL010000030.1, on the reverse strand, counting down.
GTTGTTTAAATTTAAATCAATATATATCATTTGTTTACAATGGGCTTTAATAATTTTATTAGTTATAATTATCGAGAAATCAGTGATGAATCTGACATTTTATTAAAATTATTGAACTGAGGGCCTAAAACTCATCGAACTCATACACTCCGGAACCATAGCTATTATACTGTCTATGCCATTGTTGTAACTAAATTGAACTTCAGATTTTAAGTTCATTAATAAACTTGATAAATGTAGATAGAGAAATATCGCACTCTCCCACAGTGTCAGTATAATTTGACAGAAATCTTTGTCTATTCCGAGATGATTGACTTGAATACAGATATAATGTGAACAAAGGTTTTTTCTAGATACAGAGGTTACATTCTTGATATGACGTCAAATGTAGTTTCAATTCATAGTAGTTAAGAAAACAAATTCTAATAGATGTTCTACATACATTATTAAATCCTCCCTTTGAAAATATAGTATTCTTTACAAATATAAGTACAGTTGGAATAATTTTTTAAGTAGTTTGGACCCGGCTGTTCCTGATACAATAACTGTTTTCTTCTTGATATATTTTTATCCGAAGAGCACTTTGTCTAACCAACATATATATCAAACTTTTTATGTTTCATTCTATTATTTTGTTGGTATTTCATCTCGCATAGAGGTTTTATCATTTTGTAAAATAAAGAAAAAATTAAACAATTTGAAAAAAACATTAAGAATGGATTTTTGAGACCTCAAAACATATAAATCTATCAAAACCTTGAAAATGACTTTTTTTCATGATTACTATATTTATAGTAAACTAAAAAATTCTTGGTACAAAACTCCAACAGCCTTTTTCTTAAAATTGTTGTTTTTTTTCTCTACAAAATCAAATATAAATTGTAATTAATTGCTTTTAAATTTTAAATAAACGTGGCAATTTAAAAGTGTTATTGAATCATAGGTATAATATAAACTGGTATGAAGATTAACTACTGCCAGTATTAAACTTGATTCATATAGCCTCATTATTCAAATTTAGAGGGAGATTTAATTGTGTTCAGTGTTAATAGATTTAACATTTGTGAATCATGGTTTATTAACGTTAAATTAATTCTGAACAAAGTACATATCAAATGTTTGCAATGTAAACAAACTGTTAAAACTTTAGCGCAATGAAATTTTTTTTAAGTCCCATTAAGGTCTCGGAACTTTTAGTGAGCTAGATGTTTAAGTCCAATTTATTTTATTAATCCTAATTACTATTTATTAAAAAGTTTATTACTCTTTATTTTTTTCAGGTTATACAGGGAATGGCTTTCAATGTACCGACATAGATGAATGTTTGATTGATAATGGTGGATGTAGTAAACTTCCACTTGTCCACTGTACAAATACTAGAGTAAATTCATTTTTCATCTATATAACATCATTGAATTTTGCCTAACTAATTCATTGAATAAATGAAATTAATATATTTTCCTTAATTTCTAGGGTTCCAGTAAATGTGGTTCTTGCCCACTTGGATACACAGGTGATGGAGTGACTTGTACTCCATCCGGAAATTTATGTTCAACGAACAATGGAGGTTGTCACTCACAAGCAACCTGCTTACCAAGATCAGGTAAATCTATAATGTTACAGGTTTAATTATTAATATGTTTTTTTCTTCTAAATTGAGGATTTTTCTTTTAGTGGGGTTAGTTATATCATTGATAGCTAATTCTAATTATAAAAATAGGAATTATACTACTCTATCAATTACTGTTTAAACAGTGATTCTCTAAATTAAAATATTTAATTCTGTTTTTAAGCAGTTAATATGTTATTTTCTTAGGTTCACAGTATGTTCAGTGTATTTGTCCCGATAACATGACAGGATCAGGGATCGGAGATAATGGTTGCCAACATTTTGATGGAGTACCAAATGCCTGCCATAGTAACCCATGTAGGGGACGAGGAATATGTACACCAACAAACGATAGTTATTCATGTCAATGCCTTCCTGGTTTAACAGGTACTGATTTAAAAATGACTATATACACTTAATAAATTATTTTAGTAATATCTATATACTTATAAAACTCTGATGTTCTTCTTTAAATATGTCCACACAGGTGGAAATTGGAATACCTGTTAATTCGAGTTTATGAAGTTATGATAATACAAGTAAATATTAAAAAAAAAACAGTGAGTTATATATTACTTTACAAATAATGACATTAAAAAGAAAGAAAAATTAAAAATAAATTCTCTCAACTCAAGTCAAGTAAAATTATAACTCCAGATGTAAAATCTATTAATGTTATAGAATAAACCTGACGAGTGTTTCTATGAAAGATCTCTGACCCATTTTTTGGAATCTTATTCTTCTTTAGAAGAAGTTTTTTTTAGTTTATGTGTTTGCTGTTAATTCTTGTCATAATATGTATAAAAGAAATTGTATTTATCAGGAATCGGTGTAGTTTTCCAGGTTGAAATTAAACTTGAAAGCCAACGTTTTTATTTAGCAATCGTATTTGGAACTTAAGCATTAAACAGATGTGTGAAATTCCGAAAGTATATATAATAAACTATTACATTAGAGGTTTGAAATGAATAATTTTAGGAATACGAACATGAACACAGATGTCAGTTTAAATACGATTGTTTTAAGGTAATATTACAAAGACACATTCCTTTCATTAATGTTATTTTCTGTTGGGTAAGATAAATGGAATATTTCAATATACAGGTTTGAATTTATAACTTCAATTGATGTTTTATTTATTTATGTAATAAAATAAATTAAATTTTTCACTTTTAAATGATTTATTGACTTACTAAATATTCTTACTGTGTATATATCTTGAATCATGTAAAGAATACTATGTCAAAAACTTGGGGCCATATAAGATGTAAATTTATAAGATATAAATTTCTTTGTTTTCATGACTTAATAACAAGAAAAAGTAATAACAGGTATTCTTGTGAATCACACTTAGTGAATGTATATTATTAATGTATTATTAATGTATATTGCCGTTATAATTTCTTAACACTGAGTGACACAAGGGGTCATGGGTTGTCTAGTTTTAAATAATATTGGTTTACACAATAAAATAAAGAGCAAACTTTGTCTTTATTTTAAAATAAAATTGGTTATCTTCTGATAACCATAAACAGCCTACTTGAAAGAACTTATTGGCTTAAGGCACACTGATATTTTTACTCAGCGTGACTGAGTGACGATGGAGTTACTTGATTGACTTCTGCCATATTCTCCTTCCTTTTCGGGTCTCTAAGGACACTCACGAATCAGCCAACACCCTTATCCAATTAGTATTAGAAGAAGTCTTGAATCCCAAGATGAATGTATCCAAGCTAAATTATAATTATCTAGCATTTAGCTCTAATTATGTTGAATGCCCTTCATATTATATGTTTTGTTTTTAAGTTTAGTCTTTAATGTTTTTTTTTAGTGGTATTTCGTTACACAGTATGTATCTTGCTCTGCAGCAATATGGATTCAGGGCTGATTTTACTGGCTTCAAACAATAATTTCATTTTGCGTAATTTTTTTCAAACTTCTTTACCGACTCACTGTTCTGTCTACTTGTGGCTTCCTTTTCCACGCTTCTTAAATTTTCATTGAATTATGTTTTAATTTCATTATTTATTTCAATATAATATGGTATAATAGTTCAATAATAATATAATATAATAGTTCATACATTCAAATAATAAGAGCGATACTAATTTAATGATTAAATTGTTCCATCTCTTTTGTAAAGTTTAAGTAGGATATAATTATGACTTTAAACTTATTCTTAGAGCCAGAAAAAAAATTGCTACTGACTTTTCAGGATATATTGAGGATATATATATATATATTATTTTTTCCTCAAGTAGTACCCCTAGTTGGAAGGAGTTTATTGCAATTTTTTCGCATGCTCAATTTTTTTATATTACATGTGTAGTAGTTCAACTATGACGTATTACTATGACGTAGTAGTTCGACTAAATATTTAATTGTTGTATATAATGAACAGTCATAGTAAAATAAATTATAATATATAGTAAAAGATATATTAATAAACACATTTAAAAAGGGAAAAAGAAAAAAATTAAAAATAATTTATCTAATAGAACAAAAGTGTTATGAATTCACCCAATCAATAAGCTTATATCATGCAATTATGTTTTTGACAAGTGTTCAAGATCAATACTATTTCAAAATTGGTTTGAACAATGAAATAGGTTGAAAAGAAGAGTAGTTTTGTTTAGTAGCCAGTTAAATCCATGTAATATTGTAGTACCTTGAAGATGATGTCTTTGGTAATGAAGGAGCACAATCAAAAATAAGGTGAACTGGTGTTTGAACACTGAGGTTATCATAAGTACGCAGAGCTAAGTAAGAAACCTTAAAACGATGGAAGTAGCTTTTGGATTTACTATGTCCGATGAGAAATATGGTTAACGGTGTTTGTTAAAATTAAGGGGTCTATAAGACAGTCTACTGTGTACTGTTGGAAATATTGTTTGGTGCTAATGGATGTAAGTTCCGATGCTTTCCATCGTATGATGGATTTGTCTAACCCTTAAACAAAACTTTTAAAACTTTTAAAACAAAACTATCTGATGTAGATTTTCTTGTACATATAAAAATATTATTATGTTGGGGTTATTGAAGTATAAAGAATAACTTACTCGTTCCATAGAAGAGCTGCTTTGTTGTTGACAAATATTCAGTTTTTTTTACTGTTCCAGTGAAATGCTTCATATACAGTCGATTTCGGTTAATTGGGGCACATCGGGACCGAGGCGTTTTGTCCCAATTAAGCGGCTGTCCCAATTAAACGAATTTCACTTTTTTTTTGGAAATTTATTTGATTGGTTTTAGGAACAATGCCATTAAGCATGGGGGGGGGGGGGGGGGTGTTTGTTTTGCCGCTGCACTGGCTCGGATGGAAAAGATAGCAAATGTGAACATGAGGCAGTTGCGGATTTTTAAAACACGGGTATCGGGTTCAGAAAGAAGCCGCCTTTCTGGCTTTCCCGGGATTTAGAAGGGGGTGGTGTTTGTTTTGCCGCTGCACCGGCTCGGTTAAACCGGAACTCAGTTAAAACATACTCGGTTAATCAGGACTCTACTGTACTAAAATCTTAAATTTACTGTCCCAATTAAGCGGAATGTTGTCCCAATTAAACATACAAATTTACAAGTGTAGTTCATAGTTTGGTTTCCGTTCTTTGAGATTTGTCCCAAATAAGCGGCTGTCCCAATTAAGCGGTGTCCCAATTAAGCGGAATCCACTGTATATACTTTTTACAAATTTCAAGCTTCCAGCTATAAAAGTTTTTAATTATACTGAAACGCCGGTTTTGAAGTTGATTTGAGTATGCAAAACTGGCTAATTACTGATATATTTTTTTCTCAATATACTCCTATATTTACAGCAACCTTATAAAAGAGTACAGCGCACAGGAAAAAGCTAACACTCGCTCAGGGTAAATTGGATTGTTATTACTTTTTTTTTACAAATGGAAGGAAAAGTGATTTTATAACAAACAGCAGAATGTAATAAAATTCTGATCACAACAAATATAATGAAAAAAATAATAAGAATAAGAAAATGAAAACATAATACAAAATTGAAAACATTCATTGAAAGATAATAAATAAAATTAACTTACATATAAACCAGAGATCGTAAATTGTTGATATCAATATATGACATTCACATACAAAAAATAAAAGAAAAATTGTTTAGTTCATATCAATGTAATATTAAATTGATTTATTTATACGCGTGGCCTCCGCCTCCGTAATTTTTGTACATCAATATTATTAAGTGTTCCGGGAATACAATATATATGTTTTAGTGTGTTGTTTTATTTTCATTAATTTATAAACATATTGCATTAATGAAAATTTTATTAAACTTTATATCACTTGTTGTTATTACAGCTTTATTATCATACTTACCATGCAAAATATAAATTCACATTCATTAAGCATTTTGATTATTCCAATTCACTTTTTGCTTAATTAATTAATTTTTCCTGATTAAAATTTTTTAATAGTAATACGAGTCAATTAAAATAAGATTTAGAGAATAAGATGCAGTTATTTCGGGCATCACTTTGTTGGATAAACAGATAGGGCTTCAAGGCAGCGAAATAAAATACTAATTCACGATTTAATCAGAGAAGGAAAAATGAAAGAAATTTTTTTTTGTTTTTGAAGGTAAAAATTGTGAAAATAGACTCATTGGTTGCCCATACAAACCATGTTTGAATGGAGGAACTTGCCAAATTCAAAACTCTGGAAGAAGATATAACACTTCTTTTGTTTGTATTTGTACTTCTGGATTTACTGGAGAGTTCTGTCAAGACGTCAGTCAAAAAACAGGTTAGTAGTCAAGAATAATTTACATATTTTTAATTTATAGTTCTAAGAATAATTAAACATATTGTTGTATCGATTATTCGTAAATACTTTCTGAGTTTTATATAAATAAAAAAAACTTCTTTTATGTTTTTTGTTGCTACTTAAGGGACATTAAAAATGATTGTTACTTTTTTATTGGTGAACTTTTCATATACTCAATTGATCCCATATTTTCACAAAATTAGTTGGTAATGACTAGACGGGTATGTTTATAGGGTAAGAATTAGGAAAAGATGGAAGAAAGGTTTGTAACAAGGATGCTTATGCATATATATTATCTAGATATGACCAAAAAAGTCAAGAAGCTAAAAGAAAAAGTGATTTGATTTAATCCTATAAGTTTGTTACGTTGAAGAAATTTCATGTAAACAGTTATTCGATCCGGGTTTATCAAAGAATAATCAATGTTTAGAAATTCACAATCAAAGAGTTGTTTATTGTCTAGAATTATCTATGTTATTTGTTTACTAATTCCTGTTAAACGAGAATGTAAACTAGATTGGAATCATATCATATTGAGTTACATTTCACTACTATCTTAAAAGACAACAACCTTCTGAAGTAAATAAACGATTAAAATTTTAATACATGAAAGTGCTTTATAAGAAAGTTCTACTTTTCATAGAACATAAAACTGATAGTCACTTCAATGCATAAATATTATTTTAATCAACTACTCGTGCGTGAAAATGAATATAGTATATTATTATTATCATCATAGTAGTAGTAGTATATATTAGATAACTTTGCGTATTTTATTTTATTAACAATGAATCTAAGATGGTATTATGCTTTGATTTTTTTCAGATTGTGTGACCACATATCAAGGTTTAAATGGGACGGTAAATTGGACTTCACCAAATACCAAAGGTTCAGCCCTCAGAGCAGAAACAATTTGCCAGTGGACTTTGAAATCTCTTAACAGTTCCCTGGTTATAAATATTACTATGCACTCTTTGTCTCTAAGAGATAATGGTGAAACACGTAGCTGTGAGTTTGCTTCTTTAAAGGTATCAAACAATTGATAATATAATAATTATTTTTTATATCCATTGTGACATTTACAGCAAAATTATCAGTTACTAGCTGATCCACCAGGCGTTGCCTGGGAAACAATTTAATTCCAACTCTAATAATAAATTACATATAACGAAAACAGTTTAAATAGTTTCGTTAAATTTAAGTTTTTTCAGATAAAGGCAATTAATACAATCTGTAAATTATAGATTATGCAAAAAAAATATATAATATAATACTGATTATATATTGCACAATATTTTTTCAAATTTTTTCAAAATTAAAACGAAGGTGTAGGAAAATAGATTATCATCAAAATCAAATTTACATCATTAACTTTCTTGAGGAAATTTAAATAAGTTTCAGTTATAAAATATCCTGTAACTTCTTCCAGCATTGGAAAGAGAAACATGTTAGAGGGAGATTTCCTTTTAGGATGCCCATTTTAGAAACATTTTCTAAACTAACATAGAAATTTTAATAGTAATACGAGTCAATTAAAATAAGATTTAGAGAATAAGATGCAGTTATTTCGGGCATCACATTGTTGGATAAACAGATTAGTTTAGTACTATTAGTTTATTAATGATCTGGTCCATACAAGATTTATATCAAATTGAATTGAAACCGTTTCATTATACTGAATGCCGTTTTAAGGGGTCTGTAAATATGGAGCCCTTAGGTCTTCAAAATGAACTAAAATATTGTTAGCTTTTTCAGGAAAAATTACATGAGATTCTTTTTTATGCTACATCTATTCAATTATAAGCATTACTGTTTTAGACAAAGACCTGATCATAAAAAAACGTCCTTCTAGTTATAAATCATCGATATATAATAACTTATCTTTTTGCACGAATGGAGTAGAGCTGGATATAAATTACTAACAATTTAGCACTAATTGAATATTTTATCAAACGAATTAATCAATCAGAAATAAATAACGAAGCAAACACTTTGACCAAAAGATACTATCACGAATAATAATATCATAATAAATATATAATAATTAATGTAAGCTAAACCACTTAGATAAATAATGTTAGTGGTAAACCAACTATTACTAATGACTAAAGATTTGTTAAAGTTAATAACAAGCTCATATTACAATTACAATTGTCTTCAATATTGATTTGAAAACAGTTATAAAATTTGTACTTGGATGTTTGGAATTAAACAAAGGAGGCGCAAATATTGGTCATAAGGAATAGTCTACCTGCGCCCGTAATTACCAATTAAAGTCAAAATGTAAACTAACAGGTCATAAGCAAACTTTATCTATTATAGAGAGATCCGCAGCTCCCCCAATAAGCTCTGTTCAACATCAAAATAGCACTGTTGGCTTCCTCTGAAAAAGTTACATAAGATTGAATCCTATAATTTTTTATAGGAAAAACATGCACACACACACACACACACACACACGACCACACACACACACAGCACACACACACACACACACACACACACACACACACATGCTATACAGAGAGTCATTTTTATATATAAAAATAAAACCATATTTTCCAGGTAAGCGATGCCAATTCTATATATCCGATTTCTCGCTTCTGTGACAACATAGTATTACCTCAAACAATTACATCGTTTACTTCTGAAGTACATATCAAACTCTATACAGTGATGACACTATATCCAAAATTGCATCTGGAATGGGCTGCAGTAGAACCAAGTAAGGAAATTTATCTTTATTAGAGAATTGAAAAAAGAATACATAGTAATAATGGTGTAAACTTTTATACTTTTAACATTTTTCGAATCCAGATGAACGACTGAAAGGTATTTGAATTTTCTTTATTCCTCAGCTGTTATCAATCCAATGAAATATTAATAATTCCAAATATCGCTAAAATTAATTTATTGCATACTCACAATGAAATCAACAAGTCTATTTTACTTTGGAAGTATAAGTATAAAGAATAGTTGATACCTATCAAAATCAATAGACCTTCTTAAAAATAAGTATTTTATTAATGTTGAATATAATACGACTCTTTTGTTTACACTTCCTGGTTGAAAATATTTGAAATATTGAAATAATACATTTACATTTAAATGTATAGCATCCAAAGGTTAAACAAATGTAGAAGTAAAATTATTCCATTATTAAATTGAATTTCTAATTTTATGTTGTTTTCTTCAGCAAGGAATGAAATACCTAATGTTGCACCTGTTAAATAACATAATTGACAAATAAATTTCACTGATTTGAATTTTAAAACAAAATACTTTTTAATAATAGGAACATTTAGATTTATAATGTTTTGGTTTCTGCAGAGTGTTTAACATTGAGCAGGGTGTTCAATGTTAGTGTTAAACAACAGGTTATTGTTGTTCATAGAATGACCTTTTTATATATGTATAGGAAGGAAAATTAAACATTTTTTTAAATTAAACTTTTAATTATTTGTATAATACGTTCTACTCTACATGATCACCATTGTTTTAGATCTCAGAACAACTAGAGTTAGTTTGAATGGTGGTCAGTGTAGACAATATATTTCTTGAAATGTTATTTATGTTACCCTTTCCTGGTGACCAATCCATGCTTCATGAAACTCCTAGCCTAACCATTGACACATGTATATATCATATTACAGTGGACTTTTATCTTGTTAAAAGTAAAATGGGAGCATAATATTATTAAAAAAGTCCATCGTACCTCGTTTATCGGTGATATAGCCGCACAAATGGGTTAGCACATTGAGACTGCTAATTGTCGAATGCTCCTGGGAATAAATATCTATTGATATTGCTTTGATATTGATATTGTCTTTGCTTTTTTTATCCTGTGTTCTACATCTCCATTTATTCCTAAATGATTAAATACTATGATACTAAGGTACTGAAGCTGGTTGAACGTGTGAACTTCTAATGTTATTTTATTGTTACTTAATTTAATTTATTTTTATTATAATTATTATTTATAATTTTACAATTTAATTATTATTTTTAGGTACTATAAAATTTCAAAAATTTACAATTGCTGCCATCTAATTACTTTAAAAAGTACTTAAAAAAATGATTTCAAATGATTTATATTTTTAAATAAATACACAAAGTTATTGCAATGAAAACACATTTTACGTGTCTGGAAATAGTCTGAAGTTGATACCTATTGATCGTGAAATAGATATTTTTAAATTTTCTGAAACGGTTATGGTACTTTGATATATTTATAACTGTGTTATATGCAATTCTTATTTACAGGATAGAACCATTATAAGAAAGAACAGAGAAATATTTATTGTGATTAAAAATGGAGTAAAACATAAAATAGATCAGAAACCAAATGGATATCAATTCCTGATTGCAATAAATTAATGTGTAAACGAATAAAAATGAGTGTAAACCTATTTATATATAATCAATCTGTAGGTAATATAATTCTTTAAATAACTAAGAATTCTCAATAAATTACTCATAAATAATATATAAAAGAAATAGCTAAATCTTTGGAAGTAAACATGTCTTAATTCAGATTTTATATGAATGGTTTAACCAGTAATAAGAGTCAACTAATATTTGAATAATCCCTGTTTACAGCAATAATGTTCATAATTTTTCTTAGTATTTTAAAATAATTCTTTTAGAGTGTGGGGAGCACATAAATATTCAGTCTCATGGAACTATCCTATCACCTGGTTCACCTGGAGACTATCCTCACAATGTGGACTGTGTTTGGACCTTACAGGCACCTCTTGGAAAGAGAATACAATTTAATTTTTTTACTCTAAAAATTGAAAGCCATGTAAATTGTAGTTGGGATTACCTTGAGGTATAATGAAAAAAACAACTTGAAGTTAACTTAATGATTTTATATATTTTATGGATATTGCTAATAATAAAAGCATGTTTTAAATAATCCATTTTATAGAAAATATGAGAATTTATTATTTGTTCTGTATTAATTATAAATTAAATTGGAGAATGTGAGACTCGTTAACAAATAGTATGGTTGAAAAAATTATGATCGGAGTAGCAACTCATACTTCAATTTCTTGAAAATTACTCACTAAAAATTCAATCACTAATTTTAAATAAAGAAATGAATAACATTTGTTGATTACATTGATGCATCTTTGAAAAATTTTGCTACTATGTAATACATGTTCATAAAAAGAAAATGTACTTTACAAAATTTATGTGGACTGTCTCAGACGTTGTGAAATGTCCTTTAGATATTAGGTTGAATAAAAACATTTCTTATTATACGCAAAAGAGGTTTTGCCAAGTTGAATGATTTTATACGTATGTATCTTGTTCGCAGAACTGTGGAGGTAAGTTTGTTTTAGCGTGTATCAGACTCTTTTTACTTTACTATAAGTAAAGTATAGTGTTTTTACATGTTTTCAGCTATCATAAGTAATTTCCTATTTTAAATAAGTTGAATTCAAGCTAATGATTATTTCTAATGTTTGAAATTGTCTTGTGAATTGAAATGAGATAGATAATCATCACTGGCATAGGAACCCCATTTTTGCCGCCCGGAGCGGTCGTAAGATTTAAGCCCCCCCCCCCCCCGCACCCCGGTCACCAGTAATAATCCGTTAACCTTCAAAATTCTAGAATATCCTCAAAATATTTATTTTATAGAATTACAATCAAGGATCTAATTTGAGACTGCTGTTATTAGTCCAAGACTTTCATCTTATTACAGTACTCGTATATGTATATAGTTGTCATCAAAGAAAACCTAAGATTTTTCAAAACAAAAACGTATAATTCAAATCGTAAAAAAACTGTTAAATTAAATTTACTGGCTACACAACACAAACATAATTAACTTTCAACCCATTTAAAAAATTACTTTTGAAGAAATTAAAATAAATTCTTTTTTTAATTTGTAAATATTACACTTAGAAAATCCGTTTAAAAACAGTGTTATACACATAAAACATAAAAACAATTACATTGTTTCTAATCTATTCTAATTCTAAGATACATATTTAGTTTTTACTTTCAGTATAACTCATTCTGTACACTGTCTTTTGTTTCTTTCATTATTAATATTTCAGTTTTAAAAAGACAATTTAAAAATAAAATACAATATTGGTGAAGAATTTACTAATCATTGTACACTCAGTTTCTATGTGTTTAGAAAATATTTTTTTTTAGTTTCGCAATGGACATCTTCCAAACAGTCCTCTATTGAATATTTACTGCAATTCTTCGCTTCCCCCGGCACTGTTAACGTCTGGACCATCAGCGTACGTTCATTTCCATTCTGACGATGACAATAGTGATGAGGGCTTTAGGATTTCTTATAATTTAGTAGAAGGTACTTTACTTTTTATTGTCTTCTATTATTGAACTTAAAAAATCTGATTGCATTGTCTGAATGGGGTAACGGTTGTATTATTTCTGAAGTATATTGTTAACATGAGACAAGAACTTCTAAAAATGTCATACCAAAACATTATTTTCACATAAACTTTATTTTTACCATTATTATATTATCATTATACTTGAATCTGGTCAACATTTAGAAGACCAACAGCATTTTTAAATTTGTGATAAATAATATAAATCTATATTTTTTAATGTCAAGTACATATTCTGTACTGAAAAGTTTATTTAAGATGCTTTCATAAAATAACTTTTCACAATCGCTTAGTTTATCTATTTAATCAGCTTAGTTTATTTAAAACCAGCACCAATGATCATACATTTCTGATAATTTCCATGATATGATGGATTTGTCTAACAAAATGCTCTACTTAATGTATATTTTTCACAACTCAGCAAAATTTGGTTCTAGATTAGAAAGGGCAACTCAGATTTAGATTGGTTATTAAATTCTGGAATATGAATATGGTATTATGGAATAAGCTCTGTTGTTGTAGTGTAGATGGGATTAGCATGTGTTCTTAGAAGCAGAGATATCTGATAAATGATGTAAAACTATTGATTTTTATTGAAACAAGATACTTGGCTTTGTGAGTATGAAGTCTATTATGAGTATGAAGTAATTACATTCATCAGTAAATAATGACGTTTGGTGTCTAGTAGGTGGCTGTTATTAATTTTGAGCAAGGAACCTAAAAAAATAGTTCTCTAAAGCATCCATCCAAGAAGATAGTGTGCAACTACTGCAAGCTTCCTGGACATAAAATAATATTTTGTAAAAAGTGGATTTCTGATGGAAGACCACCAAAAACAGAGAAATCTACCCAAAAATCTCATGGAAAGGGGGTTAACGTGATGTTGTTGGCCACCACCTCCTGCGAACTGTCAGCGTGCAATCAACAAGACTGGTTTGTTGATAACGGAGCCACGAACCACGTCTGCCACTGGAAAGATATGATACGTGATTTCAAACCATTCTCGACGGATCACATGGTGACAATAGCGAATGAAGAGTTGATGAGAGCCTTTGGGAAGGGCTCAGTGGACATCGTTGCTCTAGTGGATGGGCGACAAGAAAATACCACATTGAGTGATGTGTGGTATACCTGATGTAAAGAAAAACTTATTCTCTGTTTTGTCTATTCAAGATAAAGTTCTGAGTAGCAAGTTTGAGTCAACGGGAGAGATCATTGATGGTGAGACCAAACTGGTTGGTTCCAGAAATAGATTTGGAGGCCTTTATAAGCTTCACATTGTCACAACTCAACCACCCGCGCTCTATTCTACTTGTCATGAAAACCTGCTTCAACTTCACCATGAACGTATGGGACATCAGAATAAACGCCATGTAAGGGAAACGGTTAAGAGAGAGCTTGGTATAGACCTTCCACTTGACAGTGAACTGTGTGTGAATGCTGTATCTACGGTAAGGCACATAGAAAATCCTTTGGAACAAGGGTTAGATCCTGTAAACAGGGTGACCTGTTACATGCGGATATCTGTGGACCATTTGTACCTTCTTATTCAGGATACAAATACTTCGTTCTTTTCAAGGACGATTATACACGTTTTCGCTTTGTGTATTTCATAAAACATAAATCTGAAGTGATCAATACTGGACTCTTCAACAGAAAGTGTGACTCGTTCATTATTTGGTACCTATTTTATTAATGGGCGATCCACATTACCGGGTTAATTGTACATTGGGAGTACTACATTTTGCTAGAGTATTTAGAGGTGCATGTAGAGTACGGATATTTATTGAGGTCCTGACATCGTACAGGTTCGGGACCGCAGTATTAACGGCGTCTTCAAGGGACGACGTGTTACAATTTTTCTACTTCCCTTGTGAAGAAATTGAGGTCAGAGTGAGAATGGAACCAGGGATCTACAAGTCTAAAGACGAGCACACAAGACAATTGGCTACCTTATCCCATGTTTTTACTAATTTAGAGTAGTCTTCAAATTTATATGGGGGAACCTAGTGAAATAATAATGCAAAACAATGCTCTCAGGGTGTTTAAGACCCACCTTCTAATATTAATGATTGCAGAATGGTATGTAGAATAAATAGTTGAATTCAGGTCAAATTAAACGTAACTGTATAATTCAATAAGCTCTGAGTTTCGCAAAGACAGTATTATTATATTGTACTTAATAGACTTTCATTTCATTTCAAAAAATGAGATTCATATCACTTTATTTAGTTTTCTTCTTATAATAAGAAGCAATACTTGATTTCAAAAATATTTTGAATTCTCTTTTGATTTAAAAGATGGTACTTGCTCAGTACTTATTAGTCGATTGCTATATAACTTTCCACCATAATGTGTGGAAAACAAACTGAAGTAGTAATTATTGTCTAATATATTTTTTAAAAAAAATACTTATAGATAGATATGTTTGATTAAAAATGTATATGACTCTATTTTATTTTGAACAAATAGTGGAATAAAACAGGTGATTCGGGTTTTGGTGATGATCAGTACTGAAGAACTTAAGAATATTGTTTGCGCTTTTACAAATCTTGAGTGTTGGCAATATAAATCTTACTTTCAAATGTATGTTAAGGTTTTAGATGAAAGCATTATCAATGAATCTATTTATTGGTTATAAGCAGTAACTGTTGAGATCCCATAGATATCTGATGAATACTCCTCAATAAAAGTGAAAAAAAACAATAGAATTCGTTAAACTGGTAAAAAAAAATTATTTTCTAAACTAAAGACTAATAAGGATGAGATTTCAGGTCAATTTGATGGTTACTTGTTCAACTAGGGTGTTTAACTATATTGATACTTTCGACAAATTGTTGTTCTATTACATCTAATCTTTTGTTACATTGAGTTCAATGATTTTGGTTTTTGAACATTATTTAAAAATAAGTAATTCAATTCTTTATATTTAGTTCTTTATGTTTAATTGGTTATTTGATTATGTTTAAGTTTAGAATCATTGAGATGTGAGTCAGGAATAAATCCCGAAAGGCTCAGAATTTAATTATTTATTTATTATAAAATAGGCTGAAGAGAGTAATATTTAAATTGGAGTATTAAGAAATGTTATAAAACTATTATTATTTTAGGTATTCCAGGGTGTGGAGGAGTTTATACAAAAGATCATGGAACTATTGCACCTCCAGGAAGGGCAGATTCCTATCATAGTGGATTGTTCTGCGAATGGCTAATTCAACTTCCTTTGAATGAAAGAATTTCTCTTTCATTTACAAAATTTTCCGTTGAGACCAGTGATGAATGTATATATGATTATTTAAAGGTAAAGTGTTAACTTTAAAGTAATTTTCTTTCAATACACGAACGAGTTTTAAAAATGTTATACATTTAAGATTAGTTTAAATGAAAATCGGGATCTTAGAATAAATAGCTGAATTCAGTTCAAAATAAACGTAACTGTATAATTCAATAAGTTCTGAGTTTCACAAAAACAGTTTTATTTGTACTTATTTGTACTTTCATTTGTTTTATTGTACTTAATAGACTTACATTTCATTTCAAAAAGTAAAATGCGAATCACTTTATTTATTTAGTTCTGCTCATAATAAGAAGCGATACTCTATTTCAAAAATATTTAAATTCTCTTTGGACTTTCTGTTATTTTTTAGATCTGACTTTCAGTAAACGGTTATGTTGAAGAATCATTTAGTCTGGGTTCATCATTGTATGATAATTAATAACATAAGGGTAATAAGATTTTTTAATAAAATATATTTGATTTATTTCAGTATTCAAAAAGTATAATAATTTAAATTCCGTAACACTTTGGATTATCCTTGTGCGTACTTCTGAAATACCCATCAGGTTATTTTTGGGTATCTGCTGATTGGACTGTAATCAGTGTTTTTTCATTGGATAGATTTATGACGGCGGGGATGACAATTCAAAGCTACTGGGGAAATGGTGTGGAACAACTGCCCCTCTTCCAATAAAATCCTCTTCAAATTTGTTAAGCATTGTTTTCTCTTCAGATGAAACTTACAATGTTGGAGGATTTGAACTGAAGTATGAAACAGGTATATTCATTTAAAAAATGGCTATTTATATCTGGAATGAACATATGAGTATAAGAGAATGTTTATACCTAAACAACGAGGTCAGACTATTTACTAGACAGTAGATTTTTATTGTTTTTTGTTTCATACAGACTTTTACATATGAAATTACTTTCAAAGGTTGTAGAATTCAGTATCATTTCAGAGAACCTGGTTTTTTGTACCAACTTTTACTAACTGCTCAATCCAACAACAATATACTAGATTTGTCCGGTATTCTAGAAATTTAGATAATTCAGAATATAAAATGCGAGTTAAGTAGTTCAACAGAGCCGAAATTTAACTTATGAGCATACATCATTTGTAACTCTGAAAGAACACTTAAGCAGAATAAGAATGAATTATAGTTTATCTATATCAGGATCTTGTTCACTTGTCCAGATATAGATTGGTTGGGTTCTTGAAGTAGATTGAACTATTTTATTACAAGAACTGATTTATCTATTTTGGTGGTGACAAAACTATTTTAATGAGAATAACCCACTATTCTGGTTCTATACTCAAAACTCTTCTACTATGAGAGTTGGGTCCATCTGTCATGACTTGAAGTTAATTCTGAGAATGGTGAAATAATTTGTGCCAAATAGATCCTTCTACATATCTATTGACAGAACATTGTCTGAATACCGAGCTAAGGTACCCTCCTTATAACAAACATACAAAAGACTCCCCGAACTACCACCTTCTACATTCACCAATCTATCTTCAAAAACAGATAGGTACATATATAAGTTTTAAAGAGTTGATTTTATTGTTTAACTTGATTAGAAGGTAGAATCTTTAAGTTGCCAGTGAAAACCTAAATGATACCTATTCGGAAAAATCTTCGAATTGATTTCCTAAATAAAAAGTTCAATCCAATGGAATTGATTCCCTCTCTCCAATCCAAAAGAAATCCTGTATAGGATATTTCAAAAATTTCAATCAAAAAAGATAATCTCTCCTTCTCCACTTGACACAATCAAGTAGGATAAATAATGAATAGAAAATATAACAAATCATAAGGAAAAAAATACGTATCAAGGTTTTAAAGGCAAGCTTTCTACGCCACATGTCATCTATGGGTGGTGCATACCTAGCGGTGCCAGTCGACGAGTGAAGAAGGAAGGCAAAGAAGAGCTTGAGGTGGTGAGTGACGGGGCTAACGAGAGTGGAGGGAAAGCTAAGGACTCCTTCACAACCGCAGCTCACCTGGATCTTGTTACCCATATATCAGCCACAGCTGTTGACCGCTTGGCTTCACGTATCGGCTGTCGGCTGAATCAATCCACCATCAGTATCAGTAGAACCTCGATCAGGCGTCATCACATTGGATCCAGAATTCTCTTGTACATTTTTAATTTTGACACCATACTCTTCAGACTAGGATGACAAATATATCCTCAGTCTAACAATTAAGTGAAGGCTTTTTTTTTCTTCATGGACAGTGTTTCCATGATTCTCAGGTGGAGAGAGTTAACAAGTATTCGTCATACCGATATATGTAGAATGTAGGGCTACAGTTCCCTGAGTTTCTGAAGCTCAGGGATAATACATTGGGGCTATTATTAAGAATAATTGTGCTCACTGTACTATTCTTGTAGAATATGGTCAATTTAAGCTTTTTCTCTTCATTAGTCATTGCAACGTGCCTGGAAACGATGTTTCGCAACGCACGCTCATCCTACTTGCACTGACTGTTCATATAAAATGACCTATAAAACAAGCAAACATAACTCTCCGCCGGAATATCTCTGTCTTCTGTGGTTCTATACCACTTATCCAGGCATCAGTTCATGGTATTCTTTACTCCATTCTTAAAGTATCCATTAAAACCACGGATTTTAAAGGATACTTTAAAATCCCTCTCCATCTCTCTCTAATTCTGAGTAGATGTTTAATCATTCGCTACGATTATTTAGAGCCCTTTTTACATAGACTTTTTACACAGAATGTTGCACATTTATGGGACACTCAAGTTTCGTAACAGCATGATTAGTACCCCTACTTTAAGTTTTAAGTCATGAGCAAGCAGTCCAGGAGCAGTCACAGTGTTAAGAAATTCAATTGTATAATGAACTGCTTCCTCATCACTAATCACTCTGTTTTTCTGACTTGTAAGTTTTTTCCTCAGCTTAATATAGTGCAAGAACTTGTTTATTGATTTTCCTGCCTGATCATTTGTAGGGGGTGAGAATTGCTCGCTCATAAAGCCAGTTATTCTGAATAAATAGCAGATCATGAACTTCGGGAAACACCTTGTCAATTATCACTTGCTGGGAGTTTAAATCCAAATGAAATTGAAATCAACTAATAATACCTACTTGCTATACCTGTATATTTTCAAAATAAACATGTCTGTGAAGTTAGCCAAAGACAGCTTAAAAGTCCATAGCTTTGCTTCCATTTAAAGTTTAGATTTTAAGTTAGACATATGCAAACCTACTTTCAAAGTTTCAGCTTGCTATGCTTTATAATAGCTGAGTTTACTGGTGACAAAATTTTGTGGTTAAAAGTCCATAACTTCGCTTCTACGTTGAATTTCCAATCTATTCAAAGCTTAAATTTTAAGTTAGACATACACAAATTTACTATCAAAGTTTCAGCTCAGTATGTCTTATGGTGGTTGAGTTTGTCGAACCGAGAAACCGACAGACAGAAATTTTTCTACGGGTGGATCGGTTTCTCTAATGTATGAAAGTTAAAGATAACTTGAAATGAGTCAGTTCTAAACAATGTACAGAGAAAACTTTTCTTTTATTTATATAGATAATATTTGAATATAATAGTTTACAGTTTTTATATTCAAAAATTGTATATATCTACCAATGAAGCAGGTTTTAAATTAAACCAAAACTTCACTTGAAAATTTTTTTTCCAGCTTCATAAATTAGGCTATTTCTGACGTTTTTGATTTTTATTTTTTAAGGTGTTACACGGTCAATATTTTTTCAAGTTGAACATATTATTCATTTCTGGAACCCGAAATTCATAGACAACATTTTGTTCCAGTTTGCGGTGGAGTTTATACAGAGATGTCAGGTGAATTTTTTTCCCCTTATTATCCTAATCCGTATCCAGAATCAAGAAAGTGTAAATATTTAATTTCATTGCCACCACAAAATGCGATTGTGCTGAATTTTATAGATTTCGATATTGAAGATGGTGAAGATAAAACTTGTTTGTACGACAAAATAGAGGTTGTTAATTTCTTTTACAATTTTTTTATGAATGCATAGTACATTGTTCTTTTAATACAAAGTGGTGTTTTTTTTATTCAGGTTTACGATGGACTCACTGAGAGCTATCCCATAGTTGGAACATTTTGTGGATCATCTCCCCCTACTACAATTATTTCCAAACTAAATAAATTATTAATAGTATTTATAACAGATTTCTCTAACCAAGGACGTGGTTTTCATGCAAATTACTCTTACGTAGATGTTTGTAAGTACTGAACTATATTATTAAATATTATTGTATATTAATTTATATAACAAGTTTTCACAATAAATTCGTAGAATAAAAATAAACGTACAAATCATAATAAGTAAACAATGAGAAAAAAGACTAAGATCTTTCAACTGTAACAAACGGTCTTCGTCAGAGTCAAATCTCAACTAAAATCTCAACTATGTAGAACATATGGTATGGAGTTGAGAAGAATGGGAGGCAAGAGAGGTATTTTAAAGGGTGTAAAGTGCAGGAAAAATGACAATGACTCAGGGAAGAGATGTTATGGTAAATAAAGGACAACAGTAAGAAATGAGTAACAAATCCTCTGCTAGCTGTCAATCCTCGTAAATAAAGCTATTGCCCTCGTCAGTACTGAGTGGAGCTTGAATAAACCGTTACTGATATTAATAATATTTGATCTATTAATTGAATCAGAGAGGATTCAATAATATTTCTTAACAACCTCGATTTTCTTATAAGTAGTCATTTAAACTTCTGTCATGATATACATTGAACATCTTGAGTGCATACATCATCCATATATCTTTATCCCTCGTTGATGATTCTCATATTTATAATCTTGTTGATCGAGATTATGTAAAAATGTGTCACAATGATCGATGTAACACTAATTGAGTAAACATTACTCAATTGTGTTGGTTGGTTTATCGGTTCTCGTGATAAGAATAAAAATAGTGCGTGCCAGGAGAATATCTGAATGAAAGCCCCAAAGGCATGATGATATTAATGCATAAGGTGATACAAGTAACAGGCTTTTTACGAGATGTAGAAAGAAATTCGATAATTCTGTGAATACTAACGACTTGAAGGAAAGCAGTGTTTTCTCTTCTACATGGAGGATGAACCGTTGAGCAGAAGGAATTCCAAGTCGGAATTATATCCAATATCACCTTGATAAATTGCTTACCCACGCCCATTAGAACTGCTCGTGAGCTTATACATGTATCTCCTAGGATTCTAGGATCCTAGGATCCGAGGAAACAGTAAAATTGCTTCTCAAAGATGGGTTGCCTGTACAGGTTTTGGGAAAAACAGCTTAAAAAGAAGAGAATATTCTCGTACACTTTCAGATTTTTTTCTCTTAACTATTAATACTAGACATTTTTTATTCGTTAACATAGATTAATATACATGTGCTCAATTACTATAGTAATCATTACTATAGTAATAGTAATCATTACTATCAAGAAAAAATATTCAGTCCAATAGTCCCATCATTTGATAAGTAGTAATGACATTTGATTGTCATATGTAATTTTGATACATGGGGCCAGTTATATTATCACTCTTTATACGCACCACTTAATAATTAAAAACAGCTCTTTTAGTGATACTATATACGCTAAATTTTGTTTTCGTATTGTCAACATATGAATATTGCTTGATACAGATTTCATGAACTCAAAATATTAGAAGAGGGAATTTTACAGTATAAAATACAACTATTAAGTTACATCTCCAGAAACTTATCAGATTGTTTTGAACATGGTTTCCATTTTTGTTATAAATGGTAAAATGGGTATAGTCACATTAAAATTAATGAAGTTATAAAATTGATTGTTCTGATTTGGTAATACTTTTATCAATAATAGTATGTCTAAACGAGTGTGATATTAAATTTATTTTTTCTGAGGTTAACCATATGTTTACTTACATTATAGTATGGAGTGTAACCCACTCCATATGTATTTCTTTTGTGTTTGATTAATTGTTCTTACGTATGTGTAAATATTTATTTAATCAGTAATTAAAGCGTAATTCAATAAATGCTTAATTACTGTATCTGGTTATTCAAAAAGGAAATTAGAAATTTTTGGGTGATGTCTTTTTATCACTTGCATAGAACCTTAAAGTAATAATATATTAGATTTTTAGAAATGAAAGTTATTTGAATTCTTTATTTTAAATGACAAAAACATTTATAGGAAAATTGATATTTTCTAGCCTGTGGTCACATTTTGACGGAGTCAACAGGAATTATTAAATCTCCTAACTACCCTAATGAATACCCACATAATAGTGAGTGCCATTGGGTGATACATGTTGAAAAAAATTATCTCATAGAATTAAGATGGCTGTCTTTTTCTATTGAACCCTCAACAGGTTGTCTTCATGACTGGATAAGGATTTATGACAATTCCACTGATAATAAATTAGCTGGTCCTATGGGCGACAGGTGAGACACAAGCTAAAAAACCTTATGAATGATATCATAAATATTACAGTGTCACCTTCAGATACAACCCGCATAAGATAGAAATTTTTTGGAATCCAAGCCCAAATTCGAACTGAATTTTTGCTTAAAATCCGAACTAAATTTTGAAACAAGAGCTTAGCTTCAGGGATTAGTGGGAAGACCGGAACTTTTGGTTCAGAATTTTCCCGCTAGCTGGCGGTATTCATTATTACAGTTTTAATTTTTGATTGTATTAATAAAGTATTTCTTTTATTTCAGATTTTTAGTTATAAGGGTATTTCACATTCAAATATACTATACTGTACAGTACATATAACAGTTACGGGAGTTATTATGCAAACGGATAAATTATTTCCTTTATTCTAAATGGGAAATAATTGTTTGAAATACGAGTTTTTTTTTTGAACTGAGCTCAGGTTTGGAATGGGTTAAACTCGTATCTGAAGGTACCACTGTAAATATATATTAAAAAGACACCAGTTATTTTTTTAAAAAGGTCCATGAAGAAAATAATTCGAATTTAACATTTTATTTTAAAAAGTTGTATCTCAGTAACATTTATTTGTTGCACTTTTTAAATATCAACATATCGGTTTATGTAAAAGACAATAACCAAAAAAGATTTTTTTTTTTTAATTTAAAAACATTAATGACATATGACACTGGACTAGTTTCTTAAAGGGTTAAACTAGTTATTTGGAATTTTAAATGAAAAAAATTTAACACTTATTCATTATTGTAAAGTAATAGCATGTTTTCAGAAACTCATGAAATGTTGTTTACTAATAAAATGTATTTGTTTATTAATTAGCTTTAACAAAAAATGGATCGTTTAACCTAAATAGAGCCTAAGGTTTTAAAAATCAACTACTTTTCCAACTTTGATAGTTATAATTATATCGTCTTCTAAAGGGCTCAATAATTTAGCTAAAGAAATTTTACAAAATAACAGTTTTCTGGACAAATCAAATTAATTAATTTAACTGAAGTTTCGGAGTTCAGACCGTTCACCATTAGTAGTTACGAGGAAAATCGATTTCCTTTTATTATATATATACCTGTCTTTATCAATTTATAAAATTGTTTATTGTCTTTATCAATTTTTGGCTAACAGACTTTCCTGTCTTTAACAGATGTTTTACAAAAATTCAGAGATGATACGACGGTAATTCAAAATATTATTAGAAATTATAGAGTAGTAGAAAATATTATTAGTTAAGTATTAAGTAAGTGCCTCTGTATACACCATATTATCTGACTGTCCTTCAGGTGCATGGAAGAACAGAGAGTTGGAACCTCTGACTCTTGAGCAAGCAACATAGAGTTGATCCTGTGAGAAACACTTGGTCTCACTCACTTCAATTCCTGCGTTAGATAAAGTTTCTCCTTGCGACTTAGTTAAAGTCATTGCGAAACAGACGTTGACGGAAAATTGCAACCATCTGAATTGAAACGGATACTTGTTGGCAATTCATGGTATGCGTGGTATAAACAAAGACTTCCTAGTACCATATTCAGTCATGATGTCCGCCTCTATGACGTGTATGTGCAGAGCACGAATTCGGAGAACGTGTCTCGTTGCACATTTTTGGGGGACTCAAGTTTAGTAACACCCTGATTGGAGCCCCTACTTTATGAACAGGCTGTGAAGGAGCAGTTACAGAGTCAAGAAATTCAGTTGGAACTGCTTCCTCATCACTAATCACTATGTTTACTGACTTGCAAGTTCTTTCTTCGGCTCGTAATATAGCGTTAGAATTATTAATGTTTGCTGATTTTTTAGAACTTGTATGTTGCCTAGAAGGGGTGAGAATTTCTCTTTCACACCCCTGCTATGTTGTGAACAGATAACTGCCATTTATTCACAAAGCCAATTATTCTAAATAGATGGCAGATCTTGAACTCTGGGAAAAGCCTTGTCAATAAGCTCTAGCTGGGAGCTAAAACGCAAACGAAATTAAAATCAACTGGCTATACCTACTTGCTACAATATCAATCATCTAAAAATACCTGTATATCTGTATAAATAAAAGAAAGGTTTTGTCTGTACATTGCTTAGAACTGACTCATTTCAAGTTATCTTGACGTTTTATACGTTAGAGAATCTACCCTTAGAAAATTTTTCTGTTTGTTTGTCCAAAAATTTTGTCACAAGCAAACTCAGCCATCATAAGTTATAGCAAGCTAAAATTTGACGGTCGATTTGTGTATGTCTAACTTAATAGCTAAGATTTGTATGGATTGAAAATTCAACGTGGAAGCGAAGTTATGGACATTAAGCTGTGGCTCGCTACACAGGTATCTATATAAATGAAATAATGACTTTGTCTGTTCATTGCTTAGAACTGACTCATTTCAACCTTTCTTTACGTTTCATACATTGGAGAAACCGAATCCACCCTTAGAAAAATGTCTGTCGGTTTGTTCGCAAAATTTTGTCACAAGCAAACTCAGCCACTATAAGACATATCAAGATGAAACTTCTGCAGTAGATTTGTGCATGTCTAACAAAATATAGGCTCTAAATAGATTGATAATTCAGTGCAGAAGCGAAGTTATGGGCTTTAAACTGTATTTTACTAACTTCACAGACATGTTTATTTTGAAAATACACAGGTGTGGCAAGTAGGTATTGTTAGTTGATTTTAATTTCATTTGAGCATATGAAAATATTGCGTTTCTGACATCATTGAAAAGATGTTTCCCAGAGTTGAGGATGTACTATCTATTAAGAATAAATAGTTTTGTGAAAGAGCAATTTTCAACCCTTAATATGAACAGGCAGGAAAAATCAACAAACAAGTTCTTAAGCTATATCATACGAGGAAAGAACAAGTCAGTAAAGAGATTGATTAATGATGAGGAAGCAATTCATTAACTAACTGAATTTCTTGACTCTGAATTTATTTCTCCTGAACTTCCTGCTCATGAGTAAAAACTTCAAGTAGGAGCACCAGCATGCTACGATTTAGTATCAGTAACAAATTTCATGTTACGAAACTTGAGTGCCCCGGGAAACGTGCAACGGGACACGACTCTGAGTTCGTACTCGCACAGATATGCCACAGAGGCAGACATTATGACTGGGTGTGGTATTGGGGAGTCTGTGTGTATACCACGCATACCATTGATTCCTAGCAACTATCCGTTTTCGTTCAAACGACTGCAAAGTGCCGTTAGATTCACTAAGTCGCAAGGGGAAATTTTATCTAACACAGGAATTGAAGTGAGTGAGACCAAGTTTTTCTCAAATGGTCAACTGTAGTTTGCTTGCTCAAGAGTCAGAGGTTCCAACTCTTTGTACTTCCATGAACCTGAAGGACAGACATCTAATGCGGTGTATACAGAGGTATTTGTTTAACACTGTACTAATAATGGTATTTTCTACTATTCTATAATTTCTAATGATATTTTGGAATACCAAGTACAATCGAATTTTTGATTCTGTCAAAGACGGGTAGGTTTGCTAGTACAGATATATAGCTTAAATAAAAATACAAGTATTTTTACTGTACCTGGTAAATACAGGTACCTGGTACTGTAGCAAGTAGGTATTGTTAGTTGATTTTAATTTCGTATGCGTTTATCATGATTTGCTCGCTTTAAAAAAAATGAGTTTTACCTACCTCATACTAAATAAGAAGTATGTCTAGAATGAAATAAAATTTGAGATCAATATTCAAAGCTGCAAGTCGTAAATGAAACTCCAAATCTAATGAGAGTTATGGACTGTACTAATAAAGACATTTTCAATTGTTCAATAATTTCTAATAATATTTTAGAATACCACGTATCATCACTGATTTTTTGTACAGTACCCGTCAAAGACGGGTTTTAAAAGCTTTTAATAGTTTTTAAAGTAAAAGTATCTGTGTAGCTAGTCAAACACAGCTCAAAATTTTATAACTTTGCTTCCACGTTGAATTTCCGATCCATTCAAATCTTAGCTATTAAGTTAGACATACAAAAATCGACCGTCAAAATTTTAGCTTGCTATAACTTATGATGGCTGAGTTTGCTTGTGACAAAATTCTTGGACAAACAAACAGACAAAAATTTTTTAAGGGTGGATTCGGTTTCTCTAATGTATGAAACGTAAAGAAAACTTGAAATGAGTCAGTGCCATGCAATGTACAGTCAAAACCTTTCTTTTATTTATATATATGTTGCATACTTATTATATTATTTCAAAGTAATATTTGAAATGTTCTAAATATAATATTTTTCATTTTTTCCAATATTATATTGATAACAAATATGCTTATTCAAAAATGGCTTTTCAAGTGATTCCGTCTTTTCAAAACTCTTAAGAACTACGAGTATATTAAATTAACTATAAAAAGAACTATATTAAACAATTAACTAATTTATTTGTTTGAAAATTCAGTGGCATATTTCATAAAATATTTCAACTCTATATATAACTAATAATTTCACTCTAGTTATTTATTTAAACAAAAAAGTTAGTTTTATACATTCTTCAAGAGATGTTTACATCATAATCAATATATAGCCCATACAAATTAAAATTGTAATTTTTTTTTAGAACTGCCTCATGTTAATATCGTACCAATTAGTAATTAATTATTTTTGTTTCATTGTTGTTAAGGTATTGTGGTTTTAAAATACCTCCTATAATGACATCTTCCTCTAATATCCTTGAAGTGGTCTTCCATACAGATGGGAATTATGGTGAAGTTGGATTTAGAGCCAGCTATTCCACGATAGACTCAAAATCAGGTATTACATAGCTTTATTCTTGCTTTTTTTTAATAATCTGTAAATTTAATTTTAATTCATTAGTAATTTAAAAATATTTTTAAAAAAAACTAAAATAAAAATTGTTTAAATAAATTTATAGATAGGGTATACATTATTGAATTAGTTAACTCAATTTAATACATTCTATCTTTAATGTAATGGTTACCTTAACTTTTTGCGAGGGTACAAATATTTGATTATTGCTATAAAGTCCATCTTACCTCTTGAATCGGTAATATAGCCGCCCAACCGGTGGCTTCCACGGTGTGCATCTTCAAGATTACCGCTAATTGTCGAATGCTCCTGGAAATAAATACATATCGAACAAGTAATGGCAATATATGACTAAATTTCCTTTTATTAATTTCAGATTTATTTTATTTATTATCTGATTTTATTCTATTAAATGTTTACATTATCATGGTGAAGTCCGTCCAGTTATCGTATTAGTTTAATGATTGGTTCAAATAGTATATCTGACTAATGATTAATCTGTTCATTTATTAAATTATCTGTGTTTTTATGCTTACAAATCTCGAGTTTCTCTATTATATTTAATCATGGTCCTTAATGTTCTGTTTTTCCTGTTTTTAATGCATCCAATAAAAACGCTGAGAAATAAGTTGGAATAATAACAACAATTTGAAAACAGAAAACAAACTAGAGGGAAAAGTGAGTTTCAGTTTCACTCAACTATTCTAAATAATCATCTCCTGATTCTATTCACACAAAAGAATAATTTTCAATAGTGCTGTACGTCATTTCCTCACCTGCTACATGAATAATTTTCAATAGTGCTGTACGCCATATCCTCACCTGCTACATGAATAATTTTCAAAAGTGCTGTACGCCGTCTCCTCACCTGCTACATGAATAATTTTCAATAGTGCTGTACGCCATTTCCTCACCTGCTACATGAATAATTTTCAATAGTGCTGTACGCCATATCCTCACCTGCTACATGAATAATTTTCAAAAGTGCTGTACGCCGTCTCCTCACCTGCTACATGAATAATTTTCAATAGTGCTGTACGCCATTTCCTCACCTGCTACATGAATAATTTTCAATAGTGCTGTACGCCATATCCTCACCTGCTACATGAATAATTTTCAAAAGTGCTGTACGCCGTCTCCTCACCTGCTACATGAATAATTTTCAATAGTGCTGTACGCCACCTCCTCACCTGCTACATGAATAATTTTCATTGCCCTTCCTATTTATATATATATTAAAAATTTGATATTGTGAGAGTTGTTTTTCTTATTCTGATGAGTAGTGAACCCAGCTCTACAAATGAACGAAATTTTGTACAACTTTACTATCTTTAAATTATTATTATGTTGGTGATATTTTTTCATTTAACGTTATTCTTTATTAAATAGTTCGATCGATATTAAATAGTTACAAAGTCGATCAATCAGTATTTAGTATAGCGTTCAGTACTGATCCTGTATATTGACTGAGAATACTGAGTTCTATAATATAATCTATTGATGCTATAATTTATGTTATCATTCTCTCGTTGTTTATGACCTAAGTAGAGGTAGCTCTTTGAAATGTTAACATACATTATATTTATCATATAATATAAATATATGATAATTATAATACAATATAATTATATTTATTATCGTACATTTTATTTGACTAATAAAACTCCTAACAACCTTTTTCATTGCTTATTTAAAAACGAAAAATGCAAAGAAAATTATTCCCATTTTGATGATCACTAACGTCCACATAAAACATTCCAACTGTCTAAAGTCTATTATATTGTGGAACTGGAATGAAAAGAACTTTGTTTATGAAAAAGAGCAGCAGCACAGATTGGTTTTACGTAACGATGTACATATATATACAACAAGGACTGATATTAAAATTTACAAATACATGTATTTATAAATAAAGAAACGGTTATTAAAATTATTAAATAAAAAATATTTACTACCATCAAAATATGGAATAGTAATTCATCATCAGAAGAAGATTAAGTGAGAATATGAAGCTCTTTTTCTCATTCAACCAGTCTCTCTCTCTCACTCTCTCACTCAGTCACTCTCTTTTCTACTCATCTTTTGATGACGATATACGGTTTAATATACTAATATCAGTAAGTCTTTTGTCCAGTTGTGCATTGTCTTCTATTATTTATTCTTGTTAGCAAATGCCTCTCTATACACATTAGCTGTCTGTCTTTCAGGTTCATGTAATAACAAAGAGTTGGGCAAGTCTGCCCAACTCTGGGGCAAGACACGTCTGACTCTTGGGCAAGCAAACTACAGTTGACCATGTGAGACAAACTTGGTCCCACTAACTACAATTCCTGCGGTAGAGTTGCCACTTGCGACTTAGTTTCCGTCATTGTGAAACAGAGGCTGATGGGTCATTGCAATCGTTTGAATGGAAACGGATAATGGCTCGGAATCAATGGTATTCGTGGTATACACACAGACTCCCCAGTACCACACCCAGTCATGATGTCTGTCTCTATGGCGTATCTGTGTGGAGAACGAACTCAGAGTCGTGTCTGTTGCACATTTTTGGGGTTCTCACCTTTCGTAAAGTGAAATTTGTTAGTGCTAATAAATTGCAGCATGATTGGTGCTCCTACTTTAAGTTTTTACTCATGAGCAGGCAGTCTAGGAGCAGTCACGGAGTCAAGAAATTCAGTTGGATAATGAACTGCTTCCTCATCACGAATCACTGTCTTTACTAACTTGTAAGTTCTTTCCTCGGCTTGATAAAGCGTAAGAACTTGTTTTTTGATATTTCCTGCCTGTTCATAGTAAGGGTTAGAAATTGTTCGTTCACAAAGCCATTAATTCTGAATAGATAGTACATCTTGAACTCTGGAAAACACCTTGTCAATAAGTCAAATACACAATATATTCATATACGCAAATGAAATTAAAATCAACAAACAATACTCACTTACTACACCTATTATTTTCAAAATAAACATGTCTATGAAGTTAGCAAAATACAGTTCATAACTTCGCTTTTACGCTTATTTTGAATCCATTCAGAGTCTATGTTTTAAGTCGGACATGCACAAATCTAGTGTCTAAGTTTCAGCTCGCTGTCTTATGGTTGCTGAGTTTACTTGTGATAAAATTTTTTGCAGACAAACCGACAAACCCACAGACAGAAATTTTTCTAAGGGTGGATTCGATTTCTCTAATGTATGAAACGTAAAGGAAACTTGAAATGAGGCAGTTCTAAGCAATGTACAGACAAAACCTTTCTTTTATTTATATAGATTAATCGTTCTATTAAGATGCAATGGTCTATAAACTATCAGTCTCAATGATGATTTCTTTTTTTCATTTCAGCTTGCGGAGGAAATTACTTTACGAGTTATGGTTTTATACTTTCACCAAACTATCCCAGTCATTATCCAAATCAAATGCAATGTGTGTATGTCATAAATGTTACACCTGGCAATAAAATTGAATTAACATTTCACGATTTCGTGTTGGAACCAAGCTTAGCTTGTGATATGGACCACCTAGAAATAAGGTAGGATATTGTTTTTTTAATATGATTTCAGTTTACTTCAAAATTTTTTCTCTAAAGTTAAACTTTAATTTTTTTCAATGTGATTGGTATATCTCATAAATTTATGAATTGATGTCCTCAACAAATTTAATATCAGTTAATATTTCAGATTGATCGATAATTTCATGTTTCTTATACTGATAAAATGATTATAGCTACATGTGAACAAATGATACATTACTTATTTCAATGTATGCATAGCCACATTAAAATAAAAGAAAAAAATCTGTGGTTGTCAATGAGTGTAACATTATGTTTACTTATAGTAAAGTTAAGTTTATGTATATATGTATAACCGTGAAAGACCGAAATTGGAGAATGTCTACTTTCACCGGTGGATGTCAACAAACACCAAATACTCGTACGTCGGTGAATGATCGAATATTTCATTACTACATTCTTGTACATTTGGGCCCTCACCGGTGAATGCTGACAATGACAGATATGCTATATATCTGGAGGTCGAAAAGAGAGGAGCTTGAATCTCTTTTTCACTTGCGGTAGAGCTAGCGTGAAGGTCTGATGTCACGATCTGTACATTCAGGCCCGGAGAGAAGTGTTACTGACCTGCGCGTGCAGCGTCATCATCGAGAAGACCCTGATCCGACAAAGAGGCGACTGCCTGTTTCCCACCAAATCCTTTGTTCTGGTGGAGTCAGTCAGCTTTTCAGTCTTATGCAAGGTTTGATGGTTAGAGCAAGGTCTTAATTTTTTTCCGATACCCTAACTTATAAAGAATGGATACTGCAGTGAATCATGATCTTTTTCTTGAAAAGTTAAATGCATTAATTGTTTTTAATAAATTTATAATTGTTTTTATTTTTCTTAAGAAAAGTACTCTACAATACTTTCTGAAGTAGTTTCTGCTAAAACTAAGTGCAACACACCATTAGATTATAGACGATTAAAATGTTTTGACGTTTTAAAAATTAATGATGAAGATAAGTTAATTGTATCATTAAACCCAGGAGAAACGGATATAGAGTATTATCTTGTTACCAATGACGGATTGTTGAGTATACTATATATGAAACTCACACCAGAATAGGTTACTGAGGAAGAACACGTATCCTTAAAGAGTTGCAACATAAATACAAAAATATTACATATGAAGTTGTAGTGTTGTATTTAAATTTATGCAAACAGTGTCAAATAAAACGCAGTGCACCTAAGAAAGGTATTGTTGTGAAACCAATGATCAGTTCTGAGTTAAGCTCCAGATGTCAAGTTGATCTGATAGATCTACTGTCAAACAGAATTTAAGTTCATAATGGTGTATCAAGATCATTTAACTAAGTTTGTCCAGCTACGACCTTTGAAAACTAAGAGAGATGAAGAAGTAGCGTATCACGCTCTTCCAATATTTTTAATATTTGGTGCTCTAGCAATATTGCAATGAGATAATGGTAGAGGATTCATTAATCAAGTTATACCCCAAATATGTGCTATGTGGAAAGATGTTAAGATAGTTCATGGAAAGCCTCGTCACAGTCAAACACAAGGCTCAGTTGAAAGGGCCAATCAGGATATACAGAATTTGCTAACTGCATGGATGAATGATACCAATAAAAATAAATGATCAGAAGATTTGTCTTTTGTTCAATTTGTCAAGATCACTACATACCACGAAGGAATACGCCAAAGTTCTTATCAAGTCATGTCTGGCATTAAAGTGTAAAGGCATAGCATCGTCTTTTTTGCCTAGCGAACAAATCGCAAATATCGAAACCAAAGAACAACTTGAAAAAATCTGGAGTGGCCTACACTCAACTTTACTACAAGTAAACTTAATATCAAACATCTTGGGTATAATATATAATGTCTCATTTAAACATAATATAATCGTTTAAATGGAAGATGCTTATTAGTCTTTCATTCCTAAGGTAGTACAGATAGTTATTGATCCACTTATCAAGAGATAAGTCTTTTTTGTATGTCACACAATTCATGGATATACAATCTTTAGTATAACTACAGCAGTAATAACATTATGAAAAGCCAAAGTAAAAGTTAGCTTATACGAAATAATTTTCTCTAAGAGAGCATGGCTTTGCTCCAATAGCCCGTGGATCTCTTACATAGTTTATCTGACCTCCTTCTACATTTAATACCTAAGACAAATTTTCCCATTTAGAACTTGAAAATATTTTAAGTATTTTAAAAACATTACAAAGTTATTGTCTGAAATGTCAAAAACATGTAAGAAAAAATGTTGTTTTTAGATAATTTTTATTTTAAGATGTAGGATAATTTCATTTATTATTTTTAAAAGAATATTTTTTTAATTCTGAATAATGTTCTACATTTTTGGTCTTTTATCAAATTATTGTACTGGAAATTTTATGGCATGCTAGAGTTTTTTAAAAACTCACTTTTCTTTCCCTTAATAAAAAGTCATAAAAGACCAATTTACTCTCAGCGAATGTTATTTTTTCTCTGAACTCTGTTATAAGTTTGCTATAAATGTATATTGAGAAAAAATATGTTGGTAATTAGCCACTTTTGCATTCTTAAATCAAGTTCAAAGCCGACTTCTCTGTATAATTTTAAATTTAAAAGCTGGAAGCTTGAAATTTTTAAAAATAATGGTATGGACTAGTAGACTGGAATAGTAAAAAAACTAGATATTTGTTAAAAGCATAGAAGCTCTTATATAGGACGAAAAAGTTCATTCCGAAAACTTCAATATTACCAAAAATAATGTCATTCATAAACATAAAAATATCAGCATCTGATGTTAAGCTTTGTAGAATGGTTTAACATATAGATCGAATAGAACATTGTGTTAGACTAACCCATGATACCATGAAAAGAATCACAAATTTTATGTTTGATATGTTCTATTGTCGTTGATTTTTTACATATACTAACTTTATTCTTCTTACATCACATATAAATCGTTCAATCATAGCAACATTTTTATTATACCTCTAAACATTATATTATTTTGGAGAATGCACTCAAAAAAGTTCTTAGTCAATGTAAACAATGTAAAAAAATATCAAAAATTCGACAAGTTAGCAGGTGATCTCTTAGTCTAGAATAAACAAACAGTTTTTTTGCTTTATTGCTCTTTGCCGTAATTGAAATTTCATGGATTTTTTTTATGAATTGTTAATTTTTTGTTCTATTCTTTGTCAAATTTTCATTATTTTTTAATGAAACGTTAGCGTCAAAAAATCATTTTCTGAAAACAGAAATCGTACTGTAACGCCCCTTTGGTGAATGTAATTTTAAAAATAATTATCTCAAATCATTCTTCATATAATGTTCTATTTTTAAGAATAGTTTCATTTTGATCCGTCCAATGGTATGGATTGTATCGCTCTTGCAAGCTTTGAGATTGAATTATAAGTCAATATTTTTACATTTTATTGAAAAAAAAACATTTTCCGTTGTTTTAAAATTCTGAATATATTATTGATTTATTGCATTTGTAACCTCAAAGATAATGCTAAAATTTCAAAACTCTAAAATTAGCAGTTTAGGAGAAAAAAATGTTTTCTAAAAACCGGTTTTTGGCAAAAAAAGTGATTTTCCCGTCATACATAATTCTCCCCAAACAATAGAGATCATCTACACTATCGGGCCTATTTTTGTGTCAAATATCAACTTGCAAAAGGAAGTGTTCCACAAATAAATGGAGTTGTAAAAGCAATGGTCTCTTGTGCAATTCAAAGTGTCATAATAGTTAAAGTTGTTGCAAAAAAATATGATTTGAATCACATAACTTAGTAAGCTTTTTATTACTATTATTTTATTTTCTCATTTTGAATGTACTGTATGTTTTATGTACTAAGTCATTCCTCTCAGAAAGAGAGGCGAAAAATTTATCATGACTGAATTAAGGAGAAAAAATATAAAGGGCGGAAATGTTCAACATTCACTATTAGTGCATGGCGAATGTCGACATTTACCGGTGTAAGTGAGAAATAAGGGTATTTAGTAAATATTTCTGACATACCCCCAAGCGACTATGTGTTTGTTGACATTCACTGGTGAAAGTCGACACTCTCCAGATTTCGGTGTTTCACCGTAACATATGTTCATATACAACAAATGAATCAGTCCGTTAGGACAACATATCAAACAATTACAAGAAAGGAATACGTAGAAACAACACACAGTTCACTTCAATATTTTGACCTCGTCGTCATCAGAAGAAGGAGAAGAGTTCTTGTCCTTCTACTGATGATGACGGTGTCGAAATATTGAAGTGAACTGTGGGTTGTTTCTACGCGTTCTTTTCTTGAAATTTTATATATATATAATATATATATATATATATATATATATATAATATATATAGAAACAGTAAGAAATTTTCGACTGTTTGATGTATAAATATAGAGAATAGATGTATTGTAAAAAAGATTTGGAATAAAGAACAAAACGTAAACTTTTTATGTTTAATCTGAAATCGGAGAAACTAACCATATTCTCATACATCTATTCAATTCATATTTGCGCAATCTTTATAAATAAAATAATGATTTTGTCTGTACATTGCTTAAAACTGACTCATTTCAAGTTTTCTTTACGTTTCATACATTGGAGAAACCGAATCCACCCTTAGAAAAATTTCTGTCGGTTTGTCGGTTTGTCGGTTTGTCGGTTTGTCGGTTTGTCGGTTTGTCGGTTTGTCGGTTTGTCCGCAAAACTTTGTCACAAGTAAACTCAGCCACCATAAGACATAGCGAGCTGAAACATTGACACTGGATTTGTGTGTGCCTAACTTAAAATATGGGCTCTAAATAGATTATTAATTCAGTACAGAAGCGAAGTTATGGGGCTTTTAGCTGTATTTTCCTAACTTCACAGACAAGTTTGTTTTGAAAATACACAGGTGTGGCAAGTAGGTATTGTTAGTTGATTTTAATTTCAATTGTGCATATGAATATATTGCGTATTTGACATCATTGAAATGGTGTTTCACAGAGTTAAGGATGTACTATCTATTGAGAATAAATAGTTTTATTTATCGTTTTGTAAACGAGCAATTCTCAACTCTTAATATGAACAGGGAGGAAAAATCAACAAACAAGTTCTTACGCTATATGAAGCCGAGGAAAGAACTTACAAGTCAGTAAAGAGATTGGATTAGTGACGAAGAAGCAGTTCATTATCTAATTGAATTTCTTGACTCTGAATTTATTTCTCCTGGACTGCCTGCTCATGAGTAAAACTTAAAGTAGAGCACCAATCATGCTACAATTTAGTAGCAGTAACAAATTTCATGTTACGAAACATGAGTGCCCCAAAACTGTGCAACGGGACACGACTCTGAGTTCGTGCTCTACACAGATATGCCAAAGGGGCGACATAATGACTGGATGTGGTATTGGGGAGTCTGTGTGTATACTTCACATACCATTGATTCCGAGCCACTGTCTGTTTACGTTGAAATGATTGCAAAGTCGGGTCAGAGTCTATTTCGCAATGACGTTAACTAAGTCGCAAAGGGAGACTTCATCTAACGCAGGAATACAAGGTAGCAAAACCAAGTTTTTCTCACATGGTCAAATGTAGTTTACATGCTCAACGGTCAGAGGTTTCAACTCTTTCTTCTACCATGAACCTGAAGGACAGACAGCTAATGTAGTGTATAAGCTGGAGGCATTTGTTTAACACTGTAGTAATAATGGTATTTTCTACTATTCTATAATTTCTAATGACATTTTGAAATACCAAAAATGACGGAACTTCTGATTCCTCCGTGGTATAGCCGAAAGGCAATAGGCACACGGCAATAAACCAAAACAGGAACTTCTGATTCCGTCAAAGACGGGTACGTTTGCTATGTATTATATATAACTGTCAACTTTTTTTAATTTAATATTTGCTTAATAAATACACTGGTAATAATGTAAGGTATGGGACCAGAGTAGCCCAGTGGCTTGCGTGATCGCCGATGACAGTAGTGCAAATGTATTATAAATAAATGTAACAAACAAATATTTTTTTGAATTTAAAATGTGGATAATATAAAAGATGGTAATAAAGTAAAGGGATCTAGCCAGGGTTGCCAGTAGCTTGCTTGCTCGCCGATGACAGTAGTGCAAATGTATTATAAATAAACACAACAAAAATATTTTTTTTTAATTTAATATTTGCGTAATATAAACACTGGTAATAAAGTAAGGTATGGAACCAGAGTAGCCCAGTGGCTTGCGTGCTAGCTTTTGACTGGGAGCACGTTAATTAGAACTAACTCATTTCAAGTTTTCTTTACGTTTCATACTTCAGAGTAGCCACATGTACCCTTAGAATAATTTCTGTCTGTCGGTTTGTCCACAAAATATTACTACCATAAGACATATAAAGCTGAAACATTGATTGTAGATTTGTGTATGTCTAACTTAAAATCTAATCTTTGTATACAGAGGCTTTTTTTTAGCACTGTACTAATAATGGTATTTTCTACTATTCTATAACTTCTAATTGTAGTATTAGTATAATACTATAATTGATATTTTGGAATACCAAGTATAATAGAATTTTTGATTCCGTCAAAGACGGGTACGTTTGCTAGTGATTTATAAATAAATATATTTATATAATTTAATAACTTTTTTATATTAAGACCAAACAAATTTATAATAATTCATTTTTCTTGGACAACCTACTTATTAAGTGATAACTTAAATACGAAAAATTCCATATGAAAACATTTTCCGTTGTTTTAAAATTCTGAATATATTATTGATTTATTGCATTTGTAACCTCAAAGATAATGCTAAAATTTCAAAACTCTAAAATTAGCAGTTTAGGAGAAAAAAATGTTTTCTAAAAACCGGTTTTTGGCAAAAAAAGTGATTTTCCCGTCATACATAATTCTCCCCAAACAATAGAGATCATCTACACTATCGGGCCTATTTTTGTGTCAAATATCAACTTGCAAAAGGAAGTGTTCCACAAATAAATGGAGTTGTAAAAGCAATGGTCTCTTGTGCAATTCAAAGTGTCATAATAGTTAAAGTTGTTGCAAAAAAATAAGATTTGAATCACATAACTTAGTAAGCTTTTTATTACTATTATTTTATTTTCTCATTTTGAATGTACTGTATGTTTTATGTACTAAGTCATTCCTCTCAGAAAGAGAGGCGAAAAATTTATCATGACTGAATTAAGGAGAAAAAATATAAAGGGCGGAAATGTTCAACATTCACTATTAGTGCATGGCGAATGTCGACATTTACCGGTGTAAGTGAGAAATAAGGGTATTTAGTAAATATTTCTGACATACCCCCAAGCGACTATGTGTTTGTTGACATTCACTGGTGAAAGTCGACACTCTCCAGATTTCGGTGTTTCACCGTAACATATGTTCATATACAACAAATGAATCAGTCCGTTAGGACAACATATCAAACAATTACAAGAAAGGAATACGTAGAAACAACACACAGTTCACTTCAATATTTTGACCTCGTCGTCATCAGAAGAAGGAGAAGAGTTCTTGTCCTTCTCCTGATGATGACGGTGTCGAAATATTGAAGTGAACTGTGGGTTGTTTCTACGCGTTCTTTTCTTGAAATTTATATATATATATTATATATATATATATATATATATATATATATATATATAATATATATATAGAAACAGTAAGAAATTTTCGACTGTTTGATGTATAAATATAGAGAATAGATGTATTGTAAAAAAGATTTGGAATAAAGAACAAAACGTAAAACTTTTTATGTTTAATCTGAAATCGGAGAAACTAACCACATTCTCATACATCTATTCAATTCATATTTGCGCAATGATTTATAAATAAATATATTTATATAATTTAATAACTTTTTTATATTAAGACCAAACAAATTTATAATAATTCATTTTTCTTGGACAACCTACTTATTAAGTGATAACTTAAATACGAAAAATTCCATATGAAAAATTATTTTGTATTTTTTTTTCATCCTCTAATTTGGAAAAGTTAGCGATGTTTTTTAGACCTAGGATCTCCTCGTATAATATACCATTCTTATGAATCTCACATCATGAATTGAATATAAGTGAAATGGAATTTGTCACCTCAGTTGCTATGGTCTTTATCTTAAGTACTTTACAAATTTAACAGAAGTAATTTGAGTTTATAAAAAATACAAAAAACTTTAATTTGTTTCAGAAATGGAGGTGATCAAAATGCTCCACTATACCATATATTCTGTGGAGAAAAGGTAGACAAAAAAATAATTTCTTTTAGTCATCAACTCTATCTGAAATTTTATTCTGATCCTGCATGGGCTGCAAAAGGATTCAACATAAGCTGGAGTACTATTACCGGTGAGCAACTAGAATTTATTTACACTAACTGCATATAACATATGAACTCCACAATTCTGTTGCATTTTATTTAAGCAGGAAAGTATGGTAAAATGTATGCATGGTGGGGCATAGACTCATCAAGAATTACATTCAAAAATACATGAACTCAAAATAACAGTCGAATAAATGAATATTGTTTGTATAATATTTAAAGCAGATTTTAGTATAAGTTAAATCATAAATGTCTGAAAATTTTTTACCTCGTTCATTCCACATGGCGCTCGACCGGTCACTCTCCATCTTCAAGAATAACTCATCAGTTAGTTGATCTTCAAACCACTTAGACCTGGATGAGCATCCTTACACAAGATAGCCGTATTTAGCAAACGGCTAGGTTGAATGGAGTAAAATTGGATGAATCTACAATGACAACTTACATGCGATAGTGTATAGTCAGGTTGATACCATATAGGAATCAAAACTTGCACTATCTTTTCTGTTACTTTTTGGGAATCAGATGTGTGTCGTATAAATAAAATGAATAACTGTGATTCCCAATTTAATAAGGTGCGGGATCGGAAGCTTTGTGTGCTGGTGCAGATGAGAGAATGTGCTGATCCAAGAAAAAAAAATCTGGAGTGGCCTCCACTCAACTTTACTATAAGTAACTTAATATCAAATTTCTTGAGTATATAATATATAACGTCTCATTTAAGCATAATGTAAACATCTAAATGGGATATGATTATTAGTCTTTCATTCCTGAGGTAGTACAGATAGTGATTGAAGGACATATCAATATATAAGCTTATTTTTGTACATCACACAGCTGATACAAATAATTTCATTAGTATAACTACAGCAGTAATAACATTTTTGAAAAACCAAAGTGAACATTTTTTGATACGAAATATTCTCCTACAAGAGAACATGGCCTCTGTTCAAATAGCCAGTGGATTTATTACATCGTTTATTTGACATCCTTCTACATTGAATATTAAAGTAAAATTTTCAAATTGAAAACAGGAAAATACCCTTATTTTCTCTGAAAAACATCATAAACAGCTAAGAAAAAATGTTGTTTTAAGATGATTTATAATTAAAGATGTACGATAATTACATTTATTAATCTCTAAACGAAAGATTTCAATTTTGAATTATCTTTTACATTTTCGGTCTTTTATAGAATTATTATACTGGGAATTTTATGGCTTCTTAGTATTTAATAAGATCATTTTCCTTCCCCTTTGTCAAATATCATATATACGAATTTTTTCTGACTGAGTGTTATCCTTTTCCTGCCTTCTGTACTCTGTTATAAGTTTGCTATAAATGTATATTGAGAAAAAATATATTAGTAATTAGCCAGTTGACATACTCAAATCGAAGTCAAAGCCAGCTGTTGAATATAATTTAAATCTTTTATAGTTGGGAGCTTCTAATTTTTGAAAATAACAAATATGAACTATTAGACTAGAATTGTAAAAAAAACTGGATATTTCTCAACAAACATAAGTCCTCTTTCTTGAGAAAAGAGTCCATTCATTACATTTCAATATCATGGAAAGGTACTACATTCACAATTATAATGTAATTGTAACTGATATTAAGTTTTGCTCAAGAGTGCAATATATAGATTTATTAAAGCATTTTATGAGACAAATCCATCATGCCATGGAAGACAAAGGTAATTTATTTATGTTTATTGGCGGTGATTTTTTTACATGTAACAATATTATTCCTCTTACATCTCATAAAAGTTAATAAACTATTTAAATTGTTCCTTTATAAATATCAATTTTATCAAATATTTCCTGTTGTTTTAAAATTCTGAATATATTTTTCGTTTGTTCCATTTGTAACCTTAAAGATAATGTCAAAATTTCAAAACTGTAAGGTTATCAGTTTAGGAGAAATAAATGTTTTCTAAAAAACGGTTTTTGGCAAAAAAAGTGACTTTCCCATCATGCATAATTCTTTCCAAACAATAGAAATCTTCGTCTTTATGGTGCCCATTTTCGTGTAAAATGTCAACTTGATCCATCAAAGATTCTGGACCGTAGCGTGGTAACAAGCAATGCTTACACACTCACCCACCCACCCACACACACACAGACATCATCGAAAAAACTTCATAAAACGACTTCTGGGACCTCAAAACATGTAATTCCGTCAAAATCTCGAGATCAAATTTTTTCACGATCACTATACTTTACTTATAGTAAAGTAATAAACAACAATTTCAAGTTGTTATACTTCTAATTTCAAACCCTCTGCAGCAAAAGGTTTTAAAAACAACTGTAAAAGGTTTTAACAACGATTATGAAAGGTTTTAACAATAATTCTTTAGATCTTGAAAACTCAAGCCACATGTTTTTAACAACTGTTTTCATCCTGGAACCACATACAATACAAGAGCACAGTTCAATAGGTGATTACTGGTTGTTACAACTTAGTATTGTTAGAGCTGTTACTTCTATTCTGTCTCTTCACGATGGTAGTAATAATCTGCGAGGTCGCGGGGTCACAAAAGTAATTTTATGAAATTACCTTTCTTTTAGAAGATATTTTACTTAGTTCATAATAGTTACGAGAGTGAGTGTTTGAAATCATGTGTTTGTTAACAAAGAAGGAGATCCACTGATTTTAACTGCATCCCATGGCAACATAGATCATAAGATTGATTGTGTTACAACTAACTCACTGCAGCTACACCGATTATCTTTGTATGCTGTAAGATGGTATATCTCAGTTCCCAGGATTTGAATAACAGTAAAAAAATTCCCTTTCAAAAATTTTTTGAACTTATTGGAAATAACTGATTTCATATTTGAAGGAAAAACAATCTGGAGTATTCTACACGTAATTTTAATATAAGCAAACGTAGTATCAATCAAATGATAAAATCAATAAAGTAGAACAGTAGAATTAAAGTAATTAATAGTTTGATTCTACTGTTGCTAGTATAATTTCGCTAATTTTAATAAAAATTTTAAGATTTATTTTGACTCGTGAAATAATGTCTTAAAATTTGTGAGATGGACGCAATGTTGACGTCTAGTTTTTCAGTGATTCTGATTGTAATAAACTTGTAGAAATAGTTTTTTTTTTTAAATAAATAGGCTATTAAAATTAATCTGAATTGCTGAACAGTTCATGCTGACATTTTTTTGCTGAAGCAAGAAGTTGCAGATATCTAGTATCACGTGTCAAGTCGATAACCAAATGCACAGGCGATGCCATAGACTAGTGCCTTTAGTTTTTCAAAATCTCCTCGAAGTAAACTTCTAAGTTTCTCTACAGATCTTAATTTATTGGAAGCTGAGCCGTCCAACACATGTGAGACGATTACACTTCACTGCAATATTTCACACAATATTGAGAGTATAGCTATATGACTTATTCTCGCTCTTGCTACAAATGTTGTTGTCGCAATTGACACTTCCGCACGCATAGTAGTCCTTTAAAGTGAGTTCTTTTTGCAAACTGTACATCCAAGTGTTTATCCATATATGTTACTTTCCATCTTTCCACTCTCCGTTTATAAACTATATTCTACTTGCCTTTACATTTCTTGAGTGAATTCTGTGGGAGTAGGTTAGGTGTCAAAGAGGATGCTGTTTTTTCCTATGGTAACTGCTAGCGCATTACCAAATACTCCACAGGGTCTCAAAATCCACGAAAATATTTCTCATTTCCCCCACTAGTTAGTTGGTTTATCAAGGCAACTTCTTTATCCTTTAATAGCAGTCTTTTGGCAACAGGCTATTTATTACACCCAAAGCTTGCTTAAAATTTTCAAAATGCAAATATTAGTTTTCTTAATCTTTTCACAGTTCATTAAG
Organism: Hermatobates lingyangjiaoensis; assembly: GCA_026182355.1. NCBI lineage: Eukaryota > Metazoa > Arthropoda > Insecta > Hemiptera > Hermatobatidae > Hermatobates > Hermatobates lingyangjiaoensis. The sequence goes on along the minus strand of JAPFBL010000030.1, from coordinate 1,497,379 downwards.
ACAACACTGATTGCAAACAATTTGGAATAGATTCTAGAAATATAACCTGATGGAGCATAACAATCTTTTCTAACAGTAAATGGTGAAAGAAAACTTCAATGATTGTTATTTACTCTATTCAAGCATTTAAAACAAACACCTCCTAACATATTAAATATGTTAAAAATAACCTTTTTCTCTGAGTAAATTATATTATGTCCTACAAAAAAAAGTCAACTTAATTTGTGATGTGAAATATTTAGAGGGCTTTCAAGAAATAATTTGTAATACTAAATATTAACCGATAAAAGTAAACATTTATCTAGAAAAGCAAAAAAAAGGTACTGAAGATTTCTGAAAGGTTTTAAGTCATATAATATTACTCTTCTGCACATTGTAATTCATTTGAAGACCTTTGTAAATTTATGATGATCCATTAAAGTATCAATTTAATTTCTGAGATCCAGGAAATCTTTAGAGTAATGAGTTAATTTCAAAAAGTTACAGTTTAGCAAGTGTTTCATCTTCATCTCCGACTCTTATCATTCAGTGTAATCATGACTCTGACTCCAAAATTTTCATTCTTGAATAACATTCCTTCTCCAATTCAACAATTATATTTCAACAGTTTATTTTTTCTAAATTGTACATTTTGGTATAAATTTACATTAAGGGCGCACCAGTCGGATATTTTTTTTAAAGAATGAGACATTGTTATAAGCACAAAAACAATAATTTTACCAAGTTATTTAATTAAATCTCTGTGACTGGTTGTTGAAATAGTAATTTAATAAAGCTCTTTGATATTGTTATTTTAATTTGCAGGTTGCGGTGGCACCATTAGAAGTTTAAACGGAGCAATAACTTCCCCAAATTATCCAAACCATTATCATGACCATGCTTTGTGTACATGGCAAATCATTACCTCTCAGGGGTCTGTAATAAGATTAACTTTCCTTGACATGGATATGGAAATCGATTTGCAGGGTTTATGCTCTAGTGACTATTTAGAGGTAATTGAAACAAAAGCTTTTAGACAAAGTGTTTTATAAATAAATTATTAAATAGTCTATTGGTTTAAATAGATGTTTAATAAAATTCCATTTTAATAATATTTAAAATGGCTTAAATATTTGGCCGGTCATTTATTATAATTATATAATAAGATAGTACAGCTATAAGATAGTACGCATAGTACTTCCAACCATTGATGTTTCATCTGCAATCAGTCATTTCAAATGAAATAACTTTGAACGAATTTTATTTGCAATATAACAGATAATTCTGGCATTGAACGACCGATTTGGGTAACTGGTAATCTTGCTTTGCTTGAGGAGGCACAAAGCAATACTATAATTTTATCATTGCCAATACCTGGTGATTTATCAAATTAAGATGTTACAACTCGGTAAAAGCATCTAATTACTCTACTTTTTCTGACACCTGGAGACCCACTGAAAAACATGCGAAATGACAAGCTACCTGTTTAAAAACACTGCAGCATATGCATAAAGAATTCTTTCTGCTAACTATTTAGCATACGTGAATCTTAAAATAAGATATATGCCAGTACTCATTTTGTACAGGTGAACTTCTCCAATTTGTTTGGAACTTTATTTATTAAACTTCTTTAATTTAAAATGTTAATTATTTGTTCTTCACAAACATGGTCTTCTTTAAAATTCTTAATTTCTTCTATATCAGCGTTTTCGTTTGCATTTGCAATTTTATCTAATACCTTCTCTTAAATATTTTCGGGAATTATTAAGTATTTATCTCTGTTGATGTTAATTACTTTTTAAATCATTCATAAATTATTTTTCATAGTAACATTCTCAACCTATTCAATTCCGTTCTTCCATGTTTTGAATATGAAACATGGACAATTGCGAACGTTGTCATAAATGGTCATTTGATATCTGCATAGGTAGCTTCATACGATATCTGTCCAATTAAGAAGCAGCCAAACAGTATTTATTAACACAAGCCAAATTAATGAATGAGTATAAATACTATTTGATTTTAAATGCAATAGTGATTTAAAAATTATATAACAAGTTTAATGAAATATTCATGGAAAATATATCTCAAAAGTACAGTAAAAACCTCAATGTTTAGAACATATTTGTCTGGGAGATCTTGCCACTATGTACAAGTATGTTAAATGCGATGATGAACAAGGAAACGAAGACAACACTACCTTGTACGGCAAAAGAAAGAATCCATCAATATTGAGGTGCAAAAGGGATAAGCATGCATAAGATCCACAGAACTATTGTAGGGAAAATATCATACTGTTCAAATCATGGAAGAATGAATCCAAACTAGTCAAAGAGACATCCTAAGAAAATACAAGTCATATAAAATATAACTTTTATCCATGCTCACATTTATCAAAATGGGCAAAAGCAAGAAACCAGAGAGGGTGAGAGAATAAAATTAAGGCAAAAATAACAAAACAGTTTTTTTCTACAATAAATTAACAAATACTTTAAAAGAACTTCAAATCATGGAAAATTACTTTGTTAAAGCACAGTAAAGGACAATTTTTGGAATAATTATTTGTTATTTATCTTTTAAAAATTACAATTAGAATTATTTAAATGGTATTGGTAATCAGTTAGTCACTAGACATTCTTACTGTCTTGATACTAAAGTATACATTCATAGGCCTTATATATTTAACCACTCTACTTGTTTAAGGTTAATTCGTATAAAATTTTAATTTTTTTCATGATAACTGAATAAGTTGATTTAACTTGGTTTCAACAAAGTGAAGACCAGTAGTACTTTTTTGTATGAAAATGATGTCAGGTTACATGAAGCTTATTTCCTTAACATGGGTTTTTGTAATTTTATTTAATTGGCAACATTTTATCAAAGTTCTCAATTCCTAAGGTAAATTTAAGAATATAACGTATAATAATTAAAATTTCTGATATGTTATGACTTACTTCGATTTACCTTAAAAAAACCATTACTTTTTCAGAATTCTGCTTTAGATGTAATAATTATCATGCCTTAAAATAATAAAAACTTTTCATTATTAAATTGAAGCTAATATTAGTATGTAAAAATGTTTCAGATCTACGATGGGAAATCCAAAGCAGATAAACTAATAGGAAAATATTGTGGACAGAATCATCCAAAGGTAGCAGTTTCTTCTAGTAATATGGTCTATTTAAGATTTATATCAGACTTCAGTGACACTGGAAAAGGTTTTCATATTATTTATAAGACAGGTAAACATTTAATTCATAACTGGTAAACATTTTTGATAACAAAGTCAACACAGAATACATATATATATATATATATATATATATATATATCAAACCACGATATTAAAAGACCTTTGGTTTCCAGTAGCTGCACTTTCCTATAATTCTGCTACAGATTTGTTAAACTTTGCATTATTTTTAAATAAATGATTACGATCATTCAAGTAGTTTTAATCTTTCAAGTAAAAATTGTTAGACAAATCAATCATACCATGGAAAGCATCCAAACTGATATGTTGATTGGTGTTGACTTTTGCATGTATGAAATTTTTTTTGTACATCTCATATTAACTCATTAAAATATTTCAAAGTTGTCCATTAAACCTCTAAACATAAATTTTATTTCAGTAGATTTACTTAATGATTTCTAAGTTAATGTAAATAAATGTAAACGAATCTGACAAGTATAACAGGTGACCTACTCGTCCAGGATGAATATTCAGTTTTCATAGATTTTTGCTCTTTGCAAAAATTAAAATTTCACGAATTTTTTTTTAAATTGATAATTCTCTGTAAAATTTTTTTGGCAATATTCCATTGATCGTTAAAGAGCCGTTTAGAGTCAAAAAAAAACCTTTTCTGCAAAACTAAAATTTACCCTAACGCTCTTTTCTAATGTATTTTTGAAAAAAAATACTTGAACTCATTCCTAATACAATGCTATATTTTTAGGTATAAAATAATTTTGATCTGTCAAACTGTATTGCTTGTATCGTCTTCACGATATTGAATCATAAGTCAAAATTTTACATTTTATTGAAAAAAAATGTCTGGTGTTTTAAAAACTTAATGATTTTTTCAGTTATTGCTTTTGTAGCTTCGAAGGTAATACAACAATTTGAAGACTCTAGAGTTAATAGTTTAGGGGGAAAAAATGTCTAAAAACACATTTTCGTAAAAAAAGTGATTTCCATTATGCATACTTGCTCCCAAACAATTTGGTTTATCTGCACTATGAGGTTCATTTTTTTTATAAAATAAGAATTTGAACCATCAAACATTGTGGACTGTAGCGTATACACACCCACCCGCCCTCCCACTGCCGCATCCACATATACTCACACGATAAAAAGATTTCACATAAACACATGAAACAACAATCAATGATCAAACCACAATAAGAAATGGGAAAACAAGACTAAGATCTTTCAACCGTAACAAGCGGTCTTCGTCAGAGTCAAAAACCCAACTGAACACTAGATGCAGAAAACATCTGGTGAGGAGTTGAGAAGAGTGGGAGGAAGAGTGGTATTTTAAAAGGGTGAAAGCACAGGAAAGGACTAATGTCCAGAAAGGGATGTTTGGGGAAACAAAGGAGTACAGTAAGAAAAAGTAAAAAAACTATCCGCTAGCTGTCAACCCTCTTTGAAGAGGCTATTGCCCTCGTGACGAAATATCAAGTTTGAAGAGACCGTTACTAATGTTTATAATATTAGATCTATTAAATTTAATTAGAGACGATTCAATAATATTTCTTAACAACATTGATTTTTCATAGGTAATAAATTTAGCTCCTGTCCAATCAATATGATGATTTTCATTTTTTATATGCAAGAATAAGGCACTACTGTTTTCCTGTCTACTTACGTTATATTGGTGTTGTTTTACACGTGTTTTTAATGATTTACCAGTTTGACCAATATAAATTTTATGGCAATTTTTGCACGGAATTTAATAATACCAGCGGACTCCAATTCGCTTGGAGAGTTTTTTATTAACATATTACCCACGTTATTACGATTAGAAAACACTATATTAAAATCAAGTTGTTTGGCTAATCTTGGAAGGGGGTCCAATGATTCGTGGTATGGCAAAACTATAGAATTTGATAATAAAAGGGGTTCTTTTGAAGTATTAGAGAAAGTTTTTTTAGCACCCTTCAAAGCTAAATCGATATAAGAAGAGGGGTATTTTAATGAAAGGGCAATTGACCTAATGTTATTAATCTCTTCATTAAGAAATTCTGGAGAGGAAACTCTTAAGGCTCTCAAAAACATATTTCTAAAAACAGAAATTTTAACATTTTTTGGATGCGATGAATAAAAATGAACGTATGCAAGTACATTCGTAGGTTTTCTATATACACTAAAGCGTAACTCATTAGGTAACCTATGGATCAGGACATCTAAGAAGGGCAAATTACCACTTATTTCTTCTTCCATTGTGAATTTGATTGTCGGCACTAATGAATTCAATTTTGTTAGGAAATCAACTTTATTTAAAGAATTGGGACAAATGCAAAGAATATCGTCAACATATCTATACCATTTAACATTTTTGGGCAAAATTGAGCTTAACATTTTACTCTCAAAAAACTCCATATATAAATTACTTAGGAGGGGGGATAAACAGTTACCCACAGCAAGACCAAATTTTGTATAAAATTTTTTCAAATTGAATGACAATCTACCACATAACTTAATTAATTAATTATAGTGTAGTGGTAGGATTGTCATTTTCAATTTGAAAATAATTATTATATGCAAAAATTTGGTCTTGCTATGGGTAACTGTTTATCCCCTCTCCTAAGTAATTTATATATGGAGTTTTTTGAGAGTAAAATGTTAAGCTCAATTTTGCCCAAAAATGTTAAATGGTATAGATATGTTGACGATATTCTTTGCATTTGTCCCAATTCTTTAAATAAAGTTGATTTCCTAACAAAATTGAATTCATTAGTGCCGACAATCAAATTCACAATGGAAGAAGAAATAAGTGGTAATTTGCCCTTCTTAGATGTCCTGATCCATAGGTTACCTAATGAGTTACGCTTTAGTGTATATAGAAAACCTACGAATGTACTTGCATACGTTCATTTTTATTCATCGCATCCAAAAAATGTTAAAATTTCTGTTTTTAGAAATATGTTTTTGAGAGCCTTAAGAGTTTCCTCTCCAGAATTTCTTAATGAAGAGATTAATAACATTAGGTCAATTGCCCTTTCATTAAAATACCCCTCTTCTTATATCGATTTAGCTTTGAAGGGTGCTAAAAAAACTTTCTCTAATACTTCAAAAGAGCCCCTTTTATTATCAAATTCTATAGTTTTGCCATACCACGAATCATTGGACCCCCTTCCAAGATTAGCCAAACAACTTGATTTTAATATAGTGTTTTCTAATCGTAATAACGTGGGTAATATGTTAATAAAAAACTCTCCAAGCGAATTGGAGTCCGCTGGTATTTATAAAATTCCGTGCAAAAATTGCCATAAAATTTATATTGGTCAAACTGGTAAATCATTAAAAACACGTGTAAAACAACACCAATATAACGTAAGTAGACAGGAAAACAGTAGTGCCTTATTCTTGCATATAAAAAATGAAAATCATCATATTGATTGGACAGGAGCTAAATTTATTACCTATGAAAAATCAATGTTGTTAAGAAATATTATTGAATCGTCTCTAATTAAATTTAATAGATCTAATATTATAAACATTAGTAACGGTCTCTTCAAACTTGATACTTTCGTCACGAGGGCAATAGCCTCTTCAAAGAGGGTTGACAGCTAGCGGATAGTTTTTTACTTTTTCTTACTGTACTCCTTTGTTTCCCCAAACATCCCTTTCTGGACATTAGTCCTTTCCTGTGCTTTCACCCTTTTAAAATACCACTCTTCCTTCCCACTCTTCTCAACTCCTCACCAGATGTTTTCTGCATCTAGTGTTCAGTTGGGTTTTTGACTCTGACGAAGACCGCTTGTTACGGTTGAAAGATCTTAGTCTTGTTTGCCCATTTCTTATTGTGGTTTGATCATATACTCACACACACGCACGCACACGCATTCATACACATACGCACATACATACCTACACATTCACACATATATACATACAAATACACGCATTCATACACACACACACACAACACACACACACACACACACACACACACACACACACACACACACACACACACACACACACACACATACATAGACATCATCGAAAAAACCTCATAAACGGACTTTGGGAACCTCAAAAGATGTAAATCTTTCAAAATCTCGAGATCAATTTTTTTCAGTATCATTATACTTTACTTATAGTGAAGAAAAAATAAAGGATAAAAAGAGGAAAAAATAATCATAAACTAAAGAAGTGTATATAGGAGAGGACAAATAAGTATGAAAAACAAAATATATTTTTTTTATCAGAATGCAAAATAGAAGGAAATTTCTGAACTAGTAAAATACAAATTTAGTAATTAGAAGGAAAGATGGTTTAAGAATAATAATAGAGTTAGAAATAAAGTCATTATATTTTAAAATTGTGACCAAGATCATTTTTAACACCAACAGCCTAATAAGAGTTTCTTCAGAAGCTGTTAAACTGTTGTGGGTGTCGTTAGTGGGGAGTTTTCTTAATATTTGTACTCTAAATCACTCATTGAATAGAGGACTGTGAACATTAGTGTAATAAGCAGAAGTCAGCTTATTGCGTTGACTAAGAGGTAATCTGTGACCATTCATATTAAGGCTAAATAATGTGAAAGTTTAGTTAACGTAGAATGAGCCACATTTAGAACAGTCCTAACAATAAACGTAGTTATTAGACATTCAGGAACTGACAAAAGTCAAACGGTAATTAATGTTTTTAGCAGATGAGGTGAAATTACGGTTAGGAATAAGTAAGACATTTACGCCTACCTCACAGCTTAGTCATAGTTTTACTAAATCGTAGTCAGTTATGTTTAATTTAATATATATAATTTCATCGGTTCCCCTCCATCTTTTTCTCTTTTTTCTCTCTGTGTTTCGTGGTTGGTGCTAGTGTGTGCAGCCAATTTTTATCATTCTTGGTTTCTAACTCAAGCCAGGAACATCTCCCTTTCTGATAACGACAGATGTCAAAATTTGAAATGAGTATTTGTCAGATTTACTAGATTTTTCTTCGATTTAATTAATTGTCCTTATAGACTGTTTCATTTTTCATGTATTTTCAAACACATGTTTTTAATAAATTACATCAATATTTTATTATGTATGCAGAAATAAAAATAATGTAAAACAAATCAAGTATGCAATTTCCAGATTGTGTAAGAAATGTAACCGGATATCATGGAGTTATTGAATCTCCACCGTTTCCTCCATTTTCAAGTACCTACAGTTGCTTGTGGATAATAGCTGCTCCTTTGGGAAATAAGATAAATATAACATTTTTAGGATTTACTATGACTGACATAAATGCACTAATTTCTGATAACGGTTCTTGTCCCAGTGCAAGATTGCAGGTAATATATTTATATTGTTATATTATGTTATCATTTACGTTTATAGCATGTTATAATTTTTAAAAAACTGATACGTTAATATTTACAATGATTTTAAATTATATAAATATGAACGATGATGTATATCAAATTGGTTTAGACGTTGATTTTTGTTTCACATGTTTACTGCGAAATCTTTATATATATATATATATATTATATATATATATATACTTTCTCGATGAAAATACGACCCGAAATGGACAAATACAGTTCAATGTACATAAAGAAACAGAAAAATTAAAAGCACACACTTAACAGTCTGCCTGAAGACGGTTCAACCAAAAATTAGAGAATGTAAGTGTGTGCTTTTAATTTCTGTAACTTTATGTACATTGAACTTTATATATATATATCTCAATGATCAAACCACAATATGAAATGAGAAAACAAGACTAAGATCTTTCAACCATAACAAGCGGTCTTCGTCAGAGTCAAAAACCCAACTGGTATTATAGTTCAAAATCTCCAGTTTTTATAAAAATTATTTTGTAACCGATTAGATATAATTTGTATTATCGTGTTCTTCCTGATGATGAACACAAAGTGTTCGAAACGCATTGTTGTTGTTGAATAAAACTTCATTTCTGTGGAGACTTTTGTTTGTTTATCCATTTTACCTCAGAATGAGTAAATACCACACAATTACGGATTGCACAACTAATGATTATGTATTATATATAATTCAACCATTTATATTCTATTTTGTTAATATTTGCTTTAAGATTTGCATTTCAATTTCAAAAATTTAAACAGATTGGTATAAGGCAAATATCCAACTATATATTTGTGTATACTCAGCTGATCTTATTTTGAAACTGTTTCATGAAATGCACCGCACAGTGTTTTGAATCTTCTGACTGATATATAATCATTCAGAAGGAAAATGTTTTACCATAAATATATATTGCAAAAAGCATGATGTCTGTTAAAATGTATGAAAATACTGGTGCAAAAACACTGGTATTGCAGTGTATGAAATCTCGTAATTGCCTATGACCTTTAATAAAGAAGAATGCTAATGGAAAATTACCTATATAGACCCAGACATTGCTCTTCATTACACCCCGGTACAAAGCTAAATTAAAAATAAATTAAGAATCATTATTTTACATTATAAAATCAGTGTGCCACTTCGGACATATTATAATGGTCGATTTTTCTATAGCTCTGGTCCAACAGTTTGATAATCAAAATCAAAAGTTCTTACACATCACTCTTTTCCATAAAGACTTGTCTAAAACACCTAAACAATAAAATAATCCCTCCCGCGACCACTGTTCACTACTTTGGGCTAGAACTTGACACTAGATACCGTGGAACCCACACACAGAATTGAAACGAGCTCAGGTCAATAGACAAAACAAACTCTTAAAAAGACTGACTCCAAATCTAAAATCACGCTAGCAGTTAAAAAACTTGTATACGTACAACACAATCTAAAATCCCTCTTAGAGGGCTCTACGTCGTACAGCTTTTGGTTTCTATTAAACCATCTAACATACTGCGGTTTTAATCTCTCTTATCCGAAATCCCACTCACCTACCTTTCTGTGGGTAAATACTTAAATCAACATCAAAATCTCAACTCCCCTTTGTTCTTAACTTCTCAGTAAAATTCTTGAAACTATTCTATAGTAGACTCTTGGCACCCTCATCATCGAAGGTGTCTAAAAAGAAAATGACCCTGGAATCTCCTTCGAGATTAAATCAACTATATGTATAAACCATGCTACTGAGTACCAATAATGGGTGACTACCCGATTTTTGTTAATTTACCCCAACTGCTATTTGTAAAAGCTTTTTTTTTTTCTATCCTTCTAAATTTAAGAATTGTAGTTGATGTGAAGAATATGTGGGTTTTACTTAGGCCCAGACTTTAGATATTAAGGATATCTAAACGGAATGTTTTTAATATAAATAATGAGACTGCAACATTTAGTAATCAAAGGTATAAAATACAATATTAAATGGACTTGTTTACTTCGTCAATTTGATAAATCTTTAATAATATTTATCAAATAAATTTATATAAATGATATTATTATTGGAAATTTAATTTTATTATCTCAAAACACAGTAAAAATTTGTTTTTATAAGCTATGTAATAATTTGTTTATATACAATTCCTTTGTATTGTTTTGTTTTTGTAGATTGAAGAAGGTTCTAATTGGGATCCCCCCAGTAAAACGTTGGCCCTTTTCTGCACTGAGCAAAAACCTTCATTGATATCTTCTAGCAAAGATCATGTTTACATAAATTACACTGTCACACAGTGGACCATGAAACCATCATTTAAATTGGAGTGGACAGTGATAGGTAACTACTGTTATCCAGAATTCTGTATTTTTCTCATTACTTAAGTATTATCAAACTGCATGCAAATGTTTCATTTAATGTTTATGAAATAGATTAATTAAATTACATTATTATTTTTCTAGAGGTTGAAATGATTAACTTATATTACAATTTAAACAAATTATCACTGATACTTCCACTTATTTTTCAGTTTATTTGAATACGTATCATACGATGCAGTAAAGTACCTTGTCGACTACAATCAACAAAGGTATTGAGTAAGCCATGCAGAAAAAAGAATAAAACAGGTTACAATTACCATTTTCATGATTTGAAGGGGGTGAGAAAGTGAACAATTATTAGGACTTAACACTTGAAAATGTATACAGAAATATATAACAAAACAAAAGGGAATTACCTTGTTCCCTTTGTTATTTCTGGTTTGTATCGTTATGACTCAATAATTCAGTCAAATGAGAGAATTTGAATGAGTTGTTGGTAGACTTTCTGGATTAAGCTCTGGATTTCTTAGCTGGAGAGTAGCCTCTTCTTAAGCTGTCCATGGAATAGGTACACAATACAATAACTTATACCTCCAGTAACCACTGTTCACTACTTTGGGCTACATCTTGACACCAGATGTCGTGGAACCCACACACAGGATTGAAACGAGCTCAGGTCAATAGACCTGAGTTTTTCTTCTAAATGGGATCCCCCCAGTAAATATTAAATACTTTCTACGAAAGTATTTACTAAAAAGTAAATAGGTACACTGTACATAAAACGTTTATCTTGAATCATTTTTAAAAAGCCAGTAGGGTATAGCCTTATTGTTTTTCTATAGTTATCTTGTAGAAATAGAGTGCTATAGAAGTTTCTATTGATCTTTATTGTGTATTGATTCATCTAGGGTAGACATTGATACGTTGGTGATATGACATACTTCAATCAGTCAATACGTCAAAGTATTCATCTCACTTAACCTAGATTTAATAGTTAAAAGGTAGAAGTGTGACTTTTCCTCTTAAATTTTAGCCTCTCCGCGTAGCTTTTAGGTTCATTCTATAAATTCTTAACTTCCGATCATAGTTTGATACCTATAGGTTGAAATATAGTAGGAAGGAGGAGAGGAGTTCTACTACCATTTAGTTTCTTTTTAAGTCTCTTATTGTCATCTTATATGACATTCTACAATTCTCTTTTCCACAAGTTTTGTAGCTAGTAAAGAATTAATAAATAGGAATAAAATAATTTGCACCAAAAACAACAAATTTTTTTTGAATTTACGTGGTTGGAATTGGTCCTTCATTCAAAATGTTTTAATGTTCTTATGTTTAAGGTTGTGGAGGATACTTGAATGGTAAACTAGAAGGTGTTCTGAAGTCACCGAATTATCCCAAAAAATACTCCCATTCTTTGGAATGCGATTGGTACATATCAGTTCCATTTGGACGAAGTATTAAGTTTCAAATAGTGGATATTGATATTGAGTCATCAGTTACATGCTTTGCTGATGCCTTGGAGGTACGACTATGTTCTTCATAGTAAGACAAACATAGAAAAACAACTTTATTCTTCTAGTCATATTCACAAATATTAGGCGCATTCCCTTAAGGTAAACAAAAGTTATGATTACATATTAGAGGCCATTAGCAGCTCCTTAATTCTACACAGAAGCTCTAAATTTTACTATACTCAATTGTATTCAAAAGAATAAAACAAATAGTAAGGGCTCGAAACTGACTACTTCACATTCTCTTCACTAGACAGTATGGAAGGATTTTTGTTATCTTCTAGATGAAAGAAATTAAGAAATATTAACCAAAATTAAATACAGAATTAATATTTTTAGTAAAACATTTGCCAAATACATGCCAAAAGAAAAAAACATATTCATTTAATCAAATTACTGTTTCCTTGCAAAAGAATTGTTTGAACCATAATGCTCTGATTCATTAGAATTAACCACCAGTAGAGTCAAATGTTTATAATATTTCAAATGGTATTACCTTATACCATATCACCATATTTTGTAATCAATATGGATACCGTTTTGGTTTCAATCTAAATGACTTCCATTCATTAGAATATTTTGAACAGCAGAAATGGGTAATTTTTGGTAATTTCAGTTATATTTGGAAGCAGAATTTTGAACCCTATTACATATTGATAAAACTTATTTAAGGATTATTTAATTTTTTTTATTGTTTAAATCGATCCCCTGGCGGGTGATAATGTTAGCCGTTTATCGGCTTTTTGTTTGATCGGTGATTCTACAGATTCTACATTGGGAGTCCTAAATTTTGCCTAACTCAAGTGCATTTCGAATAGGGATCTTTAACGAGTACCTGACATCGTACAGGCTCGGGACCAACTGCTTAACGTCCACTCCGAGGAACCTTGTACATAGATTTAATCACCTCCCACGTGAATATATCGAGAGCCAGGTGGGGATCGAACCCCGGACTACCAGCCCAGAGGCGAGTACGTTAACCACTGAGCTAACCTGACCCCTTATTTAAGGGTTAAAAATTATGAAGATATATCTGAAATGTTATTTTTATTTTTTAAATTTGTTTTCTGTGTTATTTTACTTAACAAGTAATAAAGAACAGCATATCTTCATTCTAAATCAGTTTAATTTCTTACTGTGACCACAAACTGCTTAATATTATACCACATAATTTGAACTCGATAGAAATGGTTAAATGCAGTTATCAGTTATATTTTCAATAAACTAATTACAATGGCTAATAATAATAAAATACTGTTTTATAATTTCTTTAATATAAAATATCTGCTCTAAATTTCAAGTTGAGTGGACTTTGTTAGTAAAATAGCAACTTTCATCACTGAAAGGAGAATATCAAAATGTAAACAAATAGCAAACTTTTTTAGACTTGTATTTAGTATTCAGGATTCCAGGTTCGAATCTGGAACATGACTCTAGATTTTTCATATGGAAGACTGGAAATCTTCTGTAGTCTGTCCGATAGAGAGAACGTACAGCTGTGGTTCCCGAGCATATGCGATGCCAGTTACTTATAAAAGATCTCTGCTCTAACAAACTTCAGTGAACACACCTGATACCAAGTTTTCATATAGCTTGGTAGTTTCAGAATATATGTTGGAGTCTCTATCTAAACCACTAAGAGAAGACTTATAACAAACAGAAGTACAAACAAAACCACTGTAACATTATTATATACAGTTTCTCAAAAATTAAATAATATTTCTTTTAAAAAAATCATTTTTAATATAATGTTGACCAGAATCAATAATTGCAATAATAATTATGAATTCTAATCATTTTCACTTTATGAATTACAAATTTTACTAGCATGTATAAAATCAATTATTCAAAACAGCTTTTGGCAAATACTTAGGGCTTTGTATACATATGTATCCCTGAGGTTACGTTAATTTACTACAATAAATTACAGTATAGCGATTACATATTTTGTCCCTAGCTGCGCTGTACAAATTTTCTAATTTGTACTTAAACTCCCAAGTTAATGGAGTATTAATTAATAAAAAGATTTCACATAAACACATAAAATAACAATCAATGATCAAACCACAATAAGAAATGGGAAAAGAAGATATAGATCTTTCAACCGTAACAAGCGGTCTTCGTCAGAGTCAAAAACCCAACTGAGTCAACTATAAAAAACTCAGTTGGGTTTTTGACTCTGACGAAGACCGCCTGTTACGGTTGAAAGATCTTAGTCTTGTTTTCCCATTTTCTTATTGTGGTTTGATCATTGATTGGAGTATTAATTACGAATCAAAAGTTATGATTTCTGTGATTTCTCTCTCTCAGTTTAATTAATTTAGATTAAATTTAATAAATATTTTCTACATTTGACAGCGTTTTGTTTCTTTATCCCTATTAAACAACAATATCTTAAAGTTTTTGCCCTAAAAAACATTTTCTATGCAAATAAAACCTTATACGTTTTAATTTTAAAAAAAAAGTTAGTACCAGTTAAAAAAGTCAGAACCATAACAATTTTAATTTAAATTCTGTGGACAGATTTTTACAAAATTGGAAAAAACGGAATTTTTGTCCATAAACTACCCTTAAAAAATTGTAGTATAAATAAGCTTGCTGTTTCCTTTTTGAGCTAAGAAGAATTTAAATATGAAATTTGATGATTATAACTTCTCTGGTTTTGATGTATCCTGCTCACCAACACACACACACACACACACACACACACACACACACACACACACACACACACACAAAATTACCTCATATCTTTACGCACAGTATATCTTTAGCTTGCCTCCTGACTATGTCCCTCATATCTTTACGCACAGTATATCTTTAGCTTGCCTCCTGACTATGTCCCTCATATCTTTACGCACAGTGTATCTTTACCTTGCCTCCTGACTATGTCCCTCATATCTTTACGCACAATATATCTTTAGCTTGCCTCCTGACTATGTCCCTCATGTCTTTACGCACAGTATATCTTTAGCTTGCCTCCTGACTATGTTCCTCATATCTTTACGCACAGTATATCTTTAGCTTGCCTCCTGACTATGTCCCTCATATCTTTACGCACAGTGTATCTTTACCTTGCCTCCTGACTATGTCCCTCATATCTTTACGCACAATATATCTTTAGCTTGCCTCCTGACTATGTCCCTCATATCTTTACGCACAGTATATCTTTAGCTTGCCTCCTGACTATGTCCCTCATATCTTTACGCACAGTACATCTTTACCTTGCCTCCTGACTATGTCCCTCATATCTTTACGCACAGTATATCTTTAGCTTGCCTCCTGACTATGTCCCTCATATCTTTACGCACAGTATATCTTTAGCTTGCCTCCTGACTATGTCCCTCATATCTTTACGCACAGTACATCTTTACCTTGCCTCCTGACTATGTCCCTCATATCTTTACGCACAGTATATCTTTACCTTGTCTTCTGACTATGTCCCTCATATCTTTACGCACAGTATATCTTTAGCTTGCCTCCTGACTATGTCCCTCATATCTTTACGCACAGTATATCTTTACCTTGCCTCCTGACTATGTCCCTCATATCTGCCTAGATGTAGTAGTAACTTTTATGGACTTTTGAACCTATATAAAACCATATCACCGCAATGCAGCTCCTCGTTTTACAGACTAATTTTTATTTGAAAATGTTTACTGAACTTCCCACTTATAATCGCATAGTAATTTAACACTAGTTGCCTCTATACTGATTTGCTAATTAAGATGTGCACTACAGTCCAAATGTAATCTAAAGAATATCTTTTATATTTTTGTTTACTTAACGAAGAATATTTTAGAAGTATAAAAAAAAAATATATTAGCTGTTATCATTCAAACTAAGAAATCAAAACAGAAAGATATTTTGCATTTGATTTAAGTTGGTACATTAGAACAGAGCTTTGTTCATATAAAAGATGTTATTGAATTGAGAAAACTTTTAAAAAAATCCTGTTCTTTTCAGATTTACAGTGGAGAAGATGATAAATCACCAAAAATTATTAGTGCTTGTCATTCTAGTGATAAAAGTATTGTTGCTACTACCTCAGGCCATAAAGCGTTTGTTCGTTTTAGAACAGATTCATCATACAGTGGAACTGGGTTTAAAGCAATATATTCAGTTCATCAGGAAGGTATGCAACATTGATTATGAATAAAAAAAGTGAATTATATTATATTTGTAGAAAAGTTGAAAACATAGCGTAAAAAAATCAGGGTTCAGTACCTACTGCCTTTATATACTACACGAGTCAGTTATAAATATAATATTAAACTCGTAGAACAAAAACTAATTAAAGGGTACTATTTTTTTCCAGTGAAATGTAGTCAACCTTATCACAAATCAATCTTTTTGTTAGCTATTTTAGAGGCATACTGCTATCAGTTATTAATATCTTTTAAGCCAATAATATCAAAGGGAGTCCAATCAAGGACTCCCAATGACCATTGTTATTATTATTAATAGTGATTAATGTTATGATTAATAGTGAAATGCATATTATGATTCGTCAAACGGTATGACTTGTTTAACACACTCTCACAACCTTTCAGAAAGAATGATTTTTTTTTTGTTAGTATGTAAAAATAATGGTGAACCTACTTTTCTTGAGATTACTTTATAAAATAGAAAGATATTTGCAACGTAACTATTAAACTTTTTATTTTAAAAAAGGTTTGTTTGGTAACTGAGGACTTGGCCATAGACATTAGGCTTCTAACCCATTAATCATTAATTGTTTGCTGATATACCACATTTGATGTTTCTGACAGCGTTAAAACAAAATCATCAATTTGTAGTCTTAAAATGATACATTACGGTGGGAATCACCTCCGTGGTGGGATCGGTGAAATGGATAGAATTGATTAAGTCAGTTGTAATATTCATCTGCATTTTTTTAAATCTTCGCTTTCAAACTTCAAAAACATTTTTTTGTTGAATGTGGTTTACTAGTGAATTTAGCTACTAAAATTTTATGTTAATATATTTTTACTATACTATAAGTAAACTATAGTGATCGTAGAAAAAAATCAATTTTCAGATTTTGACGTAATTACATGATTTGAGGTTCCCAAAGTCGTTTTTTGACATTATTTCGATGATGTCTGTGTGTGTTGTGTGTGTGTGTGTGTGTGTGTGTGTGTGTGTCTGAAAGATTTTTTTCAATAAAATGTAAAAGTGTTGACTTATCATTCTTTCTGAAAGGTTGTGATGGTGATACAAGTCATACCATTTGAGGAATCAAAGTATACTTATATGTGAGGGTTAAGTTAAGATAATTGTTTTCAAAATTACTGTAACAAAAGGGGCGTTATAGTACATTTTCTGTTTTCAGAGAATGTTTTTTTACGTTAAATGGTTCAATAAAATGGAGTTAAATAAAATGAAATTTTGCCCTCAAATTTAACAGAAAATTAATAATTTATAAAAAAAAATTCGTAAAATTTTAATTGCCACAAAAAGCAATAAAGCAATAAAAACTGAATATTCATCCTAGACAAATGGATCAGGTACTATACTTGTCGGATATACTTACAATTATTTACATTGACTTATATAGTATATATATATATATATATATAAAAGATTTCACATAAACACGTGAAACAACAATCAATGATCAAACCACAATAAGAAATGGGAAAACAAGACTAAGATCTTTCAACCGTAACAAGCGGTCTTCGTTAGAGTCAAAAACCCAACTGTTGGGTTGTTGGGGTTTTGACTCTGACGAAGACCGCTTGTTACGGTTGAAAGATCTTAGTCTTGTTTTCCCATTTCTTATTGTGGTTTGATCATTGATATATATATATATATATATATATATATATATATAAAACAGTTCAAAATTGAAGATAGGTAGCACAGAAAGTAAAGAAACACACTTACAGACTCAAATTTTTGGGTATCCGTCTTCAGGAGAAAAGAGAAAGGGAGACCAAGCACGTTGTAGGCGCAATGGCTAGTAACCCAACTACCCAACCCTACTATTGGTATAAATAGGCAGCAGATCTTCTTTCAAACATGTATCATTAAAGTCAACCGCAGTCTCGGCATTCAGGATCTTGAGAGTGAAAGATTCCAGTCTAAGAATTAACCTCTTGTTAACAGGATTTAACTGGAAAATGAACTGGCCAAGTGAAATGTTATACAAAATCAATAAGATAGTAAAAAAAAGGTTTTTAAATATAGTATAAACTGATTAATAAAGATTAAAATAAATAAAAGAAAAAAGATTAATAAAGAACAAGGAAAAATAAATTATTTGGACAGAAAATAAACCTTCTATAGACCTTCCCTTAATATTGATATTAATATTAATATTAATAATCTATTAATTATTAACTATTCCTTCTATATTAATTCTTACATTCTTTCATCTCTTTTATTTTACATTAACTGCTTGTATATTTTTATTTTCTGTCCAAATAAATTACCTTTCCTTGTTCTTTATTAATCTTTTATTTATTTTAATCTTTATTAATCTATTTACACCATATTTACAAAAATCTGGAGTGGCCTGCACTCAACTATACTATAAGTAAACTTAATATCAATGTTCTTGGGTATATAATATATAATGTCCCATTTAAACATAATGTAAACATTTAAATGGGAGATCCTTATTAGTCTTTCATTTCTGAGGTAATACAGATAGTGATTGATCGACTTATCAATATATAAGCTTATTTTTATACATCACACAGCTGATGCAAATAATTTCATTAGTATAACTACAGCAGTAATAACATTTTTGAAAAGCCAAAGTGAAAATTTCTTGATACGAAATAATCTCCTGCAAGAGAACATAGCCTTTGTTCAAATAGCCAATGGATTTCTTACATCGTTTACTTCACCTTCTTCTTGATTGAATATTTAAGTCAAATTTTCATATTTAAAATAGGAAAATACTCTCATTTTTTCTGAAAAACATCACAAACATCGAAGAAAAAATGTCGCTTTAAGATAATTTATAATTAAGAATGTACGATAATTACATTTATTAATCTTCAAACGAAAGATTTCAATTTTGAATTATGTTGAACATTTTTGGTCTTTTATAAAATTATTACACTGGGAATTTTATGGCTCCTTTGTATTTAATAAAATCATTTTCCTTCCCCTTTATCAAAAATCATATATACCAATTTTTTCTGATCAATCGTTATCTTTTTCCTGCCTATTGTGCTCTGTTATAAGCTTGCTATGAATGTATATTGAGAAAAAATATATTAGTAATTAGCCAGTTTATACACTCAACTCAAAGTCGAAGCCTGCTATTCAATATAATTTAAATCATTTATAGCTGGGAGCTTTTAAATTGCTAATTGTTTGTTCCATTTTTGGTCAAATTTTTAAGATTTTTTAATGAGCTGTTTAGCGTCAAAAAAACATTTCCTGAAAACAGAAATCGTACTTTAACTTTTTGGTGAATGTAATTTTGAAAAAAATTATCTCAAATCATTTTTCATATATGTTCTATTTTTAAGCATAGTTTCATTTTGATCCGTCGAACGGTATGACTTGTATCTCTCTCACAAGTTTTGAGATTGAATTATAAGTCAAAATTTTTACATTTTATTGAAACAAAAATATTTTCCGTTGTTTTAAAATTCTGAATATATTTTTCGTTTGTTCCATTTGTAACCTCAAAGATAATGCCAAAATTTCAAAACCAAAGGGTTATCAGTTTAAGAGAAGAAAATATTTTTTAAAAAAGAGTTTTTGGCAAAAAAAGTGACTTTTCCATCATGCATAATTCTTTCCAAACAATAGGGACCTTCTACCCTATGAGGCCCATTTTTTATTTGAGGCCAACTTGATTCATCAAAGATTCTGGACCGTAGCGTGGTAACAAGCAATGCTACCTTAGTATTGCGTGAGTCAATGGTACCTTAATACAGACCATTATATGAAAAATTAGATGAGATATTTTGTTTGGAAATTGCATTCACCAATGAGGCGTTAAAGTACGATTTCTGTTTTCAGAAAATGTTCTTTGACCCTAAACGGCTCATTAAAAAATCGTGAAAATATGACCAAAAATGGAACAAAACATTAGCAATTTATAAAAAAAAAATACATATATTTGAATCACGGCAAAGAGCAATAATGCTATAAAAGCTTTTTGTTTATCCTGGACTAAGGGATCACCTGCTATACTTGTCGAATTTTTGATTTTTTTTTACAATGTTTATATTGACTTTTTTTGAGCGAATCCACTGAGATAAAATTAATATGTAAAAAAGGAAAAATTTAAGTAATTTATTGACTTATACAAGATATAAGAGGAATAATGTTTTTTCATGTAAAAAATCCGGGTCAATAAACATTAATAAATTTCCTTTGTGTTCCATGGCATGATGGATTTGTCTCATAAAATTACTTTAATTAATCAATATATTGCACTCTTGACCATAACTTAATATCAGTTATAATTACTTTATCTTTGTAAATTGTAGTATCTTTCCATGTTATTGAAATGTGGCGAATGGACTCTTTCCTCAAAAAAGAGGACTTATGTTTGTTGAGAAATATCCAGTTTTTTCACTATTCTTGTCTGATAGTTGATATTTATTGTTTTCAAAATTTAGAAGCTCCCTACTATAAAATATTTAAATTATATTGAATAGCTGGCTTCGACTTTGAGTTGAGAATTTTAAACTGGCTAATTACTAATATATTTTTTCTCAATATACATTTATAGCTAGCTTATAACAGAGTACAGCAGGCAGGAAAAAGATAACACTCGCTCAGAAAAAATTGGTATGTATGATTTTTGATAATGGGAAAGGAAAACGGTTTTATTAAATACTAAGAAACCATAAAATTCCCAGTATAATAATTCTATAAAAGACCCAAAAATGTAAAACATAATTCAAAATTGAAATCTTTCGTTTGAAGATTAATAAATGTAATTATCGCACATCTTTAATTATAAATTATCTTAAAACGATATTGTTTCTTCCATGTTTATGATGTTTTTCAGAGAAAATAAGAGTATTTTCCTGTTTTAAATGTGAAAATTTGACTTAAATATTTAACGTAGAAGGAGTTTAAGTAAACCATGTAAGAAATCCACTGGCTATTTGAACAAAAGCCGTATTCTCTTGTAGGAGATTATTTCGTATCAAGAAATTTTCACTTTGGCTTTTCAAAAATATAATTACTGCTGTAGATATACATTTATGTATATGAGATTATTTGCATAAGCTGTGTGATGTACAAAAATAAGCTTATATATTGATAAGTCGATCAATCACTATCTGTACTACTCAGGAATGAAAGACTAATAAACATCTCCCATTTAGATGTTTATATTATGCCGTTATGTTTATATTATTAATATAATTATAATATAATATAATATAATAATATAATAATAATAATATAATAATATAATATAATGTTTATATTAAGACGTTATATATTATATACCCAAGAAGTTTGACATTAAGTTTACTTATAGTAAAGTTGAGTGTAGGCCACTCCAGATTTTTTTTTACATAAAATAGTATATTAAGTAAACCAAAAATGAAAAATACGCTATGATTAGAATAGGAATAATTGTAGAAAATTTAAAATCATTGAAAAATTTGTTTGATGCTCATATTATACCCAAAGTGTATTTTGGAATGAAAAGAAACTTCAATATTAATTTATTTTTTTTTCTTTCAGGTTGCGGCGGTGTATACAAAGCTCCCTCTGGGTCTATTCATTCTTCAAATTATCCTAAGAATTATGACTTGTATGATGACTGTGAAATCTACATAAATATTATGGAAAATAAAAGAATCAATTTAACATTTGTTGATTTTGATATTTTTTCAAGAGATAATTGCAGTACTGGTTTTCTGAAAGTGAGTATATATACTATTTCATTTGAAATTGTCTAAAATGATGTATCATGAAAATATTCCGGTCACTTACCTTTAATGAAATGCATTAATAAAAAAACATTAACTATATTTTAAGGTTTATGACGGGGGCAAGACCAATAGCAAATTACTAGCAACTTATTGCGGTAGTACCATTCCCAAACCAATCTTTTCTTCGCACAATGAACTTCTAGTACGATACAAATCAGATATTAATTGGGCTGGTAAAGGATTTTTAGCCAATTATGAACCTGTAAGTATGAGCTAATTTAAAAAGCTTTATTAAATTTATAATAATTGGTACTCAAATATTGTATTCCAAAGTTAATTGACAGGATTAAAATATGCAGTTGATTGAAATATTGAACATTCATCAGTGTTAATTATAATTACTCACCGAAAGAATTTATCAATTCACATGGTTAAAACATAACTATAATATTTTTTTATCCTAATAACTGTTTTCTTAACTAGCTTCCTATTTACTGTATTTTAAAAAAAGACACCCACTAATGCAACTTATTAGCTAGGATTTCCGACCACAGAATCAGAATGTTTATAGGTAAAGTAGAACAACATATTAATTCTTAATAATAAGAAATATTTACATTTTCATATCAACAAAAGTTTATGGATGGGGTTGAAATAAATTCACAAACTTTGTTTAACGTAAAAATGGAATATATTAAACATCAAACAAGAAGAAGTTATGAACAGAACCCAATAATGTTTCTTATTAACTCTTAACAAATTAATGTTTCTACTAATGTACATTGCTTAGAACTAACTCAT
The DNA here is from genome assembly GCA_026182355.1 of Hermatobates lingyangjiaoensis. Taxonomy (NCBI): domain Eukaryota; kingdom Metazoa; phylum Arthropoda; class Insecta; order Hemiptera; family Hermatobatidae; genus Hermatobates; species Hermatobates lingyangjiaoensis. Next base: position 1,474,368 of record JAPFBL010000030.1, on the reverse strand, counting down.
TTCAAGTTATCTTTACGTTTCATACATTAGCGAAACCGAATCCACCCTTAAAATAATTTCTGTCTGTCAGTTTGTCGGCTAGTCCGCAAAATTTTGTCGCTAGTAAACTCGGTCACCATAAGACATAGCAAGCTCAACAACTTTGAAATTAGGTTTGTGTATGCCTAACTTAAAATCAAGCTTTAAATGGATTGAAAATCCAATTCATAAGAGAAGTTATGAACTTTTAAGCCGTGTTTAGCTAGCTACACAGATATGTTTATTTTGAATATATATAGGTGTAGCAAGTAGCTATTTTTAGTTGATTTTAATGTCATTTGCGTTTAAGCTACCAACAAGAGCTTATTGACGAGGTTTTCTCAGAGTTCAAGATCTACTATCGATTCAGAATTAATGGCTTTGTGAACCAGCAATTCTCAATCCCTACTAATGAACAGGCACGAAAAATCAACAAACAAGTTCTTATGCTATATCAAGCCGAAGAAAGAACTTACAAGTCAGTAAACAGAGTGATTAGTGATGAGAAAGCAGTTAATTATCCAACTGAATTTCTTTACTCTGTGACTGCTCCTGGACTGCCTGCTCATGAGTAAAAACTTAATGTAGGAGCACGAATCATGCTGCGATTTAATAGCAGTAACAAATTTCATGTTAGAAAACTTGAGTGCCCCAAAATGTGCAACGAGACACGACTCTAAATTCATACTCTGCACAGATACGCAATACAGGCGGACATCATGACTGTGTGTGGTACTGGGGAGTCTGTGTATATTCTACGTATACCATTGATTCCGAGTCACTGTCCGTTTCAATTCGAACGATCACAATGTCCCGTCAGCGTTTGTTGCAACTAAGTCGCAGGGGGAAAGTTTATCTACTGCAGGAATTGAAGTGAGTGAGACTAAGTTCTTCTCACATGGTCAACTGTAGTTTACTCACTCCAGAGTCAGAGGTTCCAGAGACATTTAGTTAACGCTGTACAAATAATGATATTTTCTACTATTCTATAATTCCTAATGTATTTTGGAATACCATGTATCATCTCCGAATTTTTGAAAAGTACCGCCAAAGACGGGCACGTTTGCTGGTATTTTATATGATGACAAAAAAAGCGTTTATAGAAGTTTAATTTGCATTAATTGGTCTCAAATGTTATTCCAAAATAATTTTGCAAGATTGAGTTGCAAAAATGACAGTTATTCAAAGGTATATTTATAGATTTAGTCACAAAATCTGCTTACAGAATGTTTTCTTAGTATCTGAGTTTTATTTTATCTACGATTAATAAAGTCAATCTTGAATTTGAATCTCATAAATTTAGGATTAATATATTAAGAAACTCTGTTAATGCAGCACCTAAGTCATCTTAATTTACTTGATCGTTTGTTGTTTGTTATCATCATTTCGGGATCTAATTCTGACTGAAAATCGCAATTATTAAAGTTAATAATAGGTTACTAGTTTTTCCTAGTTACTTAGCTTGTAGTAAAAGAATACGTTTGTTAGTTAATAACTTCAACTATAAATGAATCGGATGTTCATAAAAAATCTTTTTTTATTTGTTTAAAAGTTTGTTGCATAATGCCTATGCCATGAATGTTTAATGGCAGAACAATGTAAATGTTAATGTTCAATGAATAATAATATTTCTAGAAGGTGAAAGAATGAGTCATGTCCGATTAAATTTCAAAGCCATATAATAAAGATGTTATACAAGGTGATATTTTATCATAAAAAAGGTATATGATAACCCTTTCCAAGGGTTTCAGGTCAACGACACCTTGACTTAATAAATGTGCGCAATATTTCTTCTATGAATTGTGCGCAAGGTTTAAGGTTCATAATTACATTTTTCTGATGTAATATTCTTGAATTAACATATTATAAATACAACATATTTGTTATATATATACTAACTGAATAATTAAACATACTATGTTAAGATATTTCATTTTTAGTGCATTACTGAATGTATATATAAAATAACTATTGATTAATGTTAATTTAGTTGTGCGGAGCAGTAATAAGGACATCAAGTTTTGGAACAATAAATTATGGCGAAAGTATTTTATCATTGTCATGTTCATGGGTATTGATCAGTGAGTTGGCTGGTAATTATTTCTATATATTCTTATTCATAATTTTTTCTCATATTACAAAATAAGATTTTTCAGTAAAAACACCTTTTCTTCTCTTATTAAAATGCAAAATTTACTAATAAACAAAAGTTTTGAGAATGATTTCCTTGTTTACGCTACTTAGCGAGATCTACAATAAAGGGTAGTTACCTGTGCTTACTAATTGACACTCTGTTTCAGTTATGATTTGACTAACATAATTAAAAATTTGATAGCATAAAAAACTCTTGACAAGCAAAACATTCCAATCAACATCTCTACTAGTAGTTTAGTGATAATTTTGTTATACTAAGTTTTAATACAACATGTAAATATAACTTTGTAAAAAGATTTCACATAAACAAGTGAAATAACAATCAATGATCAAACCACAATAAGAAATGGGAAAACAAGACTAAGATCTTTCAACCGTAACAAGCGGTCTTCGTCAGAGTCAAAAACCTAACTGAAACAAAACATGTAGAAACATCATTGTGCAGGGCCAAGAGAAGTGGGAGGGAGGAGTGGTATTTTAATAGGGTTTAAAGTGCAGGAAAGGACAATAGTCCAGGGAGGGTTTTTTGGGTAAACAAAGAAGTACAATAAGAAAAAGTAAAAAAACTATCCGCTAGCTATCAACCCTCTTAGATGAGACTATTGTCCTCATAAAGACTGAGTCAAGTTTGAAAAGTCCGTTACTAATGTTTATAACATTAAATCTATTAAATTTAATCAGAGAGGATTCGATAATATTTCTTAACAACACCGATTATTCATAGGTAATAAATTTAGCTCCGGTCCAATCAATATGATGATTTTCATTATTTATATGCAAGAATAAGGCACTACTTTTTTTGTCTACTTATGTTGAATCGGTGTTGTTTTACACGAGTCTTTAAGATTTACCAGTTTGACCAATATAAATTTTATGGCAATTTTTGCAAGGGTTCTTATAAATACCACTATACTTGAGTTCCCTGGGAGGGTTTCTTATTAACATATTATTACGAAGCTTACGTTATTACAATTAAAAAGAACTATATTAAAATCAAGTTTACGCACAAGCCTAAGGAGAGGGTCAAATGACTCATGATACGGTAAAACTGTAGAATGTTAAAATATTAGAGACAGTTTTTTAGAACCCTTTAAATTTAAGTCGATATAAGAGAAGGAGTATTTTGACCTAATTGACAATTGACCTAATGTTAATAACCTCATCATTAAGGAATTCAGGGGAACATACTCTTAACACCCTAAAAAACATATTATATAACTTAAGTCATGCATATAACTTAACTTTGTTGATGTTACACCTAAACTCTTGATATTCTTAAGTTCTAGTATCAGATTTAGCACTCTTAATTAATAGTCACTCATCAACTATAAACAAATGTAGACTGTTGAATTAAAGTAGATCAACTAAATATATAACAGTTAAGAAATATATTTTTTATATTTACCTTTAAATATTTGTTACTTTGTTTTAGGATCTCAGTTCAGTTTAACTTTCAGCCTTTTAGAACTTGGAGTCAACCACGATAATTTAAGTAACAGTATATTATTTTATATGGGCACTAATTCAACTGGTACCTTGGTGAAACAGATTAGTAGTAGTACTAATCCAAGTACAATTTACATAAAATCACCTGAGGTTTTTATTGAAATCACAGGACAACCATTTGGAATAACAAATTATATGTCTCGATTTATTCTTGATTATTCGGTATTGGATTCAGGTAATTCCATTTATGTTTTTCCTATATGAAAAATTAAATTAAAAAATTATTCACATGTAATTTTGTTTAAACTAATTTGTATTAAATAATTTTAAACAATCAATCTACTACAGAATACCTAAATGATATCAAATATGTTGAGCTATAATTAAGATGCTGAGATAACAGAGCTATCTATTTTCATTCGGTTGCTACCAATTGGAATGGTAAGGGTATTTTAAGAGTTTTTGTCGCAAAAAGTAGATCTGATTGCCAAGATCTAGGTATGGGTCTAGAAACTTGCTTTTAACTTACTAGCTGTGGATTCCGATTTGAAAGCAGGGATTTCTTCATGTGTCAGATTGAAGGTATTGTGCTCGCCGACCCTCAGGTGTCGTTAAGCAGTTGATCCCAACCTTTGCGACATTAAGTACTCGTTAAAGATCCTGATACTCGTTAAACTTGCAGACTCCCTATTAGAATCAAACCAATTATAGTGTATCACAAAGAGCTTTGTGGCCAAAGTATGTTCTTGCGTGAATAACCACCTAACATAACCTGGCGTGTGCATTTGCATTGAAATCGTTGAGCATACTGTACAATTATACATTATGGTTCCCAAGGCCTAACCTGAAGATATAGTTGTTTGCACTATTAGCCCTTTTGAGGTGACGTGAATTTTTTCTAATATGGAAAATGATAGAAGTATTAGAGTACAAGACATCTTAAATACAATAAATTCTCTCAATTTTATGATTTTGATATCAATTATTTACCAATTTAAACATTATGCTTATTTACTAAATTTATCTTCTGGATATCAATTTACAGAATTTATTTTTTATGTGACCAATATTATATTTTAATGATGCGTAGTTTTTTTAAAAAAATAATGATTTAATGGTATTAATACCTGTTATTATAATAAGAAAAACTAATTGTTCACATAACTAATTTTTAACATAAAGTAATTTATACTATGTATCAATAAATATTTTTATACAAATTAATGATTTAAGTATAATTAAATAGATTACTTTTGTAATATGATTCAATTGTTTGTTCACGAGGAAAGTTAACAATTAACAAAAGTTTATTAATATGCATTGCTGTAGATGTTAACTGAAAGGAAAGTGTAAAATTACATAATTGTTTCAAGTTCAAGCCTTATTAGGCAGTGAAATAATAATCTGTCTAATAATTAGTTCCATTTTCTTTATTCTTTCTTTAATATTTGAGTTCTGAGTTCCTCATGTACATATCTGTTTTATTTCAGCATGTGGTGGAGAACTTAAAGGTGAAAAAGGCGCAATTGTATCACCTAACTATCCTGATGTTTACCCACCAAATGTTCAATGCATCTGGATTATTACAGCTAGCGAAGGTGAAGTTATAGAAACCATTCGTCCAATATATTGAGATTCATTAAGATTTTATCATTTTAAACAAAATTGCAAAACACACAATATTGTTATCACAATCTCCTTTAAATTCCAGTTTGAAGCTGGACTTTTTTTGAGGAATGTTTGCAAATTTTTGTGACACTTTGGAGCTTATAGAAAAGTTGAGAGTAGGCCACTCCAGATTTTTTTTTTTAATGTCATAAACAAAATAAATTGTAAATTATTATATATGATCGTAATGTCAATGTACTTTCAGGAAATCAATTAAATTTGCAAATTACAAAACTCGGCTTGGTTTTAAGTGACTCTTGTAATGAAGAATATTTAGAAGTGAGGGAGGAAAACTCTTCAGGGAAACTCTTAGGAACTTACTGTGGAGAAGTTGAAAATGTCAATCTACGCCACACTAAATCTCTCTGGATTAAGTTTAGAAGTAGTGAAGCATCGAACAATCCAGGATTTATTTTATACTACACTTACGGTGAGTATAGTATAAAGTAATGATTTTTGAGCTTAATGACAGCATATTTTACATTATTTAAACCACGGTTTCTCAAAGTAGACAACAATTTTACTAAATGTTCTTAAAAGTTGTCTTATATCTTGTCTTCAGAATTGAGTTGTAGAAACGTTTATTGCTTTTTATCAATATCAAATTAAATAAGAGTCACGCCCAACAGAACTGTTGTCCTGACTTTGATTTTGGTTCAATACCAAAAATACTTTCGCACCTTAATAAACAGTAAGTAAAAATACACCTTTTTAATTAAAATCATTTGGAAGTCTACAGAATATCATAGTTTATCTAAATACTAAAACTGTTTTAATTTATTTAATACATTCAATGTTTTAAAACTCTGACTTTGATATATTAGAATTACAATAATTTATCATAGAAACTTTTTTCTTCTCAAACACTCATACAAGGTATACCTAACTTTTATATTCAACTAGTTGAACATCTATCACTTTTTCGACGAATATAATAACTTTTTGAAACTTATATATGTATAAACGGAAATAAATTATCGACCATGTGATAGATAAATAACCAAAAAAGATTTATCGGTATGCGGTCAGTTTTTTCAACTTTTAATCAAACTCTCATTGCCGACGTTTTGATTTAATTTAAAGTCGTTATCAAAGACAATAGTAGGAATATTTGAAATTGAACAAACTAGAGTATATTACATTATTGAAACGGTTTGGAAAGTTAAGCTATTCAAATGACAAATTATAGCAAACATTGCTATTTTGTGAACCAAATTCACAAAAAGAAGAGCGAAGTTTATATAAAAAATTCTACATTTTGAAACGAACTAAATAAATCTTATTTACAAAAAAATAAAAAATAACCTAAACAATTTGTCTCTCCTTGAAAATGATATATTTTAAGATATACTTCCAAGATTCTTTAAAAAACAGGACATATATATATTTCTTATGATATCATTCTAATGAATTATATTTTGTACCACTTGAGAATTGCACATTTAGGTTTTATCATAAACTATGTATTTATCATTTCAATCATGGTAATATATCTAACCGTAATTTAATACTTATCTTTATATCAATGCCTATAATGCATGTTTACATATCGACATTTTCCTGTAAATCTATAAGTGAAATTAATAAATAACTTCCGAATATACAACATTTCCGTTAACATCTTTAATTGCTCGATATGTTCGTTTGTGCCGCATGTTAATAGTAAACTCCTGTTGATGATCACGACTTACATCTGGCCATGAGTCAATACTTGTGATGATGATATACAGAAGCTATATTTGCTAAAACTCTGTCCCTCGCTTTTATAAATTGACATTGCAAAGACTAGTCTCATAGGGAATAGTCGCCTCTGGAGAATAAATGGCAAGTCTGAGTCAGACTGTTGCAAGCTCATTCTGGGCATGAGAAGAATATTTCCTTCTTCGAGTCCACCAAACTTCCTTGCAGTGATTAATGTTTCTAAAGATGCAAGAACTGTGCATCTTGAACTGTTCCAACGTCTTCTTTGCTGATTTATAGAATATTTTTTTGCTGATTTATATGTCTAAGAAGGATTATTGTAGCACCATTTTCAAATTAATTACATGAGGAGGCAGTCCGTTGATGTTAAGAGAAAACTCCTTTAAATACAATCTCACTTGACGGTCTTCAGCAATTGTGTCAATACTTTTCAATGAGATCATGTCACCAGGTAATAATTACATTATTATGTCGATGTCATTGTTTCTTGATGAGAAATTGCCTTGCATGACAGCCAGTTATCGTCAGTAAATTGGTCATAATATTGTTATAAACAAAGTTGAATAATTCTTGCTTATAATTTACACTCATATTTGAAGATATTTCAATTAAATTTTATAAATAAAGTACTTCTCCGTAAGCTGTTACTTTTCCTACTAGAAGAAACCACTAAACATAGACGTGTGAAACTGAAAAAAAAAACTCTGTACTCTCATATTTTCTGGAAGTTGTAGAACATGCAATACCGCCAAAGTTGAGATTTCTTTACCGCAAGCATCGACGACATCTTGACGCTGTTGTCGTCTTAATACTGGAACTATTTGAGGGAAATCTTCTCATGGGACTGTAAGTGTTCCTCCAAATAAGTCATCATTGCGTCTTGTAGAAGACAATTCAATGATTCTAGCAGATGCTTGTTATTCATCGATGATTCGTACTACACTACCAATTTTACTTGAGAGAGTAGACAGTCTTTTTCATCTAGAGGGCGGATATGAAATATCTATCCATCTATTACACTTAGATGGAGGTCTCACTAGTATTGGGAATTTAAGCGTGAGTGTGATGTATGACCAAGGTGGAGGCGGAAGATGTTGCAAGAGCTATTTCATGCTGCTTGCAAACCAATGTACTCGAAACGGGCGTGATCCAAAAGTTTGTTGGAACGATGCAGTCTACAATCTGTGATGGATAAAATTAATATTTTACACATAAATGGGTCTTATAGTGTTGATGTGCTCTATTGTTAAAGACAATTATCCATGATGGGAGTCACTTTTTTCCAAAATGTTTTTTATACATTTTTTCTCCTAAACTACTACTCTAGAGTCTGGACATTTTAGAATTATCATGAAACCAACAAAACAAATAACTAAAAAAATCCTCAGATTTCTAAACAATGAAACATTTTTTTTTCAATAAAATGTCTTATCAAATGTCCTTTCAAAAACCTGGACTTATGATTCAATCTGAAAGGTTGTGAGAAGAATACAGGTCATACCGTTTGGCAGATTAGAATGAAATTATACCTGATAATTGAGCATTATTTGGGGGATGAAATGAGGTTTTTGGTTTTTTTATAAAAAAAATTACAGTAACCTAAAGAAGCGTTTAGTAAATTTTATGTTTTCAGAAAATGTTTCATTAACGCTAAATCACTTACTATAAAACAATGAAATTTTGTCAAAAAGCTAAACCTAAAATTATACTTTAAAGCAATTATACTTTGGCTTATATAATTGCAAAAAATGTTTTCTTCTACTCTGTGATCTGTGAAAATTTTACTTTGTACACTTCTATACAATGGTAATTCAAATCATAAGATTGATCAAAAGTTATATATTTTTGTTGCTATAATAAAATATTGATTCTTTAACACTCAATTCCTAATCTATTAGTTTTAACTACTTGTTTATATTGTGCCATTTATATTTGATATTTTCGTTTATCTTTTGCGCTATATACAGGTTGATAATCAGTAATCCGGACATTCAGTTATCTGGCACTATTTGCGCTACTGGAAGCTCGGCTTTTGTGCCGACACAAACAAATCAGAGGCGGTTTATTGAAACACTGGCAATCTTTTCCTACGTGATTTTTAAACTTTATTTTTATAGAAAGAGGATTCTATCCTCAGCCATGGATCTAGTGAATAAAGGAAAAGACATTCGTAATCATTAAATTTTTTTAGTATCCGAAAAGGTTGAACTTTTGAAAAAATTTAATAAAAGTATATCTGTGTGAAGCTTGTATGAATTCTATGGCTTTGGGACATCAAAGGTTTTTGATATAAAGAAGTAGAAAGAAGAATTACTCAGATTTTTTGCTAACAGTGAGTGAAAGAAACAGATGTTTAAAAGCAAATCAATGAAATAGTGCACAGCTAGATGAAATGAGTTAAGTTTAAGTTGTGTGAAAGTGAAGTTGTTGAACTCTCAGATGATCTTATGAAGGAACAAGCAAAAACATTTAACGAAGAACTTAAATAAGGGGTGTTTTAAATTTAAAACGAGGTGGTTAGTTACTTGGTTTTCTGTATCCTAGGCTAATCAATTACTAATCCGGAAAAATGAATAATCCGGTACCCTCCCGGTCTCAAAGTTGCTGGATTAGTGATTGCTGGCCTGCACTCTGATTTTCTAACAGCTGTCCTTGTTTTTTAAAGTATTAATACATTTTCAATTAGTTGGATGATAATGAATCAAACAAGCTACGATCAAATAAACACATTTATTCAATTAATATTAATGATTAATAATTAATGGTCTTCAGTAGTATTTATAAAGATCCTTTTCTTTTCAAAGATTGTTAGCTAATATTTAAATAGTACTTAAATATAAATAAATAATCAAAGGACAACTTTTATGATAACTTGACTGCATAGTATATACTTTATAAATATAGAGAGAAAGAAGTGAAACATTTACATGTGCTTAAATCTTGTAGAACAATTTGTCGAGATTTCTGGAAAATCTTCAGGATACCTCGCCTCGCCGCTATATCCTATCGACTATAACTCAGAAGCAACGTATACATGGAGAATTATGGTTACACCGGGATACAATATACGAATTTCATTTAACGAGTTCTATGTGGATGATTTTTCAGAAGAATGTCAACGCTATCTACAGGTATAATCATTTTTTTCCAGTGTCTCCTATGAGGCTCACAATTGAGTTTTTATTTATTTTTACTATTGACAATGAATTTAATTTAAATCAGAGGTCTCAAACACGCGGCCTGTTGCTGCACATGGCCCTCGACGTATTTTTTTGAGGGCCGCTAACAGTGGAGTTTTTACTAACAGAAATTACTAAACTCCCACTGGTTGCGTTTACATGTTTTTACTAATTTATTTTAGTTAATAAGAAAATGCAAAAATCTTCTTATGGCATTGTTGCCTTTACAGGTACTATAGCTACTACGAGGGTTTTAGAAATGCTTGGGAGTACATATGGATCTGAACAAGTTTTTTCTCAGCCATGAAGAATAACAAGTCTGAACTAATATCGCGGCTTACTGATGAACATTTAAAGCATCGCTCAGATTGCTTTCTCCTGACATTGACGATCCTGTTGATTTAAAACGCTACCATATGAATAATTAAAACAAAATCTGACTGATACTGTGAATAGAGTTATTAATTATAATCTGAATAACAAACAGATAATTATCAGATAAGTTTTAAGTTTTCTGATAATTATCTGAAAACTAAATTTTATTTTTTCTTATAATGTTTGTTACTATTTTTGTTCAATTGTATAAACTGTTTTTATTTAGGTCTCCTTTTTATAATTGTCACTATGTGGCCCTCGGTATGCTGGAGGAATTTGACACCACTGATTTAAATTGAACTGTTATAAGATTTTCTTTAATTCTTTATATTATAATGAGTTGGAAGGTGGTTGCAACTGCTTATTTACCATCTAAAATAGTTCATACAACATTACCAGTCAATCTTCTTTCCCCCTACCACATAAACTTTAATTTATATCCTATAGAAATATTTTTCTTTTGTAAAAGCGTATATTATTAATATCCACTTTTAAAAGTATCAAACAATAATTTTACTTGTTCACCGTCAATTACAATATTTTACATTACTTATTTCTATTACAGTTAAATGCCGTTGAATTTACTAAAATGATCACTGGGTTTGAGTAGAAATAAAAGTATATTTCATGTAAGTTTTCCTTCTGTTTCTCATAAAGTACATTAATTTTATGGTAAAAGTAATGGAAAATTGTAAGTTTTACTTGTATATAATAAAATCAACCCGGTTAAAGCAACCCCTGATACGTGTCCTGTGCACCTGATCCCTGAGGCTTAGCGGTGATGTTGCTTTGTTTAATTCTGCGACATTTACTGAAATAGCCACTGGTATTCAAATTAACTGCTTCTTTTCATTTAATTTAACAAACTCCATTAAAGAAAAGTTTGTTTGTTTTCAAGCAATATCTTTTATGTATCAAATATAAGTAAAAACAGTTTTAGTAAAATAGTTTTTAATTTTAGTAAAAAATAAAATATAGAAGTTCCCTTTCTTAACGGGAAAAACTGGAAACCCGTTTTAAAGAATTCATCGACATTAAAGAGAAATAAACATTCTAGTTTTATGAGAATCAATACGCTTTAGTCGTTTAAGTAGCTCTATTGGAAGATATAGGGTGAATATAGGGTGAAGCCGGCCATCTTGGGTGAAGGCATGTGACCAATTTCAAACATGAGAAGGTTTTGAGGTGAATTCCAAGGCACTCCACATCTAAAGTTAAGTCGCGTACAGAAAAACTGAGCTAGAGTTTGTGAATTAACTTAGCTGAGAAGTCTAGCTAGGTGGGAGCGGTGGATGGTAACAGTAGAATGCCTAACAATAATTTTCAGGATTCATAGAATACAATAATGATAATAATCATCAGAATTCATGCAATGATTGATGAACAAGCCAGTAACAGAATCATGTAGACACTCAGATAATTATGAACATAATCATATTTGAGATTCTAAATTCAAAACCAAAAATAAAAAAATCAACATTTATTGAAATTTTACTTTTGAAGACCATCCAAAAATATGGATTTTTACCAGGAATTTGATTTGGAAAAACATTTAATGAATAAACATTGCACATAACTTCTTAGAATTTACAAATAGAGTGGAAGTAAATTTATAATCGAATTAAAGTAATTTTCACTATATAAAATTCACTATGCAGTATATGGAGTAGGTTTTTTTTATAAACTTTATAAACAAGAGCATTGAACATGATTGTGCATATCTGGAACTTTTTGAAATTTGTACTTAATATTTGAGTATTAATTCATTGAGTTTTAGAATCGGAACAAAAATTACTCTATAAAACCTTAGATGAAAGTTCTGCTTATTCAATTCTTAAGTAAATTCATTTAAATTTTAATAAACTATATGCGTTTATTAGAGAACCTCTTGTGTTACCGTTTTCAATAATTAATTTTTAATGTCTGTTTTTTTTAGTTTTATGACGGCTTTGATGAAACAGCACCAACTTTGGCGAAATACTGCGATAGAGATCGACCTGACCCTATTATTTCAAGTTCCAATGTTATTTTTCTAAAATTTAAAACTCTTGCCAGTGGGCATGTTTTCAAAAGGAACAAATTTTTCTTTGAATGGAGAAGACAGAAGAAATTAAAAACAGCAGAAGTTGAAGAAGGTATTTTATTTGTTACATATTACTTTAATACATCAATTTAGTGTAGGATCTTTCTTGTTTATACTAATGAATTATTTTTACAGATAATACATATAAACATTACATCGATTTGATTAGTAAAAACAATTCTAAAAGCACTCCAGTCACAATAAGCAGTCCTGGATACCCTCATCGTTACGATAATGATCTTGACATCGACTATATAGTCCAAACTGAAAAACAAAATCACATAATGGTCAAATTTCTAGATATTGATTTAGAATATGCTTTCAGTTGCATAGCTGATTATATTACGCTGAGCACAGGTAAAGTTTTAATTTTTATTTCTTTGATATTTTTAAAATACTAAAGCAATAATTCTCATTGATTTTAAACCTAGATTTATAACAAACAGACTTACGGCCTTCATAGAATAAGATATTTTTTTTTTGTTTTTTAAAAATAGATTCAGGTTAAAATTGAAGCTTCATAAAAGTTACATCATAATGTTAAATTTTTGTTGATAAATAACTATCAACTATCAATGTATATTGGAGAAGTAAATACGTTTATGGACCCAATACCATTGTAACTAGATTTATATTTCACCAAATCAAATCAAAAAAGAAATTCTGAAGTAGTCGACATTACTCGTATATTACTTTACTGCAAACTGTGAAGTAGACTGGTTCCTTGCTTGGCAAGTCTTTGCGATAAAGTGGATGTTGTTATTTTCCAAATAACTGTACAGCTCATCTAACTATAAGAGCTACTTTTTAAGTATGATGTCCATTTGATCACTCAAACAGTGTGTCCTGTAGCATGTCTAAAAACTTTGGGGAGCACATCCATTCGCCTATATACATATAGACATCCTAAAAAAAAAAAACTTTAAAGTTGTCTTATATAAATATGAACTATTGATTAGCAAGATTGATAGTAAACAGATCTGATATTGTTTTTCAATTTTATTGAAACATGAGAAAGACAGTTCATGCTGCATTATATCAAAACGGGTACTATTTTTTTCCAATTCTTCTTATGACTCTAGAAACTTATAATTTCATATTAATTGTTGTCTTACTATTAATTTTAAATTATGATAATTGTATGAGGATTAAATACTGTAATAGGAAATATTAAACTAAAAAGAACAAAGCTATTAAATTTTTCCTATAGTTACTGGTCAGATTGTTCCCTAGAGATAAAAATGTAACAAGAATCGCATTTTTGATATTATTAACAAAATGGAAATAACTACATTAAAATAATTCATATAATTATATTTATTATCAGTTATCTTGACAATTCGTTCACTTGTAACAGAGTTGAGAGTAGACCATTCGAGAATCCATTTTTCTTTAGGAGAAGTAACAAATGATTAGTGTTTTCTTCCTCATTTTATTAGATTTCTTATTCAAACGCTTTAAAGATAGCTGAGTAACCCAAACTTTTATGTATTATTATACATATGGTCTTCAGTGGAAAAAATGTTCACATTCCTACCTTGATAAATTACTTATAAAATGGTACCTATTGTATCTTCTCAAAGCTTTTTTGTATTAATTGAATGCAATATTAAAATGGTTAAATATATCTTTTCTCAGTGAATATGTCGTAAGAAGTCAGTAAGTTAATGATATGATCTTAGCTTTAGGTGAAAAAAACTTCAGAATAGTTTAGTTTTTACTTAATGTTCTGAACTTTTTTTAGAGGTATCTAAAACATTACCGCATTTATTAAGATTCTGCTTGTGTAATAACTTTCTGTATATAACTTCTAAAAAATAAATAAATATGCTAAATAATTTAATATATTATCTCAATGGCATACGTTTTTGAGTAGTTGTTGACGAAAAAGGAACATGGGGAAAGTCAGAAACCATGTGTCATAAAAATGACACTCAAAAACTATACGAAGGCTCTCACATGGTGAAGTTATCATTTCACTCAGATAAAACAAATGATAAAACAGGATTTTCTGCAACTGTTCTTTCAGGTAATGCTATACTTTCTATTTCCTGAACTAGAGTATTCCTATTCAGAAATTATTATTATTAGTTATTAGAATTTGCAGTAAAATCTATGTTTAGTATTAAGATTTAAGACTAAATTATTAATTAATTTAATTGCTTAAATTCAATAATTTAGTTCATAAAAGGAACAAAGTCAATTTTTAAATTTAACCTTATGAACGACTACATTTTTTTAAAATCAAGAATAATTTAAATTAGTTCAATGTTTGAATTGAATAGATTCTATCTATACAACATTTAATTATATGAATGGAAAAAGAGATATTTAGCAAATCAGTTAAACAGATGACTTTCTAAGTCTAAAGTCTAGAACAGGGGTTCTTAACCTGGTGCTCACGAGCACCTTAGTGTTCTTCCCACCGTCTTTGTTAGTTTATACTCCTTGATAGTCAATCAGTGTTTTGGTTCAATGAAAGACAGTATATTTTTCAGTATAAAATACAGCCTGTTTATCATCACAATTTGAATTTAATTGCCCCGTTATTTTTATATTTCGTAACTGTAACCATTTTCCATTATGAATAAGTTTTTAAAAAGCAAAAAGTCCCCAAAAAATGAGCAACAAAAAAAGGAAACGATACCAAAAGAAATTTCAGAAAAAAACCTCAGAAGATTAATCAAAAACGTTATTGCTTTCAAACATCTTAGGAAATTAATTACTTTGTTGTGCAGAATGAATTAAACCCCAGCTTTTACTCTCACTTGTTGAGTTAAACAAGTGAATTAATTGAAAACTAATGTTACAACAAAAACAATGTTAAAAGAAAATTTAAATCAACACAAATTGTTTTGTCGTATTGTTTAATTTTTATAAAATTTACAAAAACAATTTTTTACTTTCTCTTACGAATTTTAATATATACACAGTATTATCAAGAAAACGTCCAAAAAAAAACAACAAACCTTTCAAGGTAAACAGTAAAAAGATAATACATACTTATAGTCTCTAATTTTCGGTTTAACCGTCATCAGAAGAAAAGAGATAGCGACAGCAGAGAATATCATCCCTTGTATTTATTCTTCATTTAATTTATTTTCATTATTTAATTTATTTTTTGTTTAATTTACTTTATTTTGTTCTTGTATTTTAATTTGTTTTTCATTCATTTATAATGGTTAACGCTGTTGGATTTTGACTAGTTGAAGTTGATTACCTGTCACGGATAATTGCTAATTGTACTTTATCTCCTGGATAACTTTAAGAGCTTCAGAGGAGGCACTAATTTGTCTTCTTGGAGTCCGATCTCCTCCTCGCCTCAATCTGTACCGTTTTCATTTTTTTTACTTTATTATTTGTTATATTTGTTTATCAATTTTTCATAATTAATTTATTTTACTAGTTTTTATCTCCACTTATTTATTTTATTAACTTTTATTGTATGGTTTTTGCCTATTTCTTATTTATTGTTATTTTTCAATTTTTATCTTTTTATTTTTTTTATGTTTTTAATTTTTACTTAAATTTTATATGTAGTGTATAAATACATATATGTATTATATGAAGACGCAACGGCTTGTTGCGTCTACAACGTGCTTGGTCTCCCTTTCTCTTTTCTAGTTACTTGCCGTTGCGTCTACAACGTGCTTGGTCACTCTTTCTCTTTTCTCCTGAAGACGGATTACCCGAAAATTTGAGTCTGTAAGTGTGTTTCTTTACTCTGTGTGTTACTCTTCTTGAATTTTGAACTCGTATTGTGTCCAGTTTGGATCGTGTTTCGTTTAATTAAGTGATATATATATATATATATACATATGTGACTAACACATAAACAATATGGGTGCCTAGTAACAAATGAGTCATACTGTACAACCCAGTAACAGACTGAAGAGTAAATACTATAGTGTGGGCGTTTTGCTACTTTATTATTTGCGTTTTTATCTTAGAGGAGAATTATGAAATTACTTTAATTTTACGCCTGTATTGAAAATATTACACGAAAGAAAATATTTTAGTAATTCATTTTATGCTAATTTATTTTAAAGTACTAAATAGCAGTCAACAATGAATATATACAATTATACAATAAATGCATTTGATAAAAAAAATTGTGTAATATTAACATTATATTATTTCTTAGTTTGTGGTGGAAGTGTCCAAGGACCAAATGGAATACTCGTATTCTCTGGTGAAAAAGACTCTGTTTGTCAGTGGAATATAACTGTAAGAACGGGAAAAACTATCAAACTGAAGTTCAAAAAATTTATTTTCCCACCTTTACCTTCTTCAGAAGCGGGTTGTGGAACAGAATACATTTTGGTATATTAGTTTCTTATATAGTGCTTGATGATGTTTCTTTTATTTTATAATGTTTTTTTTTTTAGTTAAGAAATGGTTTAAGTAATGAGTCACCTTACCTTGGAGCAGGGAAATACTGTGATTCAAATAAAGTTAACTTACTGGAAAGTAGAGGGAATAAAGTATCCATATCAATAAACGGAATTAGCACAGCAAGGGTACGAAGAAAACTTATTCTAATTCTTATACAAAGGTTTTGTTGATAGTTTGTACGCTTTTTTTTTATTATTATTAGAACTGGAAATAATAATTATTTCCACATACTTATATGTGGGAAATCAATGACTTATAAGAAATACTTGAAATTATAAACTTCACATTATATAGTTGAGTAATATAGAAAGTTCATCGGTATATTTTTAGTTCTTAATTAAGAGCAGACCTGCCATCAGTAAGCTTAAAATCTGATTGCTTTGTGTAAACTATCTGTTTAAAATACTGAGAGCTATAAATGTAGAATTCAATTTTTTAAGGTTTTAAGAATGCGTTTAATGTGGCCGAATATTATGCAGAATTTTTTGACGTAAAATAAATATCACATTAAAACTGAATTCTTTCAAATATCTTCCATCCAAAGAATTTTTAAAAATATTGATACTTACAGAATTATTAATACACTTATCATAGGTTAACAAAAAACAAAGAAGAATTCTTGAAGATTCTTCAGGAAAACTGAGTTATTCTCTTATTTAGTCCAAAAAAAAACTTTATTTTTATTCACAAACGAGTACGTGTAACTATACAGTACTTTAACTTATTACAACGATGATATTTGCATGTAATATTTAAACAAAAGCATTCAGGTTTTTCTTATGAAATATTGAGTTTATTTATCTTTGCCAACAAGTGTTATCAAGCATGCGCTAGAAATATGTTATACTATACAGTTGCATTAGTTTAATAGTTAATTGATTGTTTCTAGGCTGTAGAAATATGGTATGAAGAGAAGTCTCGAAGTTGTGGAGGTAAAAGAGAACTTAGTCAGCAGTACAATGAAACAACCATAGCGACCCCAAGCTATCCTAACGTGCCTCCGCCATATTCAGAATGTATATGGATCATATCAGCCCCTTCAGGGGAAACTTTGCACTTTCAAATAAATGATCGTTTTGATCTCGCTTACACTTATGGGTATGTCAATAATAAATGCAAAGTGATTTTTGAAATATGTTTACTTTTGTAAGTAATTCTAGGACAGCGCGTGCGCAGATGTAGATGGTACAACTAGAAGTGCGGATAGCCAAGTACAAACAATACATTCAAAACAAAAAAATATACATCTTCCACACAGATTACCTTGCCTGGAATGACTTAAAAAACTTATGCTTAGAATACCTCCAGCCTAACACAACTACGGAGTGTATTGATCTCATGAAGCCTCGCAAGTAGTGAATGAAATTCTAGATAAAATATTTATTTAATTTCAAAAATTGTAGAAAATAATTTTCAAACAGTCAAAATAAAAAGGTACTTTAATATCGTAGATGATATCGAAAACTTAGACCAACAAAAATAAAGGGTAGTAAAACAATACAACAGTCATACTTGTTACCGAGGAATAACAACGTCTATTTCAGTCTTAGAAAAATTTGGCCTCGAATGCTAATTCACATTACTGAATACGTTAATAACTGTGATACGTGCAAAAAAATTAAATATGACAGAATTTCAAGTCACATCTAGACCGGAATCCCCTTTTAATGTCCAAATTGACATATTGTACAAATAAAAATATTTACAATGATCGACTGCTTTTCAAAGAAACTGTATGGCTATATACCACAACATACAATTGGCCAGAAAATAATTAAATGCCTCAGACATTATTTTAGCCATTTCCCTATCCGTGACATGGCAGAATGTGATAGTAGCCCAGAATTCCTAAACAAAGGCCTGAAAAACATTTTTCTTATCATGTTAACATTCACAAGTCCAAATCATTCTAATTCAAATGGTCTAATTAATCGCGCACACAACACACTAGTCGAACACATGAATCTTATCACTGTCGAAAAATCACCAGATAAATTACCGTTGAGTGAAATTCTAGAACTGGCTTCTATTAATATATAGCTCTCCAGATCAAACTCAACAAAATGAACAACATAATTAACGAAATACTACCAAATACGACTAGACGCCATACTGTCAAATCGCTGAACAGAGTCCTCAGTAATAACTGATATAGCCTCGTATACGTAGTATTGTTATCAAAGCGTACGTTAGGATTTAGGTAGTTAATAAGGTTCTCAATATTTTTTTTATCATTTCAAAAACCATTTAAAAACATAATTAGTAGTAGTCAAATTAATGAAAAAAAATTCTAGATTTTTTATGGATTAAAATATTTTTTGCAAATAATTAATTATTTAATCTAATGAAATGTATTCAGATTATATTAATTATTATGAAATTTTGTACTAAATATTTGTAAGTATAAATTAATTTAATTGAACATAGAATATTATAATAATGTTGAAGATAAATTTAATTTTTATAAATTATTTACTTTGAAGCCTAGAGATTTGAATAAAATTAAGGTAAAAAATCTTACAAGTGACTATAAGTGGAACTTGACAGTTTTAATTTTAGTGTAATATTACATCTTCCCATTATATTTGAGTACATTTTATTACAATATAACATTATATTTGGTAACGAAGGCAGTCAGGCCCAGCCCCTGGCCACCTTCTCCTCCTCTTTCGTTTGTCACTGCATATAGCAGGTTAACAGGGTAACCTCGTGGAGGCCGAAAGTCAGAGTTGAGTACTAATTAGAGGAGCATGATCACTCCATTACTACCCCATCACTATGATTTACTCAGAAGAAATTAAAAATCTTTTATTATTTTACTATAAGTAAAGTATAGTGATCGTGAAAAAATTCGATCTCGAGATGTTGACGGAATTACATGTTTTGAGGTCTCTGAAGTCGTTTTATGAAGTTCTCTCGATGATGTCTGTGTGTGTGTGTGGGTGGGTGGGTGAGTGTGTTAGCATTGCTTGTTACCACGCTACGGTCCAGAATCTTTGATGGATCAAGTTGATATTTTACACAAAAATGGGTCTCATAGGGAAGAAGATCCCTATTGTTTGGGAAGAATTATGCATGACGGAAAAGTCACTTTTTTTTCAAAAATCGTTTTTTAGAAAACATTTTTTCTAAACTGATAACGCTAGAGTTTTGAAGTTTTGGCATTATCTTTGAGGTTACAAATGAAACAACCGAAAAATAAAAATTCAGAATTTTAAAACAAAGAGAAATATTTTTTTTCAATAAAATGTAAAAATTTTGACTTATAATTCAATCTCAAAGCTTGTGAGAGCGCTACAAGACATACCGTTTGACGGATCAAAATGAAACTATGCTTAAAAATAGAACATTATATGGAAAATGATTTGAATCATTTTTTCCAAAATTACATTCGCTAAAGGGGCGTTAAAGTATGATTTCTGTTTTCAGAAAATGTTTTTTTGACGCTAAACAGCTCATTAAAAACTCATGAAAATTTGACCAAAAATGGAACAAAAAATTAGCAATTCATAAAAAAAAATTCATGAAGTTTCAATCACGGGAAAGATCAATAAAGCTATAAAAACTGTTTGTTTATCCTAGACTAAGGAATCACCTGCTATACTTGCCGAATTTTTGATATTTTTTTACAATGTTTACATTGACTTAGAAATTTTTTACACTGACTCAAAACCACTGAGATAAAATTAGACTATTCTAGTCTAATAGTTCATATTTATTATTTTCAAAAATTAGAAGCTCCCTACTATAAATGATTTAAATTCTATTGAATAGCTGGCTTCGAATTTGAGTTGAGTATGTAAACTGGTTAATTACTACTATATTTTTTCCCAATATACATTCCTAGCAAGCTTATAACAGAGTACAAGACGCAGGAAAAAAGATAACACTCACTTAGAGAAAATTGGTATATATGATTTTCGATAAAGGGGAAGGAAAATGATTTTAATAAATACTAAGAAGCCATAAAATTCCCAGCATAATAATTACATAAACAACCAAAAATGTAAAACATAATTCAAAATGTTAAATCTTTCGTTTGAAGATTAATAAATGTAATTATTGTATATCCTTAATTATAAATTATCATTATACGACATTTTTTCTTGGATGTTTATTATGTTTTAAGAGAAAATAAGAGTATTTTTCTGATTTAAATTTGAAAATTTGACTTATATATTCAATGTAGAAGGAGGTCAAGTAACCGATATAAGAAATCCACTGGCTATATGAACAAACGCATGTTCTCTTGTAGGAGATTATTTCGTATCAAGAAATTTTCAGTTTGGCTTTTCAAAAATGTTATTACTGCTGTAAATACTAATGAGTTTATTTGGATCAGCTGTGGGATGTACAATCAATGTAATACATATGTATATACAATGTAGTACAATGTAATGATCAATCACCATCTGTACTACCTCAGAAATGAAAGACTAATAAACATCTCCTATTTAAATTTTTACACTATGCTTAAATGAGACATTATATATTATAGACCCAAGAACATTGATATTAAGTTTACTTATAGTAAAGTTGAGTGCAGGCCACTCCAGATTTTATTATGTGATCATTTTTTCTAGATGTACTTCTGAATATTTGGAATTACGCGATGGTGGCTCTGAATTCTCTCCTCTCATTGGAAAATATTGTGGTAATAGTTTCCACTATGTTGTTACTCAAGGGAATTCAATTTATGTTAAGTATTTTAGTGAAACAAACGACCCCAAGGATGGATTTAAAGCTACTGTAAGCGTATGTAAGTGATTTTCGACAGATAAAAAATATAGGCTATCGTTAATAATTGAATTTTATGATTATAAGTTTTGTTTTTATTTTCTAGCTAAATGTGGTGGAGTAATTACTGGTAATTCCAGAGGCAGTATAATGTCACCAGGTTATCCAAACTCTTATGATGAGGACATAACCTGTACTTGGAAACTTATTGGCACCATTGGTACACAATTCAAACTACATTTAAAGAAATTATTTCTGGGTCACATTGGTGTAAATAGGATGTTTTGCAATGGATCCACTGATACAATTAATATTACTGATGTTGAACAAGTTCGAAAAAATACCGGTAGTACTTTTTTATATCTTTCTAATCATTATCCAGAGCCAATAATTAGATTATAAATGTTTAAGGCATACAAGAACATCGCTTCTGTGGTCACCACACTTCAAATGATACAGAGATTGAGTCTGCTGGAAATGAAGTTTTAATTACATTTAACTCATACAAGAGGGCTTACCGAAACGACCGTGAAAACCGGTATTTCATTATTGATTATTGGACTAAACATATACGTAAGTATCTTTGTCTGATTAAAAATAATTATCATTACGCATGCTTAAGTTATACTTGATAAGAGAAAATAATTTACATTTTCTTTCTGTTTGCTTTAAAAACTTTTATTTACTCGTTATGAACTCATCAAATATCATTTAAGAGTTCTTTAATTTGATAATATTTCCTGCTGTCTTATCTTTGGTGTTTTACCCATAAATATTTTTTCACGGTAATTACAAAAATTGTATTTATATATCGTGATGTCAACTTATTGGAATAGACATTTTTCTGCGTAAGACACACACACTGCAGCTTTAACATACATTCCGATCAGTATGATTTGCTGCTCAACTGTTTCCCTATTCTGTTCATCTTCCAAAATAGACTGAGTACTTTCTCATATTATATATAGAGTCCCTAATTTAACATTTTTTACAATTACTTGAAGTGCAAAATTCTCTTTTTTGCTTTCATATAGGATAACAATCATGAAAAAAATATTCAAAGATGTTGTAGATTTGCATATTTTGACGTTCCCTGAATCCAAGTTTGACATTTTGTTCATGACATCAGTGAGAAGTGAGAGACTTCGAGTGCATCTTAGTTTGTCACCACGCTACTGTTAACGTTAGAAAGAAGATGATGCAATCCTGTATATAAATAGTCTCTTTTTAGATAAGAACTATATTTTTTTTTTTTGAAAAGAAACTGTTTTTTCTTCTTATTTGATGATATTACATAATTAAAATCTTGCAATCAGTACATAATTGCAATCTTGTACATAACACCATCACAATATTAGTGAGCTAGAACAAAAATATTGAACAAGTGCTTGGAGGTAAAATTTGACTAAAAACATGAAGTGTCTTTTTTTCGTTTATTTAATTTGTTTTATTTACTTAAAGAATTGTGCATATTTCTGAAAATAATAAAATAAAATCTGTAGTGGCCTACACTTAACTTTACTAAAAGTAAACATAATATCTAACTTCTTGAGTGTATAATACATAATGTCCCATTTAGGCTTAATATAAATGTCTAAATGGGAGATGTTTCTTAGACTTTTATTCCTGGAGGTAATACAGATAATGATTGATCTACTCATCAATATATATGCCTATTTTTATACATCACACCACTCATGCATATGATATTGTAAGAATAACTACAGCAATATCATTTCATTTCTGAAAAGCGAAAGTGTAGATTTCGTGCTATGAAATAATCTCTTACAGGAGAACATAGCTTTTCTTCCAATAGTCAGTAGAACTCATATTTAGTTTAACTGACCTCCTTCTACATTTAACAAATTTTTTTCACGATTACTACACTTCACTTATAGTAAAGTAAAAATGTAGTATGAAACGGAAGACGACTCTATTTAGGTACCTCCTGATAAACTACTAGTCGAAACTGACTTAGCACTGGTGAATAAATAAAACCAATTACTGTTTCTATTAAAAAATGCTAACAAAATACAGTAATGACCTGTTTTGTCATTACTGTAATCTGGAATATCTACCCAAAAAGCATGTGAATCGGATTTTGTTAGAATTAATCTATCAAATAAAAATGAATATAATTTATGCTAATAGTTAAACATTATGAATTTATGGTTACTCTTATTAATTAAAAAATAATAATTGTTTACAATTACTATTAACTTACATTTTTTAAGATCACCAATAGATTAAAGCGCAAACTAATCAACATCATAAGGAAATTGAACATAACAATTCATGCATATTGTTGGTACCACAGAGGTTAGTATGATTAATATTAGAAACATAATAAACCGTCATACTTTGTATAATGCTGCAAGAGTTGACCGACCGGTTTCGGGTGTTACTCCGAAAGTTTTGTTCGAAAGGAACTGATCTAAAGTGTCGATGTCATGAGTTAACATATCCTACTTCCCACTGCTATCTAGATTTATTTCCTTATTATTACATTATTTTAAAGCATTTTAGTAAATATTATTTAACAACTAATACTAAATATTAGTTATTATCTAATATGAAGAACAACAATTAATATAACACATTCTTATAAGAATACCTCTATTATTGATTTAGTGAATTTTAAATGTAAGCAAAAAAAAGAAGCAAATTTTACACTTTTATGGCATTTTTTTTTTTAGATGTTAAAAGCATTGAAGATACTATGGAAAATGATTTTCTAAATAAAAAATACTGATTTAATATTTGAATAAAATGTATAATGGAGATGTGTTTTTAGACTTTCTCTAAAGTTTGAAATATTTTAATATGAATAATTTACTACCAAACTGTTTTATATCAAATGGCTTAAATAAACAAGATATAAAATAAATTTTGACATAAACAAAATCTAAAAAGTCATTCACAAAGCCATAATTTACTATATTGCTTTGTTGTATTTGTAGCGTATTAGGAGTGAGTAGGACCCGTTAAAATCTTCAAAAATAATAGCAAAAAGATCAAGTGCTATACAAAATATTGTATAAACGTCATACACAGCAATTTACATATATATTGTATAACTAAAACATGTATTTATAAGTATCCTGGTTCGTGTATTTTCAGAATTAATTTTTAGAATTAATTTAAAGGTATCTCTAAAATCTTAGGTGACCAAAAATTATAGCCACCAGCCACCCGACAAGACAATAGCCAATCCCGCCAGTACTCAGACCAACAACACCTAAATCTCTACCTGCAACCGCATCTTTCACCCCTTTTACCATATAACCCACCCAACCTAACCTCATACCATGTAATGAAGTGGTAAAAGGCCTAGATGTCTGTCCACTAATTTGGCATGCACCTTGCTGTGCATGGCTAGCTGACCCTTGACCCTTGACCCATACCATGTAGCCCGTCGTCTTTGACTGCAGCCGACAGTCGAAACGCGTCGACATACATAAACCGTTGTTCTAACAACGAAAAAAGAATCTATAGCAAACTGGAAAAAGTCGCAAGGAAAATTATCCAGAGGAAACACTCTATCGTGTTCAACGAAACCTGTCTATCTGAGAGACTGCTGCCCAAGTATACTAATATATATAATATATATATATAGGGGTGTGTTCTCTAATCGGGGTGCGGTCAATTTTCCAGGATAAAAAATCAAACTCTCGTTACCAACGTTTCGGTTTTATTTAAAACTTTTTGTCATAGGCAGAAGTAACAATTTTTTAACTAAGAAAATTCTTACTTCTGCCTATGAAAAAGGTTTTAAATAAAACCGAAACGTTGGCAACGAGAGTTTGATTATTTATCCTGGAAAATCGACCGAACCCCGATTAGAGAACACATCTATTCTATCAAACGGTCGATATATTATTGAATCTGTTGTATATATATATATATATATATCAATGATCAAACCACAATAAGAAATGGGAAAACAAGACTCATCGATAAAAATGGTTTGATCATTGATTGTTATTTCACGTGTTTATGTGAAAGCTTTATATATATATATATAGTTATATATAAAAAGCTTTCACATAAACACGTGAAATAACAATCAATGGTCAAACCACAATAAGAAATGGGAAAACAAGACTAAGATCTTTCAACCGTAACAAGCGGTCTTCGTCAGAGTCAAAAACCCAACTCAGTTGGGTTTTTGACTCTGACGAAGACCGCTTGTTACGGTTGAAAGATCTTAGTCTTGTTTTCCCATTTCTTATTCTGGTTTGATCATTGATAGTTATATATATATATATATATATATATCAACTAATTAGTTGGGTTTTTAACTCTGACGAAGACCGCTTGTTACGGTTGAAAGATCTTAGTCTTGTTTTCCCATTTCTTATTGTGGTTTGATCATTGATTGTTATTTCACGTGTTTATGTGAAATCTTTTTTATATATATATATATATATATATTGAAAACATCAAATGAAATGGAAAACTCGTTATCAAAATTTGATCAGATCGCTATACATTCAATCCTCTATATTTAATAGATGAGTAAATAAAATATATTAAAGTACTGATTAATTTTAAATAAATATTATGTAGACAAATAAATTATAATAATTAATTTAGAATAAGGTATATTCTATAATAGCAGTAAAGGTAGTTTGTTCTTCTTAGCGTGTGGGGATACCTTTACCGAGCCAAGTGGAGATGTTAAAAGTACTGGTTACCCCTCTTCCACCATACAACACTTGTGTATATGGAAAATTATAGCTCCAGAAGGCAAAAGAGTTACATTAGTTGTTAAAGATTTTGATGTGCCAAGAAACTCGTTAACAGCATTTCCATCGTCTTACTCCGTTTTTGTCAGTATCTATTTTACCTATAGAATTATAATAGTTTTTGTTATGTAAGATGCTCTCACAATTTGGATTCTAAGAGTTTTATTTTCAAAATTCTTTTATTATTATTTATGTTATAACTTTTTTCTTCTAATTAATATTTTTTTTTCTTAAAAATATCTACCTATACTTCAAAAAAAAAAAGTTTATCTTGATTGTGTATATACTTCAACTGAGTTGCTGCGTCTACGTCAAAGCCCAAGGCAAAAAAACGTGTCTTGGTAAAAAAAAGCTGTATCTTCGTTTGGTTTAACGTCTGAGGACTGGGTAGTTCTTTGTTTTCTCAGTTTTATATTTCTATGTTGAGATTAGTTCTTAGTTATGATATGGCTACAAATTTCTAAAAAAAAAATACAGGATGTTATACGAATAGAAAAACCCTCTACCCTGTATAGATTTAGGGTACATCCATAGGAACCAAAAAAATTGGATAATTTTGAGAGGATGGGGTAATTAAGGAATTTAGTAATTAAATCAATATTGTTTTTAATATGGTTGGCTGCATTTCTTCCAGTTAATGGGCACAAAGCACTAACTAACTATTTGGACAACCATAAGAGGCCAAACAAACCGAACTCAGAATTAAACGTTAATTACTAAATTAAAAACTGTCAAAATGAATAAAAATTATAGATTGATTAGTTTTGATGTTAAGTCCCTATTTACCGATGTACAATTGCTTGCAATGGGTAATTGCTTATCCCCACTCATGAATAATTAATGAAAAATATGGAAATTTTTGAAACTAAAATGTTAAGTTCAATATTGCCTAGTCATGTTAAATCATTTAAATAATCTATGAATAAATATGCTTTTCTAATAAAATTAAATTCATTAGTAACGAAAATCTAGCTCACAATGGAAGAAAAAGTAAATTGTAATTTGCCTTCCTTAGATGTCCTGATGCATAGGTTGCCTAAAGTGTTACGTTATTAATATAGATTATTAAAAACGTATATAGAAAACCTAGTACTGTACTTGTTTCTGTTCATTTTTATTCTTCCCATCCAAGAAAAGGTAAAATTTCTGTTTTTAGAAATATGTTTTTGAGGGCATTAAGAGTGTGTCCCTGAATTCCTTCCTTACTTACTGAATTAATAACATGGAGTGCTCATAGTTTGGTTATTGTTTTTCATAAACAGACTACTGGTTGTGGGGCTTCTATAGTAAATAATCAGAGAAACTCTGTCTCTTTGTTTCTACACTTTATATTGTTATTTATGATATTCTTCATTACCCCTTCATCAGTTTTGTAATGTTCGGAGTATTGATTTTTATAGTAGATTTTATGAATAGTTCCAGATGTTTCTTTACTCATTTTTTTGCGTTCGTTGTCATGCAGATATGCCTTTAGAATATTGTTGAATGAGTAAAGAAACATCTGGAGCTATTCATAAAATCTACTATAGAAATCAATATTCCGAACATTACAAAACTGATGAAGGGGTAATGAAGAATATCATAAATAACAATATAAAGTGTAGAAACAAAGAGACAGAGTTTCTCTGATTATTTACTATAGAAGCCTCACAATCAGCAGTCTGTTTATGAAAAACAATAACCAAACTAAGAGCACTCCACTCAGAGAAACTAATCTAGTGTACGAATATGCTTGTACCTACGGTGACTGTGAAAACCGAAAACTGACAAAATTGACAAGGGACATTATTGTGGCAGGTACTAGAAAAATTAAAAAAGAAAGAGATCAACACAGACTTAAATTATTGAAGCTGTATATATACAAAAAATGAAACCCCATATCAATATTCGGTTAGAAAAGAGCCATAGGAGCCTAAAACTATTTGGAACACAAGGTCAAATAGACCCGGCCCAGGTAAGAACAGCGACCTCTTAGGTTCTCACCCCCAGCTTTGAACAAACAACCTTAATCCCTCTAATTGACTTTACTTTGCTTATATAAAAGGAAAAAGCAATTGAGAATCATTCTCATCCTGAAGACGGCTATATGAAGGAGTTGAAACATGTTGACTCTTAACTGTGTAGGAAGTTTGTTATATAGTTTAGTTAAAACAACTTATTTAGGAAGATGGAGAAACTTATAAAGAAGCAAGTTTCTGTGAATTATGGTTATGTTTTTAATAATATATATATAAATAATATATATATTATAGATATTATAGATATATATATATATTATAAATATATAGAGGCGATACCTCTATATCGCCTTTTCTATTGTTATCCCTTATATACGCATTTCTAGTTGTATCCTGTTAATTTGTTACTTTAAGATTTTATATTATTTATCTGTCTTAGTAATTTATTCTGCCTGAGGATGACCAACGAGGTCGAAAGCTTGTGTTTAAAAAGTAGTGAATAAAAATTTTAGTAGTTATTTGACTATGTTTTTGTCTGAAAATGTCGTGGGGAAATCTACTGTTTGCATTGCCTCTGCAACATAGAAGTGTCATTAGGAAAAAAGAACAGCTACTTAAAAAAGTCGTGAATGCAGAATCTGCATACTCTATATCGCCTTTTCTATTGTTATCCCTTATATATGCATTTCTAGTTGTATCCTGTTATTTTGTTACTTTAAGATTTTATATTATTTATCTGTCTTAGTAATTTATTCTGCCTGAGGATGACCAACGAGGTCGAAAGCTTGTGTTTAAAAAGTAGTGAATAAAAATTTTAGTAGTTATTTGACTATGTTTTAGTCTGAAAATGTCGGGAAATCTACTGTTTGCATTGCCTCTGCAACATAGAAGTGTCATTAGGAAAAAAGAACAGCTACTTAAAAAAGTCGTGAATGCAGAATCTGCTCTGCTTTTCAATAATATATATATATATATATAATTAAAGTTACAGCTAGAGAACACAAGAAAAAGGACGAACACTCACGAATCTCGATTATTTCGGCGTCTTGCCGTCTTCAGGAGAGTAGAAAGAAAGAAAATAAAATAAAAGGAGAAAGAATGAAGGAACGGAGACGTAAATGCGTCCACTGGCCGATGTAAACTCATATATATATATATATATATATATATATAGATATATATATATATATATATAATATATATATATATATATACACTTTAACAAAGAGAAAAGAACACAGAAAGATACTACAGAACTCACTTCGATATTTTGACATCAGTCGTCATCGGGAAGAAGTGCGAAGTACTCGCAGTGCTGCCCCCCAACGGAGGAGAGGAAAAATAGAAATCCCTCCAATATTTATTTATAAAACAAGATAAAAAGTATATAAAATACGAAATAATAATGAAGACAATAAATAATATATATAAAAAAAAAATTAACGGTACAGGTTAAGACGAGGAGGAGAACGAGTCCCATGGAGGCATATGAATGCCTCCTTGGGTCTCGTTCTCCTCCTGGTCTTAACCTGTACCGTTAATTTTTTTTTTATATATATTATTTATTGTCTTCATTATTATTTCGTATTTTATATACTTTTTATCTTGTTTTATAAATAAATATTGGAGGGATTTCTATTTTTCCTCTCCTCCGTTGGGGGGCAGCATTGCGGTGGTTCCACAAGTTACTCTGGAGGCCAGTAGCAGTTTGCTTCTCAACGCGAGTACTTCGAACTTCTTCCCGATGACGACGGATGTCGAAATATCGAAGTGAGTTCTGTAGTGTCTTTCTGTGTTCTTTTCTCTGTGTTAAAGTGTTTATTGTCCACACGGACCTTTCATTTTATTCGAAGTATATATATATATAAAAGTTGGGAGCAGTCCTTCTTCAATGCATGCTTTTAAAAACTGGATGTCTGTTTCCACTTGGTTCAATTTCGTCTTATATTTTTCCAAATTACGACATTTTTTCTTTAATTCAGAACTCAACTTAGAAATTAAATCACCATAATTTTTTAATGTATTATTGGACATGTTTCGGTGTTACATGTGTTTTAATTGTGTTTTTTTGCTGAAGATGGTGGATGTAACACCGAAACATATCCAATAATACATTAAAAAATTATGGTGATTTATTTTTAAGTTGAGTTCTGAATTAAAGAAAAAATTATTATATATATATATATATATATATATATGTATATAATATACATATTACATATACATATTATTATATATATAATTATATATACATATAATACGGCCAGTACTAGAGATGATTGTACTAGGTAAATATTCATTTTCCTGCTTTAACTTTTATTGTAAAATTGAAAACGTTATATATTAAACCAAAAATTTCTAATAATTTATTTTAATTACATGTAATTAATTATAATCATCGCAACTAACTGAAATCATTTAAAATGTTCCCAGTTGTTGTTGTTGTTTTTAGCTATAATATTCAGTAATGTAGGATTTTGTTCATTATATTTTCTAATACTTTGAGAACTTGGTAGCTATTTGAATAAAAATTGATTTTTCTTACTTTTGTTATACCTATGAAACTTGATGTGAACAGAAACATCTATGTTGCCTTATGTGGCTTATTCATCTTAGTGTTTCGTTGAGTTACCCATCGAGCTCACCTTATACCGGCCATGTATATCCTCACCATTTTGCATTACCAGCAAACATACAGATACTGCAATCCATTAAATTAATTTTGAATCATATGAGTAAATTGTATATCTATAAATTATCCAAATTTGTTCACAGTTCTATAATGATTTTGGAATGTCTAATCATATTGCTAATATAAGTGGTGTAGTAAGACCTGGAACAGAAATAGAATCTACCAGCAATCAAATGCTTATATTCTACAATGCAATGGTCAAATCAGAACATCGAGGTTTTTATGGAACGTACTTTACAAATAGAAGTACTGGTAAGTAAATTTATAAGTTCAACCAATTTTTGTAAAATTAAAGTAATCTGCATTTTGTAGTGCATTTACAATGCAATGTCGGTTGATTATTTTACTAGAGTGAGTAATTTTTACACTTTAATATAAATTTTAGATGCCATATAAATATACAATATAAAGTAAACCATACTCCTCCGAAGTAAATATACAAGGAGAGAGTTTAGATTCATCTTCCTTGTATAATTCGTCTGGGGACTCAACGAACGCCGTGTTTGAAGGCAACGGTCGTCTGTTTAGTCCCTCTCAATCTCCTCATAAACTGAAACGCTTTTGGGATATTGTCTGTTGCTTCGAGTATTTTATTGACGATCTCATCCCTCATAACTTGAAATCTGTTTATTTTTTTAATAAGTTTATTTACTATAATTTTGATGATGGTAGTCTATACCTATTCCAAAGCTTACGAACCATAGTTCTATACAAAATAATATTAGTTATTTGTTTATCTTGTGGCTTTTCCCACCCTGTTTTGTTTTTATCAGCTTGCGATTTTTTAAGGACCTCTTAAATAGAGTTAGTTATGTTTTGAACCTTTTTGTCTCTTTCTGTCCGTGTGTTAACCTCTGTTGGGTAAGTCATATAGCTAAGTGTCCTTTTAAACCGCACCCAATCTGTAACGATGGGTTTGGTAGAGGGACATTTCACTACAGAGCCTGTAAATTCACTGAGGACTAAATAGTGATCGGGAGAGAGCTCATGGATCGTTTCCAGCCTCACAGATGGAGCCTTGGAGTTGGCAATGGCTAAGCCAATGGTGCTAGCAGTCCTGGCTGCTATGTGCGTGAGGACTGCTGGATAGTAGATGTTTAGGCCAATCCTGTTACAGGCACTTCCACCTTCCTATCCCTCCACATTTTGTGTTGCGCGTTGAAATTCCCTCCCACGATCGTGCGGGTTGATGTCACCACAAACTTCTTCAGAGTTTTGTGGGCTATGATTGTTTTCGGTGTGTTATACACCAATACCAACCTTAATGGTTTTCCATTATGTCAGACCTGTATTGTAGTGTTTTTTAGCTTGATCTCTAGGTTTCCTAGTAGTGTTGCGTAAGGTATGTCTAATTTGATGGCTATAAGAGTTAAGAGTTCTTCCACGATTTTGTTCTGCCATTCGTGGGTAAAACTTTCTATCAGTTCTGCTGATTGAGTAGGTTCTGCTGATAACCAAGCAGAATGAACTTGTGTTGTGGTGCTAAGTGAGTTTTACTCATCAGCAATATGTTAATGAAGTGAAAGTTGAGGAACTCCAAGAGCTCATTGAATGAATATTAGTAAACACTGGGCAACTTCAGATTAGTAGTAAATGGTTGCAATTCAATAGTAATAATAATAATAAACCATATATTTCCAAAACTCTGTTGTTTGCGTTTAAATATTTGCACACGCTCAAAACTGAATAAAATATTAGGAATTTAGAGAGAATCGAACCGACGCCCTTGGCATTGGAGGTCCAGCGAGCTACCGTCTACGCCACACGGACTGTTGTACAATAAGCTTCCAAACCTGATATAAATAACCTCGAAAGATTAATTAATAGTTTTTCGGCATAAATTATATAATGATTTAATTATATTCAATTTAGAAAGTCGAAATTTCATTAATAATCGACGAGAATATCAAATAGTTATTTAATATATCAACAAATGATATTTTTTATAGTTAACAGAAGTTTAAGAAATGATCAAATTAATATAAGTAAAATATTATGTCCACAATGAAAAACACTGTCATAATGCCTATATTTTCTTCTTTGATATATCTATTTCAACAAAAATGGTAAGATTGGGCTCCCGATGCAATGGAAGGTACAGAAAAGTTCTTAATAGAACTAATGCTCTCTAATTAAGGAGTTCAGGACTAATTCCATTGGGTGTAGCATCTCATGAATTGACAACTTCTTCAAGTTGTCAAGAGAGGAACTGATGCTGATATTTATAATGCTTAAATCAGTCTTACTTGTGGCGTAAATTCACTAAATTCTATTTAACTAGCAATATGAGAGTTCAAGAAGAAGATTGGGAATACTCTAAATTTATGATAAATATTGGTGAAAACAGAGTTGAAAAGAATGAAAATAAAGAGATTATTACTGCCCGAAGACATGTTTATCCGTGCACATAATGTTGTATAGTGTATTGCATACATTTACTCTTCATTCGCCAACCCAGAAATATTGTTCACAGAAAATTCTATATTGTGTTCCATTTAGATACACAGTGAAATTATTCATAGGTTCTTTGAATAATTGCCTGGAGAACTTAAAAAATATCTGTCATATAACTCGGTTTGTGTAGGAACAGAACCTACACATTATCCTCAAGAATTTATTGACTCACTTGAGTTATCCGGATTGCTCCAACATAAGCTAGAACTCAAAAAGGAAGCTCCTGTCTTGTGTATGTATGAGAAACATGATCCAAAGCGCTTATGTAATGGAACAGGACCAATAACTGAGGAGCTTTATGATAATGTCATTGTTTATAAAATTATCGCATCACGGTGTCAAGGGGAAATAGTTTTAATTCCAAGATTGAAAATTGTTTTATCTGAAGAGAGCAACATTTATTTTTTAAGGATTCAGTTTCCAATTCAGTTAGAATTTGCCATGACTATTCATAAGTCTCAAGGAGAAACTATAAAGAAAGTTTTAGTTCATTTATGTAAAACAGCATTTCAACATGGCCTATTACATGTTGCTCTAGTAGGATCAAACAAAAAGAAAACAAAGTTTTTTTAGAAATTTAAAATTGTGCAAAAAATGTAAAAAAAATAACTGTCTTAAAAATATGTTCATTATTAGAAATGAATGAATTTAGAGTTTATCTGCATTTATGTTGTACACGATTGCATTAAAAATGAAGGTGGTTAGGTGACCCAACGGGTCACCGGAATCTAGTAATAATAATAATATTGCTGTATCTGATAGTTCATTCAAGTTAATGATGGTATCAAACTAAATTTTTCGTGTTCATATTTCATGTTTTAACAGAGAACATATTAGGAATGGATACAAACTCTTACTTCAATATCCCAACAAACTGAACAGTTTGATGATCAAATTATCATTCAATTTGAGAAATTATAATATTTTTAAAACTAGTAGTTCTCTATAAGAAAAGAAGTTGTGATAGCTTTGAAAATATTTATGAATTGACAACAAAGTAAAACAGAGAACTTTGAATGTGATGTTAAAAAGATGATAATGACAGTTATACGATTAGAGATCCTGGTTATAGTACTATGGGGTATTTCGTTTTAATTCAGAAAAGTTAGTTAAATATCCAGAGCTATCACATTTTTCAAAGTTATGTTTTTTAAAATATTAATTATATGTTATGTATTATATTGTTATAGTTTGTGGTGGCACTTTGTCTGGCACTAATGGTACACTTGATATCCCATTGAACTGGCTTAATTCATTATATTGTGAATGGTTCTATAATGCTAAAATTGAAAATACCACATTTACTATTAAAATTACGGGCATTGTAGACTCGGAATCCAATGGTGAATGCTTTTATAAAAATAACAAAATTAAAATCATTAATGGTAAGTTTAGCTTTATTATTAACTCATCATAAATTTATTAAATAAAATTAGTAAAACCAAATTCACTTACAAATATTTTTAAAACTGTTGAGTAAAAGATGTAAAGATTTTTTCTTTAATTCAAGAATGATGTATCTATTTTGCTGAAACTCACTGTGCTTGCAACAGTATTCTAATGAAATGCTTAGTGTTATATCTTTTAATGTTTGTTAAAAATGACTCATATAAAAATAATATTCAGTATATTTGCACAGGTAATAGCTTTATTTATGGTTAAGAAACGTAGTAACAATGTATTATTTCCATGTTTGTTAAATAAGAAATATTTTCTAGATGAACTTTTGCTTGATCGGTACTGTCAAGTTGCTACAAAAACCAATCCTTATATTCTCTCCAGTCCTGGAATCAACATAGAAATACAAGTTTGTTTTTGTTTTGTTTTCTTAAGTATTCATATTTTACTATTAAATGCAATTATAAATTAAACTGTCCTGCGCATTTACAATTTAAATGACATTTTAAATTGTGAGTCCTAAAAGTTTTCCAGATTCAAATTAATTTAAAGAAGAGATATTTGACGAGTACTTGTCACCATACAGACGCCGAAACCGACTACTTATCTGAAGGATAACGTGTAAAAGATTTGTGGGACCTTCCTCATGGAAAAAAACTAAGAGAAATGGACTCTGTATCTCCAATACCATCAGTCAACTATCAATAAACAGCCGCTATGAGCTCCGGTTTATTATTTACATTTAAATTACCTCCAAAAGAAATCTCAAGAAATACTAATTCTGTTTACTAAACTGACCGTATTATTCATTATAAATTTCAATTTAAGATATATCAGGTGAATGTCGGATTCCAAACTAAATTGTGCCAATGAATTCATGATAAAGGAAACAAATTAAAATGATTTTGACTTACATGGTAAAATGTAGAAAACCAAAATTTTCTTTTGGTAAAAACAATAATTCATTATCTGAAACATCAACTGGTTTATGGTAGTAACTTCATTTTATAATAGTAGAAATGTCATTGTTCTACAAGCGTTTTTATAAAAACATTTTAAAAATGCCCCCATTGAATATTTCGTTTTTCTGCTTTTAATTTAGATATTTTATTGTGCATTTCTTATTTTGACGAAAAACAATTATTTTGAAATTATATCAAGTAGGATATATTTAATATTTTCATGATTAAATTTTTGTGAATATTTTGTGAAATAATATAATAACATTAATTTTACTTTAGGTATCAAATTAAGCAGCCCATAACTAATAAAAAAACTTGTTCTATTATTATTCGTTAAGTGTCCAAAAAAGTATATAAAATTTATAGTTTATTTGTCGTGAACATTAATTATTGACTAAGTTGTTTAAAAGGGACCCTCCCAGGCTATTTTACTTTAAACAGTATTATTATTTTAATAAAATAGACTGCTACATAAATTTACTTTGTAGTAATCTTTATTTATTTGTTGTAATTATATGTTTTTTGTGCAGTTGAATAGAAATATTAATGCCATGTCAAAGAAATCCGCTTTTAATTCTACGGTGGTATGGAAAGTGGACAATTGTGGAGGAATAATCAAGAATGCTGTAAAAGGTTCTATTCTGTCCCCAAATTTTCCAGAATCATTCCCCTTGGGTACAGATTGTGCTTGGTTCATAAGTAGTGTCCCAGGAAATGTAATTAAGGTAATATATTTTAATATAATCAAGTATTTTAGTTCACAGCGTTTATTTTTTACATAATTTTATAATCAATTATGTCATTTTTGTAATTCGATTAACATCGATTTAGAATCTTTTTTTTTTATATTAAAATTATTTAGCACTAAGAAACATCTATCCCAACGATTAATTCTATATAGTTTTATGAGTTAAAACACCTTCTACAATAGCTTTTTTTATAGTAAAAGTATATTCACCGTTTACCTTTACTTTTCATTGGTTTTAATGCATTCTATTAAAAAAATTTAACTTTGTTCTAATAAATATAGTGAATAACTGTCTCTGTATTCTAATAAAATAATAAAGTATTATAGAATTGAAGACAGTGTATAATAAAAAGCTTATATTCTATTTGTTTTACAGCTACATTTCGAATCATTTGAATTAGGCTCAGACTGCAGTCAGGATTACCTGTCTATTCATAACGGCTTGTCTGCTATGGATCCTTTAATTTTTAAAAAATGTGGCTCTATAGTACCAGGGGATATTATAAGTCAAAACGCAGATCTATGGCTACAGTTTCATTCAACCAATCCGTCTCCATCAAAAGGTTTTAACATCTCCTATGAGACGATCATGGAAGGTAATATGCCTGTTTATCTTTTCTTCAAATCTTTTAGTTCATTTTATGACAATTTGTTTCACTCTAGCTGACTAAATTTAGGTTCATAATAGTTCGTCAAAATGTTAAGCTAACTCATTTTTTTTATTACATTTACTCTTTTTACTTTACTATAAGTAAAGTATAGTGATCGTGAAAAAGTTTGATCTCGAGATTTTGACGGAATTATATGTTTTGAGGTCCCAAAAGACGTTTTACGAAGTTTATTCGATGATGTCTGTGTGTGTGGGTGGGTGGGTGAGTATATTAGCACTGCTTCTTACCACGCTACGGTCCAGAATCTTTGATGGATCAACTTGATATTTTACTCAAAAATGGACTTGTGATTGTTTGGGAAGAATTATGCATGACGGGAAAGTCCCTTTTTTTGCCAAAAAACCGGTTTTTAGAAAACATTTTTTTCTCCTAAACTGCTAACTCTAGAGTTTTGAAATTTTGGCATTATCTTTGAGGTTACAAATGGAATAAACGAAAAATACCATATATTCAGAATTTTAAAACAACGGGAAATATTTTTTTTTCTGTAAAATGTAAAACGTTTGACTTATAATTCAATCTCTAAGCTTGTGAGAGCGATACAAATGAAACTATGCCTACAAAAAGAACATTATGTGGAGAATGAGTTGTGATAATTTTTTTCAAAATTACAATCACCACAGGGGCGTTACAGAACGATTTCCGTTTTCAGAAAACGTTTTATTGACGCTAAACGGCTCATTAAAAAATCATGAAAATTTAACCACAAATGGAACAAGAAACAAATAATAAATGAAATAAAGAATATATAAAAAAAAAGTCATAAAATTTCAATCAGGGAAAAAGCAATAAAGCTATAAAAACTGTTTGTTTATAGTAGACTAAGGGATCAAATGCTATACCTGTCGAATTTTCGATATTTTTTTACATTGTTTACATTGACTTAGAAATTTTTTGAGCGAAGACATAAGATAAAATTTATGTCTATAATGGAAAAAAAATTAAATAAAAATATAAGTTAATATATTTTATGTATTAATATATATAATATAATTTTATTTATTAATAATATATATAATATCATATATTAATATATGTTAATATATTAATATATTATAATGTTAAATATAAGTATAATGGAAATATAAGAAATAATACAATCATTCAAAACATAAACATTTCATAAAATAATTTTGATTTTAATGAAATAAAAATAATAGCGAAAGAAATGGATGAACAGAGAAGGAAAACTCTGGAAATGTTATATATTAGAAAGGACCAGTCATCCATTAATTATAGAAGTGACATTTCAAATTTAAATAGTATTTATTCGGGTGTGTTAAGTTAAACATTGTTGATAGATGAAAAATTGTGTTAGTGTCTTTTTGGTTGTCTGGTGGAATTTGGTTACTTTGCTTGGTTATTTCAGTTCAGTGTCGCGTGTTCATTCAGACTACAGTTGTTGTTAAAAATCCACATACTATTTTTCTTTGTAAAATAATTTGTAATGTAATACTTAGTTTTTCTGTTTCAAAATTTATACTTCTGTAACTTTTCTCACTAACCAATAGTCAAAATTTCTATTATAATTTCTTAATTGTAACTAATTGCACTTTTATGTATGTTTGATTTTTGAATGATTGTATTATTTCTTATATTTCCTCTGTTTTTGTAGGCCTATGAAAAAGGTTTTATATAAAGACCGAAACGTTGGCAATGAGAGTTTAATTTGAACCTGAAGAACTGACCGAGTCCCGATAAACTATAGTTTTGTTTCTATTCACTGTCGAACTTTTATCAATATATATATATATATAAATATTTCACATAAACACGTGAAATAACATCAATGAAAAACCACAATATGAAATGGGAAAATAAAACTAAGATCTTTCAACCGTAACAAGCGGTCTTCGTCAGAGTTAAAAACCCAACTCTTTTTGACCAGGGTTTTTGACTCTGATGAAGACCGCTTGTTACGGTTGAAAGATCTTAATCTTGTTTTCACATTTCATTTTGTTGTTTGATCATATATATATGTATATATATATATATGTATATATATATATGTATATATATATATATATGTATATATATATATATATTTATATGATGAAATCTCTTTTTCCATATATATTATTGATTTTGCCTAATATGTCACTTAGCGAGATACATTTTTAGTTGAACTTTGTTAACTCAAAGTTAGTTCGTAATATCAAATCTCTCAGTTTGAAGATTGTGAATGCCCAGACTACGCTTTACTTTAACGATATATGTCTAAAAAAAGATCTGCTACCTATTTATTACTATACATATAATACACTATATATATATATATATATATATATATATATATAAAAAACACGATTTCACAGTAAACACGAGAAAAGAAATCAGCGTCCAAACCACAGTAAGAAATCAGAAAAACGACTGAGATCTTACAACCGTATCAAGCGGTCTTCGTCAGAGTTAAAACTCAACTAGTTGAGTCAGTTGATGTTTGACTCTGACGAAGACCGCTTGTTACGGATAAAAGATATTAGTCTTTTTTCTGATTTATTAATGTAGTTTGGACGTTTATATATTCACGACTAACAAATTGTTTGAAGACTAGAGCAAACCAACTTAAAATATCGGTCTTTTAAGCAGAGGCTGCTGTGTAATTTAATGAAATATATATATATATATATATATATATGCAGACAAATTACAAACAAACAAACATGTGATGCAAAAAATGAAGATTAAACTACAAGGAAAAAGAAAAAAAATAAAAATATATGCTCCGAGGCCTTTCACTTTGTGTCATGAGAGACCAAACACAGTAAGAAATATTCAATAGTTAATTAATACTTTAATTAATTAAAATTTCATTTTAATAAAATTAAACCGCAGTATTTTAGGTTCAATTTTTTTTCTTCTAATAATTAAGCCTTAACTGGCTTATTGTTCATGTCATACATAATTATATTTGGACTTACTGATCAATATTAAATTTATGTTATCAAAATTTGCAGTATTTCTTTATTTATATTCTAGTACATAATAGTTTTTTTTTCAAATAATTTATTCATTTCAAATATTGAAATTAAATTAAATACTGAAGACATGTAGAAACGAAATTGCTTTAATAACCATCGTATGATCATTTAGCTTCAAATATATTATTTATTGAAGTTTAAAACTAAATGAACAAATATTTATTTTATTTATTCAACTAGAAAAACTATTTATTTATTCGACATTTCAAATGAACTTTATATGCTTAATTAGTCATTAATATATACTTTTGTTTTTCATTTAAGGATGTGGTGGGACTCTACATGGTTATGAAGGTATGATTGAATCACTGGATTTTCCTTCTATTTATAAAAACAATTTAGAATGTGAATGGGAAATAAAAGGTGATTCAGGAGTTCATATAGGCCTTGTTTTTATTGAACGATTCAATCTAGAAGATTCACCTTCTTGTGAAAATGATTTTGTTCAGGTATATATATATATATATACAAATTTTATTTGAATAGACATAGACATTTCATTTTTTCCCACTAATCTCATACTTTAAAAAAAATTTAAGATTGTCTTAAAGCTGATTGTAGATGCTATACAAAATTTGTTCTTTAAAAATATAGTTTGAATTCAAAATATAATTTTGAAATTAATTATGAAATCATTTGGAGAATTTACACAATAGTCAAAGCTGTTTAATACTCGTATTTCAAGTAACCTACTTGATATTGAAAAAAAAGTAAAAGATCAAATCCATCCTAAGTACAAATACTATTGTTTTCATTCGCTGAATTTTACTTACTCGTATAACTACTAGTTACCGTAGTAACGTATGTAAAATATTCAGTGAATATCTGCTCGTATATTACTACCAATTTGCTAGTGAGAAATTATCAGAAGATTATCACAGTAGTGTATCTTACCCCAATATCCCCAATATTTTGTATCAAAATACCCCAATAGTGTATCTTACTTGCCATTTATTATTTTAAAGGGTTTCTTGTGGACGATATCCAAGAGTGTGTAAGTTTGGATACAAAACCTTCCACTTGGAAAGTAGGGTGGGGCGCTAGGAAAAATGTACAGATGATTTAACTTGATTTGTTTTTTGTAACTGTATGATTTAGCATTCATCAAACTTTTTTTTTCACTTGTCTCTCTCTTTCTGTCTGGTAAATTTGAAGCAAGAATTTTAATCACTAGCACTCTACTCTACACAATGTAGCAAAAGTACCGACTGTTCGATCGGTTTTATTTGTTCACTGACATTTTTATTTTTAAGATCAGCAAAACTGGATATGTTACACACGTACATGTGATATACTAACCAAACAAGGTAAAGTCATGTTTCACAGGAAAACTCTTAGTAACATTGTACAGGTCATTCACAAAATGGCCATACCTTTCTAATTACATGGTATTTCAGTTCAGTTTGTGTAAGATACCAGCAACTGAGAGGCTCAGTAACCTAAGGTGTCTTCCGTATTCTTAAGGTTTATAGAACCAGGGACGATAGTTTTAATTCTAGAATATATGTAGTAATTGCGCACTATGGCTTTGTTAAGAATGTCTAGATGGTTTTAAGCAGTTGTCATATTTAATATCAGACTGATGTCTTCTATGGAAAATAGAATAACATAATTGAAAAATGATCACTAGACTACGTAATACAAGAGGGTGAGAACGTCCCTGGTCAAAGGTCATGCATTTGTTCACTTAGCGCTTTTACGATCGAAGTTTCATTCTAGTTCAATCAAAATCAAGTATACTTATTGCCAATTACTAAACATAAAAGAAAGCAAGGTATT
The DNA here is from genome assembly GCA_026182355.1 of Hermatobates lingyangjiaoensis. Taxonomy (NCBI): domain Eukaryota; kingdom Metazoa; phylum Arthropoda; class Insecta; order Hemiptera; family Hermatobatidae; genus Hermatobates; species Hermatobates lingyangjiaoensis. The sequence continues at coordinate 1,432,221 of JAPFBL010000030.1, read as the reverse complement.
AGTCACTAACTTATGTGAGTCAAATCTCCTGGTACTAAAGTACCTCTACTTCTACAAATAGGGAAGGGTCAGTTTTTGGCAACATTTTTTGAACACTATTATTCAGCTTTTCTTGAGCCTTAATCCGGAGAGTAACGAACGATTAATAGCTTTTCTTATCAGGGGGAAAGTATTCTCTTTCATAATTTAATCAAAGGTATTAAAAAAATTTTCTTTGGGCAAATATGATGTTTATTAATAGGAAAGTTGAGTGTAGGTTACTTCAGATTTTTTTACTGAAAATGAACTGAAGATTTAGACAAAAATCTCTTACTTGAATGTAGTTTACTTCGTGTAACTGGGTGGGCGTCTATCAATAATGTTTGAACATTAGCATCTCCAACGATTTGACAAATACTAACAATATATTTTTGGTAATATTGAGAGATGGGAAAGGTTCTTTATCGTACTTTATGTGAAAAAGTGTGATAATTTTATCCTCTCTTTTGGTTATTCCACAACCTTAGAAGTTCGCATTAACAAAAATTGAAGAGTTTGAATATATGAGGCAAAGGAAATGTTATACGAAAAAGGACAGCTATTAAGTTTTATCTGTAGTCACTTTTAAGAGTGTGCTAATAAGACTATCTTTCATCGATCCATAGGAATTCTATCCGTTCTTATTTGATACTTTAATTTTAACGAATTACAACTCACTTGGAATGTAGATTTGATTGTCAAAAATACAGAAATAATCGAAGCAATGTGCCAGTGTTTTAAACAAAAAAACCGTCAATTTAATTATTATTATTTTTAACCTGGGTACAAGGTAGGAGTGGATTGTTATAAAGAGAAGTCCCTTCACAAAGAGAAAAAAACAAATAAAATAAAATTAATTTTAAAAGTTTAATTATACAAAAGAAAAGATAAAAAAAAGTGGTGAAACAACCCAAGGAAATATAAATAATTTTCAATAAAATTTGATAGCTTATATATCTGTGATTTTGTATGTTTAAATAACTTTAATTTCTTTTATTATAGATATTTGAATTTTCAAATGGAAGCTGGGTTGATATCAGCGGAAAACTTTGTGGCCGTGAGTTTCCTGAAGTTGTAAACAGTACAACCAACATTGTTAAAGTACTTTTCAGGACTAATGACAAAGTAGCAGGAGATGGATTTAAGGTGACATATCTTGTTAATGTCTTATGAACAGCATTAGTCTTATACTTAACGAAATGTTTATAAATCTTTAATAATTGGTAACTTTAGAAGATATGCATGGGTTTGTAAAATGCAAAATCCTTTCAACCTTTAAGCAAGGAAAATTTTTGTGCAAGAAGAATCAACGCCATTTTTGTTTTGATATTTCTATATTTATTATTTCATTAGAAACAATCATTTATTTATTAGATATTTGTTTTATGATTGAATCAGTTTCAAATTTAAGAATATATATTTTTTTCTCTAATGTAAATTTGTATCAGTAGTTCAAAGTATCAATTATGATTAAAACAAATAAATTAATCCAAGTTCTTAGGATTAACTTTAAAGGAATAAAAATGAAGTTTTCAAATAATCATTTCAAAATGTCACGAAATATTTTAAATTTCTCATTAAAAGTCATTATCAAGATTTTCCAAAGGACGTTACAATTTATTTCTGATTATGAAAAGCAAAGAAGTTACTGGTTTAAACCAGTTTATGTGATTATGAAAACATAATTCACAACCAGGTGATTTTTTAATTATTATTTAATGTTTGATTATAATCGTTAGCTCTGCAAATTATTTTAATAAACGTGTAGGTTAATTGATATCTGTTAATGTATTCATGTATTTGATGTTTGAATTTCTATCTGTAAGTGAAATAGAAAACAAAATAGAATATATTAAAATATTCTCGAACTTTTAGTAATAGTAGTAATATCAATATAATTATTAAAAAAATGAAAAGGCTGTTCAGCTAGTCTTCAGAAAACTAAATTATAGAGAACAAAACGTTTATCAAAACCAATTTTTTGAACGCGGGAAGAGAAGTGATGGATGAATGAGAAGGTATTTTAGCCTTTCCCTTGGCGTAAGTCTAATCTCACTATCACACCCATCTACTTCTCTTCTTTTGATCGTCTCTCTCTTCAAAATACTGGCCTCAGTCAGAATTTTGTTCTTCTCTTTGTAGTCATAAAGAAATAATCATCTGATTAACTCAACCAGAAAGGAAGTTCTTTCTTGCGGGTCATATTGAGTACAATTTTATGGTAATTAATTCATTTGTTATATATTATAACGGAATTTATGGCAAAGTTCTTCTTTTTAGATTCCATGATAGAGAAAAATTAATATTGTCCGTTCAAATGAAAAGTAGAGCCAATAGTCTATAGTCTAACAGACAAGAAGAACGATAGCTGAAAAAATGAAACTAATTGTGATTAATTTACTAACTCTAACAACTAAAGCTTTTAATACTTTAAAGCTGCATAAATGTACACTTTTTTCAATATTGAATTATTGAAGTTAGTTATTAATTTATGATAAGTCCTATTATTGGAGTTGATCAAAATGAATAAATCAGTTTTTATTCATAAATACTGACTGAGTGTTTTATTAAATTAGTAAATTGTATTTAAAAGACATCCTTTAAAAGCTTGCTGCCACAACTCATCCTATTTTAAAGAATATTTCAACAACTCTTACTAGTGAAATGATTTAACTAAATTAAAAGTGAATTATAAAACTATATCTTGGCTACTGTGAATCCATAATTATGCACTCTTACAGCTTACCTGGCATTTTAACTGCGGAGGAACAATATATGCTGATAAAAATGGGGAGTTGTACTCACCAGGCTATCCGGGAATGTATGTCGGACCGTTAAATTGTAATTACACTGTAATAGCAAGGAAAAAAATTCTTGAAGTTACTTTTAAAACATTTCAACTGGAAGGAGGTAATATTGAATGATATAATTTAATTTTTGCATATACATATTTATTCATTGAAAGTTTAACTATATCTTAATATAAATCTGTAAACTTCATTATAAAAGGAAGTATTAGAAGATGAAAAATTAAGGAAATCAAGAAAAATGTTTGAACCAAAGTTCTTGAAATATAATATCTTCTCATACATATATAAATTTAACTTTATACAAACGAGCTGTAGGATTCAGTTTCAATTGACAATAGGAAGGCCACTTAACGATTAGTGGTATACGGTATATCCTGTATATCTTAGAGCTGAAGAATGAGAATGAATTAGTTTTCTTGAAGTGGCATTTGAATGAGAATCTTCCATCAAATTGACATTGGATGTCACTCTTGTCAATGAAATTAACTTCCCAGAAGTGATGATAGATGACTAGTAAGTGTACTGAGAACACTTACAAAAAACACAAGAACTATTAAACACCAAAGCATTATAAACATTTAAGAATAGTGGACCTGTTCTAATGAACCCAGATAGGTCCAGTTAGGGGAGGCAGGTGAGGCTCCCCTCACCAAGATTTAACAATCTTGGAAAGGAAAAAATGTAAAATGACTAAAATAGTGAAATGGTAATAATACTTAAACTTAGTTAAATGGTTATATTTATCCAATGAATTGCACTGTTAAGATATTTTTCAGTTCACTTTACCAGTTATAGATTTATTTTATTCAAAATCTCTTGATATTCACATTTACTGTTCTGATACTTAAAAGAAATGTGCGGTGAGGCTATCCTTCTCGATAGATTGCGCAGTGACTGGTAACGGTGCTGGAATGTTCTGCAGTGATACTGCATTTCTGTCTCTCTATATGTCGCTATTAAAATGTTTAAACACTTTTGCTATATTAACTAAATTTACAATTTCCAGTGTTTTTTATTATTACTGGTATGTGTGTTACTCACAAAGTGAGGCACGCAGTTCTCCTGCGTCATGAAGGAGCACTTGTGACTACAGGATTTAAATCTGACTATGATGAAGTCAGTGCCTTACCTACCATGAATCTCACTGCACTTCTCTGATTGAACCAAACAGGCACCCAGTAGCTATGACTCTCACTGATAACATCCTGAAACAGAACATTAACGCACAATACTGCCTGACTTGTTATTGAAAAGCTTCAACAATCTCACTGTGCAGCCTATTTAATATTCATTTATGGCCTCTCCTCATTTATTATTAAAACACCCATAAATTGTAAACAATAGTAATAATTTTCGTTACCACTGATGTATGTTCAATTTACTGACAACTGCCTGGTTAGTAGATAGATCAGGCAGGTTCACTTGTGAACCTTTTCTCAACAGTCTAGGGGTTCCTACTTCAAGTAGTATTGTAAGCCGTCGAAATAGAGAAACCGCAGTCAATGTAGAGAAGCCAATGTATGAGTTCTCTCGGACTTCACAATACCAGGAAGGCATATAGACTCACACACTAGTTAAGCTGCTTTCAGACTCGGATAACAAATAAGAAATATACATCACCTGATTTCTTGGATTAACATTGTTTTAATTATGTTGTTCAAAATTTTGTTGTTTGCCTTGTATTCTTTGGTGAATTGATTTTTATAGAATAAATTCAGTTGTAAGATTTGATTTTTTCCCGTCTCAAATGCTTATTATGCACCTCGAAGTAGAAGCCCCTAAACCGTTCAGAACAAGTTTACTATTTAATCTAACCAGCCAGATGTTACTAGATAGAACAAATATTGGTAAAGAATATACTATCGTTTACAATTAATAGAATGATAATATTGTAATTTCTGTTTTTTTGTAATATTAACAATATTACATTTTGAAATAAAAAATAATTAATTTTGAAATATTTATTAATGTTTTTTGTGGTCTGAAAGTATTGTATATTAAATTACATTAATAGCAGCTGTGAATATTATAATCTTCACATCTATATCTTAATATTTACGTAATAAGAATTACCTAAATATTCCACTAGTGAAATAATTTCTATTTTGCCTAAGAAAAAAAAGAACAATGTTTATAACATATGAACATTACTAACATTACTTACATCTTTACTAATGATCGCATTTATGACTTAGTAAAAGCATAATGTACAATATGATTTTGTTAGTGTATTATTTACTCATTTGTTTCTTAGGTAAGTATTTCTGTTGCAGAGACTACTCGTGGATGTCAGTTTGATTATTTATCAATTTATTTTATTACTACCGTGGCAAGATTTAAGAAGTTGGGAACTTACTGTGGAACAACCACCCCTCCTGATTTTATATCCAAGGGAAAATTTCAAATAGTTTTCCATGCTGATAGTAATATCAACAGCCGTGGTTTCCTACTGCAATATACTTTCCCTGGTAACATGTAATCCATAGACTTGTTAGTGGTACAGATATTGTGAAGGCATTATTTGCACAGCAACGAAATTTCATTACTCATAATTCGTCTCCTGTCTCAGTCATATAGGGTTTGCATCCATCCTCAGGTGCCTACTCAAGGTACCGTTGAATGGGAAAGACACGAAAAACCAGTCTTTCCAGCTTTTGAAACCATAAATGTTTAAAACTTTAATTATAATGTATGCTATGGAAGTAAGATTAATAATGAAAAAAAGAGTTTGCTAATATATTAAATTATTTTACTTTTTTTTCAACAGATTTTCTTAATTTTGAATGTTTCTTATTAATTTATTGATATTTATAAAAGAATGAGTAATTTAAATATTACAAATATTTCGCATATTTTTCTGAGAATTAATAACAGATTAATATATAAATTGGAATTTTATAAATAACACAATTATAAAAATAACCGCACTATTAAATTGTCATTAAGTAGATAAATGCAATCAATGTTCTCTTCTAGTTCTCACGTGTTGGTTCTTACAAATGTTCATTTGGCTTATGGTGTTCTGTCCCGGGACAGCCACTGTAACCTAACCTAATCTACAAAATATTCCACAAATATGACATTTTTACAAACGGAAAATTAAAAATGTATACAAAAATTGATTATTTATGACTATATTTCACTTAAATATATTCGTAGCATTTATATTATATGCTGATTATTTTACAATTAATGCTTATTCACAGAATACATTTTAAAAGATAATTTTAACATAGCTTAACAAAATATCACTGCTGAAGATTTTATAGTCAAATAAATATTTACGTTTTTTTTTAATTATAGATTGTGGTGGAAATGTGACGGAGGAATCTATCATATCCTCACCAATATATAATGGACGTTACAAACCAAATATGAATTGCGTTTGGAATATAACTGCTCCAAAAAATCATGTTGTTAAAATTAAGTAAGTAAATACATAAATGTTATAAAGAAAGTAATCTAGCTATCTTGCCTTATTGATTACTATTTTTGCTCATTTAGTTTCTAAATTCATCTTTCCAGAAAAACAGCCTTTCTCCAAACCCTTTGGACTTGTACTTTTTCCTCTATCTGCTTGATATCAGAGTCCTTGTTATTCTAATCCTACTGATAAACAAAGATATAACATTTAAGTTCAAAATATTATTGTATACTATTTTTTTAATTATATTTTAAGGAATAGAATTCAATTATTAAATTGATCAAAATGTAAATTTATTGGCACCGTTAAATGATTACATACACTCTGTAATGATAATTAAACTTGTGGTGCTACTCTAAGTCAGAAGCATCATCCAAGTATGCATCCCAAGTTTGTTACCACGCTACTGTCCAGACTCTTTGATAGATCAAATTGACATTTTACACAAAAATGGGCTCCATAGTATAGAAGTGCTGTATGGTTTAGAAGCAATTATGCATGATGAGAAAGTCACTTTTTTTTGCCAAAAACCTGTTTTTTCACATTTTTTTTCCTCCTAAACTACTAATTCTGAAGTCCTGCAATTTCGGCATTATCCCTGAGGCTATAAAAGCAATAAATGAAAAATATCTTCAAATTTTTAAAACAACAAGAAATTAAAATTGAACATTGATTCTGGACTAATGGTTTAATTGTTAAACTTTTCGTATTTGGTGATATTTATTTACTTTGCTCATATTGCCTTAGAAATTTTTTAAACAAATCTACTAATAGAAAATTGATGTTTAAAGGTTTAATGAAAAAAATGTGAAATGATTTAATGACTTAATATGAGATGTAAGAAGAATAAAACTCTTTCATGTAACAAATCAATGCCAATCAAACATTTAATTTCTGATGCTTTCCACGGTATGATGGATTTGTCTAACAAAATGCTCTTATCAATCTATATGTTGGAGTCTTGAACAAAACTAATATTAGATGAAGACTTTTTTGTGTTTATCTTTACCCTTATTATCTTTGGGTAATATTGAATTAAGAAGAATGGACTCCTTAGTTTTATATTACCAAACAGATACTAATTTTAAGCTGATTCTAAGGTTATTCGATGACACTGATACTTTTTCCTAAATGTTTCTGACATTTTTCAGGATCAGGTCGTTAGTTAAATATGATGACCTGATGACTTCTAAGTTATACAGTATCTCAGACAATGCAAGACCATAGGACCACGATTACAACTCCCTCCCAAGACAGACTGACGTCCCCATCTCCGTCCCCGTCCCCATCCTTGACAATGTTTACTGACCTTAACAAAAACTGCAGGATGAGAATTTAGCAGTTGGGCCTGTGGTCTGGAACTGCTAATTACGACGTGCACTGTTGTGCATGGAAATATTTGTTGGTTGTTGGAGATCCACTGGCTATAGAAACAAAAAACCATTTTCTTCTGCAACAGAGTAGTTCGTAGCTCGTACAACAGTGTTATTACTATTATAGTAATACAGATAATATTATACACATTAATTGTGTCATATACAGAAATAAGCGCATATATTGATAACTGACTCAATCACTATCCATATTACCTCAAGGAATGAAAGACTGATAAAAATCTCCAGTTTAGACATTTATGTTATGTCTAAATGGGACATTATATACCCAAAAGAGTTTAATATTATGTTTACTTATAGTAAGGTTGAGCGTAGGCCACTTCATATTTTTTGAAAATATACACAGCACTTCAAAATTCCCATATTTCGAGTATTAAGTTGCACAGCATTTTTCTCGTTATCATTTTTTATTATGGAAAAAAAGTTACTAAAAAAAGGCTTTGTTCAGTTTACGCTTCATATAGTCAAAAGAAAACTCCTGCTTTCTGAGGTATTGTCAGCTTAGTCAATATTATAACTAGGCATTTGATTCAATCTTGTAATAACTGTAATTAGTATATCTTTTCATTTAAATGCGGCAGTGTAACAAGTTGGACATATCTGTTGTTATACTTTTATGTTAATGTACATATTTATATTAGTTTTATTCCTTTGAATGAAGATAATATATGTATTCATCTCTTCTATAACTTTTTTTGAAAAAAGAATGGTAATAGGTAAAGGAAAAACTGAAATTTTAGCGGTCCTCAATTTTTGTAAGTCTGAAAATTGTGTTCAAAGTTCTTACTCCACAAGCTAAACTCACCATTAGTATCTCACAGTTCACAGAATATTAGAAATGAATTCGTACTCTCAAATATATTATGTTTCTACCATTGACTACAGTGCTTTATTGTTTCTGTAATATTCTATTTTGAAATCAAATAAAGTTTCACTATTTCTAAATGTATTAACTGCAAATATTTCATTAAGTATTATAAATTTCTTTCTAGATTTACAAAACTGGAGCTAAGTGGAAGTCGAAGATGTCTTGCAGATTATGTTCTTGTAATAGACCCAAACATGAATCCAGGAGAACAGTTAATGGGTAGGATTTGTGGACATCAAAGACAGCAGAATCAGCAACATGTTTTCAGAACAACTGCTAACATTGCTTCCATAGTTTTCGTAACTGATGATTACATCAATGATGGTGGTTTCAGTGCTGCAGTTACATTCCTGCAAGGTGAAGATGTTTTATTATGAATAGAAGTTTACACATTTATTTATTCTTAATTAGTTCTGCAAATGATATTATCGTATACTATTTATGATGTTATATATGGTACATAAACATGGATAGTTGACATTGTAAATGATTTATGATTCAAATTTAAATAACATATTAAATTATTGATCTAAAACTAATTATTATCTATTCATTTTTAAGCTTGTGGTAACAAGACAATTTTGACAGAACTTATAAGCCTTTACCCACCCCAAGCAACGGATTACAAATATCTCGATTGTTTATGGCAGTTTGTAGCACCTCCACAACATTATATTTCAGTTAAATTTAAATTACTTGATCTTAGTTGTGACAAAAAATCAGACTCTTCCTGCGACTGCAATTATTTAGAGGTGAGTTATCTCTTATCAGTTATCTATAATAAATATTTCCTTTTTGATAACAGAGATTTTGCATTTAGATTTATGATGGGGAAACAGAAAATAATGAAATTTCCACTCGTTTGTGTGGCAAAGGAAAACAGCCTACGATAACTTCCACTGGTGAATCATTGGCAATTAGATATTTCTCTGATGAAGGTAGCTCTGGGCAAGGTTTTCTTCTTGAAGTGTCACACCACTTGTGTAAGTTAATTATCAATATATAAATAGAATTCATATTATGTTAAATAAAAGTTGTTACACCAATTATTAATTAAATGTGGCAATATACAAAACTTTTTAGTTCATGATTTAACGAATGTTTGACTTACCTTCAAAATCAACATAATATTAATTCTAATGATATCATTAGATTATATTAATTATAATATTATTATATTAGATTATTAAAATTATAATAATATGAGCTAATTATATTAATCATCATGATATTAAAAACTAATCTGATAATCAATCTGCATGTAGTTTTAAAATTTATAACTTTGGTATAATGTTCAATTAAAAACTATCCTATAGAACTGTAAAAATAGTTGTATCAAATCCATTTACCTCCTAATATTGCCCGTCTTGGCATAGGAATGGAGGAATACGGACGACATTGCTTCAAAACCTATCCCATTACCATCCCCACCTCTTACTTTTCATTCATTCATTCTCTTTCATGAATTATCTTACGGCTTCCGTTGGTTAGCGCAGTAACCTACCCATCACCATCCATGCTATCTCCTATTGAATTGGATTAAAGATTGTTTCTGTGTTGTTTCCCCATTTTTACTTTACGAGCTTCAGAAGAGGCACGTTATTATCACCTTAAAGTGCATTCCAATCTTAGCTCAATTTGTGCCGTTAATTTTTCCCTTCTTTCCTTTTTTCATGCTAATTTCGTTGGATTCGTTTTTGTTTTTGACTTTTTTTCATAGTATATGAATTATTTTTTACTTTACTTATTATTTTCTTAATAATTGATTTATTATTTTTTTATTAATATAATTTTTTAGTCGTTTTAGTCATTTCAGTTTTTTTGAGTTGCCAATAATAGAACGATTATTATTGATCTTTTAACGCTGCAAAATAATAGAAAAGTCTATTGGAAGTGAAATAAAGAAAATGAGAAAATAAATATCATTTGACCAACTTATTAGATAGGGGGCTAGGTTAGCTCAGTAGTTAACGTATTCGCCTCTGAACTGGTAGTTCCAGAGTTCGATACCCACATCTGTGTATTAATACATTTATAAAAAAAAATCTGGAGTGGCCTACACTTAACTTTACTATAAGTAAACCTAACATCAAACTTCTTGGGTATATAATATAAAATGTCTCATTTAAGTATAATATATAAACGTCTAAATGGGAGATATTAGTCTTTCATTCCTGGAGGTAGTACAGATAGTGATTGATCGACTTATCAATATATATCCTTATCTTTGTATATCACACTAATCATGCATATAATATCATTAGTATAATTACAGCAGTAATAACATTTCTGAAAAGCGAAATTGTAGATTTCGTGTTAGGAAGTAATCACTTACAGGAGAACATGGCTTTTGTTCCCATAGACAGTGGATCTCTTACATAGTTTATCTGACCTGCTTCCACATTGAAGATTTAAGACAAAGTTTCCCTATTTAAACTTGAAAATATTCCTATTTCGTCTAAAAAATGTCAGCAACATGTAAGAAAAAATGTCATTTTAAAATAATTTTTAATTTAAGATGTAGAATAATTAATTTATTTTTTCAAAGGATGTTTTCAATTTTTAATTATGCTTTACAGTCTTGGTCCTTTATAGAATGAGTATACTGGGAATTTTATGGCATGCTAGTGTTTTTTAAAAAATCACTTTTCTTTCCCTTTGTCAAAAATCATAAAATTCAATTTACCCTAATCGAGTGTTATCTCGCTTTTTCCTGCGTGCTGTATACTGTTATAAGGTTTCTGTAAATGTATATCGTGGAAAAATATATCAGTAATGAGCCAGTTTTGCATACTCAAATTAATTTAAAACCCTTTTTTCAGTATAACTTAAAACTTTTATGGCTGGAAGCTTGAAATTTTTTAAATTAGAGATATGATTTATTAGACTAGAATAGTGAAAAAACTGGTTGTTTGTCAACAACATATAGCTCCTTCTTCAGGAAAGAATCAATTTCTCACACTTCAATATTATCCAAAGATACTATGATTCATAAACACAAAAAAATTTACATCCGATATCAAGTCTTGTTCAAGGGTTCAACATATTAATTGAATAGAGACAAATCCATCATACCATGGAAAGCATGAGAAATTATATCTCTGATTGGCGTTGATTTTTTACATGTAAGAATTTTATTCTTTTACATCTCATATTACGTTATTAAATTTATAGAAAATTTTCTTTAATCCTCTAAACATAAATTTTTTTTCAGTGGATTCACTGAAAAAATGTATAAGTCAATATAGACAATGTAAATAAATGTAAGCAAAAACAAGTATAGCAAATAAGTCATTAGTCCATTGTCAATATTCAGTTTTTATAGCTTTGCTAGACTACCCGTGACCCGTTGGGTCATGCTTAACCTTCCTTTTTAATGCAATCATATTCACGTAAATGCAGATAAACTATAAATGACCCTACTGAGAGCAATATGTAATTGACTATGTTGAAATACTGCTTTACCTAAATGAACTAAAACTTTCAGTAGAGTATCTCCTTGAGAGTTATGAATAGTCATGACAAATGCTCACTTAATTTGAAATTTAATTCTTAAAAAAGAAATGTTGCCCTCTTTAGATAAAACAAATTTCAATCATGGAATTAAATCTAATTTCCCGTGAAACCGTGATGCGATAATTTTACAAACAATTAATTACTTGTTCATTATATAAGCGCGGTAGATCAGCATTTCTCATACACATGACAGGAGCTCCTTTTTTGAATTCTTGCTGATGTTTTGGAAGTGAAATACAAAAAGTCCCCTTAGCGCAGAGAATAGCACCAAGAATTAGAAGTAAATACGTGCAATAAAAAAAACATCGTCTAAACAAAAATACGATTCCAAAAATGGGACTGAGATCTTTCCTAGAAGAAAACTGGTTAGTTTTATTCTATAACAGAAATAGATTTACATCTGGTGTCAGTAATTTTAAATCAATTATGTTGAGAGACTTTATTTTCATCTTCTTTCTTTTTAATGCCGCTATTTGTAAAATCATGTATAACTCACTGTTTTCTTCAATATTTATTTGAATGATCCAGCATAAACTGAAATTAACAGGTATTCTAAGTTTCACCTGTGCGCAACATTCATGGCTTCATCTTTAGTTGACTTATACACACAAAACATCATTTATATCAGGTTTTGGAAGGGTATTATAAGAATGCCCGGAATGCCCCATAGTCCAGAGCGTAGCGCACTGGACTTCTATTGGTTTGAATCCCACAAAATTACCTATATTTTATTATTTATCAGACAATGCACTGTGGCAAGGAAACAAATAAACAAGATCGGTTTAAGAGTTTTATAAGTATAATGATAAATAGATTGCTCTTTGTCGTAATTGAAATTTTATGATTCTTTTTATAATTGTGAATTTTTCGTTCGATTTTTTATTAAGATTTTATTGCTTTTTAATGAGCCTTTTACCGTCAAAAAACAATTTTCTGAAAACTTTGGTTAATGTAATTTTGAACATAATTATCTCAACTCATCCTCCTCATAAAATTCTATTTTTAGGTATAATTTCATTTTGATCTGGCAAATGGCGTGTATCGTTCTTACAAGCTTTCAGATTAAATTATAAGTCAAAATTATTACATTTTGTGTAAAAAAAATATTTTTGTTGCTTTAAAAATATGTGGATATTTTTGTTTATTACTTTTGTAGCCTCAAAGATAATGCCAAAATTTCATGAATCTAGAATTAGTATTTGAGGAGAAAAAAATGTTGTCTAAAAACACTTTTTTGGCAAAAAAAGTGACTTTCTCGTTACGTATATTTGCTTCCAAACAATACAGCACGTCTACAGTATGAGGCCTATTTTTGTGTAAAATATTTTGTTCCATCAAAGATTCTTGACCGTACCATGATCCACCCACCGACATGCACACATATATCATCGAAGAAACGTCATAAAAATACTGTGGGTACCTCAAAACATGTAATTCTATCAACATCTCGAGATCGAATTTTTTCACGATCACTGTACTTTACTGGTAGTAATTTAATTAACAGTATTAATTTCAAACCTTTTCATTTTCTAAACTATATGAGTCTTCTTATAATTTTCCTATTTAATATCTACATTCTTTGCAAGATCACCCTGTAGTAATGCTTACTATTTTATTTCCTTCATTCCACTGTTTCTATGTACAATTATGAAATTCCTACAGTATGTTTTTACATCTTTCAAAAATTATATATATAATTTATTAATATTATTTCTGTGTTAATGAACTGGATTATACAATTTTATTGAAGAAAAGGTAAATGATAGACAATTTGTTTTTATAGACACATAATTTTAGACAATCTTTCACTTTTCATTTATTATCAGTTAATTTATGAATGACATGTTATCATTTTCTCAGCGGTGTGTGGAAAGGTTCTATTCGATGCTAATGATACTGTAACAGAGCTTACATCTCCTGGTTACCCTAATAATTATCCCATAAACATAAACTGTGTTTGGATCATACAATCTCTTGTATCAGTGGATATTAGTTTGCACTTCTTAGATTTCGAACTTGAAAGTTCAGATGATTGTTCTGGAGATCGACTGGAAGTTACAAACATTGAGGTAAGTAGCTTTTAAATTGCAAGTAATAATCTAGGTATACGTGGACAATTTAATTTATTTTTCAAAAATTTTGTAAATCTGAAGAAAATGTAACATCTTAGGTAATGTAGGCCCTTAGGTAACATCTTAAGTAGCTAGTATCGATAGTTCTGACATCAATGATTGTAACGATCAACAACCATTTTGTTTATAATGTTAAAATGAACCATTTGGGTTTTAAAACGATCTAAAACTGAAGAATAAAAAGTAAAATACTGAATTTAAGAAATGTTATTGTCGAAAACTTTAAAAAAAAGCCGCTGTGAAATAAAGTGTAACCTAAAATCACCAACTCAAACCTCCTCTATTCGTAAGATCTTCGTATATGCCTTAATTATTTGAACAGAAACTATTGACACTGTTAAGTTTTTCAGTGTACCGAAACTCTCCGCGGAGCACATAGAGTTCACTGTAAAACATGTCCAATTTCATTTTTTGTTTACATAAGTCTGAAATTGCAATATGTCTACGACCTCACCAAGAAAGCGCAAATTTGAAAGAAGTGAGATAGAATTTTGTTCTTATAACTTAGTAATGTTTAGTACTTTACCATACCGAATGTCCTTGGTGTCGATATATGATATACGTTTATATATATATTTATATAAATTTATATATATATATATATATATACTTTTTCGATGGAAATACGTTCCAAAACGGACAAATATAGTTCAATGTGCATAAAAACATAAAAAAAATAAAAGAACACACTTACAATATCTAATTTTTGGTTTGAACCTTCTTCAAGAGAGATAAGAAAGAGAAACCAAGAGCACTGGTTCAGAGATGGTTAGAGACCAACCCATTTCTGAACCAGCGCCCTTGGTTTCCCTCTTTTATCTCTCTTGAAGATGGTTCAAACCAAAAATTGAAAAAGTGTGTGCTTTTAATTTTATATATTAATCGAATTGGTTAATTTTTATCAGCAGATGCTCTATGTTCTGTGTTTCAGCTAATTAATAGAAGTTGTATGTACCTATTTCCATGTTTCCTTCAATTTAAATTGAAATATATGTTTTAAATAGTTTTTAAAAATTATTGTAATAAACAATCTTATGCCAGTTAAATAAAGATACTTTATCTGATTAAACAACTGGAAGTATGTTTAGTTTTATTTGTTAGCTCTTAAATTTAAATACAGTTGCAATAATAATAATATTTTACCTTGCAGCCTGTTCATCCTTTTATGGCTAACAATAAGGTGGAAGATAAAACTCTTATCTATAAATGGTTGCATCCAAGGAAATTCCTCCTGGTGAGCTTGTTCATTGCTATTAAATAAGTGAATAGATAACGGCAATATTTATTATTTAGATTAAATAAAAGATCTTATCATCATATTCTTTACTTAATTCTATGTATACCTTTAAATAGTTCGAAAAAGTGTTTTTAAAAGATGTAAGTTACCTTTGTTATTATTATCAGTTGTAAGTTATCATAACTACTCATTAGCTACATTATTCCTTAACATAGTTACGAGTATATTGCTCAACACAAAGCTAATTATTGAAAATGTACTATACATTTTAAAAAAATTTGGATTGGGCTAAACTCAATTTTTCTATAAGTAAACATGTTTACCATACCGAATGTCCTTGGTGTCGATATATGGTATACGTTTATATATATATTTATATAAATTTATATATATATATATATATATATACTTTTTCGATGGAAATACGTTTCAAAACGGACAAATATAGTTCAATGTGCATAAAAACATAAAAAAAAAATAAAAGAACACACTTACAATATCTAATTTTCAGTTTGAACCTTCTTCAAGAGAGATAAGAGAGAGAAAACAAGAGCACTGGATATAGTGTCACAAACTCGTTGACAATCAATTTAATTTTGAATTTATTTTAAAGTAGCTATCGTGAAACTCATACACAATATACTTAATGACATCATTTTTATAATGTGATTATATCTATTTTATATTACAAAAAAAATAGAATAATTGTTTCTAAAACACTCTGGCAAGTTAGTACAGGTGGAATTTAATAATTATAATTTTTAGTACAATATTTCCTCTTCTAATATTCTAAATTCGTGAAAATTTTATCAGGTAATGTTTATATTAAATAAAGACTTAATAACACTTTAAAGTTTGTACAATCATCATAGAGCGGGTACAATGAGTACCATTTTGGAATAAAAACGATATTGTGCCTTACCCATGTTTCAAAATTACCGGACTCGTAGTATATATTATATGATCAAACCACAAAATGAAATGGGAAAAAAGGATTAAGATCTTTTAACCGTAACAAGCGGTCTTCGTCAGAGTCAAAACCCAACTGACTCTGAGTTGGGTTTTGACTCTGACGAAGACCGCTTGACTAAAACTTACAGACTTACTGACTCTGAGTTGGGTTTTGACTCAGACGAAGACCGCTTGTTACCGTTGAAAGATCATAGTCTTTTTTTCCTATTTCATATTGTCATTTGACCATTGATTATTATTTCACGTGTGTATGTGAAATTATATATATATATATATATATATATATATGTTAACAGCAGCAAAACGATCCACAAAGGAGAACAAACGTTTCACAATAAACTATAGATACTGAGTAAAGAGACGAACACACTTAACAGTCTATAATTTTCGGAGATCTCTATCTCTTCTCTCCTGATGACGGTTCAACCAAAAATTATAAACTGTAAATGTGTTCATCCCTTTACTCTGTATCTATAGTTTACTGTGAAATGTATATTTATATATATACATTATTTTATATTATTTTATTGTAAAAAAGTCCGCTGGACCGTTTCTTTTAATTGTATTTATATATATATATATATATATATATATATATATATATATATATATATTTTATTGAAAATGATTGCAGTTTCTGCGTTAACGACCTTTTTGTTAACTGATTCTAACCTCCTGGCTATTCTCCTTATTGTTGTAGGTAAACTATAAATCAGGTTCGCCAATGACATTTCCAAGTAAAAGGGACAATATGACACGGACTATACTCGTACATTCGCTAACGGCCAGTCCTTTCCCACTCACACCACCTCTCCCCTCCCCCCGCCCTTCCATCCATCCATACCTTCAGTTGTCAATGGAACTTAGACCTATTAGTATTTGTAACTTTCTTTGTTTAGTTTATTTATTTAGTTGATATTTATTTTGTATTAACCTGAAGATGACATATGAATGTTGACAGCTCGTTTATTAGTGTAAAGTGATTATAGATTTAGATCATGTTTTTAAATTTCTTTCTTAATTTGACCCTTTTACTTGGAAATGTCATTGGCGAACCTGATTTATAGTTTACCTACAACAATAAGGAGAATAGCCAGGAGGTTAGAATCAGTTAACAAAAAGGTCGTTAACGCAGAAACTGCAATCATTTTCAATAAAATATGCTTGAGAGAAGATCTGCTGCCAAAATATACCAATATATATATATTTATATATATATATATATATATATATATATATATTTTATATATATATAAAATATCAATGATCAAACCACAATATGAAATGGGAAAAAATGACTAACATTTTTCAACCGTAACAAGCGGTCTTCGTCAGAGTCAAAAACCCAACTGAAACACTAGATGCAGAAACATCTGTTGAGGGGTTGAGAAGAGTGGGAGGAAATATATATATATTTCTCATTAGGCAATATCATCCAAAATTTTTACGTTATCTACACTTATGGGCTTTTATGATAATATCAATATGATCCATCAAGTAACAGTGTGTCCACAATCTTTTCACGTAAATATTTCACAATTGAATATTTCAATGAACAGTTCTAGTAGAAATAGTAGTAAGGCGTTGTATACCATATGCTCTTGTTATACGTGAAACACGAAAATTGTCGATGTAGAAGAGGTCAGGTTGTTAGGTAGTTTGAGAGAATTTAGAAAGAAAGGGCTGCTAATACTCGTAATTTTGCTAAATAATTTAATGTCTTATCTTAATCCTATCTTCCTGTAAATTCTCCGAACGTTTAGCTATGAAAAGGCTAGCAACTACAACCTCATCTTATCGATTAATAAAGGTTGTACCGTTGTTTTATAGATTGTGGAACTTACAAGAAGAAAGACATGAAACAACTAAACGGCTATTGTTTTTTACTAGCCCTTACATACAGATTCCATAGTTGATTTCCTTTCTGATTTACATTAGTTAACTTAAAGTTATGTTCGCTTAAGAATAATTTTATCCTAAAGAAGTTGGTCTTCTTCAGGATAAAACTATAATTTTCCTTCAAACGAACAGCACTATAATGAGTACGAGAATAGTTTCTGTTCTTTCTAGTCTCTGTATGACTATACGAAACAGGAACTCCCAACCTTTTACTTCATCCAGCCTTTCTTTTACACTAGGTTCATTGATGATATCTCTTTATTTAGCTTCACACTATATAAATGCTAGACATTTTTATCTAAGCAGTGATTACCTTCTTTCTTTCCTCCAGTTTCACTTTATTTTTGTTTATACTTCCTTGTTCTATCTGGAAGACAATGTGTCTCTCAATTGCAGGACATTCCCCATATCTGTTTGTATCAAGTCCACTAATACCCAGTCACATCTTCATTTTAACAGCTGCAATTCTACTCACGTTAAAGAAATTCGTATATCATTTTAATTCCTTAAGCATAAATCGCATAAATCAAAGTAGTAATAGTCCATGGTAACACTACTCCCATGATGACAGACTAGTCCCATTCTTCCTTGTAACTGCATTCTTTACTGGATATATAAAATAAAAACAATCATAGAAGAAATTTTTCTTCTCTTTTCCTCATCCTCATATCTCTTTCATAAAATCTCCCAATTTAGGAAATTTATTTTTTTACAGAACTGCAAGAGCTCCAGTGCAGTTGCTATCCACGCCAATAGTGATGGTCATTCCTTCAATGACTACTTTAAGGAACAGATCATCAAATAAATTAGAACAATTTTTCTTGAACGTTTTCTTCTCTTTATTTCCTCTTCTAACTCTTCCTAGTTGTAAACTGTTTTAAATATCGTTTCGTTTAAAATATATATTATAGTAATTTTTCTGTTATGTGTTTATTGTTTTATGTTTTTTTAAATAAACATTTCACGTTCATTATATTACCGGTTTTAATTTTTGAAATACAAATATGTGAATACACACATACACACACACACACACACACACACACACACACACACATACACACACATACACACACACAATATATATATATATATATATATATATATAAAAAGATTTCACATAAACACGTGAAACAACAATCAATGATCAAACCACAATAAGAAATGGGAAAACAAGACTAAGATCTTTCAACCGTAACAAGCGGTCCTCGTCAGAGTCAAAAACCCAACTGAAGTTGGGTTTTTGTAGTTGTAGTTTTTGTAGTTGGGTTTTTGACTCTGACGAGGACCGCTTGTTACGGTTGAAAGATCTTAGTCTTGTTTTCCCATTTCTTATTGTGGTTTGATCATTGACATATATATATATATATATATATATATAAAAAGATTTCACATAAACACGTGAAACAACAATCAATGATCAAACCACAATAAGAAATGGGAAAACAAGACTAAGATCTTTCAACCGTAACAAGCGCTCTTCGTCAGTTGGGTTTTTGACTCTGACGAAGACCGCTTGTTACGGTTGAAAGATCTTAGTCTTGTTTTCCCATTTCTTATTGTGGTTTGATCATATAATATATATATATAATATAACACACACACACAAAACAAACACACTGAGATTTATAAAGATCTGAGTATAAAAAAAAGAAAAGATCTCTTTGTACAATAACTCTCAGTTGGCCAACAAGAGCTATAAAAGTGAGTTCTGAAAACCATAAGTTACTCAAATAATCTAATAGCCCTATGAGCAACAACTTCTGTTTGATAATGTTACCATGAATGGATGAGTCATGTCTGACTTAACAGTAGGGTTGATTGCATATTGCATAGTAATGAGTGGGTGAGTCTGTCTGTAGGGGTCTCCATGGAAATAATAAAAGGTGAAAGTAAACATGTGTTGCTTACAGTAGGAAAAAAACGTTTTAACTTATAGAATGGTAGTTACTCTACTAGAGTTCCCTGCCATAGATAAATAATCTGTAAGGTTAAATTCAACCTCTGACACATACTCAATTACCAACATTGAGGAAGAAAGTAGCAGGAATGCTAGAGTTATTAAAGCACATCCACCAAAGATTTAAGAAATACTTCCTTCATTTCTGTTATTTTATGCTATCATTCCTACTGTTAAAAAATACAATATTATACTAATATTGTCTAATTAACACTTCTAAAAATCAAATCTTTTTTTTTTCATTTTAAAGGGAACAAGATTTGAACCAATAAAATCAGTTTTTTGTGGAATAAATCATTTCAAGGATTATTACTCATCGACAAGTTCAATAAAGTTACAATTCATCTCTAACGAAAAGGACACAAGAAAGGGATTCAAGCTACAATTCAGTACTGCCAGTAAGTTAATGATTTTACTAGTGTATAGTTTCAATAATCCAGAAAAATTTAGTCATGTGGATACAAAGGTCAAATTGTATTATACATTTATTCTTTTTAAAAGTAAGCCTGTGCTATTGACATTATCTTATATAAAAAAATATTAGTATAAGTATAAAATAATTATAAACAAATTAAATATTGTACACTTAAAATGTCCCAAAATATATATATTTAAAAATATAAGACATTGCTAATATCCATGATTTTTGTTTACTAGAATGCAACAGAAATTACACTGCTCCCCAGGGTCGTATACTGAAATCATTGCTCGGAGAAAATTGCACAGTAATCATTGATGTCGACAAAAATGTAACAGTATCATTATACTTTTCGTTATTCCGTTTAGGATATTCACAATCCTGTACATCACCTATCCTTGAGGTAAATATTTTGAAACGT
Organism: Hermatobates lingyangjiaoensis; assembly: GCA_026182355.1. Classification (NCBI taxonomy): domain Eukaryota; kingdom Metazoa; phylum Arthropoda; class Insecta; order Hemiptera; family Hermatobatidae; genus Hermatobates; species Hermatobates lingyangjiaoensis. The sequence goes on along the minus strand of JAPFBL010000030.1, from coordinate 1,411,152 downwards.
TTAACTGATGCCTATTAGATTGTCAAATAAAATAACTGTTTTAAAATACCTAATAAATACTTGTTTGACGCTTCTTAAATCATTTAATCAATTTTATGGTTCTGAAAGAATATGATTGCTGAGATAATTGGTTTATGATGTGCTCATTCCTTAAAAATTATCTGCTAAAAAAAACAAAATAATATTTTATAGATTTATGATGGAATAAATGAAAATAGTAAGTTATTTGGAACATTTTGCGGTACAGACTTTCCTAAACCTTTATTCTCTTCTGGTCCTGGAATGATGTTGAAATTCATCAATACAAGAAGCAATATTAAGGGAGGTTATGATCTCACATATACAACCACGGATAAAGGTATGAGTGAATATAGTAAATATTTTAAATGCTTGTTATTTTTATATTATTTTTTGAGTCAATTAAACATATATTTCATCCTTTATAATTTGTGTAAAACTTATAAACGTAAAACTACCTGAAGTAAGCATGATATATATTTTACATAATATGTTGGATTTTAAATAGGACAAATTGTCTGAAATACTCCATAGTTGAGAAAATATTAAAACTTAGTGAAGTTTGATAAAAATTTACTGCAAAAAGAAATCCTATTAGATGATGCGATTGTTGGCCATATATGGTCTGAGTGAAATAGGACTGGACTCAAAATGGAGCTCAAAGTAATGTGCTAACATCTAGATTTGTAATTGTCTCAATATCTGAAATACAACTCACTTATGGTGTACAGATTTAACCTAGATTTGTATTACAATATTTTCTACAAACAGGAATAATAATAACTCAAACTTTCTATCGATTTATTGAAATCGAAAAAAGCCCTTGTAAGGTACTATCTTGATATAAACACTTTATGCCTTAGTATATTCAATTTCCTATTGTGCAGTTTAAATAATCCTCTGCTCTAAGGACGTTGTATTATAAGTAATGTTAAAAATAAATTTAAAATAGTTCTCTAGTTACCTCTCACAGTTTCACAATGTTTCTTTTTCTATTGTTCAGAGTGATGAACTGTGAATTTCATATTCTTTCCTGCTGTTGATTCAGTTCTTTTAACAGTTAAAAGTATGATAATAATAAAAGTATACTTTGTATAAGTATCATAATTAACCATAAATTAATAAAATTAATCATAAAACTTAGTTTAATTTAGGCCAACTTTAACAGTTGTTAGATTATCAAACATTTATGATACTAGATGAAATTAATTTAAATTTTATTTAAAAACTAGTAAGGTGCATGATAACATCTCTCCTACCATAACTTCTGATGTGAATTCTGCAACTGAGATTTAGTTAACCTGGACAAATTAGAAAGGTATGTTTTATGCATTGGGATTATTGCGTGCCTACTGAAAAACCATTTAAACGGATCTACATATATCTATTGGCTTTAAAGACATTACTGATGAAATATATACCTAACTTGCAAAAATTATTGATATTTTGTTTATACATAATCTTTGATTCAGGTCCTGGATGTGGAGGGTACTTGCACAATTACATAGGAGTATTTAGTAGTCCTAATTATCCAGGGAATTATCGTAATGATTCAATATGCCGTTGGGATATTGAAGTTCCTGTTGGAAACGTGCCTATCATAAGATTCATTGGTAAATTAATATATTTTTAATACTAATTTTATGAAATCAGTAAACTAAACTCGTTTTCTTTTCTTTTTAGTATTTGATCTTGGTAGGAGTGTAACCTGCCCTGATAATTATGTTGAATTGTACGATTTTGATAAAGAAACAGGTTTAGAAATTTCCCGTACTAAGTATTGTGGAGAAGTAAGTTATGCAATTTTTTAACAAGAGTTTGTTGTTATCATGCATGCATTAGAATTTTCCTGCTGATAATTACATACAATTACAAAACTAATCTTAAGCCTAGGTTTAACATTAAATTTCAGGAAATATTATTACCAATTGATAAAAACGTATTTTTTTCTTGATAAATACTGTGATGATGCATATCTCCTTATGTGATTTTTTTTTTTTTAAGTAACAGCTAAATTTTTAAGTAACATATAAATTTTATGGCAATTTTTGCACGGAATTTTATAAATACCACCGGACTCCAGTTCCATGGGAGAGTTTTCTATTAACATATTGCCTACGTTATTACGATTAGAAAACACCATATTAAAATCAAGTTGTCGCGCTAGCCCAGGAAGAGGGTCCAATAATGACTCATGATATGGTAAAACTATAGAATTTGACAATGAACAGGGCTCTGTTGAAAAATTAGAGAAAGTTTTTTTAGCACCCTGCAAAGCCAAATCAGTATAAGAGTAGGGGTATTTTAATGATAGATCAATTGACCTAAGTTGTTTATGTGAAATCTTGTACTTATTAATATAGATCTAAGGCTAAGTGTACAGGGTAATGCAGATATATACATTAGTAATAGCTGAGTTGACGTTGATTTGACTCAATCAACACACTGGTTTCAATCATTGGAAGATGGAAGAAGAAGCTCATTATGCACTCATCTGTTCATTCTATAGTGCACTAAACTGGGTGTTGGTTGATCTAACAAGTGATACGTTAATCCTTTCAGTTTTATACCTCATATATAACTCTTAGTATAATTATACTATTGAATGCAATTATTCTAATTTTATTTACTTTTTTTTATATTACTTAAGGTTTGTTTAAATTTGTACTTCAATTTATAAGCAGTTCTAAAAGCTATAAATGACCTGCAGAGTCCAAACAAAGTTACTCTCGTTCACACGATACTTATTCCAATTTTTACAATATGTATTCATTATGTTTTTATTTATTCATTCAAGCACAGTAATATGCATATTTTTTTTAGGACAAACCTGTTAATTTTGAAGGCACAACTAAAACTGTCATACTTAAATATAAGACAAACGTCCATAATGATGGTATTGGCTGGTTGGCACGATTTAGTTCTAAGCCAGTCGTAGAAGAATCAGCAAAATAAACTTTTCATTTGTATGCTCATTAGTCAAGATAGTTATTATTATGTGTATTAATAATATTACTTAATTTAATTCTCTTCAACATGTTTTTTTCACTCTTCCCTTGATTTAAGAACATTAAAATATTTTTACATTGCTATAAATATTTTTTCCCAATGCTCCTTCGAATTAACTCAATTAATACCAGAACTAGTAAGTAATACTCAATTCGATTGTCTGAGGTATAAATTAAGCTAATAACTAAATTAAGCTAATTTACTTATGTCAACCAGTAAATACAGATGTTCTAATTAGGTTAGGTTAGGTTGCAGTAGTAGTCCCACAAGGGAACACACGTAGGCCGAGTATATATGCATATATATTCATCAATAATGTATCATTTTTATACATGTCGTTATAATAATTTAATCAGTTATAAGAAACTTGAAATCATTAATTAATCTTAAATGTTATTAAAATCATTAAACTAAGAGTATGATATCATCGGACTCGTACGCTTCTCGACCATACCCGTCGTATTGTACATCCCACTGTTGTAAATAAATTAAATTTACTATGAAATCGCTTCTCTAGTTCTATGAATGATTTAATAAAAATCATTATTTTTCCCAAGGCGATTTTCTCGCCTTCATATATAATACTACCTGACCCGGCGAACTTCAATGAATCTTCTGTTAACTTCAGCTGAACTTAATTTAGTATGAGGCACATTAATTTATAAGGTTCATAATTTCAATCCCTTTTTTCTGAGGCTCATTTGTCCCTTTTTTTTTACGTGAGACGTAGAACGACCGATCACTCGTTTTTTAGGAGGTATAACTGCACAAAAATCGAGTTCAAATGTGTTAAAAATAAAATTGTTGAGCATACAGCAGCAATTAAAGTATCGCCGAAATTATTTCTATACATAAAAATGTGGGACTATTATTTATGTAGAAACCACTATCCATTGAAGTTTAAAATACGCAAGTATTAAACAAATAATTTAAAATAAATGAATTCAAATATAGAATATGAATTTTCTATCGAAATAGTTCTATGAACTCATAAACATTTTTTATAAACCACAAGTAAAGGTGTGCACACAAAATAATGCAAATGAAAGATATGCAATATATAACTTGTCCTGCTTTATAAAATGTTACTGACATTATATATATACAAAACTATAGTTTATCGGGACTCGGTCAGTTCTTCAGGTTCAAATTAAACTCTAATTGCCAACGTTTCGGTTTTTAATTAAAACCTTTTTCATAGGCCTACAAAAACAGAGGAAATATAAGAAATAATACAATCATTCAAAACATAAAACATTTCATAAAATAATTTTGATTTTAATGAAATAAAAATAATAGCGAAAGATATGGATGAACAGAGAAGGAAAACTCTGGAAATGTTATATATTAGAAAGGACCAGTCATCCATTAATTATAGAAGTGACATTTCAAATTTAAATAGTATTTATTCGGGTGTGTTAAGTTAAACATTCTTGATACATGAAAAATTGTGTTAGTGTCTTTCTGGTTGTCTGGTGAAATTTGGTTACCTTGCTTGGTTATTTCAGTTCAGTGTCGCGTGTTCATTCAGACTACAGTTGTTGTTAAAAATCCACATACTATTTTTCTTTGAAAAATAATTTGTAATGTAATACTTAGTTTTTCTGTTTCAAAATTTATACTTCTGTAAGTTTTCTCACTAACCAATAGTCAAAATTTCTATTGTAATTTCTTAATTGTAACTAATTGCACTTTTATGTATGTTTGATTTTTGAATGATTGTATTATTTCTTATATTTCCTCTGTTTTTGTAGGCCTATGAAAAAGGTTTTAATTAAAAACCGAAACGTTGGCAATGAGAGTTTAATTTGAACCTGAAGAACTTACCGAGTTCCGATAAACTATAGTTTTGTTTCTATTCACGGTCGATACTTTTATCAATAATTATATATATGTATATATTCTTAACAAGATTTCAAATAAACACGTGAAATAACAATCAATGATCAAACCACAATATGAAATGGGAAAAAAAGACAGATCTTTCAACCACAACAAGCGATCTTCGTCTGAGTCAAAAACCCAGTTGGGTTTTTGCCAACAAGCGAGACCGCTCGTTACGGTTGATAGATCTTAGTATTTCCCATGTCATATTGTGGTTTGATCATATATATATATGAATAAAAGGTTTTGTCTGTACATTACTTAGAACTGACTCATTCAAGTTATCTTTAAGTTTCATACATTAGAGAAACCGAATCCACCCTTTGCCGGTTTGTCCTCAAAATTTTGTCACAAGTAAGCTCAGCAAGCTAATAATAAGACATAGCAAGCTAAAACTTTGACAGTAGATTTGTGTATGTCTAACTTAAAATATAGGCCCCGAATGAATTGCAAATTCAACGTAGAAGCGAAGTTATGGGTGATTGAGCTGTCTGTGGCTAACTTCAAGGACATATTTATTTTGAAAATATACAGGTATATCAAGTAAGTATTTTTAGTTGATTTCAATTTCATTTGCATTTAAGCTCCCTGCAAGAGATAATTGACAAGGTGTTTCCCGAATTTCAAGATCTGCCATCTATTTAGAATAACTGGCTTTGTGAACCAGCAATTCTCACCCCTATAAATTAGCAGACAGGAAAAATCAGTAATCAAGTTCTTGCACTATATGAAACTGTGGAAAGAACTTACAAGTCAGTAGAGTGATTAGTGATGAGGAAACAGTTCATTATCCAATTTAATTTCTTGACTCCGAGACAAAACTGAAAGCAGAGGCACCAATCATGCTATTACGAAACTTGTGTGCCCCAAAAGGGGAGTCCTTAGACAGGACTCTGTCTAAGGCAGAAATTGAAGTGAGTGAGACCAAGTGTTTCTCACATGGTAAACTGTATGTAGCTTGTTCAAGAGTAAATGGTTCCAACTCTCTGATTTTCCATGAACCCGAAGGACAGATAGCTAATATGGTATATACAGAGGCATTAGCTTAACACTGTACTTATTTTTATATTTTTTCCTATTCTATAATTTTTCTAATAATATTTTAAAAAACAGGTATCATCTCTGATTTTATGTAAGTTACCGGTCAATGACGGGCTCGTCTATAAATCTAGACAGACGTGGCATGTAGCTTATACAAATCCATGAGAACAACTCCTTAGATCAGTTCCATTCGAAGGTGAGTATGCCCGAAACCGCAAAAAAAAAAGTTTATAAGTGGTATAAGTTATTATACAGGTAATTATTTTTTCAACAGCCAAAAATAGGCGAACCCGAATATAACCTTTACGCCTCTGACATAAAAACAAGACATGCTGTATAGCCAAAAGTGTGACATACGATCGTGACGAATGAACCAACACAACAACAAAAATATTTGTAATTAGAGTGTACGAAGTGAGCAAAATTCAAAAAATTTCATACTTTTAGATCACACCTTGTACATTTTTGTTTTTGTGTATCACACAACCGTTTAAAATAAAACCGAAACGTCGCCAACGAGAGTTTGATTTTTGAACCTAGACAATTTGACCGAATCCCGATTAGATAACACACGTATTTTTTTTTTTTTTTTTTTTTTGTCAGAAAACAGCATGCTCCACCCGAAGGCACCACACGCATCAAAATCTTCAATGCTACACAACAATCTCCATCATGCTATGCAAATACAGCTTAAACAACAACAAAATAACCACAATGACAACAGAGCACACAGATAATACAGGCTATCATAATCAACCCAGTAAATTAAAATATTTGTTAACCACTTCCCCGAAGGCACCGACTAGGCCCTCCTCCAACAATGCTGCAAGCTGCGGGGGCCACGCACCTCCGGCAGTCACCACTTTTCTCTCCATCCTACTCCTCTCTGAGTTTAACTCAACGCAGTCGAACAGGAGGTGTTGAACTGTTTGAGGTGACCTACCGTCACAGCTACACCCTGGAGAGTTGACAAGTTTCAGGCGGTGGAGATAGTGGATCTACTAGTGGCCACACGTATTCTATCAAACGGCCGATATATTATTGAATCCGTTTTATATATATATATATATAATATATATATATATATTGACAAAAAAAAACGTCAAAAAAGGACTTTAATGGCCTTAGAACGTGTAAATCCATCAAAATCTCAAGATAAAATTTTTTTGGTTACTATAGTAAAGTAAAAACAGTGTATGATCATTCAGAGGTCTCTATGGAGTATATTCTGCATTGTGAATATCACATGTCATTCTTAATTCTTTTTTATAATACTATAAGTAAAGTATAGTGGACATGGAAAAATTTGATCTTGACATTTTGATGGAATTACATGTTTTGAGGTCACCAAAGTCCTTTTTTCACTTTTTTCCGATGATGTCTGTTTGTGTACGTTATGTGTGGGTAGGTGAGTATGTATCAAAAGTTTGTGGGCACGCTGCAGTCCACACTATTTGATGGATCGAATTCATATTTCACACAAATATGGGTCTTATAGTATTGATGTGCCCTATTATTTGGGGGCAATATTGCATCATGGGAAAGCTACTTCACCTTTTTGGCCAAAATGTGTTATTAGACATTTTTTTTCTCCTAAAATACTACTCCAATAATTCAATGAAATTTAAACCCTCAGTTTAATAATAATAATGTATCAGATTGACCCAGCCTTAGTTTTTTATCAATGATAAAATGACTTTTGCCACATTTAAAAAAATGCAATTATTATTTTATTGATTTGTTTTATATTACGTCTACACGATAGCTACATTAAAATACAACAAAAAAATCAATTGGGTGTAACGAGTTTGATTCATGTTTACTGATAGCAAAGTTGAGTTTAAGACACTCCAGATATTTAGATTAGATCTACTGCTACCGCATATGATTACTTTGTGTACTTAAAAAAAGTTTTTTCACTATTTATCAACCTTGCACACAAATCAAACAAATGGTATCAGGGTTTTTAAACAAATTGCATTTCATTTGTAAAATAAACTTAATTACTCAATTAAAATTAAAAATATACCAAAGAAATATAAACTGTATAAATATCATATATGAAGATAAATTTTCCACATCGTAGATATTAATTACGACTAAAATAAAGGATTAAATTTAAATAAACATTTCTAACATATCTATAGAAATAAAAGAAAGTTTTTGTCTGTACATTAAACTTACTCATTTCAAGTTATCTTTACGTTCATACATTAGAAAAACCGACCACCCTTAGAAAAATTTCTGTCTCTCGGTTTGCCGGTGTGTCCTCAAAATTTTGTCACTAGTAAGCTCAGCCATAATAAGACATAGCAAGCTGAAACTTTTACAGTAGATTTGTGTATGTCTAACTTAAAATATAGCCTCTGATTGGATTGGAAATTCAACGTAGAAGCGAAATTATGGGTGATTAAACTGTCTGTGGCTAACTTCAAGGACATGTTTATTTTGAAAATATATAGGTGTAGCAAGTAGGTATTCTTAGTTGATTTTAATTTCATTTGTGTATATGAATATATTGTATATTTGGGCTTATTGACAAGGTGTTTTCCCTATTAATCGACCCTAGAAATTTAATATAACAATTTCAGTTGCAGAAGTTGGCAAATTTAAAATAAAATGTGTCCCAAAAGTTACTATACAGTATGTTTATTAAAAATAACACAAGAAACTGAATGTATTCTTATTTTTAGCATAAATAAAAAAGTCATTTGCAGTTTTATTATCTACACTAGCTATCATGTTTCCAAAACTTGATGACTATCAGTGTATCGCCGCAAGAGCGCCACCATTTTCTATAATTTTCAGCAATCTGAGAACGTAAGCTTTCTTGACATACCACCCGACATTTCTCTAAACACAGGGCGGATTCATTACTCAAGATTTGGCACCTCTCTGAGCTTTATGGCATTCTTTATATAGCCTCACAGGGAAAAAATTACAAAGTGTAAGGTTGGAGGAAGATATTCGATTTGATGCCATCGACATTTTACAAAGCTGCTCTAATGTTAACTGGTGGTCTATGGTAAAAATATCTAAGGAGATAGAAACTGTAAAACTAAGCCTATCATACTCATATGTTGATAGTCTAATATCTCTTTGACTGACACCTTAAAAGAGAAAGAAAAAAGAAATAATACGGCGAGTTTTAGGACACCCTTGTTTTATGATATAAAATGAGATATGATAATGAATTCATACTGCTAATGCTGAGGAATCTTAACATACTAATCATTTTTTGCAGTTCTTATCCTTGGACTGATGTACATTTCTAAAAGAAGTTACATCTTTAAAATTTTTTAATAAATACATTGATGGATTGTCTTTAACTTTACTGCAAGAAATTGTTTGAAATACGTTCTGCTAAAGGGCAAAATTTAATTAGGGCTTTTTTTAAACAGTAGTATTTTTATTGAAAGAATTGAAATAATTTATGTAGAATCATTTTCTGTTTGAAGAAATTCCAAAAGAAAATATGTATTTAAATAAAGAAAGGCCAAAGAAATGGAGACAAATGACAGAAATATTTTCGCCTTTTAAGCAATAACATAAGCCCACGAAAAATTACCCTGATTGATTGAATGTAACCTATGTCACCCAGGAAACAATATACTGTGGTAGAGAGTGGCTATCATGTTTCTAAACATGATATCTGGTATGTTTAATACCTCAATCAATACTTGGTATCGATAACTAGAGGAGTGAAAAATCGAGACTTGGAAGTTATAAAGATTTAAAATATTAGAAATACTATTAGTTTTTATATTATTTTTTTATGTAGAAGGCTTAACTATCACAGAATCTCAGAAATTCCATGAAATTCCATTCGTACTTATTTAGTGCAAAAAAAAAATAATGGTTAACATTACTTAGGTAGAATAGTATTTCTTGCTTGATAGCTATAATTCCAACATTTACTTCCTTAAGTATAGTTTTTAAGAAGAACTTCAAACTTGAACTATTAATATGAGATAAAAATTGTTATTAACTTTAAATTAATAAATAGTTTATAATTTAATCTAAATTATAGGTACATGCTAGCTTTTTCCCTATAAGTCAGAATACTTTGATGTCATGTGATACCTTTAATATATCATAGGTTAATATGTTATCAAAATATTCTTCATATGGATGGAGTGCTGTCAATCAGATGATACTAATCTATATCTCTGAAAACTTAAATTTTGAATATGCATTGTCACATTTTTGTTCAAATAAACATCTTAATTAGAGTAAGAAATTAAGAAATGGGACTAAGGTCTTTCAACCAAAAGAAGTCGTCCTGTGCAGAGTCAAATTACTGCTAAAAGTAAATGAAATAGGACATCTGGTATGGTATTGAGAAGAGAGGGAGGCAAGAGAAGTACTTTAAAGTATGTTAAGGACAAAGAACGGGAAACAGAAGGTGAAGTATGGGGTGGTTGAGTTAAGGAAAGAGTTCAAGAAGAAATATGTAAAATCTATCTACCAGCTGCGAACCCTGGTGGACAAAGGTACTGCTTTCACTAATCATGTGGCTAATTTGCTTAAATCATTATTAATATTTATGGGATTTGATCTAATAAATTAATTAATTAAGATTCATAACACTTTTTAACAACATTCATCATACATACGTAATCATTTTACTATCTGCCCAATTTATATCGTGATTACTAATATACCTACTCCAACCTATGTATATTTTATAACAACATTTACACAGAATTTTATAAATGCCACTATCTTCCAGTTCCCTAGAAGAGTTTTTAATTAACAAATTACCTGCGTAATTACCATTAGGTAAAAACTATGTCAAAGTTAAGATAACGACGTAGCTCAGAAAGTGGGCTTAATCAATCATGATATGGCAAAACTATGATTTGTTCATTCTAAGTTAGGACACAAACCTTTCAATGGGGTCAACAGTCCTTTTAATTAAAAAATAAAAAAAAATTAAAAAGCAATCCGAATTAATTACTAACTTTTTTTCTGAATCCCCTTCATTACGATATGTATATCTTCGGGTTGATGAAGAGGCATAAATAATGTTCCCATATGTTAATTCTGCTTCATATGCCTTATCCAAACTGTTTGTTAGGGTTTTGAGTCATTAATTGGTATAAAATTCAGCCTACCATATTAAAAATATTATAAATTTAATTAGTAATTTAAAAAGAGTGCCAATATTAAGAAGAAATATTAGTCTCTACTAATGTATCTATACCTAATGTTCTAAGTTTTTTGCAAGAGGTACTGGTTAATTATTTCCTCCACCTACCTACCACCACTTTAATTCAGTTAATTAAATTAGGTGTGGTAATTGTCATTTTCAATTTAAAAATAACTTTTTAGAAACAAAAATGTCATACTCTTATAAAACTCCGCCATACCAAGTGAATCTGTGTCGCAGCAGCCCAACCGGATTCTCATGCGTGCATTTTCAAGTCCAACTCCACTTAAATTCTTCTGCAGCTAATAATTTACATGTATTAAACAAAAATTTGTTCTTGCTACGGGTAATTGTTTACTTCTGTCCACTCCTGAGTAATTTGTATATAGAACTTTTGAAACCAAAATGCTTTGTTCAATTTTACCTAATCAAGTTAAATTGTTCCGATACATTGATGATATATTATGAATAAAGGTGCCTTCCTAACCAAATTAAATTCTTTAGTGCAAACAATCCAATGGAAAAGGAAAAAATTATTTCTTACTCTTCTTAGATGTCGTTATTCATAGATTGCCTAAAGTGTTCCTTTTTAGTGTACATAGGAAACTTATATGAGCAAAGTCTTACTTTTGCTCATTTTTATTCTGCCCATCCTAGAAATGCTGACATATCTGCTTTTAGACTTCTCTTTTTAAGAGTGTTAAGTGTTCACATTTTTGAATTCCTTAATGATAAAATTAACATTATTTCTATTTCTTACTCATTAAAATATTCCTATTCTTGTTTTAAAAAAGCTTTGAAGGGGTGCTGAAAAAAGGTTCTCCAACAGAAATTCGTTTAATGTCAAGTGTCATAGTTTTACCATAACCGCTATTAACTCACTTCTTAGGATTGCTCGTAATTTTAAATTTAGTATATTTTTTCTAATGGTAATAACATTCGTAATTTATTATTTGTAGTTGATATATAATCAGAAGAAAACCTAATGTAAATGCTCTGGTAACTCTCCACTATGGTGACTTTACAGGGGAAAATTCTCGTGTTTTTTTCATACATCGCTAAGAGAGCAAGTGATTTATATATATACATGTTTCGTTGAACACAGTGGAGTATTCTCTTCTAGGAAATTTTTTCCTATCTTCTCGAGGCTGCCAAAAGTAACTTTTCTGTTCATTCAAAAACGGCTTAGGATTTTTGACGCGTTTTGACTGTCCATAGGGGTCATTATCAAGACATAGGGTATTGAGTTCATTTCGACTTATACTCACAAAACTTATTTTTTGCAAACTTGAGAAAATAGGAAAAAAACTCTTGGACAGAGAATACTCCATTGAATTCAACGAAACATTTATATTGGAAAGACTGCAGCCCAACTACACTAATATATATTTTCCTTCTGATATATTTTGCACCTCCTGTAACTGCATTTATCGTTTGTATTGCACTCGATGTAATCCTTTTTACATTGGCTTGGCTTCAACAAAGCTGAGCCTACGTATGGACAATCACAGGGCGTCCGTTGGTCAGTGACTTACCCATAGCCATCCATGCTAATTCCCATGACCTCTGTTTCAATGATTGTTTCAGGGTACAAATCCTCAAACAAATCCCCGAGTCTAATTCTCATGTTATCCTTAGAGCTTTTGAAGAGGCATTTATATGCCTCCTTGGGGCTCGCTCTCCTCCTGGTCTTAACCTCTACCGTTAATTATTTTTTTTTATATGAATATATATTATTATTATTATTTTATTGGTTTTCATTGTTTTTAATTTTTTAATGGTACTTGCATACTTATCGTTGCTTTCATTATTACTTCATATTATATTTTTTATCTTGTTTTATAAATAAATATTGAAGGGATTTCTATTTTTCCTCTCCTCCGCTGGGAGGGCAGCATTGCGGTGGTTCTATGAGTTACTCTCGAGCCAGTTGCAGTTTGCTTCTCAACGTGAATACTTTGCACTACTTCCTGATGACGAAGGATGTCGAAATCTTGAAGTGAGTTCTGTAGCGACTTTCTCTGTTCTTTTCTATGTGTTAAATTTTATATATATATATATATATATATATATATATATAATTAAAGTTCTCACTAAAAAACAGAAAAAGAGACTAACACTTACTATTCTCGATCATTCCGGTTATCTTGCCGTCTTCAGGAGAGGTAGGAAAAGAAAAAGGAACACAGGAGCGAAGACGTGGAAGTGTCCACCGACTGATATAAAGTCGTGGACACTTTCCACGATACATACTATGTCTTCTGGGAGGTGGACCTCCTCCTGGTCTTAACCTCAATCGTTGATTATTCCTTTGATTTATTTAGTCCCTTAATTTGTTTACTTACTTAGTTTTATTTTAGTGGGTTTTTTATAACATGTTAATAGTTTTATTTAAATGTTTTCATTCGTTTATATTTATTTTGCTTTTATTTCTTTATCTATTATTGTCTCCCCTCCCTTCGTAAGTTCACTTCACTGTTTCAGTGCTTCTTCAATGCCACCAGCCAGTTGTTGCCAGTTTTTGGAGCGAATCACTTCTATCTTCCTGATGACAAGGCCATCGAAATATAGGAGTGAATTTCTGTTTCGTTCCTGTGTGTTATATTTGTGAATATAGTGTATTTAGTTCGTGGAACCGTTTCATTTATTTGATATATATATATATATATATTTATATAGTCGTTATCAGCCTTTGGAGCGATTCACTTCTTTTCCTGAAGACGAGGACATCGAAATATAGTAGTGAGTTCAGTGGTTTCCTTTCTATGTGTTCTTTTTTAAATTCTAGTTTATATATATATATATATATGTAAAGTAGATTTACAAAAAGAACACAAAAAGAACACACATAAAAGAAATCACAGAAACTCACTACTATGTTTGGATTGCCTCATCAACAGGAAGAATATGGATGTGATTTACTCCGAAGACAGGTAACGACAGTTGTTCAAGATATAAGTCGTTTAAGTCCAGTATTGTTGAAACTTTTGACTAGTCAACAACAGTAAGTTCGTTTAAATAAGGTAAAATTAATTTTTTATTCAAAAAATTCTTACTTCCGCCTTTGAAAAAGGTTTTAAATATAACCGAAACGTCGCACCGAGAGTTCCGTTTTTGATCCTAGAAAATTCACCGAATCCCAATTACAGAGTACACCTACTTATATACATGTATATATAAAGTTTGATAAATGAATCGAGTGTGAAATAGAATAATATTAAAAAAGTTTATAAGGAACAGGTCAGTTTTCCTTTAGACAGAGGGATTTCATTTAATTTTTCTGACTGTACTAGATGTTAATTTTTATTTCACATATTTATTTTGAAACTAGCAAACGTGCTCGTCTATGACGTAATCAAAAATTCGATGATGCATGGAATTCCAAAATATCATTAGAATTATAGAACAGTAGAAACTATCATTATTAATACAGTGTTAAGCAAATGCCTCTGTATACACCACATTATCTGTCTGTCCTTCAGGTTCATTGATGAACAAATAGCTGGGACCTCTGACTCTTGGGCAAGCAAACCACAGTTGACAATATGAGAAAAACTTGGTCTCACTTACTTCCTGCGGTAGATAGACTTTGCCCTTGCGACTTAGTTACCGTCATTGTGAAACAGAGGCTGAGAGTCATTGCCATCGTTTGAATGGAAACGGATAGTGGCTCGGAATCAATGGTATACGTGGACTCCCCCATACCATACTCAGTTACAATGTCCGGCTCTATCGCGTATCTGTGCAGAGAAGGAAGTCAAAGTCGTGCCCCGTTGCACATTTTTCGGGCACTCACGTTTTGTAACATTAAATTTGTTACTGCACTAAATCGCAACATGATTGGTGCTCCTACTTTATGTTTTTAATCATTAGCAGGCCAGTCAGGAGCAGTCACGGAGTCAAGAAATTCAGTTGGATAATGAATTGCTTCCTCATCACTCTCTTTACTAACTTGTAAGTTCTTTCCTCGGCTTGACATAGTGTAAGAACTTGTTTGTTGATTTTCCTGCCGGTTCATAGTAAGGGTTGAAGATTATTCGTTCACAAAGCCATTAATTCTGAATAGATAGTAATCTTCAATTCTGGGAAACACCTTGTGAATAAGCTCAAATACACAACATATTTATATACGCAAATGAAATCTAAATCAACTAAGAATACTTACTTGCTACACCCATATATTTTCAAAATAAACATGACTTTGAAGCTAGCAAAATACAGCTTAGAAGTATTAGTCCTTAGAAGTAACTTTCCTTCCACACTTAATTTTCAATCCATTCAGAGCCTATTTTTGAAGATATATATACACAAGTCTAGTGTCAAATTTTCAGCTCGCTTTATCTCATAGCGAGACGTAGCGAGAAGTTTACCTGTGACAGTTTTGCAGAGAAATCGACAGACATTTTTCAAAGGGTGGATTCGATTTCTCTAATGTATGAAACGTAAAGAAAACTTGAAATGAGTCAGTTCTAAGCAATGTGCAGAGAAAATATTTCTTTTATTTATATAGATATTGTTTGATACAAATATAACCATATGGTTATTGAATATTTAGAACCAAGTATATGGGAATAGAATAGATTGGTGTATTTTTTCAGTATTTTTAATTTACTGATTAATAAATATAAACTTTCTAGAATAAATAAAACTCTGTGAATATTATTGTGTGGAAAGTTGTCCTGAACATTCAAAGACTTGAGCAGTTGTAGTAATATATAAATATATTTAACTGTATGCTGTATATATTGTTATAAATATATATTAAATACGGATTTACATGTATACTAAAAATACACTAAAATAAAAAATACGGTAATTTCATTATATGAATTTGGATTTTACGTCTTCGTGCACCACTAATATATGTAAATAAAGCATACGTCAATTGTAAAGTACATTTGGTTTTGGTATATTTTTAAAATAAATATTACATCAAATGGAGAATAATATTCCTGTTATTATTGAAGTTACAATATTATTACAGTATGTTTCAACAACATTTACTTGCAACATTTTGTTTATGTTTTAGAATATCCAACACTGGAGAAGAATTTACTTTTGAGGCTGGCAGACTTAGGTTACTCCTTGCCATAGGGTTATGTTGAATTCGTATTTCTTGGCCGTGATCTGCACTGTCATGTGAAGTGAATGTGGTTGTCTTATCTTGTGATAAAAATATAATGACTTTACTCTTAGATTGTGATAAACCTTTGACACCATAGCAGGGATTGATTATACTGAAGACAATCTTTCTGTGAAAATGAATCGTTAAATGTTACTAAATTTTGAACGAGAGCTGCCTTTTATTGCTCTAAAGTTAAGCTGAGTTATAATAGTGTGAATATGTCGGAAGGAGTGATCATATAATGGTATGGATTTGGATAGCAGATGTTTTATTCTTATTAGTTTAGTTTCTTACACATTTGCTCTATACTCACTCACTTCTAATCGGCCTCTAGTTTTGGCTACCAATAATACTTCTAAATCTTCATTTTGTTACCACAATTTACAGTCAATTGGAACTATATATCCTCAAGGGGATCTATTCTTGGAATATGGCGCCTCTCTTCGAATGCACTGTTTATTATCCAGTTTTCAGAGGTATAATTCCTCCTTTCTTACTTTCCGTCGTAATGGAATCGAGGTGTCTGCTCAATCTTTAAATATAATTAATGAAAGTACTATAAGTTTATATATTGAAAAGCACGATCCGGGACATTTTTCATATTTATGCCTTCTAAAAAATAACGGGTTTAAACCTGTAGGTGTGTGTTTAAATCATGTTACTGTTGGCTTTAGACCTCAGAAGGTGTTGAATTTTTCTTGTGTTTCCAGAAATTGGGAAAACCTAAATTGTTCCTGGACACCTCCTAATAACTTTGTAAAAACTGTTTACAATTTAACCTACTCTCTTGGAAATCAAAAGTCTTTTGCTATCTGTCCTGGTCATACTGAAAATGTTCTTCATAGTTGTATGTGGGATAAAAGTACTTCGCCTACATATCGACAACCGTGGTCCTTATATAAATTGAATTTGACCGCAAAGAATATTTTTGGAGTTGAAAGTTGGCAATATAAATTCAAGCATTATAGCATCGTAATTCCTAATAAGCCAGAGGCATTAAAAGTGATTCATGTTAGTAAAGACAGTATATATTTTGAGTGGTGTATTCCCCTGGGATTAGAAAATTTTCCTGGAGGTTTAATTCATAGCATTAGATATAGAAGCCTATATTCTGACTGGATTTATGTTAATAGTAGTGAATTATGTATTTTGAAGTGTAGTAAGCACTATTCATTTCGTATTAGCCATATGATCTTTGCAAACACACTTCATGAAATTCAAGTGAAATGTCGTTCAGCAAAGGCAGAAAAACCTTTCCTATGGTCAGAGCCTGCAATTCTAAAAGTTTTAACAAAGTCAGATATTCCAGGAGCACCTCCACAAACAGATATTGGAAGTTTTCAGATAGTTATGAAAGGACTTCTTCGTGATGTTTACTTATACTGGAAAGAAATTCCAAAGGTTTTAGAAAATGGTGCTGACTTTCAGTATAAAATTTTGTCTGTTCAAGAGGATGATGTTCTAGTAAATGTACAACCACAAAACATTAGCAGGTCATATGCTTATTTTAGAAATTTAACCAATAAACAGTATAAGTTTCAAATTATATCTTTAAATAGAGAAGGATTTTCTGTGAATATTTCGAGTGTGCTAATTCCAAGTTTAATATCGTTGCCTCCTGAGCCATTATCAGTTACAAAAAGAACACATTCCAATGGTGAATATACAATTTCATGGAGGCAGCAGTCCTCCAATCTTAACATTGACAGTTACACTGTCTTTTGGTGTGAGATAAACAATGAGAGTGATAAGTGCTCTGGGTCTCTTGATTGGAAGCATGTGGATGGAAAAATATTTTTAGCAAATATCTCATTAAAAACAGAAAAACTTTACCAGTTTGCAGTTTCATCTAATGTTAATGGATTCAGCAGTGGAATGGTATGGTCTTCATGCACGATTCTACCTGATGGAAATAGAGGTAAGATGAAAAATGTTTGGTTAAAAAATGTCGGTTCTACCTTTGTTGAATTAGAATGGAAATTGGATTGCTCCGATCAGATAGGAAGTATTAAAATGCTTGAAGTAAAATTTTGCCCTTTGTTATTTAACTGCCAATTTAATGATTGTTTGCATAATAATAGTAAATGTTCACAGTTACTCTCTCTAAAAGAAACGAATCCTTTGACTTCTCATGCTAATGTGACAAATTTGCAACCGTACACACTTTATATGCTGTACGTTCATGTTTTGACCGTAGATGGGAATATTGTTACTAGTGAACCACTGTATCGCATGACTCTGGAAGGAATGCCTAGCCAGATTAAAAATGTTACGATTACCTCTGTAACCAATAGTACTGTTACAGTTTCATGGGAAAAGCCTTTAACAATGAATGGTCAACTACGATATTACTATGTTTATTGGAATGAAAACGAAGAAAGAGTTGGATCCAGCGAAGTTTATACCATCTTTGGGTTAAAAAGTTTTACAGAATATAATATAAGCGTTAGTGCCTGTACTATTAAGTGTTCACGACCTTCTGTGCCTATTAAAGTGATAACTCTTGAAGGACTCCCGGGTAAAGTATTTCCTCCTGAATTAAGGTTTGTCAATTCTTCATATGTTTTAGTAAGGTGGAGTGCTCCTTTACATCCATCTGGTAAAAATACAAAATATGAGGTGATGTTTCAAATTTTATACAATTTTATTCTTAAAGAAAATATTACTGTCAATACATCTGAATTAGAAATAGGTTTCCATACACACTGGTGTTTAAAAAATGTTGATATTCTGTTGTTTCGCATATCACTTCGTGCCTATAATGAAGATGGTAATTCTGTGAAATTATATGGTCCTTGGTCACCTTTTGTTGAAGGCCATTGCTACCAATCACACTCCACATCAAGCCTGACTTTTATCATTTTTATGTGTTTAATAGGTTCGTTATCAACGATATCAGCTTGTATGATTTGTGGGTGGTTTTGGAACTCTGTTTGGAAGAAGTGTAAAAAAATGCAAAATGTTGGAATTAAGTTGCCTGTACGCTTGATTGTTGGAATTGATATCAACAAAACTGAAAGTCACTCACTTCATGGTTGGAATCATCCAAATAAAGAAATAGGGGCCACTAGATTTGTGTCATCAGATGAACAATTTTTACTTGAACGAAAACAGAGAAAAGAGTTTAATTTTTATGCTACGAATGAGAATGTTGTTGTGGAACCAGAAGATTCTAGCGGTTGTGGTTCTTATCAAGAAAGTACATCTACTGGCGTATCTGGATCTAGAAGCTCTGGCGATTCAGGTGCAGAGACAGATATGCAACCAAATAAGACTGAAACATCAAATTCTGGATATGTTACTCTGTCATCATTGAATCAAAGCCCCTCCTTGGAGGAATATGTTGTAACTGCTCCTGTAACTCAATCCCTTTCCTTATCACCCGAATGTTTGAATTTGTCCGGTTCTATTAGTGTTTCAAATCCCTCTAAAACAACTGGAAATGTACCTATTGGTGCAAACATAGTATCCAACTGACTCTAATAAATTTCTAATTTCTACTGTTTCTTTATTTAATGAAGGAAGTTTTTTGATCGTGTTTATTTTATATAAATCGTCTTGTTATATCAGAGTAACGATTGACTAGGTATTATACAACAATGACCTAAAAGTCTTTTTGTTCAAGTTTTGAAGAAGAGAAGAAATTATTCATGTGTTCTGATTGCTTCATGGGAATATTTTCTAACCAATATTGCTCATTAATGTTTGTGTAATGGCTGGAATATATTAATGGATATTATTTTATAAAACTAGGACTAGAAACTTTTTCATGAATGAGGTATCTAATTTTAACTGTATTATTACTTACTTTTAAAATTAATTGTAATTTAGTGGTGATTTCTTTAATATGATTATCTTATTTATTTTCAAAATTAAGTTATTTTGTGAGCAAAAGAATATTAAGTAGAATGATTGGGTAGATACTTTTATTAGTGTTTCATGATGAGAATATAATTAATTGACTGTGTTAAATGAATAAAATATCATATAGTAATAATATAACTGAAGATAATTGTATTTCATTCTTAGCACCTTTGTGATGCCCTTAACTTTTTATAGATATTAAACAAAATATTATTTTATATATATAAGCTGTATAAATGTATACAATTATTTATATATTGGATTATTGTAGTTTGAAATTAGTCTAACAACTGTTTGTTATGATTTCTGGAGACATTTTTAATCATATGTGTAATCGTATTTTGCAAGTACTTTTATTTTATTATTAAAGTTTCAATGAA
Organism: Hermatobates lingyangjiaoensis; assembly: GCA_026182355.1. Taxonomy (NCBI): domain Eukaryota; kingdom Metazoa; phylum Arthropoda; class Insecta; order Hemiptera; family Hermatobatidae; genus Hermatobates; species Hermatobates lingyangjiaoensis. The sequence continues at coordinate 1,390,679 of JAPFBL010000030.1, read as the reverse complement.
TTTATTGTGTTTAGCTACTTTGTAAGCTGAGATTTTTTTAATCTTGCCAAAGAACAAATCCAGCCAAATAATATTTAAAGTAATTTGAAGATAAAGTATATTGGACTGAGATGGTTATTTCTTTATGTTTAGTTAAGTTTTTTTGTTTTATCCCACTGTTTGGCAGAATTTATGGTCTAATTCATGTGCCTGGAAGATGCAAACCAAAATCTTTCGAGGAACTGCTGTGCTAAATAATTTCATATTACTGTCGGATTAAATTCATTTTTTTAAAAAAAAAGTTCACGTGGGAGAAATAAATCTAATATTTGGAAATTTTAAATATTTTACTGCTATATGTATACTTAAGACTAGCATTTAATATATGAAGTGTTTCATTTTGAACTCATTTGTTTGAAGTATGTAGTAATTATTTAAAATGCACAGGACAAATATGAACAGCATGTACGTTATGTAATATTGTTGTTGATAAGTAGGTATATTTCTCTCAATTTAATTATAATATAGTATTCATATTTTCTGAATTGAATTGTGTTAACACTTTTTTTAAAAAACATCTTCTGTGTGTCAGTCATTTAAAGTTAATTTTGAGATTCCAACTTTTTACTGCTATCATTACTGTGTAAAATTATATTAGAAAATCGTATTATCTGTCAACGGAATAATCTACAGGGTTTACAAAACGGAGTGCCATATAATTATTGTTTTTTTTTCTTTTTTTATGTTTTTTTTGTTTAAGGGTAATACGTAAACTTAAGGAATTCGGAAGTGAAATTAGTGTTGTAATAATATTGTTACCTGGTCTTAGTGTCTTGTTTGATGTGTTTTCTATTCTTTATACAATTTTGTATATTGTTTTTGTTACTTTGTTGATGTTTTTTTAATAACTTCTATTTGACTGAACTAGGATTTAAAGTTGAACATTTATTTTTTATATAGTGTTTTTTTAATTAAGGGTTAGTTTTACTGTGGTTATACTTAAATAGTGTACGAAAGGTTTTTACATGTATTTTTAAGACTTTACATTGCATTAGTGTATGTTAGTTGCTTTAAATGGGCTCTGTAATGTGTCAATTGTTTTTGTTTTAAATATACAACACACAATATTTATTTGTCCTATGATATTTAATCAGAGCTCTTGAAAAGAAAATGTAAATTTATATGCAGTGGAAAAAATTGGTATTGTTGTATTTGTTAAGTACACTTTAATTTTTCTATTTAAGTGATCAATTTTTATGCAAGTAATCCCAAATGACAGAACTTTGTAGTGTACTTAGTATAGAGCACGTTATTTTTGATCGTATCACCATAACATGCAATATGGTTGAGTACAATAATTAATGTATGTACCACAAAATAAATTTTTATAGTTAAACTTTTTTTAAACCTTTTTCTATTAAATTTTTGATTACCCAAAATCTTAAATGAAGCTATCTAATATTCTAGAAATTATCCCTAAATATAGCTACAGGTTGAACGTTTGGCGGATCTTAATGAAAGAACTCTTTTTTCCTTTGGTAATATTGCATCATGGAAAAGATGCGTTATTCGAAAATGAGTTCTAATTATTTCCCGCTCTTCTGATCATTGAAACTTACAATTTTATACTTTAATATAATGTTAAATACTAGTAATGAGGTTTAGCAATTTTATTAATTTTGTATTATTCTAAAAGACAATATAATAGTAAAAATAAATGTATTCAATTTAGTTGTCAGATTTGCTCACCTGAATTTTATTAAATGGTGTTCTAAGTAAATTAATTTTTTGTTAATGTCAAGAAAATAGCTAATGGTCTATGATTAATTTGTATTTGAAGGTAATTAAGTAAAAACATTAACTATTAAATCTGTTTAGTTGAGTAATAAAATGTACTAAATTTTAAATTCAATGTTTAATTATTGAAAAAAAGCCATTAGGTAAACGGATTGTCTATTGATTCGGTTACTTTTACTTCTAGTGAAGTTGAGTAAAGATTTGACTTGTTCCTTTACTGCAAGGGCATTCTTTATAGCATACAAGCTGGTTTCTTTATAGCATAATAAATTATCGTTCGGACTGATATGCAATATAATTTTTTTTATAAAGGTTTGTTACTTTAAGGAGTAAAGGTTCAGGTGAGGGGACCTCTGTTTTGGGTAATACGAGTATAATCTGCGTTGCAAGGTAAATTTTAAATAGTCCTACATTATAATGAATTATTAATTTTGATAATTATCAAAGTACAATATTCATCAGTCACTATTCTCAATCTGTTTATTAATGTGGCAAATTTTCTAAAAATAAGAATTTCATGTCTCGTCCACATAGTCATAGAAGAAGAAAGTATTATTAAATTGAATTAAATAATATATTTTTTTAACTGATTGTTGTATAGTGCAACAAAGTTCACAAATAATATATAAAAATAATCAGGGAAAGAAATAATATGCCTTTTAAGGAAATTCAATTATTTTATGTAACTATTATGAACCTTTTTACTTTACTATAAGTATAGTTATCGTGAAATAATTCTATCTCGAGATTTTAACGGAATTACATTAGTCCTGGAATGAAAAACTAATAAACATGCCTAAATGGGATATATACCCAAGAAGTTTGATATGTTAACTTATAGCAAAGTTGAGTGTAGGCCACTCCAAATTTTTTTAAAGATAATTGTGTGATATGCAATAGATGATGTTTTATTTTTTGAACTATGAAGTGTTATTTCAGACAAGAAACACAGAACCCCTGGTTTATTTACAACATTCTCCTCTTTTTAGTGATCTTTTATTTTTTCATGTTACTGAAGTTAAAAAATCTTAGCTCTCATCATTGAGATGAGAGGTAAATGCTTACCCACAAGTAGGTAGTCTTTGTAGAAGACTAATTGCTCGGCAGAAAAACTTTACATAGTATTGATTGTAGATTCATGTTTTAGTGACCATCTCAATGGGTTTGAACAAATTTTTGTATGTTTAATATTTATTCATATGAATGGTACATCAGTTCTTCACGTCATTCATTAAAGGATTTCAAAGTAGTCATTTTTGCACGAAATATAGGAATAGAGGGGAGTGTATTGCCTTTTGAAGCAAATTTAAATGGTTTCTCACCCAGTAGTGAAAGTATAGCTAAATTATTTTAATCATGTTTATTGATCGAACGGAGAGTTTCTTTTTATAAGCAACATTTTGTGTTAGTGATAAATGATAAGATAGTTCAAAACTTGTGAACTAGTATCTATCAACTTATGGAGATGTCCAAATGAATCCATGCATGTAAGTCAGTTTCGCACACCACAATTAATTGTTAAAAGAATTATTTTTTACCATACTATTCTCATTATATTATATTTTATAATTAATTTAAAAAAAGATATTTAAAATTCTCTTCACAATTCATATATTTTGTTCAAATTGTAGAAAACCAACAAATATCATTATGTAGAAATAAACACTTTTATATAGATTCCATGCTGCCACAAAATTCGTGATTTTAGATTTCTGCTTTAATAAAATATGTATAACATCCAACGTAATGTGCGTATTCAGAGAGTTTTCTTTACCTGTCGTTCCTGCTTGAATTTAATAAATATAAATTGGTCCATAATTACATATATTTTAGTAATTTAAAGAAATGCCATTAATTGTGTTTTACAGTTTGTATCTGTAAGAGAATATTTTCCTATCAATGTTTTGTTGAACATTTCCTACTATAGTTTAGGTTGTTTAGTAATTTATCGAATTTATATACTGTTTTAAAGAGAAATATTAATGATTTTAGATTCACCATCTTTGTGGACTAACCACCTCTCACAATTATATCACATGCGGGGCATTGAACAAAATTGAATGGGATTTCCTTTTTCCTGCAATTAAAATGTTTACTTTTTTAAAAAATCGAAGTAAATATACATGAAGATTTGGGCATTTTTAAGTTCTTATGATAATATTTTATTAATATTAAGTATTATGCCAATTGTAAAATTCATAAATAATTGAAGTCAGTTTCAACTGAAACATAAATAAAATAAACTCTAATTATAATAACTAAAATTTAAATGGGAAGAATTATTGCATGTTAAAATTAATAAGATATGATGTAATTTATTTCGTCAGTAAATTAAACTTTATGTTGATTTGTTTAATATTGGGAGTAATTACTGTATATGTTTTGTTCTTATCCAAATAAAAATATGCTAGTTTTTTTTTTTAGATTATGTGCGGTGCACTTGAAGCACCCCGCTCATTTACTCAAACTTTTGGATAATGATTATATAAAAAAAAATAATATTACCTCATGTGAAATAGATGTTAAGATTATGTTTAAAGTATTAGATTTTATTACTTTTTTATGTACATAAAAAGGTTATAAATAATTACGGCGATAATTATATACAAAACTAAAGTTTATCGGGACTCGGTCAGTTCTTCAGGTTCAAATTAAACTCTCATTGCCAACGTTTCGGTTTTTATTTAAAACCTTTTTCATAGGCAGAAGTATAAATTTTGAAACAGAAGTGTCAAGTGTTCATTCAAACTACTGTTGTTGTTGAAATCCACAGACTATTTTTCTTTGTAAAATAATTTGTAATGTAATACTTAGTTTTTCTATTTCAAAATTTATACTTCTGCCTATGAAAAGAGTTTTAAATAAAAACCCAAATGTAGGCAATGGGAGTTTAATTTGAACCTGAAGAACTGACCCCGAGTCCCGATAAACTTTAGTTTTGTTTCTATTCCACGGACGATACTTTTATCAATATTTATAAGTATATATATACATATGTTTTAATTGGTGATTTGAGTCTCAATTTTCGTATTGCATGATAATTTCTTATTACACTGTGTATCAATTATTTCTAATTGAAGTCTAATATTTTAATTAGTACATCATAAATAACAAAAGAAATTCACAATTTACAATACTGAATTATATAGTTTCAAATCATGTATTTCCAATGAAATGTGGTAGTAGAGCATTCATATTTACATATTTATCCTCATTTTATCAAATATGCAGTCACCGAGATAATCGAGTGAAGATAATTGCTATCTACGAAATTTTTATATTATAATGATGGGACCCTCTGCTGCATGAATAAATAAAGAAGGCAACAGGAATAAATAGACAAAGTTCTATCTCAAACTAAGAAATGATTGCTATATATCCTCTACTTACGCAAGGAGTAAATAAAAAATCAGTTCGGTCAAAAATATAACTGAATTTGCTGACGCATACAATTGTTATTTTAATGAACATATGCATAGATTTTCTAAATTAATTCCTGGCATAATTGTTCATAGCTATTGATATTTTTTTATTAGGGAGAATTAACTGAATACATTTTACCTGAATTATAATGTTTTGCCGTCAAAACATTGTTAGTTAGTGTTGGTGATTAAAATTTCGAATAATGCAATATTTTTATAATTTGTCGTTTAACCCTGGAGGTTTTGCGCCAACTGTCACTGCATTTGATTCATTGAATACTGGGCTATGAAAATTATACTTTACTGTTTGTTTTTTTGATTCTTTCAAAAAGGGAACAAAAGTTTTAACTAGTCGTTAGCTAAATTTATCTACTAATTAATTATTTCATACTATAATCTGTTACCAATTGTAACTGAATATTATTTTTAATACTTATTTAGAACAGAATGTATATAAATCATTGAATTAATTACAACTGAATAAAAATATAGACTCCGACTATTCGCATTGACTGTTAATAATAAAACGAATTCCACATTCTGGTGATTGGTTTTACAACTTGTAATAGAGGGTATATCGGAGGGCTCTTCAGAGGAAAAAAATGTGCCGGTCCAACACTAGTCATATCTAGGTAATTGAGTTGCACAATTTTATATGGTCTGAGTAATAAAGAATCGTATCAAAAGGTCTGTAGACTTATAAAGCCAAAAAATAATAAGATGTAAGAAGGTTCCGGTTGGGTTAAGCTAGAGACATGAAGAAATTAAGATTAAAAAGTGAATCTTTTGCTAAGATGTTGAGGTCAAGTCACTCAGGACCGAAAAATCAAAAGCTGCTGTCTTAATCTGACTGTTGGGAAAAATTGGAATTAAATTAATAAAATGGAGTCGTTTTTTATAGGTTACTTAATAGAAAGTCCATTATTTCAGTCTGTTTTTTTTTACTTCCGTGACTCTCAGACTATCTCCTTGTAGAAAAAGCCAAAAAAGAGCCAACTTACAGTAAAATGCAAACCAGGTATTGTTTAATACCAACCACTTGAAAAGAAGTAAAATTTGAAGAAGTTTAATGAAAAAATGCCACTCATGGAGAATAAGGAGTAATAGTTGTGACCGTGCACTGTAATTCCCTTACTTCTTCAATTCAACAATTAGAAAAACCATTCATAATTGCCCATTTCAATTTTTAACTTTGATATTCATATGCCTCTTAGACCTTTATTGGCCCTGATGCGGCGCACCGACTGCACCCCTCTCTTGTGGGGCCTGGTACATCGTATTAGAACTTTAAAATAAAAGAAAGTAAAAATGTTTAATTGATTAATGTGCTTCAAATCGAAATCCTCTTTTTTATATACAGATTGGAACCTTATTAAGGTGTTTGATGTTCAAACTAACAAGAAGGTGTAAAAATGACAATTTATTTCATACTCGTTGTTGCTTTCAAGTTCTAATCTAACTGTTTCATATAAAGACTATGTAAAAAAATGGGTTATAACCATCATAAATGTAGTTCGTTTTCATAATTTCGCAGAAGTATTATTTTTTCATTTCCAAATAACGCAGGAAGTGATTAAAAATATCATTATTTTGAGATTTCTGAGTGTCTATTCACTTTTCTGTTTGACTAGGTACTTTAAAGGTTCATTTAAATTAGAGAGTGTAATATTTGAATTATTATTTTTAATCTGGATATTAGAAGTATCCACCAATGACTGATAAATGAAGTTATAGTAATTAATTAAACTCAACTAACAATAAATTTATATTAAATCTCCTTAATTTTTTTAGTAACCACTTTCAATTTTAAATTCTGTATAGGAAATTTCTTTCCCGCTTTTAGGCAAAATACGGTTACGCAGGTTTGTCGGTGGGGGTAGAAGGTTTACTCGTAGCTTGGTATTGAATGGGCGTGACGTTATTAATGTGATGTTTCGTTAATAGTTTATTTTGAACATGTTATCTTTTATTTTAGCATATTTTTTACTTGTATATAATATAAGAACTACTAAAACAGGTAATATCTTCTTTGGTTAAATAGTATCTAATTTTATTTTATTATATTAATTGTGAAATTCATTAGAATTAGCGGAAACATACTAGTTCATATCTTTTTTTCATTCAGGTTAGTTTAAATGTGTGTGAAAATTTAATCATATAGTTCTTTTTTAATGAAATTTTGCTATTTGATGTAATTCATGAAGGTTAAACGATTTTATATTTATATAAAATATGTTTAAAAGTTGAAAAACACCACCGGACGTATTTTTATTATCTGTTATATGATATCATAATTTGATTCACTTTATAACCATGAAAAGCTAATTACTTTTAGTTATATTCTAGGGGAGGCCTTGAGTAATATATTGTAATGATTTTTATGCAAGCAATTATTCATTTCCTAGGGTTTGTTATTCGTTTCTTAGATACTGCTGATTTATAAATGTTTCCATATTTTATCCAGGTTAACAGCCAGATATTACTATTCACAATATGTATGGATTTAAATGTTGAAGTTTTAAGTAGATTATTCATATTTTTGTTATTTTGATTTTTAACCTAAAATTTTGTTACTTTTTTAACGTTAGTTATAAGCTGAATGGTAACCTTAAATATTTAGTTCATATCCGGTGTTGAGAGTTAATGGTATTAGACACACAGTTCAGTATATATTATTCCTTACTTGTCCGCATTTTAATTTTCCGGTTTTTTAGTTTGCTTTTCATGGATAAATTTATCAGTTCATTTTTATCACGGATGTTACTATAGACAGTTCGATTGATATCTGTGCACTTGTTTGCTATTAGTTGATGTTATTTATGATATTAATTACAGATTATTACGAATGTAATTCACCTCTTCTTGATCATGCCTCCTTGAGTGCTACATCTTCTCTTATGAGTAGAGGTCCAAACAACGCGAGACTGAATGGTTTGTTTTGTTATTGCATTTCTAAATTATATTATTAAGTCATATATTCCCTTTAATTGTTAGTCCTGAAGAGAATACTTACATGACAGGTTCTAATTTGGTTTTTATAATAAACAATTGAGTGAGTGAATTATTATTCTAGTTTCAGGTGTTGACATTACTTGTAACTTGAATGGGTATAGGATATTAATGAAGTATCAGTGTTTTTTTTTTTTTAAAGAGTGAATTCTAATTTTAACTGTTTGTATCTCGTTTAAATACTTGAATGTATTTATAGTATTTCGAATTGTACCAAGTTTTCAAGAGTTATTCTGTTTTATATTATATATTTTGATGATATAACAATAGCATATTCGATCCCACGATTATTATAAATGTACTTGAATATTGTAAAGCTTGTATTGTTTGTTCTGTTTATAACTTTTGTAGGGTGTTTATAGGAGACGAAGTTATTTGTCAATATAAGGCTTACTTTCTTTGTTCTGTATTTTTGTAAGGGAATTTGAGTCATCAGTATCTTTTCCATTAAATTGACTGTGGTCGATAATATTTGTTCTTGTATTTAATATTTAGTAATGTAACAGACATATTGGTCATTGTTTTTAAGGTTTGGATTGGTAGCTCAAGTGAATCTGAAATACATAAAATTAAGTCTTGTTACATCTTTTTATCTGAAAATCAGCATGTAACTGTATCAACATTTTTAACTGAAACCATATCGTTTTGATTGTTTTTACCGAGGTTTCAGGTAACTTGTACGTTATTCTGTGTTCATTTTATTGGTCAAAGGGACGCTAGTATATATTCATATAATGCATTATATAAGTGTAAATGTATGGTTTACTACTCTTACTGAATAAATAGGTGAAATTTAAATCTTTATGAAGGTATTGTTCTTAAATCACTCTTAGTTTATTTTATTTAAAAAACAATATACGATCACGGATAAGTAGTGAATTTGAATTAACTGTTTTTCTTTCTTTCTCCTAATTAAATTAGTCGTATAGTATGATTAGGTTATATCATTATTTAAGTACCATTTCGTGTTTGTTTCTGTTTATTGGTGCTTAACTGTTTTTATCATCAGTTTGTAGTGTAAAAGCTATTCTGGTTTGTTTTTTTTAATTGTAGCTTTTAGTTAAAACGTAAGAGTAATGAAGATTCTTTTGATCGTTTTACTTGTTGGTTTACAATATTCTACTGATAATAGTAGATGATGACGTGTAATATGGCTACACTGCAGAAGTGTGTTTACTACATGTGTTACTTGTGTGCTTGATTAAGGTTCTTTTAAGTCACCTTGATGAGCTTTTTTTTCTATAGGTTTCTAATGAGTGGAGGTACGGTCTTGTTTGGAAAGCATAGGACTTGGTTACTGTCATAATTGTAATTTTATTCGATATGGCAAAATATAAATCAGTACGATGGGCGTTTGATATCAGTTCTTGGAATCCTTCTGTTACTGATTTGATGCTAGCTACAGCAAGCATACTCACAGAAGAGAAAAATAGAATTGGAAGATTTGTTTTCCAAAAGGATTGTAAACGTTCTCTCATCGGACGATTACTTATAAGACATTTTATGAGTCAGAATTTTTCTATACCTTGGAACCAAATTGAACTTGCTAGAGATGCAAATGGCAAACCATTTTCTAATAATAATGTTAATGGTGAATTTAATATTTCACATCAAGGGAAATATGTTGTATTGGCTGGAGAAATGAAGCCCTGCAGGTTAGGGGTCGATGTCATGGAAATGAAGTACACCGGAGGCAAATCTATCCCTGATTTTTTTAGAATAATGAATCGTAACTTCAGCGATCAAGAATGGGATTTTATTAAATGTCATTCTAATGAAAATGGACAGGTGGAAAGGTTTTTTCGTCTATGGAGTTTGAAAGAAAGCTATGTGAAGGCAACTGGAACTGGAATAACAGTGAATCTTAAAGACATTAGTTTTAGAATTAATTCAGTTAATTTGAACAAATCTTTTTTCATTCATGACACTGATTTGTTTGTGGAGGGGACTAAACAGTCAGGATGGATTTTTCAAGAAATGATTCTTGATCATGATTATTGTGTTAGCGTTGCAATAGGTGACAGTATTTCTAAGGACACTGATATTTCTCAACATTTCAGTTTAGTTACTTTTCCTGAGATAATGGCACACAGTACTGAAATATCTGATCCTGACAAAGAATTCTGTAAAACGATATTATTAAAAAAGTAGTTCCAATGTACGTATCTGTAACTTCTTTGATTTTTGCAGTGAAGCAATAAAACATGGAACATATTTGTAACTATATATTTCATGTATAACTGAATCAGATCTTAGGGGCTTCTTATTAATCGTTTCACTTTTAGAGTGTTTCCAAAAACTAGTAGAACAAACCTATAATTTAAAGTTTAATTTAAATTTCAAGTTTGAAAACCTATAATTTAAAAATAATTTAAGAATTTTTGTTTGTAAAGAATGATGATGACCTTAACATATCTTTGTGAATTTTAAATATTGGAACAGTTATTGTGAACAACTTTCAAATTCTAAATTTAAGGTTACGTTATTTAAGAATTGTTTATATCCAATTATTTGAAAATAAATGTTGACTCTTAGGAGTGAACTTAGTTTATCCTTAGCAATTTATCGATATTAATGGGAGGAGTTTTTGTAATTACTCTGTACATGGCCGATAGTGTAGAAGTAAGCATATTATTACAGCATTAAGTATTTTTTACTTGAAATTTCTTTTGGATTTGATTCGATTAAATTTACTAGTTGTACATTTTTTTTGTATCTATTTTAATTTTACGTATTCACAGAAAATGATAATATATGGTGTTATTTTTAATATCATTATACGATAATTAAAGAAGAATGTACTCGTATCTCATTTTTTCCCCACTTCAACGGTTTCGGATCATCATGTCCATTTTTGGAGAGACATAAAATAGTTTTTAAAGGTTTATCCCATATTTATATTTTATGTGATCTATATCTTCTATAACCTATTGAATTATAGTTGGTTTGTTTCATTTATAATGGTCGTATTATCTAATAGAAATGGATGATATAGAGAGTAGATATAGCAAATATAATTAAAGTGGAGTATATAGAACAAAATGCAAAGACTATGGGAAATACCATACAGGTTAGACAGTAAGAGTAAGGATTTAAAATAGGGCTATAAAGAAGACATCCACACTTTAAAATATAATAAAGTAGTTCCAATTTTGTCGATCATGGACATGAACCTAAGAGTTGAATTCGATAGACTTAACGAACATAAAGGACCTAATCGACTAAGACTGACAATGGTAGAAACTATATATTAAACATTATAAACGAATAAACTAACCATTGGACATAAGACTTACTTAAACCATTGATGAACTCTCAAACGTTGGGTAAAAGACGAAGATGACAGAGACAGTAAAAAATGGAAATACATTTTTTTAATTTAGTTAATATTTTTTAATAGAAAAAAAATGAACCTAATATTTAATCATGCTATAGTTAATTGGACAGGATAGATTGAATTTATAGGAAACTATAAATATAGGATAACCCTTTGAAAACCATCAGTCGCTCTTAAAAATGAACGTGTAAATCGGAAACTGGTTGAGTGAGGAAGAAGAATAACGAGTAAGATATTAGGTTGGTTCTTTAGTTGTTCTAAAACCTCCATGGTTCTATTAATGATAGTGACAATACGTTTATCGTAGTATGAATAATGAAAAAAAAAAAATATAATTAACGTGAAAAGTGAATTACAATGTTATAGCCTTACAGTTATGTTATTTATTTTGTTCTAATATAAAGGATGTACTGGAGAATGTGTTCAAATAATTTACATTATGAGAAAAGGAAATGCTGAAATTTATAATGGCTTGGACGTAATTCATTTCTTCTTTACTTTTTTTTCTTGTTTATAAAAACTAGGGGGTCTGATTTGTACTTGTTTATTTTCCCTAGTGCATTGTTAGAGTCTTAAATTATTTTTTTAATGAATAAATCGTATGGTTTATTTGGCTTGAAATTTTATACATAAATAATTGCTATTGTACTTAATTTAAATAATGCTTTCGACTATCTAAGAGGGTTTTCAAAAACTTATTAATAGTAATAGCATGAATTTAATGTTCTATTGAATAAAGATGTATTGTTAATTTTGTTAATCTATCATGAAATGTTAATCCGTTATATTCTTTTTTCATGAAATTCGTGCACTATTCCTTTTAAATTAATTGGAACTCGAGTATGTTATGCTGTCAATGAATCAACCACCACATATGAAAGTGAACGAGGAAGTAAGGATTTTCAACCATTTGCTAAGAATACCGTATGTTTATGTTTTTTCTTATGGAGCTCTGACTTGGACCGTTTGAGTTACATGTTTATTTTCTTATTTGTGGTTGATTCATTAATGACAGCATTAATTTTCATATGTTTGTTATGAAACTTTTGTGTACTAAAGTGAGAAATTTAAAGACAATTATACTGATTCGTTGTTGAAATAATAATTTGTTTAATTTTTTGGTGTGGTTAATATATATAATAAAGAATCTATTGTAATTCAATCTTTTCTTTTTGTTTGGGTTTCCTTTGAGAAACAAATCTATTAAACAATGTTAATAATAGTGATGTATTAGTTAAATTGGAAATGGATACTTAGCTAAATTGATTTAATTAGAACAATCACTCATTAAGAACAGACTGGTGATTCTTAATCAGCCTAACGATGAACTTCAGTTAAAAAAATAAATAGTTCACATTTGCACAGCTATAGGTAGAAGCTAAATTTATTTTACATCTATCTTTTTATAATATTTAGATAAATTGCTTAAAATTGAAATTTGAATTAATGCCTGATAGAGGAGCCTGGTTAATTTTTCCAAAGGCATTATTCAAATATGTTTCACTATTCATGAATGAAATGGCTACATTGTTTATATATTTATCAAAAAATAGTTTTTAAAGCCAAATTTTACTATAAATTATTTAAAAATTGGTTACTGAGTTCTTACATTTTAGTTATTTGTTCAACTAAATGTTTCTTCCTTGAGTATAGTTCCTTTAAAAGGTATTTCGTAAACCGCTCCATATCTTTTTTGTGATTTGATATATTAAGTTTTTTTTTAAACATCATAAGCAGATTATCGTTTGTTATCTGAAAAACTGCTAGTTTACTTTGGTTTCTGTTTTAAGCTATAAAAACCTTGTATATTTTTCTGAGTAATTGGTTGTACTACAATCTGGAAGTTGTATTTCAGTGGACAGCAGTGATGAGGTTGATGCTTGAAGGTCTTATTGTCAGACATTTTTCAGTAATAGTTAAAAATCGTTTTTTGGTAAAACTGCATCATCGGGGTGTTTTTTAGAGTCAATTGTAAGGATTTGTTGACAGGAGGAAATGCATGGACTGCTAGTAATTCTGACTTTGACCAATCATTGGTTGTCGACCTGGGTCAGGTGATGAAGGTGACTGGAATTGAAACACAAGGTAGACCTCGGTCGTCTGAGTATACTTCAGAGTTCACTATCAGCTATGGTTCAAACGGGCTTGATTACACCTTCTACAAGGAACCAGATGGCAACAAGAAGGTCTCACCCTTCCCTGTATCATTTTACATTTACACTTTATATTAACACGAGGTGATTTTTGGTGAACTGGATAACCTGATTTAACATTTTCTTCAAACAATGTTCAAAATGCTATGAATTTGAGAATGATGCATGTGGAATTATAAACTAATAATTGCATGTCTTCTTTTATTTCTACGAAGAAATTCATAAATATTTCACGGCCTAATAATAGTACTTTTTTTGATAGCAGTCGTCTGGTTATATCGTTAATGGACGTAGTTTTATGGACTGATTTCAGGTGTTTTGTGAATGTTTAATATAATTTCGTACTTTTAATGTAAATTACTTAAAAAATCTTTATAACTATGATTTGTAAAAGAGGTTGTCGTCTTTTGAAGTTGGAGCTTTCGATATTACCTAGAGTCACTGATATTTTTATATTTTATTTATTAATTCAAAGCCAGAATACCATTTATATTGTAAAGGGTCAGGATGGCCTGGTAGTTAGGACACTTGACATTTGGCTATTAGCTTTAAATATCTCTCCTTACGATTATGAGGAGTCATAATTACCCAATGTGAGAAGCAGATATCTAGAATTCAATAAAGTAAATGGAGAAATAAAGGAATATATGCATGATCCTGGAAATAAATATTGTAAAGTGCTAGAAAATAAGTTACCTGAGAGCCTTTTCTTTTATGTTATTTACAATATTTCTTTAATTCTGAATATTGTAAATATTTATTTACAATTTATTTATTTGCCCATACTTATTTTATTTCTAAACATATCCCATCTTAACTGTTTATTTATTCTTCCTATCTTTATATGTCTGTTTTATCTGTTTATTAATTAATGTCTACTTATTTGTGAATCTCTGTAATTACCGTATTTATTGTATAATGTCCTTTGAACGACTTTTGTTTTGATCATAGAAATGTGGAAATATCAGCCAAAAATGAATGCCGGGACACGGTGGACCTTAATAAGCATATTTGAAAGAGGATTTGCTACCTATTTTTACTGATATAGGAATGTATATCTATATATAACAATATAAAATTTCTTGAAGAAATATATGATTAATTGAAGTTAAAGTTTCCTCTATTCAAATTTCTTACTTCTGCCTATGAAAAAGGTTTTAAGTAAAACTGAAGCGTTCGCATTGAGAGTTTGATTTGTATTTGTATAGTGACCGAAATCCGAGTGATGGAGATAAGAAAACTTCGATTTATATAAATAAAACCAGGTTTCATATTAAACAGGTGGAATCGGTTAAATCACATAAGAAATCAGAAATAAGACTAAAGATCTTTCAACCTTTAGAAGACAAGTGGTCTTCGTCAGAGTAAAATCTCAACTGAAGCCAAAGATGTAGTAGCTAGAAAGAGTTGGTGTGGGGTTGAGAAGAGTGGTGGTTGGGAGGGGGGGGGGGCAATAGGGGTATTTTAAAGGGTGTGAAGTGCAGGGAAAGGTCTTACGGTTGAAAGATCTTAGTCTTTTTTCTGATTTCTTGCTATATAAGATTATACAGGCAAAAGAGAACAACGAAAAAAATAAATGTAGATGTTTAAAAGACAACAGGAGAAGGTTAGGTTAAATAAGGCAAAACTGACTGTAGGAAAGAATTTGAATCAAAGCCAAGATCGGGAATTGCTTCACTGGAGTGAGGGAAATGCGTCTTAGCAAGAGGTCACCCGTCTGGCGCACGCGGGATACCCGGCACATCGCAACCCATTTCAGTGCCTCGCGCGACAGTACCTTTGCGAATTCTAAAAGCAACTTTACATTTTAAGTTCTTATATCAACTTCATAATTCTAAGGGAATTATGTCACACGTACATTGGTTTTAGATATAGTTTTACAAAAATCTTTCATCTCTTAAACGTCATTGCATCGCATTCACATACAATGTACTCAATGATTTTTGCTTCTTCCAATTAGATTCTGCATTCTTTGTATGATCTTAATTTCAGCTTGAATAAGTGATAGTTAAGGTGACAATGTTTGGTTAGGTATGCTGTATATATTTTTAATTCATACATTGAAGATTTATTATTAATTTCAGTTCAGTTGGATTCAGCTTATTAGACTAGTTGTTGTAGTCAACTTTTATCTGCTTCCTTCTTAATTCTGCATTAATTACATCCATTAGGAAGTTGGTGGGTGTTGTGTGTAAGGCACTAAACTACACAATGTTTGTTTCGGTTTAAACATTTTCTAAACATTTCGCTGCCTAATTTCCTAGTATTCCCATGTGTACAGTTAAGGAGTTAACTTTTCTTTCTGGCCAGATTCTCATGAGAGATGAGATATTACCAAAGTAATTTTGTATTTAGTAACCATGAATTTCAAAGACTTTATTTTGGTCTAACGTAAATTGACTGTCTATCCTTAATTTTTATGGTAATTTTTTTAGAGTGTGCTATATAAATGCAAATGTTTATTATGGCCTGTAATATAAATACAAATTATAAATACAATTTATATAAATAAATACAAATATAAATACAAATGTTTGTATAGAAATATATATACAAG
The DNA here is from genome assembly GCA_026182355.1 of Hermatobates lingyangjiaoensis. Classification (NCBI taxonomy): domain Eukaryota; kingdom Metazoa; phylum Arthropoda; class Insecta; order Hemiptera; family Hermatobatidae; genus Hermatobates; species Hermatobates lingyangjiaoensis. The sequence continues at coordinate 1,374,425 of JAPFBL010000030.1, read as the reverse complement.
GTGATTCTACAGATTCTTCATTGGGAGTCCTAAATTTTGCCTAACTCAAGAGCATTTCGGGTAGGGATCTTTAACTAACGAGTACCTGACAAATTACAGGCTCGGGACTGATGGCTCAACGTCCTCTCCGAGGGACGACGTTCTCAGATTTATTCACCTCCCGCGTGAATAAATCGAGGGCCATTTAGGAATCGAACCCGGACTACCAGTCCAGAGGAGAGTACGTTCACCACAGAGCTAATCTGGCCCCTAAGTTCATGGTTACTCCTACAATAACTTTAGAAATACTCAATAGTATTATAGACTATAATACCCAATGAGATTGTTATTATTTTTTTTTTTTTTTTTTGTTCGACCCGTAGGTATTCGAGGCAGAACCTCTTTCTCGAAATCAGGGCGATTCAAATTAATGATGACTTAACAATTCACTATCAAATTTTGCTTGAGTTACTTGTATTGTATATATGCTGCATTGTATCTATACAATAAGCCAAATCAGTCTATTAGTGTTGATAAGGTTCTCTATTAATCCATTAAGATTCTATTAGATGTTTGAATAATTTATCTCCCATAGAGGCATTTTCATTTCCAAGCAGACTCAGTAGACTGCAGGTGGCTTTCTTGAAAAAAAATATCTGAACGTTTGAGGATTATTAACTTTTCTATCCTGGATGTAGGGCACAGGGGGTCATTGCTTCTGTTATCTAAAACCACACTTGAGTTTACTAAAGCTAGTTTAGTTATCTTTTTCATTAACTTATAGATACCGTTATACCGATGGAAAGATACCATCATTTATCACAGCAGTGTGGTTAAGATCTCAAATTCTGTAAAAAATATCCTACATCAGAACAGTTCTTTGGGGTTTTAACCAAGGTATCTGTTAGTTATCTGACATTTTTTATTTAGTATAATCGAAAGTGACTCCAGGTAGTTTTATTCGTTTTGGAGTTTCATCTTACTATTTTTAGTTAAAAGGCCTTTAACGCCTACTTTATTTATTCTTTTGAACGCATAAGGACCGTTTTAGTAGAATTTACATTCAATCCGTTGTTATTTACCGATCTATCAATATTTTAAAGAGCAGGCTATATAAATTTGAAGAAAGTACCATCAAGAATTCATCTATAATAACAAGGTCATCTGCATATCGTAACTTTGATTATTTATAGTATTTTGTGAATCATTCACAACTAAGGGCCACAATAACGTAATCACACATACCTGAATACAACCTTTAGTGATCACAATTTCATTGTGATAATTACTTACACTAATTATTTATTGCGTTAGCATTGCAAGAATCCATACTGAGATTGCTGGATTAATACATCTTAGTATTAGTTCTGATTGAATTTCGAGTAAAAACGTGTTATCAAAATGTCCTATATCCAAGAAGTCCAGGTAAATGCTTATAATCCTCAAAGATTTTTCCATTTTGATATCCAAATTATTGCCCGAAAATTATGGTGAGTTCTTAAACACACCAGGAACAAGTATCTGACAATCAGATGTTGAAAGGTCCAACAGTTAAGGCTGATAGTAATATTTTCTTTAAACAACCATCCTTCACCCTGGAGATCATCATAAAATATATGGATGTTTGGCGTTTGCTTATTTATTTTAAGTATTTTATTTTTCATATATATCGAATTTACTGTTTAAAATGTTTTCAAATTTCTTGTACTAAAACTTAAACAAAAATTATGTTTGATATACTTTTGGGAAAAAAATGTAAGTCGATGTAAACAAACCCGGCAAGTATAGCATGTTGTTAATTAGTCCCAAGTTGTGTTTTCAGTTTTTATGGCTATATTACATTTTATAATAATCAGATTTTTCTGACATTTTTTCATGACATATTAATTTAGGTAGAATTTTCTCACATAATTTCATTTTTATCATTTCGCCGTTTAGCGTAAAAAAGTTTTCTAGTACCATAACACCCGTTTCCGTCCATGTAAATAATAAAAGAGGATTCAACTCCTTCTCTCAACTGGGTTCTGTTTTTAGGTATAATTTTATTATATTTATCAAACCGTGTAAGCTATATTGACCTTTCCAGTAATTGAAAAACATCTGAAGTAATAATTCTAAAATTCCAACACTTGAGTTAGTAGTTTAGGGGAAAAAAATTCTAAAATTACGTTTTGTCCAAAAAGTGACCCCCAAGATGTAATATTCCCCAAAAACAATAAAGCACATGCAAACTATGAGGTCCATTTTTGTGTAAAATATTAATGTGATCCATCAAACGGTGGGGCCTCTGTAGCGTGCCCACGAACTTTTGTGTACACACACACACTAAACACATGCAACCATTGAAAAAATCAAAAAAAAAAAGACTGGTCTAAAACCCCTATGATTTAGTTAGAATATGTGATGGACCAAACCTTGATGTGAGGATTATCTATTAGGATTACTGAGTTATTGATTTAATGAAAATAATTCTAAGAAGATATGTAATGAATACGAAGTATTAGGTAATTAAGAGTCGTGATAGTCCTCCCTTCCTGTCTTTTCTTTTTGTTTCTCCAGGTTTTGTTCTATTTTCCTTAGTTTTTTTCTCCAAAAGGTCTGAGAGTTCTCTTTTCGTTTTATTTCTTCCGGATTATACAAATTTGTATGATATGTAAACTACTATGTATTATTATTAAATCTTTTGATTGAAAGCTGTTAATTGATGTGCATTTGTATATGTACTTCGGTTGAACTGTGTCATATTTTGAAGAAAGTCTGAATGTTCTGTTGTAGGTTTCAAACTTTTTTTTTTAAAAAAAATTACTTATGTGCCCTATCCTTTAATTTTGGTTTTTTATCCCATCAGATTTAAGTGTTTTCACTTCTAATTTGTTTATAACAAAATTATTTTATTTTCTGAGTTCGGGAAACTAGTTCTAGTTTTAGTAGGAGTAAACTTCTAAGAGAGTTTGTATTACTACCTCTGTTAACATTTCTGAGTTCACATTGTAAGCTTTCTGTTCATTCATTGTAGTAATTTCAATTTCAGTTTAATGTTCTATGTTCTTTTGTAAACTATCATCATTGCAGATATAAAAACTAGAAACAGAGTAAATATTCTCATAAAATTGAAATAAGGTTTTTTGCTCCTTAAGTTATTAAATTTAACCGTGCTTAGTTGTATTGGTGGGATTTTTCATGTTTTATTCCATTAGAGTTTTGTTAAATTGGTTTTTACATGTATATTTCAAAACTTGCACCAAAGTTTTGAACTTAGAATGCAGTTGAGGAGAAAGAGTTGTTCGCATTTCATATTCATTCCAAAAATCTTGCCCTATCTGTTAGCTTTAAAGAATTGTTATAGAACCTTAAAAGGGTAACATAGAAAAAATCAATTTGTTTTATAAGTTTCCTCTGGTTTGAAGTTTCACTATCAGTTTCCTTATAATTAAACTATAAATGATGTGCATTGTTAAACGTATTGTTCTTAAAGCACCTGTGACACTAAATGTATAGTATACCGAACTGTAAGTTTTATATCCCTTTTACTGGTAAGTTATAAAATAACTTTTTTTTCACAATTATAAGTAAGGTCTTAGTTCGAAAAGGAGATCAGAGGAATTTTTTAAAGAGGATTAAGTTACAAGCGTTCTACATGCATGATTAAATTAACTGGTTATTGATGATTTGTAACATATTGATGATTTGATCCACATAGTCACGCTTGTATCCTTGTTCATGTTCACAGATACAATGGAAAAGGTAGTACAGTGAAGATTAACCAGAGTTCAGCTGCCCTATAATTGATAAAGACCAAATTAAGCTTTAATAAAACCAGATACAGAAATGTTCAAATATTTCACTTAGCCTTTCTCCTGTCAATTGAGTAATTCACGGAAATAATATAACACAGTGGGGTGTTGGGTATCTATTGCGTATGTTTTTTGGGTGCCCCAACCATTAAGTCCATTGTGATCCTTCTTGATAGGGATGTGGTGGTTATATAATGTACTAGTGTTTTTGGGTTTCTTAGTCCCCATTAGTGCACGTATACTTGTACTCTAGATTTGTTTCTCTTTTAAAAGGCGTAGTTTTGACTTAGTTATTATTTTTGACAAAAAGGTTACTTACTCATAGTCTTATATAATAGGTGAACTTATCTTACTTTTTATAAGATAGGATATTTCCGACCACCCGTCTAGGTCGTTGGAACTCCCCCCCCCCCCCAGTCATAATACCTTCATCGTTTGGAAAGTCATATTTAATTCCATTAATTCCTTCTTTGGCGTATTCTATTTAACTTATATAAAGGAACTATCATAAGTTGGAACATGTTGACAAACAAATGTATATATATATATATATTTATTAATGAAGACTACCGCAGATGAAGCGCTTATCATTTTCTGACTAATGTCTTTTTTTTTATTCCTCTTACGATCACTGGGATGTTAAGAAGTAATTAAAACACATCTAAGGATATTTTATTTTGGGATTGTGATCTTTTGATGTCACACGTGATCTGTGGCCATGAAGTATAAAACTATAGATTGCATGGCTAAGACAGCGTAGTTATCCACCACTAAATGAGGGGCATGAAACTGCAGTAGAAATGATTAGTAAAGAAGGAGAAAAAGAATTGAATAGGTAAAATAGGAGATATAAATAATTGCATTGATATTACCGATAATGTGTTTATAAATGATTTATCTTAATGAAAAAATTCATAAATATAAATAAAAGAAAAAAATGTAATATATATATTAATCTTACAGATAGGGTAGATGTTTGTAAGATATATGCAGTATGAGATCACACAAAAATAATACAGGCTCCGAAATTCTTTCAATATTTCAAAGTTATCATCATTAGACGAAAAAAAATGTATATCCGGAACTCTGAAATAAAACTAACTAGTAATTGTGGTAATTATGTTGCTAATTTACTTTTTCTTCAATTGTATTGGAGTATTTAACTTTTCAGTATTGTTTATTTAATATTGATTTATTCTTGTCTCAGGAAATCTACATTGCCATATTTATCTTTATTCTGTAATTAATTGTTTTAACGTATATCAAGGTATATAATTATATGTTCATGTTCTTTATGTTAGTCTTAGCGTATATTTTTAAATATATGTCGTTCTTTTAAAATACAACTGGAATGATTCAGTTTTTTCATCTAAATTTTCAGATTCCATGATTTTGTCTTAAGTATTCTTTCAAACTTTTTATCTATGGAGGATAAATTAAAGTACCTTAAGAAGTACTTAAATTTGAATATATAGAACGTATTATTATTTATAACAATATTTTAATATACAATCTAAAATTGTATTTGAATTTTATTTCATTTGGGTAAGAAAATTGGTTTTATTTGAAAGTAATTTTAAAAATAAGGAATTTATATACTTAATTCAGTTGATAGAAGTTTAATCGCATGTAAAAAGAAATGCATTTAAATCATTACAAACAGAACTAAGCTTTGGGTATTTATTGGGTGCATGTGGTATGATACTAACCTGGGTGGGCAGGTGAATCGGCCTGGAGTCCTGAAGAGAATACGTACTATCAGAGTATGAGCATTGATTTGGGAACTCGAATGAGGGTATACTCAATTTCAACTAAAGGCCGGTCGAAGACACAGGAGTTTGTGACTGAATATGCAGTACAATACTCCGATGACGGTCACATATGGAAAACAGTTTCTGATGTTCAGGGTGAAACTCAGGTAACTTAATTTAATGCCTACATGTTTGTATATTGTTACTAATTAAAATGTATATTAAATCAGTAGTCCGTATTATAAATTATTAGTATATTATTCTGATAATTTTTGTGTGAAATATTATAAAAATTATATTCTTAAAGTTCTTAGGTTAGCTTAAAAACCTAACGGTCTTAAGAATTCTTTCAGGATCTGAAGGCTCAGTCGGAACCCAGACTCGAGACCTGGGTTAGTTTAGGAATAGCTTCCTTGTATACCCTCTCCAGTCTCATGCCAGGCCAGACCTCTCCTGTCCTTGAGTTGCCAGTTTAAAAAGGTTTGCAGATCTTTGGTCCGCACATGCCATAACCTTAATGCGACCCTGGTACCAACCTGCATTCCTACAACAAGGAGCCTTGCCCGGGTTCTCCATGAAAATATGGTATTGAAAGTTTGTAATATGGTATGGAAAATACCATACGCTTGGGAGAAGGTCCCTGTCGCTGCTTCTTAACATGCGGCTGAGGATTCTCCACCAAATGTGACCTCTTTTGCACATTATGCCTCGGGTTCTCTTCTCTATCTTCGAACTCTTTTTGACCCAGCTTAGCGACTCCTTCAGTTAGCTCCCTTTCAGGTAGTCTACCAAGCTTTTTAAGCATTCTCAAAGTGCTCTCCGTCCCTGTAAGGCTTCTGGGACGGAAATATGCTTTCCCTTCCGTGCAGTAAGTTTATGGGTTTGTTACCAACGCCCTTTTTACAAGAATTTTTATTTTTATCCCACGAGTGTACCGGGCGGGTTGATGTTAGCCTAGTGAGAACCTTGAATGATCAGGAAAGGCTAATTATTAGGGAGGGTGTCAGGTATCCCAGAGGCTCCGTTCCAACACCTAAGTGACCCAGGACCCTCCAAGCCAGTGCACGAGTCGCTTGACACACTAGCATCAAATTTCCTTGAGACACCAGGAGATTCAAATTTCCTCCCTCCATAGGATGAAACGAATAAAAGAACCTCATAATTGAGGACAGGAAACGTACTGATGAGGCTAGGGTACGGATGTGAAAAGGATATGAAAGAAGAAAGGGTTGGGAGATAAAATGAAAAAGAAAAAAAAGACCGCTTTGCTCTTGTACCATACATCAGAGTAAGGCAGTACAAACCACTTTACTCTGTCCAGGGGTTCTACAAGGAGGTAAGAGTAGCGTGGAATCCGAGACGCTTTACATAATTCTCACTCCATGACCCCTGGACCCCCAAATATGGTCGTTAGCAATAAATAAGGAATATTTTAAAGAAAGTAGTGGTTAATATTGAATTACGAACTACAACTCATTCTATACTGTTAATGACATTTTTTTTTAAGAAATGCATAATGTTATAGACGTTAATGCATTAATTAATAAACTCAATAAATAGTTTTAATTTAGAAACTTCTTTCAAACAGTTTCCAAGATATTTTGATTAAGTTTCTTTTATCAGGTTTGGAGAAGTTTGAATAAGTTTTAATTATCTATTAATTCACTTACTGCTATATGAATAACTGTTCTAATTTGAAAATCTGTGAACTAGATATTCACAGTAAGTAAATATACTTATACTTATTCAGTTTAGAAAATTGGGTTTTTATTCAGTCAGATCTTGTTCATTCGTTAGTTTATCCATTGATATGTTTTATAAATATTTAGTGTGCATGCAGGGTAGTTGCTAAGTTGAAATCATGTTTTTTATTTATTAACTGTGAAATGAGTGTTTATTAATTCTAACTAACTGAATATATCTGCTAAATATTGTGAAATAAACATTGTAATTTAAGTCAGTTTCTTAATCCCCTATTCTAATTGTAAATTTTAAAAAATTTCAGATGTTCCCAGGTAATAAAGATGGAGATTCAATCAAACGTAATACTTTTGAAGTGCCTATCATTGCTCAATGGGTTCGAATTAACCCAACAAGATGGAGAGACCGAATCTCATTGCGGATGGAACTATATGGATGTGAATATGGTAACAAAATCTTTTGATTTGCATGTCTCGCGTTGAACTTGATATGTTTATAAATCTTAAAAACGTTTCCCATATTAATACAGTTCTTTCTTTCCTCCTGTCCCCTTCCTGTATTCTTTTTGCAGGTTTTTACTCTTTCAAGTTTGTTCTTGATACATACTTTGTATTTGTAGATGCTGTAAGCATGTATTTTAATGGTTCATCTTTAATCAAGTGGAATTTAAGGGAACAGCCAGTATCTGCTATACGTGAATCAATACGATTTAGATTGAAAACATCTATGTCAGATGGAATTATCTTATATGGACATGGGACCCAAGGAGATTATATTGCACTTCAGATTAGACATAACCGCCTTCTTTTGAATATAGACTTAGGTTTGTTGATTTTACAGATTATAAAAATTATTATATTTTTTCATTGTTAATGTTGGTGATTCCTGTGTTCTAGGATCTGGTCTGCTAACTAGTTTATCTGTGGGAAGTTTACTTGATGACAACATCTGGCATGACGTAATTATATCTCGGAATCGGAGAGATATTATATTTTCAGTTGATAGAGTTCTCATAAGTGTAAAAATAAAAGGAGAATTTTCTAGATTGAACCTTAATAAGGAGGTAAGTTTTCCAGTTGTTATTTATTATTATTATTATTATAATACTTTAAGGTATTCAGTCTTGTAATGGACCAATCTAATAGTAACAAACTAACATAATTGATTGAACTTATATTGATTAATATATTTTGATTGTAGTTTGATGATGTTATATTGTTTTGATACGAGGGTGGATTGATAAGTCAGTGACTTTTTGAATTTCCCGCGCAGTTACCCCAAATGCAACAGTACTGCCGTCATCTGTAATCTATTAGTGGACAACTATCTAATTATGAGCCAGCTAGCACGTGCAGTACGTGTTTGATAGTCATTCAAAGCAGACAACCTCGTGTATTTTTACGTAAATGGAAAAAAGTGAATTTTGTGTTCTGATTAAGCATTACATTTTACGCAAAAAATCCATCACTGAAACTAAGGAAAGACTTGATAAATACTACGGGGACTCGGCACCATCAATTTCAATGGTTAAGAAGTGGTTTACAGAGTTTCGTTGTGGTCGTACCAGCACTAGTGATGCCGAACGTTCAGGTCGACCAAAAGAAGTGATCACGCCGGAAATCGTTGAAAAAATCTATGAAATGATATTGGATGATCGGAGAATGAAAGTGCGAGAGTTGGCTCATGCTGTAGGCATCTCAACTGAACGGATACATCATATTTTACACGAACATTTAGACATTAAAAAACTCTCCGCGAGGTGGGTGCCGCGATTGCTCACACTTGACCATAAGTGCAATCGCGTGTGACCACTTCAAAAAAGTGTTTAGCGATGTTCAGCCGTAATCCGGACGAATGTATGCGCCGTTTTGTTACTGTGTACGAAACATGGATCCATCACAACACCCCAGAGACCAAGGTACAATCGAAACAGTGGGTTGCTGTGGGCAAACGTGGACCAAAGAAAGCCAAACAGAGTCTGTCAGCCAACAAGGTTATGGCTACAGTTTTTTGGGATTTAAGTGGTGTCATTCACATCGATTACCTCGAGAAAGGTAAAACGATCACCGGTCAATATTATTCAAAGCTTTTGAACAGATTCGACGTTGATTTGAAGCAAAAACGGCCGCATTTGGCAAAGAAGAAAGTGCTGTTCCATCAAGACAATGCACGTGTGCACACTAGTCTAGTCACGATGGCCAAAATCCACGAATTGGGATGCGAACTGCTACCCCATCCAGCATATTCTCCTGATTTAGCCCCCTGCGACTATTTTCTGTTTCCAAACCTAAAGAAATGGCTGGGCGGTAAGAGATTTGAGTCAATTGAACAAGTCATTACCGAAAGAAACGCGTATTTTGAGAGCTTTGAGAAAACGTATTATTTGGAGGGAATAAAAAAATTAGAAAAACGCTGGACTAAATGTATCGAGCTAAAAGGTTACTATGTAGAAAAATAAAATGTTTCTTTGCCGAAAAAATTTTGTTTCTTTCAAAAAGTCACGGACTATCAAACTGCCCTCGTAGGTAATGTGGTTTGTTAGGAATGTTTTTTAAACAGTGAATTGCTTTAGCCCTAAAATTCAGCATGTGAAGTGAATTCAGAAGATTTGGTGCCTCGATTTTACAAGTGTGTTATATAGAAAATCAGTTGTACACTTTTCGTTCATATTTTCAAGAGACAAGTATTATATTTTAACAGAATCTCTCCTATACATTCTCCATAACACTGGTTTAGATATCTAATGAAGTATTCGACAGTACTGTGTGGCCAATAATTTATCCATACAATGACGAATTTTTTTTTTATTCATTTTATATACTTTTATAAGTTTTATTGAAAAGTACTTACAACTTATATGGTTTATGCATCATTTCGTATTTACTTAATGCCAGTTATGTGTTATTTGGAAAAGCATACTAATCTTGAATGAAAATCACTTGTATTTTGTAATGAAATAGAAAATACAAGGATTTATTTATAAACAATATTAATATTGTTAGTACCTTAGAGATTGTTTGCAACACAATTAAAGAAGAATGCTGCATATTGATTCCTGAATTTCCTTCCTCACTCGATCGGTTTCGGATATTGTTCATCTTCCACAGTGTAACTGAAGGGTTTTCAATGGTTTATTCTATATTTATAACTCTATTGATTCTTCGATAATTATTATATTATAACCGATCAAATTATTTACTGATGATAAACCCGAAATACTTCTAATTACCTATTTAACCGAAAAACTTCTTACCTGTTTTAAGTATCAATTGACTTATATTATTATAAGATGTACATAAATTGTATGATGACTTTTTAAACATATTTAACATATTGATATTGTATAGAATTTTTTTTGTTAATTTCAATATTCATATTTTAGTTGTATATTGGAGGAGTTCCAACTGTAAGAGAAGGTCTAGTAGTTCGTCGAAACCTGACAGGTTGTATCGAAAACTTCTTTATAAACAGTACCAACATATTGTCAACCGTTCGAGAGGGTTATGAAAATAGTGATACTTGGATTATGAGCACATTTAAGAAAGTTAATACTCAATATAATTGCCCAGTAAGTTTCACTTTCTTTTACGCTGTTTCAGTATGCATTTGTATATTTGTTACGATTCGAAATAAAATCTATGATTATAAAAAAGTTTTAGGAAACATTTTGAAAAAAAAAATAATTCGTTTTTCAATTGAAATATCATGTTTAATATATTTTGCGTTGTTTAAGGTTGTTTGTAACTTTTAGAAATGTTTTTTTACAAGTGTAATTATTTACAAAACAAGCAGAAGGATAAAAAAAATGTCTTAAGAACTTATTTGGTGTGACTGTTTTGTTTTTTGTGTCACAACTTCGTTTCTATCGCAACTTCACTTTATGTGGATATTTCAAAATAAACATGTTAAAAAAAAATAGCTTATAAAATGTTCATAATTGTAAATTATAATAGCTTATAATTGTTTTTAAAAATAAAAAGACTGTTGTCTTTTATGAATAAAGTTCAAAGTTAATACTATTTAAATCAGGCTTGGGCAACCTGCTGCCCGCGGGCCGGCCCAGTATGTGTTTTTGCGCGGCCCTCGGGGATTATCTGAAATTCCATCTGAATATTTAAAATTCTTTTGCTTTTTGCTTATTAACAAAAGCTCACCGAGGCTTTTGGAAGGAAATTATTCTTTGGAAGGAGGAGAGCGCAACAACAAGAAATACTTTAGTTTTTCTCTTATGTCACGATACTAATCTTTGAGTATTACCTTGTGATAAATTGCTTTATGGTTATGAAGTAATGAGATAGGAATACAAATTTTCAACATTTGAATAATAAATATACATTATATTAAATATTCATCATTAAATGAAATAATTACTTAAATATTAATACATCACACAGTAATTATATATTTATGTATTGTAAATTTATACAAATACAGAAATGATCATGCGGCCCGCGGTCACTTGGAATTTATATATTGCGACCCCGAGTTCCCAAAGGTTTCCCATGCCTGATTTAAATCAAGTAAGTTAAACCTTTTAATTAGGAAACATATTAAGAGATGGGTTAGGTGAGGTGAGAACTTTGAAAAGATATTTGGATCGAATAACATAAAATTATTTGTTTGCAAACACAAAACCTTGAGATATATGACTGTATTTGGTTATTACAGTATCCAATTTATAATGACCAGTGTAATTGTTGGAAATATTTTTTCATAAAATTAATTAGCCGTTAATCTACAATATTTAGGAGAGTGCCATATTTTTGTAGATAATTGTGATTATCATGTTAATGTCCAAGTATTAGATCGAACTCCAAGTTGAGTGTAATATTTACAACATTAATGCCTAATTTTAATTACTACAGTTTTTTTTGTAATTTTCAAAACCATTGCTTTTTGGTATGTGTTCATATCAAAGAGAAATAATTATTATTAGGGTTCAGGAGAAGTGATATTTATTTTGAGGTCTCTGAATTATACATTATTGTAATTGTAAAATAATGGTTTTTATTGTCTAGAATTGTTTCAAATTGGTATTGAAATCGTCCTTAGCATGTAAAAATAGTTAAATGATGCGAGAATATTTAATGTATAGAGGACTGAATTACTTTTTGTATTGCTTTAAGTTTCTGATAGTATAAATTATAATTATGTGGTGTTCTGTGGATTTTATGGAGCGCCAAATCAAAGTTGCTATTTTATTTACTGATTATTATCATTAATTTTGTTAATGTACTTGATTTATTCTTACAGGAACCTCCAATTATACCAGTTACCTTCGTTACTCGAAATTCCCACGCTCGACTGAAAGGTTATGAAGGTATCAATACATTCAATGTATCATTTCATTTTAGGACCTACGAGAAGACTGGTTTGCTATTATTCCATAAATTTACATCAAATGGCTATGTGAAGGTATTCAATTATTTCATCTATGCATTAATTTTAATTAATGTTTGTTTGTTGTTTTCGACGCCGATTTGTACAAACTTTCGCCTTAAGTACTGTTATTCACACCTATTTTAGTTATAGGCGAGCCAAATTCCTGGGTTGGTTCTAGATGGAAAATGCAATTTTTTTCTTTATTAAGTTTTTAGAGTATAAATTAAGAAGTTTTGTCATATATAAGAAGAATTAAAGAGAACACCAGAAACTGTTTGAAAACGTTCCTTTCTCCTAATAATAATAAGAAAAAAAAAAATGGAAGACCTATTGATACGATTTTTTCATGTCCCTCTGAAGTCAGTGTTATCCTTTTATAGTTTCTAAATTAAACTGTTCGAATTACTGGTTTTACTTCGAAACCTTATCAGTCAATCCTGAAAATAACTTAATTATGTCATATTTGTGTAAATGATGCCGTAATCATTTCACATAAAAAATAGCTTATTTCAAATATATATCTATGTCAAATATACAATGTTGGGATTGTGACATCGTAGTGACTGTTATACAAAACTTGTCAACCAAGACCAATAAAATCCTTTTTTGTTCTTTTAAATTATTTTTACCGATAATGTTTTGTTCTGCTAGAGTGACTTATTTTTTTTAAATATAATTTTGTTAAAATTTTTAGATGTTTTTGGATGAAGGAAGAGTTAAAGTTGAAATTGAAACAATGGATAATCCTAAAGCAACGTTGGATAATTATGTGGAAACATTTTCGGATGGACGATGGCATCATGTTATGTTGACTATGTCAACAAATAATCTTGTGCTTACAATAAATGATAGACCAATGACCACCACTCGACTGATTTCCTTTACGACAGGATATGATTATCTCATTGCAGGTTAGGTCTTTGGAACTGAATGTAATAATATGTACGTTTACAGTCGTGAAGGAGTGTCATTACACTGATAATGAACTTTGTAAATGAAATTAGTCAGACACGTGAAAACTAATGAAAGTCCATCTTGCTGTTCATAATAATAATAATAATAATTTTCGGTTTGAACCGTCTTGAGGAGAGGTAAGACAGGGAAAACAAGCGCACTGGTATAGAGACAGTTGGAGACCAACCATATTGCCGTATACGTGCCCGGACGTAGAGAATAAGGTAGACGTGAATCAATTTAAAATTAAGTTAAAGTATAGGATAGAAAATATGAAAAAAATAATGAAAAACAGAGGGATGAACAGAGGAAGTGGTACATAAATAAAATTAATGGGCTAACCTTTAATAAAAATAAAATAACCCTCTTGGTAACATCTTTTCCCATAGAAATTTTAAATGTCGTCGGTCCTACACCTGCCACTTTTAGCACTAAGTAATGTGGCAGAAGAAAATCCCTCACCTGTGCTATCATTAACCCTAAACATAATTTTACCTGTTAAATACCAACTCTGCCAACCTGTTAACCACCCTCTCTCCTTTGCCAGTTCCTGCTCATCCAGCAACTGTATTTATCGTCTAGACTGCACAAAACGCAACTCATTTTGTTATCAAGGAACTCTTCTCTTTCCTGTCATCCTCCCATGTCGTACGCAATATATTCACCAAATCACTCCGTATCTCTTTTAGTCACCCCCTCGTTTAGCCTGACTTCACGTCACTTAGCCTCAGTATGAATGGTCACAGGTCATCGTTGGTCAACTCAAGAAGTTGCCTGTTGACACCCACGCTAATATCCATAACCTTTCCTTCAGTGAGTGCTTTAGGGTCCAAACTGTGAGACAACTCTCTAGTGATGACACCCAAATCACTTTAAGAGCTTCTGAGGAAGCCCTAATTTGTTCTTGGATGCTAGAAATTTCCCAGTCTTAACTTAATCAGATAACTTTCTCTATTTTATTTTATTATGTTAACTATTTTTTGTTTCATTATGTTTTCTTTTTTAATTTTCTCTAATTTTTTTTTATTTTTCACACTTCAGTACTCTAAAGTTTAGTTTTTACTTGATTTTCTCTGGCGTCTTTTCATTATTTCTCACTTCAGCCTTAATTTTTAATATATGATTTTACCTTTTCCATTTTCTTCTGTTTCTTTTCTCTCTTCCTTCACTTAATACTACTCATATTTTTTTCATTTATTTATTGCTTAAACTGGTGCACGATGGTAAGGTGGCTACACTACACTGTATGTCACTTTGGTTCGGTCGGTGGTCGTTTTGAAGTCTCCACTCCTGTGTTTCTTCTTCCTCTCCTGAAGACAACAAGAAAGCCGAAATGATCGAGAATCGCGAGTGTTAGTCTCTTTTTTGTGTTTGCTAGTTGTACTTTAATAATATTTATATGTATATATCAACGTCCAAACCACAATAAGAAATGATACATTTTTCTAAAAAAATCCGAAAAGAGAAATATTCTCATTTCTCATTGTGGTTTGAACATTAAAATTGTATATATATATATATATATATATCCACTTAAAATTCGAAAAAACGATCCAAACTGGACGCAAATCAGTTCACAAACGAAGAAAAGCAACACACAGAGAAAGAGACACACTTACAAACTCAAATTTTCGGATGATCCGTCTTCAGGAGAAAAGAGAGAAAGGGCGACCAAGCACGCCGGAAACACAACGGCAGGAAACCGGGTTGCCAGGTTGGGTTGCCGGGACGGTTTCCTGCCGTTGTGTTTCCGGCGTGCTTGGTCGCCCTTTCTCTCTTTTCTCCTGAAGACGGATCATCCGAAAATTTGAGTTTGTAAGTGTGTCTCTTTCTCTGTGTGTTGCTTTTCTTCGTTTGTGAACTGATATATATATATAATAAATTCAAAACGAAAGAAACACACAGAAAGATAGTCGCCGCCCTGTCTTCCTGCGGTACTCTTCGCTCTTCACACCTCCTGATGACGACGATGGTCGAAATATCGATGTGAGTTTTATCTGTGTCTTTCTGTGTGTTTCCTTTTTTTTGAATTTATTTTATTTATAAAGTCCGCTGGACCGTTTCTTTTAATTGGTGTATATATATATATATACTTTTTTTTCGTTGGAAATACGATCCAAAACGGACAAATATAGTTCAATATAAACAAAGAAACATAGAGAAATCAGAAGAACACACTTACAGTCTCTAATTTTCGGTTTGAACCGTCTTCAGGAGAGATAAGAGAGGGAAACCAAGCGCACTGGATCAGAGACGGTTGGAGACCAACAGTGTTGCCGCATGCGCGCCCGTTCACAGAAAATAAGGTAGACAGGAATCAATTTATAATTTATAATTACATTAAATTAAGTATAATTACATTAAACTTTTGTTTATGTATCAATTTCTCTGTATCAATTTCCCTTATTTTTTCAATTTTTTCTTTTTTATATATTTATTGTATTCATATTCCATTAATTTAATGTAATTATAAATTATAAATTAATTATAAATTGATTCCTATATATATATATATATATATATATATATATATATATATATAAATATATATTTATATGGGTATTCGCGTATCCCTTTAAGACATAGTCCTGGATTTGTTGGTTTACAGTACACTTCAGTAATGAATCTTTGAGACTCTAGGCTCACCAAAATATCCTAGGCAGCCTTCAAATTGAAAAATTAAAGATAAAAGGATATATAGAATAATTAATGTAAAGACCACCGCTTCCTGGTTAACTAACGGACCCATTATGTTTTGGGTAGGTGTGCATACACTTGCTTAGAACCCATTAAAAAGTGTAGTAGGTGCTTATCTAACCTGACTGATCGTTGATTCAGAAACTGTTCTTCTTTTCATTCAGGAAGTTTTAATTACTCGATAAATTTCTTTGGAGACTTCACGTAGAAAAATGGATATAGGCCTGGATTTCGTCAGTCATGATTTATTCAACGTGACTGACTTTCACAGTTCTGTTGTTCTCATGTGTCTTCGGGGATCTATTGATCAATTCTAGGTATGTCTTTCGCTGTTTATGCCAACCTTGCTCATGTTTTACAATTTAGTCTCTTCAAAATTAATATTTCAGAACAGCTGAAAAATATCAATACTTGGTTGACCTCATATGTTTCCACTTGTCTATCTAATTTTTTATTTTAGTCTATTACAAATATTTTGTTAATTTACTTATTGAATGAGTCTCGGTTATTTTTATTGATTTAGTTTATAATTGGTAAACCTTGTTTGTTGAAGTTGCTTGACTAAGCTTGTTAAAGTTATTTAAATAAGCGAATGTGTTTACCATCCTTAGTAGTTCACACATACCCAGCGAAGCTGGTTACTCCACCTTACATATTACTCGTTCAACGAGCATCCAGATCGTACTCCCAAGATGTAACTGTTATATCTACTGACTAACAAGAAGCTAACTGTCGTATCTTTTTTTACTGAATGTTCAAAATCTCCCATGTCGGAATTAGATTTCTCTGTTACCTCAGTTGAAATAAGATATCCTTTTTTAGTCTTATTTTGTTATGCACATACTACTTAGAGGAATAATTTTGACAACGAGAGGATAGTATAAGAGAGTTAAGATGTAATAGGAAGTATATTTCTGAAAACTAGTTAGACATTTAAAATGGACCATCAATCAATTATCTTTTAAGGTGAATTGATGTTCAAGAATAGGTACACGCATTTACAAGTTGATTAAGTTTATCAACTGAGTTGTGTTAATATTTCGATTTCAATGTTGTGTGTTTCATACATAATTTGTTTTAAACCAAATGTTTATTATTGATGCCATACTTGATATTTTTAGGTGGTTTTTATGAAGTACCAGGATTTGTCGGTTGTATGAGGTTCATTACTATTGATGGAAATTATAAGTTGCCAACTGATTGGAAAGAAGAAGTCAGTTAAATAGGATATATACAATTCTTATAATCAATAGTATTTAGATTAACTTTATTACATTGTTGTAATATATTTGTTATCTCATAATATTGTTTTGACTGCAATCTAATCTTCATTCAGAGTAAAATAGTTAGGTATCTTTTTAAAAATAATTATTCTTCCTTCATTAAAAGGAAGTTCTTAACTTAATGAGTTATATGTACAAATAATTAATATTATCTGTTCGGCATCAAAGGAACACTGTTTATTGACGAAATTTTGACTCATTGTGTGTAAAAGTAAAACTTCTTTTAAAGACGTCTGGAGTAATATTCAACAAACTTTACCATAGGCAAACTTATTGTCAAACTCATGGTTGTAGAAAAAAAAACAATTATAAAGAAAATTGATTGAATGTTTTGGGTTTTGATATCATTGTAATTGAACATTTTCTCATTAGAGGTCCTAAAATCCGAATGCTTGGATTTTTATTAGTGCCTATAATTTTATATATATATATTTTAGTATGATATAATTTTATATATGCTTTAATTTATTGAACACGGAAATGTATGAATTTTCTTATGGGGACCCTTGTTTAGTGGTATCATCAATACACTTACTTATGCAAAGTGTAAATCTTTGATTTCAGTATATGAAAACATTTTTTTAAACAAGAATTTTATCCTGTATTGAGGAAAACATCAAGTACTAGGTGTTTGAAAAGTTAGTAGAATTACCGATTCTACGTAATAATTCGTATTCAAATATGTGGCATATCAGTGTTCTGCTTTGAGGACCGGGGTGCTGACACTATATTGTTCCCAATGAAATGGAAAAGGAATTTCACTTATAGATATCTTCCCAGTAGTCAAACAATAACGGAAGATTACTATGCTAAAGACTAACCTGTTTGGTACAGCGAAGGGTACCTGGGTCTTCCGGCCATACCGCACATTTTTTCAAACCAAGGCAAAGACTGTAGTAAAGACTAACCACAATAAAAAAAAAGCTATCCAAAAGGGTGTCAAGGGCTTTAGTTTTCAAAGTTATCCTCCATCAAGACAATCCACACCCACGCACATATATTTTCCCCATGTGTGCAAAATTACATGAACTAAATAACAAATTCCTGCCACACCTGCCATACTCGCCTTTTATATGACTCCATTAGACTTGTATCACTTCACTAAGTCCAAAATTTTCTCTGGGATGTAAAAATTACTGTTAAATTAAGTACTGTTAGCTGTAGTTGACAAGTAGTTTACAAGGCTGCAGGAATCTAATTTCCTAGATGGAATAAAAGCATTAGGACATGAATCGACTGGTAGATCACAAAGGAAGTGGGGTAGATCGTATGACATTACATACAAAGTAGCTATTCAGATGACATCTGATTTTTTTCTGACACTTAGGTCACAGCGCATGAGCAGACAACAGCGCTAAGTAACAAATTGGACATTTTTGGACTGTTTATCAGATTCTCACCGAAGAGCGAACTGAGAAAGAGAAGAAGGTTAAGGTATTCACGCCCGCGCACATATATTTCAAGTTATTCGAACAGTACTTATTTTTCACATAACATAATTCAAAAACGAAATCCGCCACTGAAGCATCGTGGGTCATGACGTTTCGGGTGAGTCGTGTAATCGTTAATAATAAGAAGTCTTTCCGAGACGGAGAGATGGTAAAAGATGCATTTCTTGAAGTAGCGAATTTGTTCCGGGACTTTAAAAATATTACCTTGATCGAAGCTCTCCAATAGTCTAGATGTACCGTTATACGGCACTCTGAAGCGTGAGTGACACAAGTCAATGTGTGCATTTTCATGTTATGGTACTTAGTGATATCAATGCAAAAGAGGAGCCACTAAGAGTTCTGCCCATGAAGTAACAGACGTGATGAGTGGACATACTCTAGGCTTTCAAAAACTTTATCGAGAAAACCCAGCTTCCGTTGTACAAATTGTTGTCAACCACCACGGATGGACCATCAATTGAGAGGAGCACCCTCATTGGTTGGCCGCGTGAGTGTATTTATTTCAATGCCTGCCAAGTGCAGACAGGACGATGTTTTCCAGACTTCCTGAATTAGTGTTGCATAATCCACTAACAAATATACACTAAAATGATAAACATGAAATAGATCAAGGATATGACAACGAAGGTCGCCTTTTTATTCGAGCTAGATCTCTTGAAATATTATTTCGTGCACGTCTGCAGATGGCTGTCTGCGACCACTCTGAGTTGTTGCTACATACTGACGTGAGCTGGCTTAGTGAAGGGAAATTCCTACAAAGATTTGAGAGCTCTATTCGGAGATTAAGGTGTTTTTCAGTGTTGCTGGACATGCAGAATGCAAACAAATGACGGAAAGTGGCTGTTGCTGTTAGGCTTGGCATTTTTAACCGATCTGACAAACATATTGAATGACCTTAATCTAAAGCTGCAAATAAAAGACAAAACAGTGATCAATATTATCAACTCAGTTAATGCTTTCAAACTTAAGATGCAACGTCTTTTTTAAAGTTATTGTGACATTATTTGGCGTTCCAGAACCTGGCGTCAGAGCTGAAGATATAAGGCAAGGTCTGTGCACAACTTGACAGTGCACGCTACACAGAGCTAATTGGCAATTGTCTGTCAGAGCTTGACAAACGCTTTCAAAACATTCCTTTGCTTGAGCGAGTCGCTACATTCATGTGCTATCCTTTTCGGGAAGATGCTGAGGTTTATTCACTCTCAACAAAATTGCAACATTGTTTCACCTTAACTCTGCTGAAGTGGAAGATGAGATTTTGACACTACAAGTTGACATTGAGCTGAAATCCAGAGTTCATGGACAGTTATAAAACTTACTTGCAGAGGTAATGTACTCCAATATGAGGAAATGTGCTACCTCCTTGACAGCATTATTCGGTTGCACTTATTTATGTGAGTCAGCCTTTACCATCATGAAGAACATCAAGTCCAGGTACCGTTTCCACCATGAACATTTGGATGTGTGCTTGAGGCTGGCTGTCAACAGTTCTTGTTTGGACTAGGCATCACTGGCTGATTCAATTCAATGCAAATAATCAGAGTAAACTCAAGTAATGACAAAAAAAGCACATAATTAATTATGTTATGTTGTGCAATATTGGCTGATGCGATTATGCAAGGAACATCAACATAGATTGCATATATTTAACATGAATATTTTGGCAAAAATGAATTCCTTTGGACCAGGAATATTTTGTTTCGTAATGTGTAAGTCCTCAATTATGGAAATAAACACATATAGAAATTGTGTTGATTAAATTAATTTTTTTTCGATTCATTAGATTGGCTATCCATGAGTTTGATAATACGTTACATTTTGTAAACTATTTTAATAATATTAACAAATGTTAAGTTAGTATAACCTAGAATTATTTCTACGATGCATAATTATTTTCTATATTAGAAATTGTGCTGTTTTAAGCAAACTAATTACTCATGATGCAAAAAATTTAATAAATAATTATGACTACTTTAGGATTTCATCATAATATTGAAGTGATATTAATTTGATTAAAGGGTATTAACCTTAAAATTAATGTTTTCTATATCCAGTTAATGTCATATCATAATAATTACAGGAATACTGTTGTATTGGAGACGTTTTGTTTGACCAGTGTCAAATGGTGGACAGATGTAACCCAAATCCCTGTGAACACGGTGGAATTTGCATGCAAACGTCACATGAATTCTCTTGTGACTGTCAGAGTACGGGATATTCAGGAGAAGTTTGTCATACTTGTGAGTATTGAATTAGAATTATGACACCTTAATAATATGAAAATTAATTTCAATATGCAAACAAAATGTTTAATCTAAAGGTTTAGATATATCCATGTAGGATTATCGATGTACATCAATACTGTTATATTGTTAATAACAATCTAATATAATAATATAATATTGTTATATTTTCTTGATTTTTTTACCATCCTGATAAATATGTTAATTCTTGTTTGTTCAATCAAATTTATCTTTGAAAATATAGAAGTCTGTCTATTGTATTTGTCAACTGTTAAATACTTTATATACTTTCAATGATATTTATTATGTATCTTGTTAGCTATATTTTCTTCTAAATGTATATATTTTACTTCTTCATAATGCATCTTTGTCGCATTATAGTTATTAAAACTTTTTCCTTATTAATCGAAATTGAGGTAAATTTAATTGGCTATTTTAATAGGTCAATTAAAAATATTGATTTACCTTTTTATTTAATTAATGTTCATAATTTATGTTTTTCTTAATTTGGATATATCCAACAGTAAAACTGAGGAGAAGTATATTGTTAAGAATAAAATGCAGAACTGTAGGAGTTAATTGTAAAAGTTATTTGTCTTATTATCACCACATAAGAACTATAGATATATGAGTCTGTATAGTGACCATTGGTATTAAATTCACATATTTTTTTAGCTCTCAATCCACTTTCCTGTGAAGCATATAAAAATTCCAATGCTGTGGGTTCAAGTGCTTACATTAAAATAGATGTGGATGGAAGTGGTCCTCTTGCACCTTTTCCAGTTACTTGTAATTATTTTGGTATGTTACAGAGGAACTTATCTTAAATAATATTGTTTGATGTACGTTTTCTGGATGTTTCTTTATTTTAATAGGTTGCTATGTTTAACAAAATTAATGTAATGAAACGGTTTTGATATTGTTTTCTTTACTCAATTATTAGGGAAAAAATGTATTGATTATTAATTTTCTTGTAGAATGAGTGGCGTATTTTGGGTTTGGGAAGTGGTTATAATTCGTTTGTTAGTATTGGATTAATATTCATTATTAGTTTATGAATTCGTATACACGGTTCAGGATGTAGCATTAATATAGAGTGTACATGTATCTTACACTAAACATATGCAAACAAGGAAATTCAAAGCAAAAATTTCAATTCATTAATGATGACTACTTTATGAAAACACGAGATTAAGAATTGATATTATACTGTATCAGTATTATTGAGAATCTTTTTTTTTTTAGGAAATGGAAGAACCGAAACCATTGTACATCATTCAAATGAGGAAGGTAACCAAATAGATGGTTTCCAGGAGCCAGGAAGTTACAAGCAAGATATAATTTATGATGCCTCTATTAAACAAATGGAAGCACTCATCAATCGTAGCTCCTCTTGCTCTCAATATTTGAGATATTCATGTAGGCAGGCAAAGCTCTTCAATTCTCCTTGTAAGTAGTTTTCTGTTGTATTGTAAACAACATTAGACAATGTTATTTTTATTTCATGCCCAAGTTCTTCCTCTTTTTCATAATTTCTATTGCACCCTATTCAAGGAAGTTGGTGTTAATTTTTAATAAACTGGAAAAAAGGATTTGCTATTTTATAGGATTATATATGCATATTTGAACGCGAACAATTGCATTAGAATTTATCATATTGTTTTAAATGCAATAAAAAAATATTTAATCAAAATTATTTTTACATTGTTAGTAAAATCTGATCATTAAGTTAAACCGGCATGCTTAAAATGATTCTATTGAATCTAAGATTGTAGTGTAACTAGTTATATTTACCTGTGTTTAAATGGTTTAAAATGGACGATTTTTTATTAATATTTCAGTTTAATGTAGCATATATTGATTTTATTACCAATAGTACAAACCATGGTTTAGGTTATTTGTAATAAACCATCAAAGTCATTTTACTTTTATTATTATGAACTAATATTTTTGTAACCTCTGTGAAGCTAGTGAAGAGACGTTCAGGCCTTATTCTTGGTGGATTTCAAGGCACAATCAGCGGATGGATTATTGGGGTGGTTCAATAGCCGGAACCAGGAAGTGTCATTGTGGGATAATGGGTACTTGTGTTGAACCTACAAAATGGTGTAATTGTGATTCAGGTATTTTGACATCATAGGGTTTTGTTTTTTTTTAAAGAAAAATGAAATGAGAGTCTTATTTTCCATTAAATGTCCTTTTAGGCTTAGACAGCTGGTTGGTTGATGAAGGAACCTTGAATGACAAAAATGATTTACCTGTAAAGCAACTGAGATTTGGAGATACAGGAAACCCTTTGGATGAAAAAGAAGCTAGATACAGACTTGGACCTCTCATCTGTGAAGGAGATGGTAATTCTTCAACTTTTTTTTAATAGTTTGGATATTCTTGGCAATATGTGCATATTATAATTTACTTTAGGTGCACTTATTTTTTTCAAATTTTGATGAAAAAGATATTCCATTTTTTTCATTGTGAAATAAATTTATAATATTTTGTTGTATTTTTGTTATACATTTAGTTATATTATATAAATGTAATATAATATAATAAATTTTATTTTGTGAATTCTAAATATAAATTTAACACTTAAACTTGAACATTGTAAACACACTGTGTGTTTATCATAAAAGAAAAGCCTATTCTTTATTTTCTATCATTTCTCAATTTTTTATATTTTAACCCTCATTTAACCAGTATTTTCATAGGAACTGAAAAATAAAATTCATGAATATGAACTAAAAAGATTTTTTTTTGTGTGTTTATTCATATATACACTACTATCATCATATATAATGTTTACTTATTATAGTAGTGCTTTTTTAATATTTTATGACTTATTTTACACTCTTTATTTACTCTGTTACGAATTTAAATATTAATTTTTATTATTGAATTTGAATGATTATGTTTGTGTTATAAATTTTAATGTTTACAGAATTGTTTAAAAATGTCGTAACATTCAGAATAACAGACGCTTCAATAAATTTACCTAATTTTGATATGGGACATAGCGGAGACATTTATTTTGAGTTTAAAACCACCATAGAAAACGCAGTTATTTTTCACAGTAAAGGCCCAACTGACTACATAAAGCTACAAATTTTGGGTAAACCTTTCACACAAAGGACATTAATGTCAGTGACAACCAACTATATTAAAGTAATGTAATCACTCACTTTCTAGGTGGTGACACTTTGCAGTTTTCATATCAGGCTGGTGGTGGTCCACTTGGAGCTACTGTGGATACAACATACAGACTTGCTGATAACAACTGGCATGCAGTAACAGTTGAAAGAAATAGGTTTTTCATTTTATATTTTTTTTTATTTTAGCAGTGTGAAATTTGTAATTTATATTGCAAAATGTAATCAAATAAAAAGCATTGATGAGATATTTTGAATTATTGATGAGATATGAAGTTCAATATAATTTATGAAAGGTGTTCTTTAACTCTTCAGTTCAGTTGTTTTCAACCTCATTTTACTTATGCACCACATTAAATCTTAAATTTATTGCCTCTACCTCTCAAAATATTGTATTAGAAAACATTTCATCACTGCTGAAAAAGTTGGTTCAGCACTACCGTTCATTTTCATTTGTCGTTCTCGTCATGTTTCTTTTGTATTCAGTGTTACCACAATTGCAGATTTCTTCGACAGAACACGCTGCTAATTACTTTCATTTACTATCTGTATGAAAATGGAGGTATTGCGTTCGAGTAAAATTTTGATATAGATTTTTCAACGGAAATATATGTTTTGAGATCAATGGGTTTCACAAATGTATCTGTATTATGTGTATATATGTTGTGTGTATATTTGTATGCGTGCGAGAGTGAGGTAAGAGTGTCAAAACAAGATATATCAAAAACGAAAAGAAGTACAATTACCTTGTTTCATATTTAGTTTAGTTAATATTAGTTCTGTGACAGAATAGTAAGTAAATAATTGTGTCTATACTTATTATTAGTATTATTAGAGTTGACGTTGCACTAATACTGCACTTTCTTGGAGGGAGGGAGGGGTGTACTTTTTCTGAAAATCTTTTTTTGTAATTTTGCAGTAATCTGTCATGATTTTGATTAAAATAGTGCATAGTAATGTGGTTTACCCACGTATGTGCCACACTTCGTTTTTATTATAATCGTAGTTTTGTGGCTTTTTAGTTCAAATATAATATGTATAGGGTGTTATCCACGAGGAAATTGTCGTTTATTTGTCCTTTATTGTCCGAGGAAAGGATTATTTAATTGTTCTGGAATAAACATAGGCGAACTTTCAAAGAGCTCTGAGTAAGTTGATACAGGGACTAAAAAAACAGAATGTATGGATAATAAATAGTAAATTTAATGTGATTTTATTAAACTGAATGACAACAATTAAAGAGTTCTCCTTTTTTTGGCAAATGAAATACAGAAAAAGTACGCTGACGTCCGTCTTTCTGGAGTACTGATTAAAAATGTGGGAAGGTTTGTTTGTGTGTTCTAAATTTCATATGAATACCTGATTATTTAATTATAATGAAATTTATAATTTTTAAATTGATAATTATTAGTATTGGTATAGTGATTATTAGAGTTGAAAATTTATTATCTAATTTATAGGCAAGAATTGATTCATTTTTTAAAGGATTTTATTTGGTTTTCTAAAAAAATTATATTTATAATGAGCTAAATGAAAGTCGTGTGACGTATCTCAAACCAGTTTTTTTTGTAAGTAAGAAACTTCGTTTCTTAGTATACCAGTTATTTGACATTTAACTGCAAAGGAATCCAATTTCCTGCTGTCCCACTACAAACACACATCGAAAGTATGTATTTTGACTGTTATCAAAAACATTTTAGCCATTCTTCAGTTGAATAATAAAACATATTACTTTCGAAATATTTTTCATTCAGAATAAAATTTAAATTTCTATAAGAACTATTAATTAATCTTAGACACCGAGTTCCCTTTTTAATCTTTGAACCCTCGAGAATGTCTCATAGACAACGGAGCCGACATGGTTCTCGATTAAGAACCACTGTTTTAGTATTTTTCATAAGATGGTAGTAGATGTTTAATATCATTTGTGCTATTTGTAGTCACGGCACGGCACGTCTCAGTCGCGCACCGGAAGGAAGCAAATATGTTCTAATTTTTGTTGTCAAATGTATTAATTGCTAGTAGTTTAACTCCTCTTACATTCTTCTAGGAAAGAAGCTAGACTAATAGTGGATGGTGCCTTGAGAGCTGAGGTTAGGGAACCACCTGGACCAGTGAGAGCTCTATATTTAACTTCACCTTTTGTCCTTGGTACGTTCGTAATATTCAGTTAATTTAATTTGTTGAACTGAATTTACATAGAAATTATCATAAATTATCTTTTTTTTTTACTTTCTTTTCTTAAATGTCTCAAAAGTTTTCCTACTTTTTCTGTGGTATTAATTGCTTCCTCTTTTTCGAATAAGTTTCTTACAGAGAATAACAAATAAAAAGCATTTTCCAATATACTTGGGGAAAAACAAACGGGTTATTATTATTTTTATTATTATTACTACGGGTTATTAATTATTGTGTCAACGATTGTTTCACCAAGAATTTGTCTTATAATTCACGCTTATCGATTGAAATTGTTTTTCTGACTTTATTTTCTAATATACTGGAAAAGTAGAATTTGTTTTAATAGTGTATTGTTGAATGTAATTATTAAATATCATACTGTTATAATACTGTTACACTTTACTTTATAGTATAGTTAGAAGAATTAGTAAATAATTAATGGTTTACTTATTAGTCGTACATGGTATAAATTAATGGTATATTTATTCCTAGGGTCGTCGGTAGATTACAGGGATGGTTTTACTGGTTGTATTAGATCCCTTCTCCTCAATGGACAGTTGGTTGATATTAGAAGTTACGCAGAAAAAGGAGAATACGGTAATTGATTTATAAGTTCGTATTATATGTAGTGTTATTTGTATTCATAGTATTAAGTTTGTAATTATTTATTTAAAGGTTTGTCTCCTGGATGTGTTGGCAAATGTGAAAGTAACCCTTGTCAGAACAATGGAACATGCAATGAAAAGTATGACGGGTATTGGTGTGATTGCCGCTGGACTGCATTCAAGGGTCTAATTTGCGCAGATGGTATTGTTAACTGAATTCTATTTATTTAAGTTAAAATAATTGTGTCTATCCTTTGAATATTTTATAACTTTTTCCTACTGTATATTTTATTTTACTGCGCTTCATCCACAAACATTGGAATATCTTTCGATTTTATTCGAAAAATTGGATTTTTATTGAAAATTGCAAGGTATTATGTATATTATATTTGTGTATAATATATAATATAATAATTTATATATTGCATATACAATATTACATATTATGTATATGTATACATTATATAAAATATAAACTAAAATATCTATTCCTGACGACGAGGACATCGAAATATAGTAGTGAGTCCAGTGATTTCTTTTCTGTGTGTTCTTTTGAAAATTCTAGTTTATTCAGTTCGAAGAATCGTTTCATCTAATTGGTTATATGAAATATATATATTATAATTATCAAACAATCTGAACATTCCTCTGCGTTAGCATTAAAAACTGTAAATCTTATTCCTAAATATCTCTCGCAATATTTTTACACTTATTTTTTTTAAATGTTATCAATTTCCATTTTTTTTTAAAACAACTTAAATACTGTTCCATATTTTGAAGAGGTAGTAAGAAACCCCACAGAAAAAATGGCACATTATTGTAAACCTATGCAAGGAGAATGAGCACTATTGAATTCATCCTTGACACTGAAAAAACGAAACGCTGTGTATCTTTTAATCAACTCTATAAAGAGTAGAAGTGTTACAACATGGACTCAAATTTATATCAAAGAATGAAATTTAACTGGGAAGTCTTGGCCACTTGTAGAATGATAATTCCACAATATTTTTATATTTTGAATTTTAATACAGATAAGAATCACTGTATTGAAACAATAAATATCCTAGGCAGGCTGCCTGATTAGCATTCAGGCAAGCTAAGAATCCCCTGTGCGTGCAAAAAATTAACTGTTAATAAGTTAATAACTGGGTTCATCGAAATAGGTTTGGTTAGCGTGAGTTAAAATAGTCTGGCACAAATATGCCCGTACTCATGGTAACTGGCACTAAAGGATGTCCATAATCATAACGTTCAGTGAAGTACATACATTTAAATGGTAGGAGGTCAGCTAAAATAATTAGTTAATATGAATTAGGAAGATGCATTTTCTGTACTGTTTCAGAAATTGGAGTAAATCTGAGATCAAGCTCTATCGTAAAATATGACTTCATGGGTTCCTGGAGGTCTACTATTTCTGAAAAAATTAGAGTGGGCTTTACAACAACTAACCCGAAAGGGTTTCTCTTGGGATTCTTTTCAAATATTACTGGAGAGTACTTGATTGTTAGGATATCAAATTCAGGTAACTGTTCGATTTCTTTTCATTAGGTAGTGATAATCATAATACTTGGATGTCATTGTAGTTATTACTTCTGGTGAATCTATGAATCAAAACATGTTTGCATTATTGTGTTACATTCTGTTAAGCTTAAAAGAAATGTATGATCATCTCTTTATGACAATTCGAGGTAACTCATGTGGTATAGGTAGATGATTGCAATGAACACCTGATCTTTATACTGTGTTAAATAACTCAGAAAATTGTTGAACTGTCTGGGTGAACTCTGAATGGAAGTATAACTAGAAGTCAGGTCCACGGCAGTTGGAACTGGGATCCTTTCGAAGTATCCCGATATTAAATCTACTTTCAGAGTAGTACACATTACCAATATCTTCGCTTCAGAAACATTGCAACTTTGATTATGAGAATCATAGATTTCAGTGAGACTCGAGCTGAGTGTGAACCCTTTGTATAAAATTGGGGACGATATTGATTCCTAGAATCTTGCGTATAGCATGTTTATATATTTGAGAAATTGTTTTCAAGAGCACGAGTATTTGAGTGTCACAAAAGATTTGTTAATATTTGGTGTCTATGGAGGAGTATCCTTGATACTTGCTAACAGCCTTGCTGATGACAATGTGAAGTTCGTTAGGAACATTTATACATACTGAGGATTGTAGTATTCATTAGTTGAGCATTGTTTCTATGTCTATGACGGTGGGAACTTTAATGTGTAAGTAATGTAGATCCTTCTGTAAGTACATAGATAGTTGATTATTATCATGTGTTCATTTGTGATTTTACTACATGTATACATAAATACAAAGATCTTTCAGTTAGAATAACTACTCTTTGTTAAAGTTTCACTCAATCTGAAACAAGTGAATTAGAACATCTGGTGTTGTCATGAGCTTTGAGGGAGGCAAGAGAGGTAATTTGAAGGGCGTAAAAAAGTAAGAAAAGTAAATAAAAGGCTGGGCAAGTCAGGGTAAACAAAGGAGTTTAGGATGAAATAAGTATAAGTTATCTGCTAGCTGGTAACCCTAATATTTATTTTTATTTTTCCTTATTTCTTTCTGAACTCTTATGGTTTACTCTGACTTGTCCAGCCTATCGTTATAGGTAAAATTTGTTTTTATGTGAAATCTTTATTTATATATCAGATTTTCTAGTTTCCTTGTAATGATAATAATAATGTTTTAGAGAAGATATATAGTAATTAATATTTTTGCCATTAATCATTTACATAACTTCTGAAAAAAATTATATTTTTTTAATGAAACTTACGAAAGTTGTGTCACTGGAATATTCCTTTTAGGTCATTTGAGTGTTATTTTTGATTTTGGTTTTGAAAGACAGGAAGTAATATTTCCAAACAAACATTTTGGACTTGGACAATACCATGATGTTCGATTATCTAGGAAAAATGCTGGATCTGTTCTTGTACTCCAGGTAAGTAAATCCAATACCTCTTCTATTGATATAATATCTTCTACCTCTATATTGTAATTGTAACTAATTTATTTCATTATTAATTATGAAAAGTTTAATTAATTAAGCAGTTTCATTATTAGTCATTATTTTTTTATGTATACATAAAATTGTGCATTTTTCTTTCTGTAAATGCAATCTGCCAATGTTGTGGAATAATAATATTAAGACATGTGGATTCAAAAATACAAATTATAATTTAAATTTTATTAAATTATTTAAATAATATTAAAGTTGCATGTCTCATAAGACGTAATCTATTATTGTATAAATAATGAGTAGTATAAACTCTTTAAAATCCTTGCATTGCAAAATGATTTTCTTTTTTCTAACTTTTCCATATTTGGGAACATTGCTCATTGGGATTTAAAAAGTTGCTCTTAAGTTAGAGCCTACTTACAACGAAAATATAAATGAGAGGTACTCACTCTTGTCCAATGTTTATGATACATTATTTCATTTAAGTTACTTTTTCTATAAACTAATTTAAAAGGCTATTAATCACACAATTTTATTGTGTGTTACATATTATAAACAATCATATCAAGTTATTGCTGTCAACTTTTTGGCTGTATGTTTCACCATACCAATCATTGAATCAATTGTGGTTTGATTCTGTAGTGAAAAAAGTAAGATCTGTCACACAGAAGCTTAAATTTTTACTTAGTGGTTGAAGACTGTCAACAATTGGAATTATTAATGAAATGTATTAAAAACATTTCTAACTTTTATATTTATTTTTTGAGTCGATGCTAATTTTAACATTTTTTTCAGGTTGATAACTATGAAGCAAAAGAATATCACTTTAATATTAAGCAATCTGCAGATGCTCAATTTAATAATATCCAGTACTTGTATATTGGTCGTAATGAGTCAATGACAGAAGGATTTACCGGTTGCATCTCAAGAGTTGAATTTGACGATATTTATCCTCTTAAGTTACTGTTCCAAGAAGATGGACCATCAAATGTCCGGTCATTAGGAAGTAAGGCTGCTATATGATAAATACATTTACCATGGAAACATTATATTTACAAAACCTTCAATAGCATGACTAATGACATGATTAAATGTCATAACCTTCATATATATATTATGAATTTTTGAAACAAAGATGTGAGTTGGTAGGTCAAATGTGTATGTGCATAAAATCACAGAAAGAAAATCAAGATCATATTTAAAGACAAACTTTGACGAACTCTTGTTTTGATTAAGAGCTTTCAACCAAAACAAGAGGCCTTCGTTAGTCTAAACTTAACTGCACTCGCAAAAATATCAAAATATTTGTTTTTAGATACATTTTTTGTTTGAGGGCATTGGTGTTAACAATATACTCGTAATCCCTATTGATCACGATTTGGCACCCTCACTTCTTAACCATGAGTGATCAAACCAACTTCTTCCCTGGATGGCTTGCAATTTTGACATTAATACAGTTTATTTACATATTGATAACGTAGCTAATTTGTTAATTAAAACCTTTCTGAACTGGATTATAGTGGTATTTTTGAAATTCTTTGTACATTTTGTCACAAAATGTACAAAATTTATATATTGGTCAGATTAGTAAGTCTGCGTATCAAACAGCACAATTATTGAATCTCTGGTGTAGATCAATCTAATACCTTGTTTTTCCGTATGAATAATGATAATCATAATTTAGTTTGAACTGAAGTTAAAAGTAACTTCTTGTTCAACTTTAATAATACCTACTAGTTTATAACCCCTTTTTTAACTTTCTTTATCATTCCATTTTTTAACTCTTACCATATACTTTTATTTCTATTCCTGATAACCTTTACATTTTGTAATGATATATATTTTCATTACAACTTTATTTAACCTCTCTTTGCATTGTAGAACAGGTCATATTTTCCTGTTTTATTATCTTTTTTTTTTATTTTTCATTTGATATTTTGACCTCTTTTCTTCCTCTAAAACATACTTTAACATCTATTCAGACCTTTCTTGTTTATATTATTTCAAGATATTTACTTTTACTTCACTTCCTTACTTTTATAACCTTTATATTACCTTATTACTTCTACAACTTATAACCTTCTTTTTTAATATTTACATAGCCTTATAAAATAACCCTTTTTTTCTAACTTCTCATTATAATTTCTCAATAACTTCCATTTAATTTTCCTCTTTTTAACTTCTACCATAACTACTTTTACTTATTTCTAGTCTTTTTACCCTTTGCATTGTATGTTCCATTTGTTTATTATAACTTTATATAACCCTCCTCCTTTTTTTTGCCTTTATCATCGTGTCAGTTGGCCAACTCTACCAATTGTCCCCTGATTATAATTAGTTCATAAGATTGAACCAATTTGTCAGAAGATCGTGAACACCGAGACTGCTCACTTTATTGAAACATGTTTAACACTGGACCTGCCATACGGAAAATTTGAGTAGGAAATTCTAAAGGGGGAATAAATACCGTGGTTACTACTTTTTTTTTTTATTTCGTTTGTTACTTTGTGCAATTATATTATATGTATAATATTCTAAATAAACTAGAGCAGAACAAATCTAGAAGAAAAGCGGTGTCTAAAATTTTCTGTTTTGTTTCCAAATCGATGTTGGTTTTAATGCTATCCTACTTAATTCTACGAAAAGTACTTGAATCTTTCATTTTTTCTGTCTGTA
Source organism: Hermatobates lingyangjiaoensis (assembly GCA_026182355.1). NCBI lineage: Eukaryota > Metazoa > Arthropoda > Insecta > Hemiptera > Hermatobatidae > Hermatobates > Hermatobates lingyangjiaoensis. The sequence goes on along the minus strand of JAPFBL010000030.1, from coordinate 1,341,611 downwards.
TTTTTTTTATGAAAGCTCGCAATCAAATAATATATATAATTACTATAATTATTTTAGTATTAAATCTTAAGACCATATATGCCCTTCAATTAATTGCCATTGATGGTCACAGGTCCCTTGACTGAAGATTTTTGCGGTGTTGAACCAATTACACATCCTCCTGAACCAGTTGAAACCAGACCTCCACCTGAAGTTGACGAGGAAATTATTAATAAGATAAAAGGAACTACTAATACTGCACTTGTTGGTGGTAAGTAGTAGAATTTCAAGTTAAGTTTTATGTATAAAGATTATTTTGATTTACGTTTGTTTTTTGAAATCTTAATTCATTTAAGAATAGTTTGAGTATTCTCATCGAATTTTAGGCAATTTATAACAAACTACTTTTGTTTATTGATGATGGTGTATTTTTTTATTTTTTTTCTACTACATCGGAGACAGAATTTTTTATGAAGGGAATAAAATCGAAAAGTTCGATTTGCAGTTGAAAACACTCAGAATGAATATTCGAGAGTAGTTAGATTTTATAAGTTTTGGGGGGAGACATTTTATTTTGAACCAGACTGTACTAGGGGATACTTGGGGAGACATTTTATTCGGCCCAGACTGTACTTTGTTGGGGTTGAATGTACCATTAGTTCATGATGATGGCAGAACCTGTCGGTGTCCTTCTAGTTGTAGTTCATGATGATGGCAGCACCTCTCAGTAGTGGCCTTTTGGGTGTGGTTCATAAAGATTGCAGCACCTCTGGGTTTATGGTGTCATGTATGTTTTTGGTTGAAAATAGGTAATTAGAATATGATATTAGTGGTAATGAGATGGATAATTGCAACGGCACATGCTGGTGTAGAATAATATAACTAATTCGAGCCATGGATGACTCTTCCAACCAAGTTGAGGTCTTAGTCTGTCCAGGGTGGAGGGGTGGAAAGAATATTTACACGTGAATGTTAGTTTAGAGGAACCTCTCCAGACGTGCATGCTGGCTCAAGGTCAACAGACGAGTCTACTTCAGTACATTAATCTTCTCCCTTGCAAGTCCAGACACGCAAGCTTGCTCAAGGTCAACAGATACCCCAACCCTGGGATGACTCATCCAGCCAAGGTGACGCCATCTTAGCCTGTGCTTCTCCTAAGCCTGTCCAGACATGCGTGCTTGTTAACTGCCGAGTCTACCATAGTACATTAACCTTGTTCCTTGCAAGTTCAGACACGCATGCCAGCTCAAGGTTTCCGACTTCGATGGAAATTTTTCAAAAAATCTTCTATATATAATTTAAACATATTGAATAAAACTCATTCAAGATGCGAAACAAATTCGGACAACACATTGCTGCTCGTCGAGATAATAGTACAAAAATTACCCTACAATATTTATTGGATAAAGTGGAAGAAATTGAAAACAATGTGAATACTACAACACTGATATCGAATAGCGACATTGTCTTATTCGGTCTTTTAAAAGACTATCTGCAAAATGTATTTAAGAATCAGATTCGTAGTGAATTGTCATTGATGAAATCTCACGGAACCAAACACACAGACGACGACAAAGTTATTGCAAAGCTGAGCAAAAGGAGAAGGGGATGAGTTTACTAAACAGATGGATCAACAATAGGAAGAAGGAGATGCATTTGAAAATTGGAAAAGATCACTACAACTTCTTCGTACCTGGGACAGCATTAGAGCAACGTCTTGAACGTGGAGATGAAGGAATCAATAAGCTAGATGATGCTTGCAAAGAACATGACATTGTCTATAGTCAGAGCAATAATCTGAGTGATAGACATGCTGCAGACAAGGTATTACAGAAGCAGGTTTGGAAACGGGTAAAGTCCCTGGATGCAAATTTAAATGAACGTCTCGCATCACTCTTGGTGGCTGGTGCTATGAAGGGAAAATGAGTGCTTGGACTTGGACTCAAGAAGAGGAAGAAAAAGAAGAGAAAAGTAAATAAAAAGAAGAAGAAAAAATGTATATAAGAAAAAAGTACAATATTCATACCTGTTTCTTTCAAGCATTTCTCTTCAGCTAATACATCCTGAGCCTGTACCCCATTCCTCACCAGCATAACAAGTCCTGAGCATGTACCCTAGTTCTCTCTACTGAATGTCGCAATTATCTATCTCATTAACACTAATATCATATTAATATCTAATTACCTATTTGCAACCAAGAACATACACGACACCATAAACCCAGAGGTGCTGCCATCTTTATGAACTACACCCAGAAGGACACTGAGAGGTGCTGCCATCATCATGAACTACAACTAGAAGGACACCTACAGGTGCTGCCATAATCATGAACTACAACTAGAAGGACACCGACAGGTGCTGCCATCATCATGAACTATTAATACATTCAACCCCAACAAAGTAAAGTCTGGGCCGAATAAAATGTCTCCCCCAGTATCCCCAAGTACAGTCTGGTCCCAAATAAAATGTCTCCCCCAGAACTTCTAAAATCCACTACTTACGAGTAATATTTATGTATAGTAATTTATCAGGGGAATATACATATAAGCGATAGGTGTCTGTGGAATCAAACCTCAGTTGGTTTAATTCTACATCGGGAATGTTTTAAATTTTTATTGTTTTATTAAAATAAGGATCTTTAACGTGTAGTTGACATAGTACGTCCTGACATAGTAGAACTTTTGTACAGAAGCTTTACTAATCCTTTCTCTTTACGTCGTACACAAAATTGTCCATCACCCCAATGTGAAATCTAATCATTTACTAGATTCGACTCAGAACCATAGGCACTTTTAACCACAGTAGTTCCCCGATGTAAAATTGTTAGCAGGCATTTACATTTTCTTCAATAGAAATGATTTTCATGCTTGGTGTTCAACATTCTAAAAACACATTTTTTTAGTAACATTTTGTAATGGTGATTTAAGACTGTACATTATCGGCTCAAACAAGAATAATGAATTTGAACATACTTAGCCTTGACTATACGTACTGAAAGTGCATGTTATTACATTAAATTCCATCAATAAGGTTAATATTTGTTCTAGGTTCATGAATACTCTTACATATTAAATAATTGATATTGCATTAAATTTTATTGATCATATAATAATATCTTTAGTTACTATGAATATATGGGATAGGGATCTATAAGTAATTGTATTCTAAAAAAATGCGTTCTTAGAAATTATTGTAAACATTATTCTTTTATGTATGTTAATTTACTGTTATTAATTCATGTATGTGATATAATTTTATGTATTATTATTATTGAAGAAACAAGATATTAGATAGCTGTTTGTTAGAAAGATTTTTTTTTAATTTTTCAGGTATAATATCCCTCTTACTGATCATCCTCTTAATAATAACTTTGATTTTGGCTCGATATATATCCAGACACAAAGGCGAATACCTTACTCAGGAGGATGCTGGCGCAGATTCTGCACTGGATCCAGATACAGCTGTTATTGGTTCAACTACCGGTCATCATGTACAGAAAAAACGCGAATGGTACATATAACATTTTCAAAAAATTTAAAGACATTTGGATCTGAGTTGTTTAATGACCTAAATAATATTTATAAAGACTTAATTAATGTTTATTTAAAATAACGACTGAATCTCATATTTATTTTTGATTCACTGATGCAATTTCTTTGTTTTATATTACTTTGATTAGTCAAATAAATATAACGTTGCCTTACATTTATAGATAAAGTAGATAGCAATTCCATATCTTCACCTAATCAAAATGTCCTTTTGGACACGGTAGGGTTTATGCACTATTCTAACGACCTAATAATTACAGGGTTATGAATAGTAACTAGTATCACTGAGTTTTTACGATTTACCGAGTAGTACTCACAGTCAACGTAAAAGTATTATTTTGAGACGTCCATTATTTTTAATTTGTTAAAAAACTTTTATTTTAATATATATATCAATATATATTTAACATTGTACGTAGAATGTATATATTTCTATTGCTTTTATATGTAGAAAATTTGTATTATATTGATGTTTCTGTAATTTTTTTTTATGTTTATAGTCTTTAATCTGAAATGAAAAATTTCATATTTGAAATGACAAATTAACTCTCATTTGTCAATTGGTAAAAAAAATATTTACTGAATTATTTTGTGTTTACAATTATAAGTTTATTTTTTATAAAAGAAGCGAAAAAATATTTCAGTGAACTTAAGGAATGAAGTCTTTCTATCCTCTTATCACTTTATGTAAGACTTTAATGCTTCATATTGTGCTCTTATTAGATTACATGTCGATATATATTAAAAATTTTACCAAATTTATAAGAAATAAAATTTTATCATATATAAGAAATAATTGTCACTTGTAAAGTAAGATTTCATTTAAGCTTTGTACATTATTAGTATTTACATACATTTTTCAAAAATAAATCGGATCTTCCACAGTGTGTTGTTTTTTATCGCTGTTTGTTTTACTATGTGTGGTTTCATTTTGTATAATTATAAAAAATGAATTTAAGGAAATTATGTAAGTAACTGTTAACGTTAAAATATTGAAAATTATTTCAAAAATATAAAGTTATCGGGTTTTGCTAAATCATGTTTTTTTGTATACGCGGTGTAAATCATCCAAGAAATAGTTAACCATATGTTCTTTACTATAGAAATGGAAAATTATTTAATCTTATAGCAGGAATTGTAAAGCAGAGTAAAAAAGTAAATTGAACTTTTACTGACTAGGGCACACTTAATTGTTAGTTCAAAATTATATCGTTTTCAAAGTTCGTATGAAAAAAGAAAGAATATTCTTTCTTTGTTAAAACGTCAATGACGTTTTCCGGTATCTATTTTGATAATGGTAACATCAATTTGTGAATTAAAGTCACTTATATTTCTAAAAAGTGTATATGATATATATATATATATATATATATTTAAACTACATTAACATAAAGAACACACAGAAATGAAACAGAAACTCATTACTATATTTCGATGGCCTCGTCATCAGGAGAATAGAAACATCGCTCCGCAGGGAGACCACGACTGACCGGTGGTCTTGAAGAAACACTCAAACAGTGTAACCAACTTACGGAGGGATGGGAGAGGCAACGACAGGTAAAGAAATCAAAGCAAAATAAATTATAACAAATGAACTAAAAATAAGAATAAGAGGGAAATTAGGGCGCAAAAGTCAGAAAGGAAGGACAAATTCCTTAGTTGAAAGGTCGTTTCTATTCTCCTGATGACTAGGCCGTCGAAATATAGTAGTGAGTTTTTGTTTCATTTCTGTGTGTTCTTTATGTCAATGTACTTTATTTAGTTCGTGGAATCGTTTCATTTAATTGGTTATATATAAATTTATATATATTTATTTATTTATTGTGATTTTTCTGCATATATATACACATATAAAATTCTTTACCATCTCTTTCACTTTTTGCGGTTGTGTAATTAATATATTTATACTACCCTTATTGTTAGACTGAGAAGCCTTCGTTTATATAGCCAATTCAATGTTTTAATTACAAAGGTTAATTGAGAAGCTGTATAAGTAGTAGGGAAAGTCCGCCTCACACTGTTGACCCAATTATGTACCTAATAGCAATTATCGTGACATTAATTACTAATAATTACTACAATTAAATAAGTTAGTAATAATAAATTATTGGATTAATAGAACCCTCCTATAGTCTAATATGTCGGGTCGTGTATTGATGATCACAATTGCGACGTTATATTACTGTTAATTACCTATTTGAGACAAAATGAATACTTTAGCAATAATGAAAAGAATATGCTTAGTTTTTGGAAGACTGTCCTCTTTCCAGTCATAAACACTAATGGGGTTACTTTATATTCAACCGGATGTCATTAACTTGAAATAACATCTTATGCTCTCGATATCGTTAATTATATATGCCTCGTCTGGCCATGTTGTGAATGTAATTAATTATACCATTCCCGCTTCTTCCTTATACACCTTGACTTACTTAATATACAAATGTAAGCCGTAAATTATCCATCTGCGTTGTGGAGACAGGTTAGCTCAGCGGTTAACGTGCTCTGTTGGTGGTCCAGGGTTCGATACTCACGTGGTCCTCGATTTATTCACATGGGAGGTGAATAAATCTGAGCACGTCTTTCCTCGAAGAGGATGTAAAGTCGTCGGTCCCGAGTCTGTACGATGTCAGATTCTCGTTAAAGATCCCTGCTCTAAATACACTTGTATTAGGCACAATTTAGGACTCCCAATGTAGAATCAATCTTCACTGTGTGGTGTCACAAAGGGTTCAATGTTCGGCCTATGTGTGTTCTCTTGTGAGACTGCCACTGCAACCTACAGTGTTGCCTCCTTCTCCTCCTCCTACTACTACTACCTCCGTTTTTCTCATACATACATCACCCGCTATACTTTTTATATTCATATTACAGATAAAAAACCAGAAATAAGTTTGTCACAAAATCGATTATAGAAGAGAAAATTAATGGGGGAAGAGTGTTACAATGGATTTGGGAATGCTATATATAAATACAGGCATAGTGAGAGAGAAAAAAGAAGAGATAAAGTGAGATGATAGTAATGTGGCAGAAATATTAACATATCAAATTAAAATATTTTGAATATTGTAATAAGTGATAAAAATGTATAAGTAAGTCACAAAATGGATTATACAAGGGGAAAATTAATGGGAAAAGTAGTACAATATACATGGGTGTTTTATATAAATATGGTTAGAGTGAGACAGAAAAAAGGAGACAAAATGAAATAATAATATGACAGGAAAATGGGCATATTAAATTGAAATTATTTTATTGTTATGACAGAGAGATAAAAATGTAAAAATATTTTAATTGTTAAAAGGAAGAGTGTTATAGAATCGAAGGTGACATATAAATATGGACACAGTGTGAAAAGTAAAGAGGGGTTTTGTTCTGACGGAAAAACAAATTAAATTTAAACCCAATAATCTCTGTATAGAAGGGAGAAGAATCATTGGCAAGGATGGAATAAGTATTGGGAGTGGATATGTAGAGAGATGAGAGAGAAAAAAATGGGGAAAGTTGCTCAAAAGTTGGGAGGTAGAATGCGTTAATGGGAAGGAAATGTGACAGTAAGATTAAAATACGGAATCGTCAAGCATCTACTTAGAAGAGGTTTACTCTCGTCAGGAATATTAGGTACTATTTTGATCATCAGTAACTATGAAATAGAATAGTAAACGACTTAAGTCCTAGAGTGTTAAAAGTTATTAATTAATATTTTTTAACAAATATTAAATCAACAAAAAAATTCGCTTTCGTAATTAACAAAATGAACTGATATTTATATCCCTCTTTTAGCGAACTCCAATTTGGTTGTGAACCATCAGGTGACACTGACTTGAGAAGGTATTCGTCATATAGTAGGCTAAGGTAGTAATAAATACTATCTTATTACTACTTTTTATCAATTAACAGAATCTATAATTCAGACTTAGCGATACAGAAATTAGCACAAGGCGTGCTCTGGTCGAATATGACTTAAGGTAAGTAAGTTCTCCCCCACCTCTTCCGCTTACCCAGCGAACTGGGGACCGGAATTTCCTCGGTACGATTATTCTCACTATTAACCATCCACGGAACACTACCCTTATTTTGTAACCCTGCACCATCATTAATGCGGTTTAGCTGACTTCACAGTTAATGTACTTCAGAAATAAAAAGATATTTCTTGTTTTTTAATTACAGTAATTTTAATCCGAATGAGTAATTAGTTAACGTATCTCGCACATTCATCTCCCTACTGGTCAAATTTTAGATCAGCCTTATCCTGTCAGAACTACACCACAGCAGTCCCACGAAATGCATTAGTTTAATATAAAAGACCAACCTACTGACTGGATCACGTAATAATTATCTCCATTGTTAACATTCCCAAAACTTACCTACTATAATTTCCTCAAAAATAGTAAATATTGAAATTAAAAAAGGGATGAGGTTTCGTAATGTTACTTCGACTTGGGTGGCATATGGGGAAAATTCAATGGTACCCATTCTAACCTAATGAATTAAAATGGTTCTACAAATTCAAAATTCATGATTTTTGGTTAAAAAAAATAAAATACCTATTTTTTTAAATGTAGCGTATTATTTTGTTCAGTTAAATGTTCTTACTAATAAATATTGAAACTATAATGTAAATGAGTAACAAGAGACTAGTTACTAGAGTAACATGAAAACTTATGCGGAAGTTTATATTAACTAAACTTAAATACTGCAGTTCTACAATATGTTGTTACAGACAACATTCGATATGATACACAGGTTACCAAAGAGGCACCTCTATCGTATAGGACATAAAGATGAACCATCCTGCAGAATGTCTTTTCGGAACTCTGAAGAGAAAGTTTTCGATTGCTAGGGCACGGTAAAACACTGTCCTGGGTTAACTGAGGGTTGCAGGCTCCGGAAGTCAAAATTGTCAATCTCTTTCCAACGTTCAATACTCATTTTTGAATTTAGAGCCAACTGGAGGTTTTCTATACCAATTGAATCTTTCTATCTGACTATTTACTTCAGGGTTATATGGAATTCTGCTTGCATAGAAGCCAAGTGAAGTTAAAAGGAATTTTAACTCACAAGATGCATGCACCTCTGTATGGACGTAAGTATGCTGGCAATCCCAAAAGTGAGTTGTTTTGTAAATGGGTTGTAACAGTCACAGCTAACATATCAGAAAAAGAAACTGCAAAAGGAAGAAACTTATTTAACCCTTCGTATGGAGTAATTACTTCCATCCATCAAGTAGACTTCCGTCATTTTTGCTGGTGTAGCTTTACTTCATTACAACAGTGACAAGAGTTAATGATTTTTAATATCTTCTAGCGATAAAGGCAAGTTCTTAAACCAAATTCACTGTTTCATTCGTGTAATACCAGGATAGCACAGGGTTATTAAAATTCAACTCTGGATTTACGGTTGCAGCTATTATACGGTCAGCAGTGACATTTTTATAACCAAGGCGGTATATCGAATGTAAAGCAGCAACTTTCAATCTCCATTGCTTCATTTTTTTTTCTTATTACTGTGATACTGATCAAACATGAATGCAAGTAATGATTTCGAATTGTCGACCGATTAAAAATTGTTGTAGTGATTACACAATTGCATAAGTTTTTTTTCAGTACAGAAGAGTATTTTCTTCAGAATGCTGTAGAGAAAACGGGCTGAAAAGGCTACAGGGTTGAAAATGGCCCCAATAGCTAATTCCAAGCACCAATTTCAACTCAAAATTGAGTGCTTCTTCAAGTGTAACTAAAGAAGCATTGGCTATGTCAGACTTAAGAGAGATAACTTATCTTACATTTTTTTTTTGTTAAAAAAAAAGGACTTATAGTCAACAGGATCAAATTCTTTCAGTGAAACTGGTAATCAAATGGCAGTAATGAGGGAAAATACTCAGAGATCGTTGTATAAGTTTTATACCTATAGGAATTGGTTAGTTCATTAGAGGTACGAGTCTATCGGGATCAGGTTTTTATTATTTTGTTTTCGAAAAAAGTATTCCAACATTTTCGTAACGTTAGTAGAAAAGGAGCTCTTATCTTTGTTCAAAATCAATTACATTTATGAGCAGATGTCATAAATATCTGTAAATTTCATCATGCTCAATTTGATTTTTCCTAGAAATAGCATAGACATTATCAAGTAGGGGAGAGGGACCTTCTAACTCTCATTGCAATTATTTCATCAATGGTACTTTTAAAAATTTGTCACATCAAAAGGTACCCGGAAAAACTAATAAAAAGTTTTCAATAAGCCTCAAAAAAGCTGTATAGTTTTTCTCACAACGCTTGATAGGTACAGTACTTTATGATAAGCACTTCTATAAATGATGGTACTGAATTTTCATATTTAGATATCCCTGCAATCAATTTTTCAATTTTGAGTAGCAGGTAAGCATCTTGAAGTAATTTATAATCTGTGAATAATATAAACAACTCCGAGCTTTCGGTGGCCTCTTACCACATATGCTTGGGCACACCAATGAGAATTTCATCTTTACCTTTGTAAAAATTGTGTACATAACGGCCTTTCCCACAGAACAGACTTCCCAAAACGAACTTGAGCAACCGGTATTGATTGAGTTTCCTCAAAGTTGTTCTCTGCTAAAAGTAGCCACTGATATTGTAATAGTAATATTTAAATATGAGATGGAGTGATGTTGAGCCTGTTCCAAAGCTCTAGTCTGATCGTAGTTGTTTTCCAGAGTAATTATAAAATTCCCCCGCAGACGTTCAGGAATACGTGAAATCTTAAAACCTCTTATGAAGGAATCCCTAATGTACTTATTATTGTACTGTTCACAGTAACGGCTTTGAAATTCAGGATCCAGGATATTAATCACATCGTACTTTTAAATCATTTTTACAGATAAAAGCTTGCGACCCGAAAGTACATCATATTTGCAACTTATTTTCGTTGCAATACCTTCAAACACGGCCAAAAAGTGTTCGTTTCGAATGTTTGTATTTCGCTTCACCAACACACGTGGGATCCACAACATCAAATATTTCTGGTTTCAGAAGGCGTTTAATCTTTCAAGCATAGACGCATCTATTGCATAGACGCAATTTTAGTTAATTGAGTAACACGAAACGAGTAAGTAAACTTATAAGGAAGCTTTAATTAACTAAATTGAACACTGTTCACTGTTCAATTATACAATATATTGTTACAAGGTTGCCACACACACATATATAGTTAAAACAGTAATTATTACTAAGAATCATAATAAAGGACAGAACGTTTTAGCTTTGAAAGTTTAAACTCAACCTCACTTTTTTAATGTAAAGAAGAAATTAGTAAACGTGATCATATATCTTAGTATAGGTAAATTTACTTAGGCATGTTTACAAGTATGATCAATTCGTACATAGCATTATACCTTTTTTTTAAGATAAAAACTTTTTTTCAAGTTATTTTTACAGAAATAAAATGTGGTAATTCTTCTCTTGGGGGACTGGACTGTATATAATACCGATGTATGGATGGATATCAAGACACATAAAATAATACAGAGGTATTCAACGAAAAAATAATATTTATAAACGTACTTAAATAACAAATATAAATCTCATTTAGCTATAAAAGTATCCAGCACCATATATGAGAACTTTTTTTAAAAAAGTCTCATTCCCAGATGTAACATTAGGAATAAATTATTTTTTCTTTTTCATCTTAAGTTTCTTCTTTTCTTCTTTTTTCTTTTCTTTGTCTTTTAAACTTCGATACAATTTCCACCCAAAGAATGCTGAAAAATAGGAAATTAAATAACTGCTATTAGTAGTAAAGTAATATGGTCTACCTTATAATATTACTTTTTGTATTTTTGTATAGAGAAACTAATAAAAATAATTATCACCTAAAATTTTATAACATACATACAATATTCAACCTGAATATTCTTGAAATTAGTAAATATTAAAAGAAAGATTTTTGAAAGTTTAATCGAAATGAAATTTACCATTATTTACATAATTTAATGTGTTTTTAATAAAATTAATTTAAAAACAAATATACATTAATGCAATGCGTATGTTTTTGTCCTTGAAAATATTTTTACTTCACGATGTAAAATCTCATCACGTAAACGTCACAATGGAGGACACCTTGAGTTTTGAAAATTATCTTTTTCACAATAAGTAGGTAGCAAACATTATAGATACAATGAAGTTCCAAGGATAGTGAAATCAACTACCGAAATGGTTTTTGTGTAAGAAATAAAATCATTCCTCGTATGGGTATCTATTGGGAAATAGAATACTCAAGACTGGAAAAAATATACTTAGAATCACAAAATCATTCCGCTAAAGACATTTTTGTTCCAAAAATCATAACTTAAGTAACATCGGTCATCAAATGTCTTCTCAATTATTGAAAAAGTAAAATGTGTCGTTCTACAAATAGTTCAACAGTAATAATGTATTTGATATTCTATTTATTTCTAGTGTATCTCTCCAGCTTACCCTCAAAAGCGCATGGTTAGGTACAATTATTCAATCACATACAAAACAGTCATATTTTCGTTTTCATTTTCGTACTGGATTAATTAATTCATTGACTTAATGAATGTGTGAAATATTATGGTACATATACCTCGGAATATTCAAATAGTTTATTACTCTTAAGAGCTTATTAGTACGAGTTTATATTAAATTATAATGCATTAGCATTCATATATATATATATATACATACATATGCATTTTCATACCACAAAGGAGAAGTAAAACAGCAGACAAGAGAGTAAATATATTTTTGAGTAAATGGGAACTAGAGAGAGCAAGTTCATTTTCCCTGCGTAACAGAATCTCGGATAATTCATCAATATCATGCAGACCTACATCCTCGGTACCATCTAATATTGCTTTCAGACGATCAGTTGATATTTCTTTCGGATTTTCTAATAAGCGAAAATCAAACTCTGCTTCTTCAAGAGTTCTCTTTATTGCCTCATCCATGTTCAAAAACTTAAAACACAAAATAAATTATAAATAATAGATTATTGATATAGAATAATTTATCCTTAATGAGAATAAGTTAATGGAATTCGCAAGTAACAATCTAATTTTCTTTTAAATCTAACTTAAAATCAATTTCTGAAAGACCTATACTGAAAAAAATGCCCTCAGAAACTTTTAAAACGATAAAGCAAGTGGTTATTATTACTACGTAAAGCTTTTATGCCTTTATAGTTTTATGCTTTTTGTAGAACAGATTGTTCATATGTCCTTAATGTTTGAAATGATTACAAATGAAAATAGTAAATAAAGAATCGCAAAATGTCAACAAATTTAAAGTTGACACAGGATTCCTAGGTTATTTTTAAAGAGATATTCTTTTGATCCGAACTTTTACAAGTTGAAGTCAACTGCATATTGTAACATCAGATATAACAAAATCATTTAAGATGGTAGAAAAAGAAGAAAAAAAATTAAAGCATATACATTTGCTAAAGAAATGTTTCCTTTTTAAATAAAATTGCTTACCTCTTATTGCAATACCTATAAGAGCAACTCTCAATGAATTTTAAAAGAAACATATAATTTCACTGAAGAATAAGAAAAAAAAGACGATTCAGCAGATCTTTATCAATAGGAAAACATAATGCGGCCATTTAGCTAACACAGCATTTTTTAATCAAAAGATGTATAAAAAGTTATTTTAAAAGCTGTTAGTCACAATTTAGTCATGTTGTTTCCACAATGTGACTAAATGTGCTACTTTAATAGTGTAGTGTATTTAAACCTGTGATGGTTGTATTAGTCTGCATACAACCTCAGGCTTAACTTTTGAATTATTTAAAAGCATTAATTTAAAGGGATTTTATTTTGAATAAAAGAAATGCATAACAAATAATAACGGTAAATAATAACATTCTAAATCAAACTGACATTAATATGAATGACCGTTTTCCATTATGCTTAGAAAGTAACAAAGTATAATAGTTATATCAATATTATATCAAAGTAGTCAGTAGATAGCCTCATAATGCTTTCATATTCATATGAGAATTGATGTGGCTAAGGAAAGCCAAAAAAAAAAAAAACAAAAAAAAATAGAAAGATCTACAGAGTTACGGCACTTTTATCTATATAACGAAATATTCCTTACTCAAAACAAAAACATTTTACTTTTAAACATTGTGTTGAAGACTGATAGAAATTAAACCTGTATATTATACATGATATTCACTTAACGCTTCATATATAACATAATCCGAATCAATTTTTGAAAAACCGTAAACGGGAAAACTAGACAGACGTAACAAAATTATAACACACGAACTCACTATGACCATGTTTCATTTTTAATACATAAGGAATTATTGATCAGCATTAGGATTAAAAAGAATTCAATTTAAACTAAGCTTTTGGCTGTATGTAGAAGCAAATAAATTGAACTGACCTGACAAACCAAAAACGACAGCTCCAGGAATTATAAATACTACATTACTAAACCCATGTTCTAGTGGTCCATCTTGTCCTCCACTTAAATCAACCATTCCTTACTCTATATTAAATTTGTAAAATTCACTACAAACTTAGGTTTTGTTTATTCAAAACATTACATGAAAATTTGACTACGAGGGACACATCTCATGATAACAAGTATCCCAAAGCAACACTGTTCATAATGTCTTATTTTGTAGTATTTAATCATTTTCATTCTGGAGTTCAGCATGCTATTTTAATTTTAATAGTCCTTTAAAAAACCGCGTAAAATATTTGCATTTTTTCTTTAAAAATATTCTTATGCAATCGATTACTAATCTAGAAATATTACTGTTAACTTGCAGTTATACATCACCCCTGGTTATTTGAATAACAAGTTGGAACTGTATCTACCCGGCACCCATGATTGTCGTGTTTTGGTTGCGTTGGGGTTCAAATTTCTTTGTGTGGTGAGGTGAAAATGGATGCTGCTTCAAATGACGAAGATAAGGGTAGCCAAGATAAGAATGACAATCATGATGATTACGATGGCAAAAGTGGGATTTATTTCCTGATTGATTTTAGAGAGGCAATGTTTTATAAGAAAGAAAATAGTTTTAATGATTTTCGAAAGTCCCTTGAGGTAGATTGCTGTTGGGAAGTTTGTATTTACTCTAGACAGAAGACATGTTATTAAGTATGTGTTTGCAGGCGTGTAAGCACTTAATGGTAGAATTGGCAAAATTAGGCAGATCAGATTTTGTGGGATTATCTCTATTTGGGTCAAAAAATGGAAATGTTGATGTATTTCCAATGATGGTTGAAGTACTCGGTTTAGACTCTTTGTCCACTGGAAGAGTGACTACTTTAGATAGAATGTTGATTGGTAAGTCAAACTTGAATTGAATTTTTGTTAATCTAAAGTTCTTTTGTTTGTTTGGTTTTATTTGATTTTAGCGGTTTGTAGCCTTTAACTTTATGTGATGGGTGGAGAGGTGATATATATTCCTGGAAACCCTATATGTATTCTTCCCTCATTGCGAATATCAACTAGTTGTTTTTTTCAAAAATGTGAATTTTCATTAAATTCACTACAGAAAATACGAAAGAACTACTTCAGCCCTACTTCATTCCATCGTATTATTTGTTCCTTGCTTCTGCTTGTTGATAGATCTGTTTATTCACACCCATATAAATTCGTATTTCCTTAAGCAGTTACTATACAGAGAACTCTCAGTTACGTGTAAGTATTAATATTTGATAATTGAGTCCATTTAGTTAAAATTCAGTGGCCACGTATACTTTTGCAAGTATAATGTTCGAGTGTTTTTATGTACTAAATAGAAAATAGAAAACAAATGCATTTCCCAAGAAAGTATAAGCTGATATTTAGAATTAAATTTCTAAAGAATGCAAGTTGAAATTGGGAACTGAAGTACTGAATGTTGATAATTTAAAGCTTATGTATTATAACTTGGTTTATCACAGTCAACTGTTGGAACATGTAGGTTAGGTTGCAGTGGCAGTCTCACAAGAGAACATACATAGGCAGACATTGGCTCTTTGTGATACTACACAATGAACATTCTACAATGATAGTCCTAAATTTTATACTAATATACGTATAACTCAAGTATATGTACATTAGGGATCTTTAACGAATACCTGAGATCGTACAGGCTCGGGACTGACTGCTTAACGTCCTCTCAGAGAGACGGCGTGCTGATATTTATTCACTTCCCGCGTGAATAAATCTAGGGCCAAAGTGATTTTGAACACTGGATCTACCAGTCCTGAGGCAAACATGTTGGCACTGAGCTAACCTGGCACTCTTGAAACATTGAATTTCACTGTTAATAAAGTATTTATTAAATTATTATTATCATGTATTTAAGATTCCTTATATTATTTTTTAATTCAGTATCACAACAATGTCAGCTTTCGTAAGATGTTAACAGTGGATGTCCTATGACTATAAATAAAAAGTTCATACTTAAAACAAGAAATACAGCAGGGGTTAGGCAGATAGCTAAACTTCTCCTTTTTAAAGTACAATAAAAACCATCTGATCAACTGGGCAATAAAATAGGGACTATAAAAACAATGAAAAAGCGGTTTATTGGTTTCTAAATTTCTCTTAAATTAAAATTATAGCAGTATTGGAATAGGGTTTTTTCAAACTTGGTCTTATAGCAGTTTCATGATGTATTCTTATGGATATATAGTATTATACTTATAAGATACTGTTCTATTTTTTAATTAATGCTTCTAGACTACATTAACCTTATAATGTCATGAAGGTGCTTACAAGTGCTAAGTTTGAAATGAAATGGTTATTAAATTAAATGGTATAGTTAAATGGAAGGCAAATTGATTATTTAATTAACCATACCCAACTGTAATTGTTCTATGTTAAAGCTTGATTCGGTTAGTTGTGAAAATTAGAAGGTTTTTTAGTTTGAATTTAGCGGGTTCTAGTTTTCTCTAGGTCTTGATAGAGAGATAGGAATAAGGTATGACATAAGAATACCATTATAATTTTACATATTTCTTGAAAGGTCTACCCTTTTAAACACTTGAGTCCTAAATTAAACTCTAGCCGATTTTATTCTAATACAGAAGTTAGCGCGGGGGCTTAAATTTCCCTATATGTCTTGTTTTTTATTAAAATTGACTAAAATATTAGTTTTTATTCCATCATATGTTTATTTTCATATCTTAAGTAATGGTAATTAGGTCCTCCTATTTATGTATACTTTTTCTAAGTAAAATATATAATCTTAAATGAAATTGAGTTTTCGACTGGTTTTTATGCTTTGAGTCTTTAGAACCCATACGTAATATTTTCGTAATAAAGTCTGTATGGGTTGGTATGTATTCAGATTTTTATGTAAACACATCTGTAGGTCGTAGAGCTCGACTGGTAATAATAACGTAGGATATGTAAATATTCTTCCCTTAGTTGGAAAAATAATTTTATAACATTTTGGGTGTGTCGAAATATGAAAAAAAGATACTTTCTACCATAAGAAAGTTTTTTTTCAGCCTACAGACTAGAGTTAAATATTATTTTCATATTTCACAATAATAGTGTGTTGTAAGAAAATATGTATAAATTTTGGTTCGTAGGAAGGGTTATAAAACGACTAAAACGATCTGTGTTAAAATAGATAAATTACAGCATTTGCTAACTTGTTACATTGATTAAGATATTATCTCTATGGCCTAATACATGAATTAAATTTTTATCATAATTGATATAGTAATGTTATCAAAATTTGAATGAAGGTTAAATTAAATTAATTATTAGTATGTTCGACAGTAAATTCACATAGAGTAGTTGAGTGCAGACCACTCCAGATTTTTTAATGGTGAAATTTAATGACTGTCACATCATGTCAGTGTTCCGTTAATAAAAAATTTTGATTTACCGAGTAATCCACTTCTTTACCTTGTATTTTGTAAAACCTTTATTTTGACACTGTTTTTTCTCTTTATTCTGTTCTCAAACATGTAGTCATAGGTAGTTTATTTCGTAATTGAAAGTTTGTTATTTTTTATCCGTAAATTGTTTCACAGTAATGTCTTGTACAGTTAACTCTGTCCACTTCATTCTACTTTATTTTATTTAAATAAAATTACTTATTTGAATGATCTTCCTTCTCTCATTATTGTTCTGAAGTAGGTAAAAAAATCCTTATTTTTCTTGTAGATAACTTATTATATATTTCAGACAACTGTGAAACAGCTATTGAAAAATATGGGCAGGAAAACAGCAGCACACCTTTGGATATATCGAGGGTATTACGATATTCACGCAAGCAGTTTAATGAATGGTAAATTTTGAAGCATTTAATTACATTTTGGTTTTAAGAAGAAAGATTAATTTAAGCTTTTGTTCAAAGCATATTTTTTTACAATTGAAAATTTCACCCAAAATATTGTTTATTTTTAATAATGCGCCTACTTTAATTGTTCTCTACTTTATTTATACATAATTTTTGAGTAGTATAATACTGTATAATTTTAAAACTTTGCTGCTAAATATGTATGGTGGTGATTAATTGAAGAAACCTTAAATCATTTACTAATCCGTATTACTAATTATTTGGAATTACTTCAAGAACGTAGCCATTTTATTTATGGTGGTAATTTTTAATTAGCTAATGCAAGTTAAATGTGCAACTAACTTTGTTTAATAATTAAATTAATTTAAAATATGTTATATCTGTTTAATTTGGTTTAATTTTTCTAGACCCCTACTATATTTATTTGATTTCTTCATTAAATTGGAAAATGGAACTATTAAGTAAAGCAAGTACCAAGTTATAATGTTATAAATAGTGGATATCTCTGTGGACTATTTATTAAAAAAAAAAAAACATAATGATAAGTGGAAAACCTAAGTTACGATTGCATTCTTTTGTACATGGGTTGAAATCACCTACGAAAAATTTACTTTTTTTGCGGTAGAAATAGTATATAATTTGTTTATTTTTTCAGTCTATATTACATTATTTGATGAATTAACAATGCATGCATGCCAACATTGTTATAGCGTTTAGTGTTCACGATAGTCATTGAACCGTCCTTTACAACTTTCAGTAGTTGTTAATGGTATGTATATCCAATATAATTTAATACCTTAAATTTCGTATATACTTGTTACAATACTACAGTTTTATCGTTTATTACAAGCTTGTCATTTTCTATTAAGATTAGTGGTAGTTTAAAAAATAAAATGTCCGTCATTGTGAAAAAAAGTAGATGTTAGTGGTGGAAGCTAATATCTGCGAAAAGTAGATATTAGTTATGAAAAAATAAAATATTGTTGGGATCCTGAATTGTTCTAGCGTAATCTATTAATACAGTTATTTATTGTGTAAATATGTATTTTTAATTTATTTAAAGATTTGTAAAGAAATAAAATAATGTATTTCTAAGGGGCCAGGCTAGCTCAGTGGTTACGTGCTCACCTCTGAACTGATAGGACCGGGGTTCGATCCTCACCTGGCCCTCGATTTATTCACGCGGGAGGTGAATAAATCTGAGCACGTCGTCACTCGGAGAAGGACGTTAAACCGTCGGTCCCGAGCCTGTACGATGTCAGGTACTCGTTAAAGATCCCTACTCTAAATACATTTGAGTTAGGCAAAATTTAGGACTCCCACTGTAGAATCAATATTCATTGTGTGGTATCACAAAGGGCCAATGCTTGGCCTACGTGTGTTCCCTGTGGGGCTGCCACTGCAACCTAACCTAATGTATTTCAACTAAACAAAAACTACATTTTAACTACGTTTATAAATGTAAATATTTAAAAAAATTGCTGTATTCTCTTTTTAAATTAAGGCTGATTTATAATTCCAGTAAGAAGAAACTTTATAACAGGAGTGTATTGTTATTCACAAATGATGATGATCCATGTAAAGATGACGACGATATGGCTCATTTTACCCGAAAAGAGGGAAGAAAGCTCTGGTGGTGTGATATTGAATTGTCTGTAGTCGGAGTTAGTGACTTATTTGCTCATAACAAATTCTATAATGTAAGTTTATTTCAATCCTTATTTATAAGTTTATTTTATTGTTCGAAATATTTAAAGTACTACTTATGACAATTCAAACAATCAATATCTTAATCAAAATATTACTCAATATTTATATGTCAAAATATTACGTCAATATTTATTGACGTTATTCAATTAAGAACGTCAAAAGTTTTGTGATCTTTGGAATCATTCAGTTTTTTAATAAATGAATGTGTACTTTCAGGAAGAGTAATTATAGGTCTCTGCGTTAAATTAATATATATTTAACTAGCAAACGTACCCGTCTTTGACGGAATCAAAAATTCTATTATACTTGGTATTCCAAAATATAAATTATAGTATTATACTAATACTACAATTAGAAGTTATAGAATAGTAGAAAATACCATTATTAGTACAGTGCTAAACAAATGCCTCTGTATACAAAGATTAGATTTCAAGTTAGACATACACAAATCTACAATCAATGTTTCAGCTTTATATGTCTTATGGTAGCAATATTTTGTGGACAAACCGACAGACAGAAATTATTCTAAGGGTACATGTGGCTACTCTGAACTATGAAACGTAAAGAAAACTTGAAATGAGTTAGTTCTAATTAACGTGCTCCCAGTCAAAAGCTAGCACGCAAGCCACTGGGCTACTCTGGTTCCATACCTTACTTTATTACCAGTGTTTATATTACGCAAATATTAAATTAAAAAAAAATATTTTTGTTGTATTTATTTATAATACATTTGCACTACTCTCATCGGCGAGCAAGCAAGCTACTGGCTACCCTGGCTAGATCCCTTTACTTTATTACCATCTTTTATATTATCCACATTTTAAATTCAAAAAAATATTTGTTTGTTACATTTATTTATAATACATTTGCACTACTGTCATCGGCGATCACGCAAGCCACTGGGATACTCTGGTCCCATACCTTACATTATTACCAGTGTATTTATTAAGCAAATATTAAATTAAAAAAAAGTTGACAGTTATATATAATACATAGCAAACGTACCCGTCTTTGACGGAATCAGAAGTTCCTGTTTTGTTTTATTGCCGTGTGCCTATGCCTTTTGGCTATACCACTGAGGAATCAGAAGTTCCATCATTTTTGGTATTTCAAAATGTCATTAGAAATTATAGAATAGTAGAAAATACCATTATTACTACAGTGTTAAACAAATGCCTCCAGCTAATACACTACATTAGCTGTCTGTCCTTCAGGTTCATGGTAGAAGAAAGAGTTGAAACCTCTGACCGTTGAGCATGTAAACTACATTTGACCATGTGAGAAAAACTTGGTTTTGCTACCTTGTATTCCTGCGTTAGATGAAGTCTCCCTTTGCGACTTAGTTAACGTCATTGCGAAATAGACTCTGACCGGACTTTGCAATCATTTCAACGTAAACAGACAGTGGCTCGGAATCAATGGTATGTGAAGTATACACACAGACTCCCCAATACCACATCCAGTCATTATGTCCGCCTCTATGGCATATCTGTGTAGAGCACGAACTCAGAGTCGTGTCCCGTTGCACAGTTTTGGGGCACTCATGTTTCGTAACATGAAATTTGTTACTGCTACTAAATTGCAGCATGATTGGTGCTCTACTTTAAGTTTTTACTCATGAGCAGGCAGTCCAGGAGAAATAAATTCAGAGTCAAGAAATTCAATTAGATAATGAACTGCTTCTTCATCACTAATCCAATCTCTTTACTGACTTGTAAGTTCTTTCCTCGGCTTCATATAGCGTAAGAACTTGTTTGTTGATTTCTTATGCCTGTTCATATTAAGGGCTGAGAATTGCTCGTTTACAAAACATTTATTCCCAATAGATAGTACATCCTTAACTCTGTGAAACACCATTTCAACGATGTCAAATACGCAATATATTCATATGCTCAATTGAAATTAAAATCAACTAACAATACCTACTTGCCACACCTGTGTATTTTCAAAACAAACTTGTCTGTGAAGTTAGGAAAATACAGCTAAAAGCCCCATAACTTCCCTTCTGTACTGAATTAATAATCTATTTAGAGCCCATATTTTAAGTTAGGCACACACAAATCCAGTGTCAATGTTTCAGCTCGCTATGTCTTATGGTGGCTGAGTTTACTTGTGACAAACATTTTTGCGTTAAACGTCCATAACTTCACTTCTACGTTGAATTTCCAATCAATTCATAGCCTATATTTTAAGTTAGACCTACAGAAATCTACTGTAAAAGTTTCAGCTTTATATGTCTTATGGTAGCTGAGTTTACCTGTGACAAAGTTTTGCGGACAAACCGACAAACCGACAGAAATTTTTCTAAGGGTGGATTCGGTTTCTCCAATGTATGAAACGTAAAGAAAACTTGAAATGAGTCAGTTCTAAGCAATGTACAGACAAAATCATTATTTTATTTATAAAGATTGCTAGCTGAATTTATACTCCAAATGGAGGTTATGTATTACAGTCATAATTTGCATAATTAGTTGTCAGTATTGTAATTGTTTATTAGTTTTTCGGGATATGATGTATTTATCACTACAAAATTGCCATTAAGAAAAGGTATTTAATAAAGATGTTCATATAAATCAGTGATTCTTTTAACTAAAAGGAATTGGAGAAAATATCTCGTTGTATAATAATTACACATAATCTATTAATAATAATGAAATATCATATAATAGTTTTACGCCAAAGAGATGGGCAGGAGAGGTGTTTTGTAAATATAATTGATACTGTGCATATGAGTTCAGACTTGCTTGTGGTTGAGAACCTTTAATCGTTCTCCGCGAGTTCTCCGTTCTTCTCGCCTTCGCTAGGTCCACCTCGGACACCCCAAGTTTGGGTGGCTAAACTTGGAGGTGACAAAAAGGTCAACACGTTAAATCGTCGGCCTGATTTGATCTTTTGGTGTAAATGGCTGGAAGGTTAAGGAGCACAGCGATAAAAACAGGTTGAGAACCTTTATCAAATATCATAAGTTTAGATATGATAATTATTCGATCATGAAGCATGTTTCCAAACAGTTTTCTAACGTAGTGAATTCATGGTTAGTGATTATTAATAAATGTAACTTAGTTTTCATAATAACTGCGTAAGTATCTTGTACAACAACTTATTCATGAAATTAAGTGGTTTTTTAATTTAAAATCCCAGTTGCAGTACTCATTTCAGTAAATTTATTATCTCAGTTCTGATATTATTGTGATGAACTTGATGAATATATTTATTTACCTGCTCTAAGTATAATTATTTCCTAAATTTTTGATATTTGAAAAATCAGAATAGTCCTTGGCACCGATGTTCTACCATCCTTTCTTTCAAATTTGTGAAATATATAATTTAAAGTTAATGTTGCGTTTTTGTAGGAATTACTATTTATAGCACAAGGTGACGAATCATATGAAGACTGGGGAGAAATAAGTAGAGTTAAAACTATACGAGATATAACTGATGAATATAAAGGGTACGTTTTTTTATATAACTTGAAGGATTGATTAACTAAAAAAGAAAAAAAAGTGTTTTCTCTGTTTTAGAATTATGACACGTTGGACCAGAATGTTTCGAAATTTGGTTTTGGATGAGGGTTGGTCAATACCTGTAACTTTATACAGTTTATTTAAGTATGATATCACTATGATGAATTTTGATCAGATATTTAGTTATTTTTATGTCAATTATTTTAGATTTATTTTTCCAGGCGACCAAAACTTCGGATTCATAAGAAAGCGTTGAAAGATGATTCTGGCTCCCAAGTCCTCCAATCAGAGGAGTCTTTGGGTCTCCAGCAGTTACCCCATTCTTCTAAAGATAATAACAAGGTATGATGGATTTTTATGCATGTTAATTTCAGTTTCACATGTATTTTCAGCTTTTAGACATTTGAAAAATTAAGTGTGAATGCAATTGTCATGTTTTTTTTTAATTTTATTGATGTTTAATTTATCATATTAATCCCAAATTGTTTTAATATATATATATATATATATATATATATATATATAACACGATTTTTCTTTTTTATCGAGGTTTGGTCTAGCTTCAAAAATACAACACCTTTAAGTCGACGTTTTGTCTATATTTGTAGACATCTTCAGGGGTGGACAAAATATTTTTGAAGTTAGATCAAACCTCGATAAAAAAGAAAAATAGTGTTAAATATATGTGTTTCAGATAAGGAAAACATTCATATATATATATATATATATATATATATATATATATATATATATATATATGGGTACGCCCAGCAGTACCTTCATTTCAATAGTTGCCATCCCTCCCACGTAAAAAAAGCTATCCCCAGATCATTGTCCATACGCCTCCATAAAATTTGTAGCAGAATAAAAGATCGTTCCTTCCAAATAGATTTATTGAAACAGAAATTTTCTGACCGAGGATATCCTTCTAATTTCATTAACAACCGTATAGTCCCTGCAGACGTTCATCTTAATTCAGGTCCTAGGAGGGATCGCAGTGACTAATTTCCTCATCACCACTTATTTTCCTGGTGCTCATAGGCTGGGTGCAGTTGTCAGGGAGTTTTTCCCTATACTTTCTTCTTCCTCCTGTACTTCTTCAGTCTTTAGTGAGGCACCTTCCATTTCCTATCGCAAACCTACTAATCTTCAATCTATCTTCTCTCACATCTCTTCTCCTAAGCCTCCAAAAACTGCTGGTGGGTATGGTTCAATGTGGACGTCGTGGATGTCTTACTTGTCCTATCATCAATCCTGTTCCTTCCTTTACCTCTGTCCATAGTAAACGCACCTACCCTATCTCTCACAAGACCTCTTGTACCTCTGGTAACTGCCTTTACCGTTTGGATTGCACCCAGTGTGATTCCTTTTATGTGGGTTTGGCTTCCACCAAGCTAAGCCTGCGTATGAATAATCACAGGTCATCCGTTGGCAAACGCAGTGACCTTCCCGTTGCTACTCATGCCAGCTCTCACGGACTCAGTTTTAATGACTGTTTCCGTGTACAGGTCCTGAGGCAGATTGATCAGACTAATTCGAAAGTTACTCTGAGAGCTTCAGAAGAAGCACTTATTAGTCTTCTGGGCGGTAGATCGGCTCCTGGGCTTAACCTCAATCGTTGATTTTTTTTCCTCTTATTTTTTAGTTGTTATCAGCTTTTAATTTTATTTTAGTTAAATGTTTTCATTTTTTAATTTTTATTTGGCTTGTATCTCTTTATCTTCCCTGTCTACCTTTCCTCCGAAAGTTGGCTACCCTGTTTGAGTGCTTCAGTTCGAACGCCAAGTCAGTCGTTATCAGGCTTTGGAGCGATTCACTTCTTTTCCTGAAGACGAGGACATCGAAATATAGTAGTGAGTTCAGTGGTTTCCTTTCTATGTGTTCTTTTTAAATTCTAGTTTATATATATATATATATATCATGATTTGTTTTCTTGACCCAATATTTATATGATGTAATTTTCTTGAGGTTTATTGGACCTCAAACCTCAAGAAAATTACATCATATATATATATATATATATATAATATATATATAACGAAATGAAACGGTCCACGAGGGCAACACGTTAAATTACAAAGTAAAGTTGTTAGTAGGAAATAGAAAAAAACTGATATGTCACTTTAATATTTCGACATATGTCGTCATCAGTAAAGAAGTAGTCCGCTAGGTAGCTAGGTGATGACTGGTATACATGAAGTCCATTAGACCGATCAGTGTTTTACACTTTTCGAGGAGGGAGAAAGGAAAAAGCAACAGATAATTGAATGAGATG
The DNA here is from genome assembly GCA_026182355.1 of Hermatobates lingyangjiaoensis. Taxonomy (NCBI): domain Eukaryota; kingdom Metazoa; phylum Arthropoda; class Insecta; order Hemiptera; family Hermatobatidae; genus Hermatobates; species Hermatobates lingyangjiaoensis. The sequence goes on along the minus strand of JAPFBL010000030.1, from coordinate 1,316,370 downwards.
AGACATGAAGACAAAATAAAACAAAGATTAATAAAAGAAATAAATATTAAAGTAAACGAGTAACGTGACGTCTGAATAAAGCACATTAAAAAAATGAATGAATGTATTAAATTAAGAAAAAAAAAAGGCATGAAAGATTGAATACTGACCTGGCACAAAGAGATAATATGTGCTTCTTTTGAATCTCTTATGGTGACAGGGGTGTTAGGATTTGATTAAGAATTTGAACACGGAAACAGTAATTGATATGGATGTCGTGACGGTTCGCATGGATGGCAATAGAAGGCTGCTGCGCTGACAGATGGAAGGCCTCTGACAATTCATACAAAGACTCAGCTTAGTAGAAAACAAACAGATTTAAAAAGAATCAGGAAGTATAGGAATTATTATTGAAAAAAGAAGTGAAGGGATGATGTTTGAGATTAATAATAGGACAAGTTAGACAGATAAGACATCAATATCGTTCCATTGCTTAAAAAGGATTGAGTGTATTTAATGAGATATGTTAAAAGATTTTCTTCAGGTTGGGAGGTTTTAGGTAAGAATTGGTGGGGGCTCATGCAGGATTAGTGAAATGGCAGAAGAAAATGGAGTTGGATAAAAATTCCTTAATAACAGTATCAAGCTTATCAACACCCGGTAAAGAGGGAGAATCATTTCCTGGGACTAAACCGGTTGGATATCTCGGCAGATGAAACACTATCAAAATAAGTGGAGGAAGATTTGTTCCTTAAAAGCTTTAGGTAAAATCTACAGGCTTTAATATGGTTACATATTAGATGGACGCGAATAGTCAGGATCTACGTACACCCTCATAACTTGAGGAAGGTGACAAGTATTGCAATGAAGCTGTTACTTATATTAACAGGTTTCATGTAACCAGAAGTGGAGAAGTGATAGCCTTTTATATGTACATATTTTGTCAATATTGTTAGTTCTTGTGTGGTTCACACGTGGATTATACCTTGACTAAGGAATGATTATACTAGAAATTGAAAATGATATTGTGGCAGCTGGTCTACCTGCTAGCCAACTGGTAACCAAGGACAACAAAAAGAAAACAGTGACTTGTTTTGGTGGTGATTACGAGAGACGATTGTGACACTTTTTTACATATTATTAACCTATTATTAGCCTTTTGTAAAAAGTGGATTCATTTTCGAACCCGTCCACAATGTCACCGTTGTATCCAGTATTAATATAATGGTTTTGTCTGTGCATTGCTTTGAACTGACTCATTTCAAGTTTTCTTTACGTTTCATAATTTAGAGAAGCCGCATGTACCCTTAGAATAATTTCTGTCTGTCGGTTTGCTGGTTTTATCCGCAAAATATTGTTACCAGTAAACTCAGCCACCATAAGACATAATTAGCTGAAACTTGACAGGAGATTTGTGTATGCCTAACTTAAAATCTGAGCTTTGAATGGACTGAATATTCAACGATGAAGCGAAGTTATGAACTTTTAGGCCGTGTTTGGCTAACTACACTGACATGTTTATTTTGAAAATATACAGGTTTAGCTATTAGGTATTGTTAGTTGATTTTAATTTCATTTGCGTACATGAATATATTGCTTATTTGAGCTTATTGACAAGGTGTTTCCCAGAGTTCGAGATGTGCTATCTATTCAGAATAAATGGCTTTGTAAACAAGCAATGCTCAAGCCTTACTAATGAACAAGCAGGAAAAATCAACAGACAAGTTATTGTTTCGCTATATCATTCCGAGGAAAGAACTTACAAGTCAGTAAAGAGAGAGATTAGTGATGAGGAAGCCGTTCATTATCTAACTGAATTTCTTGACTCCGTGACTACTCCTGGACTGCCTGCTCATGAGTTAAAACTTCAAGTAGGAGCACCAATCATGCTGCGATTTAGTATCAGTAACAAATTTCATGTTATGAAACTTGAGTGCCCCGGGGAATGTGCAACTGCGCACGACTCTGTGTTTGTGCTCTGCACAGATATACTATAGAGGCGGACATCGTGACTGGGTGTGGAATGGGGAGTCTGTGTGTATACCACCCGTACCATAGATTCCGAGCCACTATCTGTTTCCGTTGAAACGATTGCAAAGTCCTGTCAGAGTCTATTTCGCAATGACTTTAACTAAGTCGCAAAGGGAAACTTTATCTAACGCAGGAATACAAGGTAGCAAAACCAAGTTTTTCTCACATGGTCAAATGTAGTTTACATGCTCAACGGTCAGAGGTTTCAACTCTTTCTTCTACCATGAACCTGAAGGACAGACAGCTAATGTAGTGTATTAGCTGGAGGCATTTGTTTAACACTGTAGTAATAATGGTATTTTCTACTATTCTATAATTTCTAATGACATTTTGAAATACCAAAAATGATGGAACTTCTGATTCCTCAGTGGTATAGCCAAAAGGCATAGGCACACGGCAATAAAACAAAACAGGAACTTCTGATTCCGTCAAAGACGGGTACGTTTGCTATGTATTATATATAACTGTCAACTTTTTTTTAATTTAATAAGGAATTCAAGTTAGTGAGACCAAGTTTTTCTCACATGGTCATCTGTAGTTTACTTACTCAAGAGTCAGAGGTTCCAACTGTTTGCTCTTCCATGAACCTGAAGGACAGACAGCTCTAATGTGGTGTATACAGAGGCATTTGTTTAACACTGTACTAAGAATGATATTTTCTACTATTCTATAAATTCTAATTATAGTATTAGTATAATACTATAATTGGTATGGTATTCCATGGTATTTTGGAATAACAAGGATAATAGAATTTTTGATTCCGTCAAATACGGGTACGTTTGCTAGTACATATATAAATAGCATGAAAATAATAAAAGAGAAATAGATATTATCTCTATATCTCAGCTTCTAAGAGGCTTGCGTTTAGTTCCTTAAAGCAATATAAAGCAGTTTTAAAATCAATTGAATAATAATTGTGAAATAAGTAAAAATAAGGCTAAATAAAATATAGGAGGAAGTACCATTTTCCCTAATAAATTATTTGTCCTACCTTTTAGTTCATTACTAGTTGTCATTCAACCATTGTTGATGAAATTTTATATTACAGTATTTTTGAATAGTGGTAATGCAAAAATGTTTGATAAATTATTTGATCAGTAGTAATGAACGCTGTATTTATAAAATTCCTTGCATTCATTGCAGTCTCAGCTATATTAGTCAAACAGGAAAGGGTCATAAATAAGGATTAAACGCCAGTACAGTATTAGAAGAAAGAATCATGCAGTACTTTATTTCAACATACTAACAGTTAAATAATTCTATGGATTGGGAACATGTTAAAGAAATAGCTAAAGATTGTGCAGCAGTTTTCTTAACGGTTTCCCTTGTCTGACGGTCCTATAATACAAGAAGCATTGAAGGCACTCTTTCTTGCCCTCTTATCTTTGCCCCCTCCCTTCTTTTGTTCTGTTTATTCTTTTTGTCTCTTTTTAACTTTTAATTCATCGAAAATAAACTTCTTTTTTTTATAGCATTGTGGTACAGTAATCCCTTGCTAGTTCGCGGGTTCAGTGTTTCGCGGGGTCCTGAAATGTTCAATTAAAAATTAAAAAATATAGAAATATATTCATCTGTAATTGCAGTAAAAAATAAAAAAAATACAACTCGTAATGAAAAAGTACAGTAGTTAGTATTAGAGAAGAAAATTTACAGGATTCTTCTTGTACGATCGAGAAAGATAACAAGTAACAACCAGTGACTTACTGGGTCAAAACATATTCTACAGTATTAATGTACCTCTCCTTGAGGAGGAGTAGAGCTCTTCGTGAAGCTGTGCAGACATTCATCATCATCTTCATTTATCGTACTGCACAGGCCTTTTCATCTATAAATTAAAATAAAGGATAGTTACGATTTTTTTTATTTTATTTACTTGCATTATTATTTACTGTACAATACATTAAGGGTGTAATTCTCTCTCTTTCTCTCTTATAGTCGGTAAAGACGTAATTTTTTTTATTAATTATTTCTTATTTTTTTCTTTTTGTTTTTCATTTTTATTTACAACACAGTATAGTATTCAGTAAGGTCAGGATTCTCTCTCTGTTGGACAGGTCGTTGTTTGAGCTTTAGAGGCTTTTATAAAGTCACGTTCATTATTCACGGATTTTCGCTTTTCGCGGGTGTCTTCGGTCCCCATTATCCACGAAAAGTGAGGGATTACTGTAATTTCTTTGGTATATATACGTTAAGAACAGAAAGAAACATGAATGCAAACAATTCACTGTTACTCCTTTCAATATTTCGACCCTGTTAGTGGTTGTCGTTAGGAGAAGAAATGATACTGTGAAAAGTCGACAGTCGACTGAAAAGTTTCACAGAATGTAGACCGATGAAGTTTGGCCATAACTAAAAGAAGTGCTAGGTTAGCTAAAGAGGAAAAAATGAACTAATGGAAATAAGTTATTGTAAAGAATAAAAATGAAAATTAAATAATGTAAATAAAGATTAATTGAGCAAATTATCAGATGTATAGAAATAGAAAAGTAATGGATTAATGAGATAAATTAACAGTCTAGGTCAGGGGTTCCCAACGTTTTGGCACTCGCGACCCCTTAGCTAAAAGTTTGAAAGCCATGCGACCCCTTACTTAGGGATTACTATCAACAGCTTAGATTTTCTTCTTATTTTCTTTGAAGGAGAAGAAAAGAAACATCAGAAAATAATTTATAGTTTAATAATAGAAAATAATAAATATAATAATAGAAAATTATAGAAAACAACAAATAGTTAAATCACATTGGGACAATCTGAATTGACAGAAAGAACATATATTCCTTAAAATAACATAAACATAAGTTTGAACAGCTATTAAACCCAGCTAGTGTGATACCTGATGTTGCATTTCAGCAGCAAGCTTTGAAATTTGTGGTCGGGCGTTTGTTAGAGCCAGTCTCATGTCATCTCCAACATCCAATCTGTTCCTATTCTTTGTTTTTATATTAACAAGAGTAGAAAATCCTGCCTCACACAAGTAGGTAGAAGCAAATGGAACAAGGACACGTAAAGCTGTCATGCTGACTTTGGAGTATGATTGATACATAGCGCACCAGAACTGAATCATGGATTTCTCCTTGAAGAGTCGTTCCTTAGATCCAGAAATTCATCTTGGATATCATCTGGGATGCTGGATACATCAAGTTCCATACAAAATGGGTTCCTTACCAGGGCCTCCTGTTCCTGTGATAGCTCAGGGAAGTAACGCTCGTCTTCCTTTTCTAGTGACTGAAGATGTTCGATAATCTCATCCTTGAGGAACTGATCGAGTTGGTTCGGAGACTCGTCCATCACTCCACAAAGTTTTTCAAACATGGCGATATTCCCAAGATTGCTTTTCCGACGCCAGTTCTGCAGTTTGGAAACAAAGGCCCGAAGACTGTCTTGAAAAAGAAGAACATGTGTTTCCCTTCCTTGAAGCTTCATATTGAGCTTGTTCAGCTGGTCAAAAATATCTGCCAGGTAGGCAACCCTTTTATTCCAGGCTTCATCTTCGAAGCTTCATTTCAAAGACACGATTAACAACGTTTCCTTTCGACAACCAACGTACTGCTGTGTAGAAGAGAAGGACTTCTTGGTCAGCATTCATGTCCTTGCATAGTTCTTTAAATAGGCGAGTGTTGAGTGCTTGAGTCTTCATGTAATTTACAATTTTGATTACAGATTCAAGTACTTCCATCAGAGAGGTAGGAAGAGTCCTACTGGCGAGAGCATATCGGTGAATCATGCAGTGGATGCCCTTTGCTTGAGGTGCCAGCTTCTTAACTCTAGACTGGAATCCTGATTTCGATCCCAGTATAGCGGGTGCCCCATCAGTACAAATCCCGCACACGTTTTCCCATTGAAGATCTTCCTTGAAAAAAGTTGAAACTTTTTCCATAACATCATCAGCTTTTGTTGTGGTTTCAAGTGCACTGCAGAATAAAAATTCGTCTTTAATGTCACCTGAATTAATGTATCTCACGAAGACAAGCAACTGAGAACATGAACTTACATCTGTTGACTCGTCCAGCTGAAAGGAGAACAAAGGGGAACTCTTGATTTCAGTCAAAACCTGTTCCTTCACATTATTGACATTTTAGAGATGCTCCTCTGTATAGTATTATTTGACAGGGTTACCTGCTGCATCTTCTTTGCACTGGCTTCTCCAAGAATAAGATTCAGTGCTTTCATCATGCAGGGTTTAATAAGTGTTTCTCCAATCGTGTGAGGCATTTTTTGCTTAGCAATTTCCAGTGCAATTTCAAATGAGGCTTCCACTACGACAGCACTTTGCTGCTGAAACAACCCACTTCTGTCGAGTCTTTGGGTTTTAAGACACCGTTCATGCCTTTTGAAGAAATCCAAATCCTTCTTTGCGTGTTCTGGATGTTTCGTCTCGAGATAACGCTTGAGTTTTGATGGTTTCATTGACTCTCCACTCAGGTCGCCAGTGAGCACGCACGTACACACACACACACACAACACACACACACACACACACACACACACTTGAGGGAATCGGCCAGTCGAAAACAAAGAAAATTGGTTAGAAAATTAATATTGTGTATCAAGGCTACGGGACTCTTCAGACATGGCTTCGCGACCCACCGGTTGGGAACCCCTGGTCTAGGTTAATACCAGGGTGTGCGCATGCTCCTAGGAACCTTATGTAAGGGCTTCTCCAGAAGCTCGTACATAAAGTTCCTTATCACATTTAATGTCATGTGAGGTACCATTTTTAGAATTACACTAAAACATTCGTAACGCCGAAACTCCCAAGAGTTAGCGTGAATTTTTACCGTGGGGGGGGGGGGGGGGGTATTTCAATTGGCTAAAGATGTCTAATTATTCTTGCGTAGGCTAACTTGGTAGTTGCTAAATCTACATAGAATGCATCACACCGAGTACAGTCTAAACGGTAGACATTGTCACTAGAGATGTAGAAGGAAGAATTATCAATACGATAACTGTTAAGATTAAAAGAAGTATAAAGTGTAGCTGAGTAATTCAAGGGACAGGCAAGAGAACCACAGCATTTACTTACATCGTTGGCTTCCTGTGCATGTCACACTGCTGGGAGAGGATTTTGTGGTTCTATGGGAAAATAAGTTGCCACCGTTAGGAGGCAGGCACTGCATACTATATGTTTGTCACTCGTGAAACACGCAAACCGTTACTGTTGACTCGGTAAAAAAAAAGTGGAAAAAGAAAAACTAATTAAATTATAATATAGATAAAGATGAGGAAAGAAAGGAAAATATAAAAAAAAAGAATTTATAACATACAAAAAAACCTCTATCGCCTTAGGTATAATTGCTTCTTTTTCATTGTTATTTTTAACAACTTTTTTTTTAAAGTTGTCCTTCTTATTTTCATCTGTATATAGATCATTTGATCATTTTCTGTATTTCACTTACTTTTACCGTGTAAAAGTGACGGTTTTTCCGCGTTTCTTATGCAGTGCTTGCCTACTCTTTCTCCTTTAATTACTCGCTTTATACAGAACTGTTTCCTGGAACGTTTACTTCTCTTAATCTTTTCTTCCAATCTCCTCCTTAGGGTGGACTGTAGTTCGAAGTATCGATCTCAGTATCTGATTTGTTCTGTTCTGCGTTTTTCGTTTTTAAAATCAAATTTTCAATGTGGCATTTGTGGTTTTACTTAAACAGCTTTCATAGGTCACTCACGACAAAAGCAATTACAAGAGATTATATGGCAATGAACAACTATATATATTTCTGACGTTGCAAAGTTTAATGTAAAAAACATTATAAATGTAAATATTCGCGACTAAAAAATGACAGTCTTCAGTTTTAAAAATGAAAAACAAATTTACATGGGAGGTTAAATGAATATATTCAAAAATGGATATTTTAACAGAACTGGTAAGCATTAACAAACGCTCTACTTCTTTTGGAATTTTATTATTTATATTTGAAAACAAAGGTTTTTCAATAAAAGAAAAGTTAAATTTATTTTCAAATATTAAAGATAAGATTCCAATTAAATTATCAAGTAATCTGATCTATGCAGTAAAGTGCAAAGAGGATGTAGTATGTATTCAGCATTTATAATCTATATTATGTGTATACTATTATAATATAAATCCATGCAAATTCATATTTTTTAAACCAACCATTTGCCCTATAGTCATTTCTACTGATGGCATGACTGACGAACATTGGTTAAATGATTTCATTTAATTGTGCTATATTTATTGTTACTACTCCTATAAATGTTAATGTGTGCGTGTGTATGTTTTTTAATTATAGCCCAGAGAAGAGGATAAAGAAATTATGCTTGTCACTATTTCTGGAGAGACCATAAATTTATCATTGGTATGTTAGCAGTATTTTTGTTTTCTTTGATTTTATATGTATTCACGAACATATGGAAAGGTTAGTTTAGTGATGATGACAACATTATTAAAATAAAGGGATTGGAATCTATTGTTGCAATAGTTAAAAAGTAACATTCTTCCTCCACGGTGTTTTAATTCCATCTCAAAATTAAAGATCTGTACATCTGACATATGTCTCTACTACAGTAGATATGAAGAGGTTAATTGTAAACTTACGTAAGAAGTACAACTGCAAAAAGTGCATATATACATATAGCCGGAGTTTATGAAACTTATCCTATCCCAAACCAATATGCGTGATATGAGATCAACTGGAACACAAACCAATATACCATGCGTTTTATTGGACTAATAGGAACAGGAATTTCAGTTTTCAATCATTTCTACAGAAATGGTTGGAGCTAATGAATGTATCGAATTCATAACGATAGTTAAAAAAAAATTAATCGTTTGTCAAGAAGTTTGATATTATGTTTACTATAGTAAAGTAGAGTGTGGGTCATTCCAGAGTTTTTTTTTTATCTATTATTGTCTCCATTACCTATACATTCATTTACGTCGCTTATTTTTCATTATATACATTCGGATAACTTTTAAACTTTTGCCTTTTCACAATATCTATTTATTTGTTTATATTTATATACCTATTTTTTTATGCATTTATTTATCTTGTTTCATCTTTATTATCTTTGCAGTTGTTGATCATGATATAATGTGTATTGGGACAACTTATACTCCAAGTGTCCCTTGATCTTAGAAAAATTGTAACTAAGATGAATAAAAGATCATGAATGTCAAGACTGTGGTAATCTTTAATCGACTATGTATGTAATAAAAGATCAATAGTGTAGAGTGATTTTAATATGGATTAACGAAACACTAATTGTAATAGAACTATCTTCCTCTGTCTTATCCTGGAGATTATGATAATAGAAATGTAGACGTGGAGATATTGTTAAATACATTTATTTGTTAAAATTATATATTAGGATCAGCAAATTATAATTTATATGTTAAGGATAAAATGGTAAATATTATTCCATTTTTTGCAGGAAAATCTTAAGAATGCCCTCTTTCGACCAGGTGTTGGCCTGAAGTTGATGGGTTTTTTTCCCTCCAAAAATATATCCGAACATCTAACCATGAACTCACCAAAAGTGATGCTTCCAAATTCGCATTCTAAAGGTATGGAAAGGTTTTTTCTTAGTTATAATCTACTACTCACTATTTCATTGTCTATTTCAGCAACGCTTCAATAATTAATAACGCTTTCAAAAACCAATTAGCATCTTTTGTTAATTTGTAACTACTTTCAAAATTTCTCATACTTGGTGGGATTATGTTCATAAATTAATGGAGTTATGTTCATGAATTAATCGAGGGATTTAAGTCTTTAATATATATAATGCTTCTAATATCAGGAGCTTATGGACATCTCTTTCAGTTCTCAAGACTGACGTTTGACAAGAATTCGTTGACAAGAATTCACGAGTCAAGGGGATATTGTATACCTACTTCTCTAGAATGTAAGGGAAGAGTGAGGCGTCGGGAAAGTTTAGTAGTACTCAACCCTATGTATATAGTGATAGGAAAAATTAGAGATACGTCTTTTTGCGATTTTGGATCTATTTTTTTAGTCTAAATGGTAAAGATAATACGTTTGGAGATAAATTCAGTTGGCACTAACTTACTCTTTTTCTATCGTTCTCTTCTTCGATTTTTCCAGTGCACATTGTTGCAGTCAGAGAACTTTAACTGTGGTGGGATATTTTGAATACTATTTCTATTTTATATCGGATACAAAAATTTCATACATATATTAACTAACTAGCAAACGTTTTTGACGGTCCCTCTTAAAAAAATCTGAGATGATACAGGGTGTTCCAAAATATCATTAGAAATTATAGAATAGTACAAAATATCATTATTAGTACAGTGTTAAGTAAGTGTCTCTGTATATACCACATTAGTTGTCTGTCCTTCAGGTTCATGGAAGGACAAAGAGTTGGAACCTCTGACTCTTGGGTAGGCAAACTACAGATGATCATGTGAGTAAAACTTGGTCTCACTCACTTCAATTCCTGCGGTATATAGAGTTTTCCCTTGCAACTTAGGTACTGTCATTTCAAAACAGTCGCTGACAGGACATTGCATTTGAATGGAAAGGGATAGTGGATCGGAATGAATGGTATTCGTGGTGAGCAGTCACAGAGTGGAGAAATTCTATTGAATAATGAACTGCTTCCTCATCACTAATCACCCTGTTTACTGACTTGTAAGTTCTTTCTAAAGGCTTGACATAGCGTAAGAAATTGTTTGTTGATTTTTCTTACCTTTTCATTAGTAGAGGTTGAGAATTGCTCGTTCACCAAGTCATTTATTCTGAATAGATGGCATATCCTGAACTTCGGGAGACTCCTTGTCAATTATCTCTTGCTGGGAACTTAAATGTAAATGAAATTAAAATCAACTAAGAATACCTACTTGCTATACCTGTATATTTTCAAAATAAACATGTGTGTGAAGTTAGCCAAAGACAGCTTGAAAGTCCATAACTTCCCTTCTATGTTGAACTGTCAATCCATTTAAAGCTTAGATTTTAGGCTAGACATACACAAACCTTCTTTCAAAGTTTCAACTTGCTATGCCTTATGGTGGCTGAGTTTACTTGTGACAAAATTTTGTGCTTAAAAGTCCATAACTTCGCTTCTACGTTGAATTTCCAATCCATTTAAAAGTTAGATTTTAAGTTAGACATACACAAATCTACTGTGAAAGTTTCAGCTTGGTATGTCTTATGGTGGCTGAGTTTATTTGTGACAAAATTTTGCGTTACAAGCCAACCAACTGACAAATTTTTCTAAGGGGGATTCGGTTTCTCTAATGTATGAAACGTAAAGATAACTTGAAACGTGTCAGTTCTGAGAAAGGTACAAACAAAAACTGTCTTTTATTTATATAGATAGATAATGTATAAAAATTATTTTTTTAGTAATCTATTTTTTGTTCTAAAAATTTTTTAGTCGGGACAGATATGTTCGCAAATCTTTTGGAAGTTTGCCAAGAAAGGGAAATGTCAATGATATGCTGGTATATGTACAATAAGAATACGCTACCTGTTTTGGTTGCTTGTCATCCAATGACTGAACAATCTGATCAAAAGGGTCGTTTATGTCCTCCAGGATTTTGTGTTGTACGTTTACCATTCCTTGGTGAGAAAAATTATAATTATATATATATTGTTTAAGTAATTTTAGAGTAGTGTTATTGTTCCGCATTTTTACTACATGTTTTACCAAATCGATTACTTAAGTTAAGGATTTTTGTTAGTTAACAAACTTCATCATGTTTAAATATCAATTGTTGTTCTTCATTAATTTTAAAAGTTATTAATTGTGGTGTCAATAATTGCCATAGAATTTCTGGATAAATATTCTACCATATGTTTAAACTGGGCAGTACTGGGCTTAGTATGTTGGATGTACTGTGAATAATGACATCGGTATCGGGCTTTATTCTATATAATTGGATTTTCTGTATATTTAAATATAATATCTAAAGTCGCACTCATTCATCACCATAGTCGTGATGCTTTTCTAATCCGTCTGAATTACAATTAATCTGAGGTTATTTAATTTGAAATACTTCTTCATGCTGGGAAAAAAATATTGAACTTCTCCTCATTTAATGTTTTATAAAAACAATGTTTGGATCACTTAGTGTGCTTCATGATATGGCCGTGATATTTAGTAAATAAATACCAGGTAGTGCTTGATTGCACTAATTTGAATTAGTGTAATTTTTGTTTAAAGTTGTTTCAGGTAATTTATTATTTCATCTTAGATTAATTATTTTATTATTTTAATCGTTTATTTCATTGGTATGAAATGAAATTGGTTGACTTTACGAACATCAGTCTTGCTAATTTGCATTGATGTTAATTAATATCTTTATTCTGTTTATCAGTTCTATTTGATTTTTGAAATGATATTAGGTTTAGTATTTTGCTTTACAAAATTGGCTATTCATTTTGATAGTGGGTGGCCAGTATTTAGTTTAAATTATTTAAGATAAAATTATTTACTGGCGTAACTTTTGTTTGTAACAGTTTTTTTGCGCCTCTAAAAAATTAACATCAATGGCAACTAACTGCTTTCTGGGAGTAATTTACTTGGGCATATATGGTATTCATTGATGCGTGGTTCAAACGGATTGTAATACTATTATGTGAAAATGTTTTATGTTTATAACTATTTATTCAAAACCTTGCAGACAATTATTCTGACCCTGAACCGTTAGCCCTTAGATTGAGTCCGAGTGAAACTCAGATAGATGCTGCTTCTCAGGTAAACAATTTATATTAGGATAAATATTTGTAAATAAAGTAAAATATTTGTACTGCTAAAGGTTTGGAGTTATTAAGTTATGAAATGGTTTATAACATTTTTATTATTTAGAAAATAATTTAGTAAATTATGTACATTTACAAATATTTGTTTGTTAGATATTTTCATGAAGCATTCAGTTCTTTCGACTTCTCCGAGTGGTTCGAAGAGTTCACATTTGTTTTACGCTTACTCCTCTTTACTCGAAAAAATTTTTAATTGTTTGTCGTGCATATAATTAGTTCTGAATTGACTAAGAAACAACTTTTTACTACAAAAAGGTATTAAATTGACTGTAATTATACGTAGTGTGTCCAAAAAGTTCGGTGAATGGCATTATAAAAATATAAAAACGGAATGTTAATTGTAAATAGTTTTGTTGGCTTTCAAAAAATAACATACTTCTGTCAACATACGTACACCATCTGAAAACTGTTGGAGAAGTCTTAATGTGAAATCGTTCTCAGAATAGCCGTCACTTGGTTCTGAACCTCCTCGACGTCCGCAAACCGTGATCCCGTTAAGGCTTGCTTAACGTTAAGCCTTATCCTTATCCTTAAGCCTTAACGTTATCCCGTTAAGACATGGACGTGAAAACAAAAAAAAAATCCTCAGGTGCCTGATCTGGACAGTACGGTGGATGTTGCAGAACTGTCATACATGTTCATGAAATCTCCATAGGCCCCAAAACATCTCACTTTTTGTTTATCTATTAGTATATGCGACACAAATTGTAACAGATCTTCCAATTTTAAATTTTAGGTTTAAATTAGGTTTTCTTGTTTTTGAAGTTGAACTCTTCATTGGATAAAAACGGGTGGGTGATCATTGGCTTAGGAAATGAAGTACCAGTTACGAAGGTAATATGAAAAGCGTCAATTATCTATGGATGCTTTGTAACTTTTTCTCCCTGAATTGTTGCAACCGGCATAATATTACAGATTTATTTTATTTATTCAATAAAATTATGTTCCATCACATAATGCTGAACATATTGTGGTTTCTTGAATTACAAGTTTTTACACTTGGGTAAGTCGTTAAATACCTTTGGAGTGGGTGGCACTGTGACTTCTTGCTGTAGGGATTCTTGAAAAGCAATATCTATTCACCATAACTCAGAAGTTAAAGAGATTGAGGAAGTTTATAGGATGTTTATAATATTTTTTGTTTCTTCAACATCTACGTCAAAATTGACATCAGTTATGGAATGACCTTTGTTTAGTTCAAAACAATTCAGTATTATCCTGCTTTAATAATTTAATATGTTTACTTCAATAAATTTATTCTCATTTGGTACTGTGGAAATGTTTTTTAGATTATTAAGAAAATGACTTCAACATATTCTCCAGGAATGTTCCATGACTTTGAATATCACAAGTACGTAACATTGTTGGAAGCTCTCGCTTTGGAATATGATACCGTACCTGTCGTAGTTGATGATACTGGTAAAAAAGTAATTTAATTCTAAGAATATGATAAAATATTTTAAGCAATTTACTTACTTTTTCCTCCTTTTGTGTCAAACATTCTATGAAGTTTCGTTTTCATCACACATTCACTTTATTTCAGGGTATGATCATGAAAATATAATTGTTATAAGCAGTGTAAGGTTGTTAGTTCCACAAAGGTTGTTACATGGTGACAATTATTTGAATCCCTCTTACATCTTCAACTCATTCATTGTTGTGTTTTGTGATTGTTGTTTTATTATTTTATATTTTTCTCCTTAATTTTGAAGTCTATTATTGTTTAATATTTATTTCATTATTTTTTCTATTCCTTAGTGTCAAGTTTTAATTGTCTTTATATTTGATGATAGGTCTGTTCGTTTTAATTGTCTTGTCTAGCAAATAATTTTATGCCTGTAACTTTCTAATTCTCCCTTAACTTTCAGTCTTCATTTTTGTTTCAGTACAATCTGTTACGTAGTTATTGTAGTCTGATATATTTTATTATTAGTATAGAATTAAATGTTTTTTTAAAAACATTTATTTAAAAATATCATCCTCTCTTCCTATGACATTTATTCCTTACCGATTTAATTTTTTATATCTCGTTTTTTCAAACTTGTGTTGTTAATTCCCTGTATTACTTGTAAAATGTTTTAAATTCTAGCTTTATGTTGTATAACATAAATTTTATACAAACGTACAAACTTTTTATACAAGCATTTTGTTTGTATACAAACATTTATACAAACATACATTTTTCCCTTTTTCTTTAAAAAGGGAAAAAAGGACTTCAAAGAAAATGAAAAAAATAAAACAATAAATATTAATACACAATTAATTAATGAATAATTATCGAATTATATTCATATCAAAATGTTCATAACAAAAAGCAGAGAACTTTTGATTCAGACACCATACATATATATAAGCACAAACTAGAACAAATTAAAACATTGGTCTTGGGTCGGAAAAGGTTCGAAATGTGTTAAATATGAAGTAAGACATATTTATATAATTATCATTGTCAATAATTCTTGTATTGGATCCGTAGAAGGTTGTACGATTGTCAAATTATATAATAATACATTACTATTCATTTCGGTGGTCTTCTATAGCTTTTATCTATTGAATGGAAAGTGAGTAGTGTTCATTTTGGCTTTACTATAAGTGTAGTGTATAAATATATATATATTTTTAAGGGGCTGAGGGGACTGAAAAATCATCCTTCCGATGCTGACTCCTCGAGGGAATCTTATACATCTTGCATATTAAATATTTTAATATCCCACAAGCTGAACCATCTCACAAATTGTTATGATGTTAAACTAACTCTTCTGATTATTCTTCTCACTTTAAATTTCGTATTATGTATTCCTTTAACGTGAGTATTTCACAATACAAATGTAAATTTTGAATATTGTAAGAGGACAAATTGCACCAAGAATGACTACTATTGAGTTCTATCTGCAATTGTTTACCAGATTGTTCGAAAAGAATGATTCCATTTTTGTTATAACTGACAAAGTGGCTGTAGCCACATTAAAATAAACGAAGCCATTAAATTGGTTTTTTTATGAGCCTATTGGTTTTGTAGAAATGAAAATGGAAAATGGGTTGTTTTATTTAACGGAATTGTATTGAATTAGACAATTTGTCGTATTAACTAATAATTTTAACAAATATAATTTGTTTTGAACTGTGTTTCTATACAATCGACCTTCTTTACAATTCAGAATTTACAAATGCTGTTTGAAATATATATAAACGTGATCTAATTTTAGTTAGATATACATTTTTAATGAATATCTTCAGTTTTATCAAAGTTAATTTTATTTTATTATAACAAAAATAAAATATTTTATTGCAAAAAAATTATTTATGGTAGTAGGACTATAAAAAATGGAAATAGAAGAGTGCAAAACAAAAGCTTAAAGTGTTTTTATAGTCGGACCATCGATTAGAATTAACTGTTTCGGTTAGTGATTGTATATGATTAGTAGCTCAACATTTTTCAACTTTCTATACCTTCTGTCTTTTCTTATTAATTGTTCTGTTGTTTAGTTAAATCAAGTAATGAATTGACTCAACAGAAAACAAGAATGAACTTACAGAAAATTATTTACTTAAAGTTTTATTTTCATTTGCAGTGGTGGATGAAGACGAAATTGCTGAAATTCTTGGGGACTTAAGTGAAAAGTTCACCGATTGTTCACACATTCCAGTAGAAAAGAGAGGCAAAAATGATTTATCGATTGTTGACCAACGAGGTCCTCAGAAAAAAGATATGAAAAGGAAAGAGGTTGTATGCAAATATAGTGACTTAGATTTTTAATCTAAGGTTCTGATTTTAAACTTAACAGGGTTGGTTAATCCTTTAGATGTTGATGACAATTTACTATTCTATTAACTATTTGTTGAAAAATACGGGGTGATTCAAAATTCCTTAAATTGAACTGATTTCATTGTTCAATATTTTAGGAAGGAAATTAATATAAAACTTCAATAAATCGCAGTTTATTCTGCTCATAATCAAGATATGAACTAAGTTGACAGCTAAACAAGAATATATATTAAGATGATTTTTTGAAGAAGTTTTAATAGAAATAATGATATTTGTAACAAATATGATACAAGTTAAATTGTGCAATTAGAAAATGTGAGATTTTGGTTTAATGAAGTTTCAAGTCCTTAATTGCGTTTTTATGAATTTTTGACAGAACATAAAAACTGTCAAAAATTTATGAACAGTTTTTAAATTTTTAATTTAAAAATTACCGTAATTTATATTTTATACTAAATAAATTGTATTTTATTTAGTTTAATCTAGCATTGTTTACTGTTTTACAAGTGTTCAGTTCACCATCACCTGCGGTACGGGCAACATCAATGCAGTGAAAGAATGTGTTCCAAACTGTACATACAGACTATGCTTTGTGCAGGCATTTACTGATGACGGGAGGAAGCGAATGGATATTTGCTCTTGGATATTGGAAGAAGAAATCTTCATTTCATGCTTAATTTCTTTTATTGTAGGGTAAAAATCTAATGAAATGGTCTCCACATATAAAAATTTTTAATGATATAAACAACGCGTTTCGAACACGTAGTGTTCTTCCTCAGGCATTAACTAAGGATGAGTGCCTCTGAATAAGACTGACTGTGTAAATAAAATTTACTGACTGCGTACGAGTAAATACCACATAATAACTGATTGCACTACATTAGATCCTTAGTTAATGCCTGAGGAAGAACACTACGTGTTCGAAACGCGTTGTTTGTATCATTAAAAATTTTTATATGTGGAGACCATTTCATTAGATTTTTACCCTACAATGAGTAAATACCACATAATAACTGATTGCACTGCATTAGAATTAATTTCTTTTAGTAAATCTTCATTTGAATGGCTCAGCCAACTGTTCTGATGAGTATTTCGGGAACAGAGTGCCCGTATAAAACAATGGAGCATCCAAGAGATTCTCGTAAGGTGAATATGTTTTGCTTTTTCTGGGAATAAGGTTTTTGGTACCTTTTTATTAAAAGGTAGCACTGTGACAGTTTAAAGAAAATAAAATTACAATATGCTAATTTCAATCTTGTGACTAGCATATCTTGATATTCTCCGAAACTGGCTTTTCCTACACTGCAAGAAGGTATGCATGATTTAATTTTTCAAGGTAATGGAGTGACAGTAATAATAATTTGACCTTAAATTAAGGGTCTCAGCAATGGACACGTACTCGTAATACTCGCTCTTTTTGCTTTACCTCCTTTGATTATCAGGCCTCGATGTTTTATTGTAATGTTACGTAAAAAATCGCTGATATGTTGCACCACTACCCATAAAAATCTATGATCTTAAAAACGAATAGTAGTTCAATTAAACGAATAATAGTACTAATTCAGTGGACTGTGATTACTGAGAAAACGTTTTTGAACTGAGAAATTCTCTTTTGTTGAAGGTTCTGACCAGATTAAGCCTTATAAAGCAGTAAAATAGCAGTAAATAAACTTCTTTTTAAATGATTTACGTTATTAAAATATTGAGAAAAAGGAATTAGGTCATTTATTTTGAATTACCTCGTAAGTAGATTATGAAAATTTATACATTTTCAACTATTACGATAATAGGTAATATTTTGAAATGTTAATTTTCCTTTCCTTTCATTGTGTTTTTCAACTCTTGTTATTGTAATATTGAAATGTGAAACAATTTTGTTAAAAAGGTGTAAAGTAGTAAAACTAATTCATTTTGTGTAATATTTTTTAGGCATCTGTTTCCAACCAAATACCAATGAAAAATATTAAATTGAAGGAATCTTCAGATACGTAGGATCTTCAATAATAATTTATTATAAATATTAAAAGCTATATTGTTTGTTTGTGTACCCTGTATTTTATATAGGAAAAATGTATAATTACCAATTTCAGGAGTGAATTTCTTTATTGATACTGCGTTTTATTTTATTTTTTTGTGGTCACTAACTCCTAATCAATCCTAATCTTCCAACAAACTCCAAAATATTTCTTCCTTTTTTTCCAAAACCTGGCGTATTTAAACTTTATATAGGAAATAATTACTTTTCGAATTATTTGGGAACTTTGTTTTCTTATGACTTGTATGTGTCTTATGACTAGAACGCCTATAGGTGATTGAAATATAGTAACTCTGCTTATGCTTATTAAGGAATAGATTTTTGTCTAAAACAATATTTTAAGAAGTTATCCTACAGATGTGGTGGTTCCTTTGGGTAGTACTAAGGCATTAGTGGATATCACTAATCAATTTGGGTAGTAAGTAAGTATTACTAATGAAATAGGAAAACATACCAGTCGTTTATTTTGTTAAGTATACCATTATTTTACAAATAGAAATAAATGTACTTATCATATTCCCGCATCATTACTGTTTTATTTAGTTCGTTAAATTCCATTTAAACATTAATTTTTTTCTTTCAGTATTTCAAGTGAATGAATAAAGTGTTCTTAGTGATCATAGCCTAATCCTTTTTTTTTAAATCACACAATTAAACAATTAATAGTAGGAGAAATACTATTCACCTAATTTTATGTAGATTAATATGGCCATGTAAAGTTTACTTATGATTAAAAGAAGTGTGTGGAGTATTTGCAATACCAACTTGTGGAATACTTGGAATTCTGGCATAAAAAATTGTTTTAGAACTTTTTCATTTAACAATATATTTAAATAGGGTAAAAAAATACATATTACAAATATACATTTTATTGTTATTATTGACAAACAATCGTCTCAAGATTTTAATTTCTCGATAAATCTGTTCCATTCACAAAAATATTTATGTCTTCATTAGATCTTGAGAAACTTAATCTTCATTGTTCCTTCTTCTGCATTCTTTTTTTATGATGAGATCAAAGTATGGTTTGAACAAATCATTTTTTCCTTTATGTTTTTTTTAAACGCTTTAATTTCTCATACGTATGATAGAACAACACAAAAGTAATACAAACAAAGGTAAGTAAGTTAAGGATGGAAACATAAAAAAACATTTATGTGAATGTTGTATATTCATGTATAATTCCTTCTTATAATTCAGGCCAAAATTTATTTACCAGAAATTTAAAAACAGCAATTACGAAATTATTATACTTACAGATAGACTTAAAAGTATGTTATTTTATAACAATGGTATAAAAAAAAAACAACATATTTAATGCCTATGGTGTAATGCATTTTTCAATTGCAATTTTAATTTAAGTAAACTTTTTTCAAATGTTGGATATTTTATTTTGCATAGTAGGCAACATTCTTACTATTATATCACTCTAGAGTAGTATTAACACGAAGTTACTTGTTGATTTTTTAACATATACCGGGTTACATTGTTTTGTTGAAGTAATACAGGAAATAAAAGCATACATTTCAAGGATCTTATCCACCCACTCCTTTAATACAGCAGTACGAAGTTAGGAAGTTCTAGTATATGTGCGAAAGATATATTTTCTTTTTTTAATATACCGTAAGCAAGATTGATATAGAGTTTTATAATTCAGTTTATAATGTATGTACAATGAAAATATGCCTATAATAGAAGCCGATAGTAACATTTTGAAGCTTAATTGTTTATTGACTTTTTTGAATAGTTAAAAGAAAATCAGATGAAATGCATAAGAGAAATAGAAATAATTTACTGTAAAATTATTTTACTCCTTTGTTATATTGACATAATATATCCTGTACTAATCAGCTATAAGAAAATTCTAGGGAAATTAATGTTCAATCAATTTTTTTATTATGAACACAGAATTGAGATTTTAAAATGAACTTATACAACTTTATTACGAAAGAAAAAAAAATGAATTGCCAAACAGTTTTTGTGATAAGAATGCACATTTTTAACACGTTATATGAACATGCTTAGAGAAAAAACACTGATAACGATTTATTTGATTATATTTTAATAAATACCATCAAGAGAATTGAAGATTTCTGATTTACCTCTTAAAAATATCAGTTCTCGTGATGACGGATGTCAAGATATGGTCAAATGAGTTTCTGTTTTTTTTTCTCGTTATTTCATTAATGTATTTAGTAAACCGTTTTATTTTTGATATATACACTAATAACTAAATATACAAACATTTACCTCTTCTTGTATTAAAGATAAAATAGCATTAACTAATGAATGTACGAGGAGCATATGACAAGATCTCCAAACCTCCTGGAATGACACACGAAGTGCTAGGTGAAAACTGTCAAGACTCGTGTTGAGGTCTTACCCAAACCACGCGCCTCAAACAGCGATGTGCTAGCGAGTTTGGTTTCGGCGCAGCAGCCATTCGTGATGGATTGTCGCTCCTTCCAAGTGAGAGTTATGGTCTGTTATCAAGTTTTTATACGCAAAAAAGTTTGTTCCGATTGAAATTAATTGCCAATTAGAAGGAGTATATTGTCCGAAGTGTATAGAGGTGAAAAATGTTCGGAAGTGATGCAGATAATTTTAGTAGACGCCTAAATGTCTATGACTAGGAGCGCAGTGGCAGACCGTCGAATACGGAAGATACCATAGGGTGAGTGGACGATCTTTTGCGCGCAGACCGCCGCGTTACTCTCGGCGAACTGGCCATTAAATTAGAAGGTATGTGCAGCGGGGACTCGAATTCACTCCATTTTGACCAACAACTTGCAATACCGAAAGGTGGGTCCCAGGCTTAAGCGTTCGATTGCACCAGGACAACATGCTCCCCCATATGGCTAGTAAGACAACGTTGCTCATCTTGGAATCAGGATGGGAGGTGATTGATCACCCTCTTTACAGCCCGATATCGCCCCCAGCGATTATCATTCTTTCCTGCTCTCAAAAAAAAAAACAACCTAGTTGGGCGGAAATTCACTAACGATGCAGTTGGGCCTAGCGCTGCATGCGAACATTTTTCACCTCTCTTCGGAGCATACACTTCCTCCAACTGGCATTGAATTTCAATGGGAGCAAACGTTTTTGCGTATAAAAAACTTTTTTAGCTGCGCTGAAAGTAAACTCGCCAGCATATCACTGTTTGTGGCGCGTGGTTGATGAAGGACTCTCAAACACGACAGTTTTCGCCTAGCGGTGTGGCGCGGTTCTTGAGACCCTACTTTTCTAACGCCCCTCGTAATATGTATTGTTTAATATTATAAAATTGTCATTGAAGCTAAGATCAATATTAAATAATATTTTGAATTTGAATTTTTCTAGCCGTCATTTTTAATCTAGAGTTGAAAGTGATGATGAGATTAACTGTGCACAGTGAAAGCAAAATCCTAAAAACTGTTCTCAGTTAAAAATCCTAATTTTATGCATTTCATTTTTGTGAATTAAATTATTATGATTATTGGTTGACTAAAGTGACATTAAGAACCCATTAAACACCGGACTTCATACCAAGTGGATTCATCAAGACAAAGTTCTATTTCAGATCGTCTATCTCTGTGAGTGTATTTATTCTTCATTTAATATTGTAAAGCAGAAGAGATGGAATTCGAAACACAAAGAGAATCACAAATCATGAAAAGAATTTAAAGAGCTTACAAAGTGGAAAAGAAATAGTGAAGAAGTCAGAGAATATACTGCATGCCTAGCACCACTCCCTAGATATCTCACTATATCTATTAAAAGTGGGCAAGGCTTTGAAAAGGTTCCTTCTTTTAGAATTCATAGGCGAGGTCGCCTGCTCTTATGACACTTTCTGTATAAGTTTCGAATGATAAACAAGTAATTATGTTCTTGTGCTACAAGAACAAGAAAGCCAGTTCTTTGTATGGCAATCTGGTTACTGTTGCACCGCATAGTAGAATGAATTCTTCCCGTGGAGTCATCTATTGCCCAGAACTTGTAAACAGTACCTAAGAGAAATTAATCATTCAGGGAGTACTTGATGTTAGAAGAGTAAGAAGGAGGTTAGAAGAGAAGATAATTCAAACTCCTTCCTTCATTCTTACGTTTAAAGTTCCTACTCTATCCAATAGAATATCGGGAGCATATTACTCCCTATAGGTATGACAGTACATACCTGAACCGATGAGGTGTTATAAATGTCAAAAATTCGGCCACCTATAAATACGATACCACAATGAGAAGGAGATATGTATTTGCGGACAAGTCGCACAAGGAAATACTCCCTGTTAGGAGCTCTTCCAATGTGTTTGAGGAGGCGAACATTCAAGGTAGTCTAAGAGAGCAGCTTATCAAACAGAATCAGTAGGAAATGAATACAGTACATTATTTCTCTAACCACGAAGAAAACCTAAGCGCATGACATACCTTGAGGGACGCATAGATGAGTCAACGTCATTAGAGACGTTGACATCAACAAAACAAGACTCAACAACTGAGACAAACAAAGAAGACGCGTTATACGCTTCTTCTCTGTTTAAAAAATCTTAAATTAATTTAAAAATCTTAAAAATGAAATTAAGATGTGGATGGATGTCAAAAAAAAAAAGTTTGGCCAAAGGGAATGCCGAAAAAACTAACACATTATATGACTAAAAATACGCTTTTACAATGGATCATCAGGGGAATAGTGAATGCGTATAATGATCTAAGACGATTAATAGAAAAAACATTTTCACTGTGTATTCAAAAGACACATTTAAAACCAAGACAAAAGTTCAATCTACGAGGCTTAGATGAAACCATTACTGAAGGTGGTAGAAACATGGAGGAGTGGCAAATTTCATACGGGAAAATATAACAGTGAAAGAAATCCTGCTTAATACATAGTTACCAGCAGTTCCAGTTAGGGTTTTACATCCTAGTGTACTTACTTTCTGCTCGTTCTACCACCCAGACTCTTCATTGAATCCAGATGAATTCCGAGTTATGATCGAGCGATTGCCTAAACCTGTTACTACTTGGGGACTTACGGTCAACGAATATTTCCATGAATATCAGTGGACGTCGTCTGGACCAGAGGCCTACTACTGCTAAATTATCATCGTGCTGTTTTTATTGAGGTCAGTAAACATTGTTAAGAATGGGGACGTCAGTCTGTCAAGGGAAGTAGTCGTATTTATGGTCGTATGGTCTTGCGGCTTTGCATTGTTTGAGATACTAGGTACTATATAATTTAGAAGTCATCTAGCTCAGGTAGAAAGCTATTGGTACTTATGGAATTGGAAAAGATTAGGAGTTGGATTCAGTTCTCGAAAAGAAGATTCCGATGGGTGGGCAGTTTATATCTTCATTGGTAGCAAGTCGAGTAATGTAGCAATCAATAGATTTCCAACTTAGAACATGTTGCATATGGACATTTCTGGCGTACCAAAGAGCCCTAGCTATATGCTGAGTACATTTATTCTGTACTATTTGGATCCAGTTTTTCTTCGTGGGCGCTGCTCCAAACCACATTGAGCATCCATATGTCATAGACTGCCCTATAGACAAGATCCATCACTTGCCTGTGGAGTGTTTCTAAATTTGTGGATATAACAAAGATTGCACATTAGGAATATCACCAGCTTAGACTTACTCCGCAGATGTCTGAATGTCAATTTGGAGTCTAATATGAGACCCAAATATTTTACTTGTGTTTCATAGGGTATGATAATCGTCAATGAAGACAGAAGGTGTACCTTTACAGAAACGTATATGGGCACTCTTTGTCGGGTTAAATATGGCGAAGTGGTACAGATGAAACCAAATAATTTCTTTAACCCAGTTTTCCCAAAAGGACTACTTACCACAATATCATTGGTTTCCTTCAAGAACAAGACTTCTAACTGTTAGGTTAGCTGAAATAAAGCAGAAACTGTCCCTGACAGACATACAAGTGGTACCCTTTAAGAGTTTTTTACCCATATTGGACGTACCTAAAACTTATTGTTCATGCTCGACTGGACGAATATAGAAAAAGTGATACGCCACCAAAGGTGTATAGAGCAGTTTTTTAGGAGTTTCTCTGCGAATTTATATACCATAGGCTTATTTTTACAGGTGACTCCCGATCATTAAAGCAGGTCCGGATGTGCTATACGCTCAATGTTAAAAACACAACAATGTCATGGTCTTTACCATTGGAAACGAATGTGTACAATACTGATCTATATGTATAATTAAAGCCATCGAATATTGCAATACAGGATTTGAAAAATCATTTTTAATCTTGTCGATTCGAAGCCAGCAATGATAGCCATAAAGAATCCATTTCAGAGCGACTCCTTGATAAATCTAATTTATGAATGCATTAAAGAATCGGCTGTGGAGAAAAAGCTGCTAGAGGTTGTCTGGTTATCGGGCCATATCGAAATCAAGAGAAATGAGCCAACTAACAGAGCTGCAAAAGCAGCTGCAGGAAATATGGAGAAAGAAATGCTTGTCACCACACCGGAGGACTGTCGGACAGTTGTGGTGCGTGGAGAGTGGCAGGGATTTGTTGCTGGGTGTACAAGTAGCACAACACAGTTTCGCAAGGTTCAACCTGAGTTTGGCGCTGCAGTTCACTCTACGTTATTACCTAGATGACATGCAGTAGTACATACCGAATAAGTTGAGAATCGGTCACAGTACGATGACCCAAGGCTACCTTCATACTGAGGAGGCTAGACCACTTTGAAGTGCGGGGCTGCCACAGGACTTAACATTAGCGCTAACATCAAGAAATTATAAGAAACTATAAAGTTTTTCAAAGGAGTGCAACATATTCATCCAAATATGAGCTGTATGTGGTATTAAGTTTCAATTTACAGAGCTAATGTTTCCAAGGCGATGCGCTTATTATTTAAAAAAAAAAACTATGATAATATGAAAAATATGCATTTTCTAATATTCCTTAATAACATATTGTTTTATTCTAATCATATTATAGGTAAGTTAAGACATGATACATGTGTTAAAAATTAGCGTATGGCGTGATGCAATATTGTAAAGGCCACTGTAACCTATCACAGGTTTTTTCATTAAAATCAAGTGGTTAATATTATTGCTTTATATTCTCAAACTGAATTTATAAGAAGACTTAGATGATACAATACGTATATAACTTCTATTACCCCAAAACTGTATTTAGCAACGCAAATTTGTATGTTACATTTTTCTTAAACATGAAATACTTAAAGAAGGGTAAAATGGAATTGGGAATACATACATTTGAATAAAAATGTGTAATAGCAGTCATTAAGATTGTAATTAGCAGTTGGCATTAAAAATCTTTGTAACATCTTTGATTTTTTTGTATATATTGTTTGTGATTTAAGTGAGTACATAAATTCTCAGAAGTGAATAATTCTGTTCTAATTTGTGTTTGGTTGGCTTGTATAGAAAATCACTAGAGATGGAGCAGAATCTAGAAAATGACTGTTGAAACCAAAATTAGAGATTGTAAGTGCGTATGTTTAATGTAAGTTTGTTTCTTTGTTTATATGAACTTTAGTCGTCCGTTCGGATCATTTTTTCTATCATTAATTATATATATATAAAGATTTCACATAAACACGTGAAATAACAATCAATGTTCAAACCACAATAAGAAATTAGAAAAAAGGCTAAGATCTTTCAACTGTAACAAGCGGTCTTCGTCAGAGTCAAATCAGTTGAGATTTAAATCTGGCGAAGACCGCTTGTTACGGTTGAAGCATCTTGTTTTTTTTTTCTTATTTCTTATTGTGGTTTGAACATATATATATATATATATATATATAGGTTTTGAGATTTTTTGAGGGTTTTGTTCTGGATATTAAAAAATGTTTCTTTGCCAACGTTTCGAAATTAATTTATGTCCTCCACAGGACTAAAAATTTTTTAGCCCTGAGGAGGACATAAATATATGTCGAAACGTTGGCGAAGAAACATTTTTTAATATCCAGAACAAAACCTTCAAAAGGTCTCAAAACCTGTGAATTTAGAGTGGTCAAGAAACAAACAGCATGATGTATATATATATATATATATATATATATATATATATATATATATATTTGTAAATTTTGATAGCAGTACTTCCTTAAGACATCTATACATTATTGAAAATAACACTAAACTTGACTGATACCTGTTTAAATTAGAAAATTCACCTAAGATATTATTCACATTCTAAAAATGAATGTTGATCATTCGAAACATGTCGACTATAGGAAATGTAATGAGAGTGTTATTTAGGAAAAATGTGAAGATTGTTAAGAAACAGGTATCAGTCAAGTTTGGTGTTATTTTTATTAAATATATATATGATGTGATTTTTTTTGAGGGTTGAGGTCTAATGGTTTTAAACTAGTCCTTTTGCCGACGTTTCGACATACATTTATGGCATCTTCAGGGCTACAACATGATTGTTTTATAATTAGCACTACTATTACAACTATAATCAGTTATTTCGACTATGGATTTATTTTTTTTTATATTGACATAAGGATATTGTTATCCTTTATCAATAAAAATATTATCCATATAAAAAAAATCCATAGTCGAAATTACTGATTATAGTTGTAATAGTAGTGCTAATTGTAAAACAATCATGTTGTAGCCCTGAAGATGACATAAATATCTGTCGAAACGTCGGCAAAAGGACTAGTTTAAAATCATTACACCTCAAGCCTCAAAAAAATTACATAATATAAATATTGGGTCAAGAAAGCAAATCATGATGTATATATATATGTATGATCAAACCACAATAAGAAATGGGAAAACAAGACTAAGATCTTTCAACCGTAACAAGCGGTCTTCGTCAGAGTCAAAAACCCAACTGACGAAGACCGCTTGTTACGGTTGAAAGATCTTAGTCTTGTTTTCCCATTTCTTATTGTGGTTTGATCATTGATTGTTGTTTCACGTGTTTATGTGAAATCTTTTTATCGATATATATGTATATGATTATATGATAAAACCACAATATGAAATGGGGAAAACAGACTAAGATCTTTCAACCATAACAAGCGGTCTTCGTCAGAGTCAAAAACCCAATTCTGACGAAGACCGCTTGTTACGGTTGAATGATCTTAGTTTTTTCCCCATTTCATATTGTGATTTGATCAATGATTGTTATTTCACGTGTTTATGTGAAATCTTTTTATATATAATTATATATATATATATATATATGTAGTATATACATATATATGTATGTTGCATATTTTGTGTCTGTTGTACAAAATTGATTTCTAATATGTTTGATTCCAACCTTAAGAGTTTAAAGTTAAATATTTGGTAATTTTAACGTGTGTTAGCACTTGCTAATGCAAACTTCATGAATTCATTTGGTGTCAATGAAAGTTTTATATGAATATAAAATAGACACTTATTGTGTCTATTTTGAACATTTCATATCATAATTATATGATATGTATTCAGCTAATGGTAATAAATACATGAAAAGTAGTGTTATATTCTACCAAGGGAAGGACTCAATCTCATCACGATATAATAACTCTCAACAGAAAAAACAAGCCACTATTCTACATGTTATTACATCAATATAATTAGAGTTTGACGTTTAGAT
The DNA here is from genome assembly GCA_026182355.1 of Hermatobates lingyangjiaoensis. Classification (NCBI taxonomy): domain Eukaryota; kingdom Metazoa; phylum Arthropoda; class Insecta; order Hemiptera; family Hermatobatidae; genus Hermatobates; species Hermatobates lingyangjiaoensis. The sequence goes on along the minus strand of JAPFBL010000030.1, from coordinate 1,288,231 downwards.
CCGAATCATTATCTTTTTAAAATGCTACTCGTGTAAGAGTTTTTGATTGAAGAGAATTTGAAATACTTTAATATATAAATTTTTTCCCTATTTGTAATTTCTACCTTGTTGAACGATAAAGTATTCTGATAATATCAGGAGATTTGTGGCAAATAATGTGAAACATATTTTGTAAGAAAGCATGATGTTCAAGACTGGTTTGATATATGAGTATCCATTTCCTTCATCAATTGGTGGGTGGCTCAGTTATTTTTTTAATTTTGTCTCTGGTTTTGGGGAACTGTACATTCATGGAAGATTCATTCATTCGTCAAGAACACTCAAATGAATTATATTTCTTTCTCCACGAATGTCTTGTACAACATAACATTACCAAACTTACTGTTTAGGGGGTGTGTCTTGTATTACTCTAAATATAGCTGGGCGATTAGAATTCTAATCTCGAGATCAAGCCTGAACAAGGCCCCAACTCCCCAAGGTTTTTCTTCAACGTCAAATTACGTTTTAATAGAGATATATTTTTATAATAGAAGAACCCCTTTTAGAATGAAACGGAGCGTACCATATGCATAATTTATTAAATTGACACAAAATTATAATTCATGTAAAATTAAATATAATAACTAGTGTTTCCTTCTTTTTCATAGTCTGTCCACGGAAAATTTGTAATAATTGTGTAAAAATAAAATTACTTTTAATTATTAGTTTTATTATATTACGATGAACTTACAATGGTGCAGTGGTCTGATATTTTTGAAGGAGAATAAGTTTTGTATAATAAATACATTTTTTCAAGTTACTGGAAAACAAATTGCAGCAACTAATTTTAGCATTCTTATGTCCTGAGCGATTGAACTATGACACCTCGTGGCTCCCTCTGTTTAGAAATATTACAGAAATAACACTGTTGGATCATTGACGTTTAAGAAGAAAAATTGGTCTAGTTGGCTATATTTTTATGATATTGTGATCATATTCACCAGCTAATAAAATATAGTCAAAATTATTCAATAATCAACCTAGAACTATTGAATCAAAGTTTCTTATATTGCAGGCAATAGGTAATATAGTTGACTCTTGAAGAAGGGATATCATTCGGGGTAACAGACTACGTATATTAATAGAACTTAAAATATGGTGCAGTAATTTTCATGGATGCATTGTTTTAGAAAATAATGGAGGAGCCATTATGCCCATTATATCATTTGTAAGTATAATAAATACAGTTTATTATATTCCAAAAATAATGTTCAAATGACACACCTTACATTAAGTTATTTTTAATTTATAAAAGAACAATTTTATTTTTTAGAACAGTATAATAACTACAATATATAAAATGTAATATCTAAAACAATAATTAGTTTTGCCATATATATATTTGATTAACAAACAGAAAGAAAAAGAAACCCACTTTTCAATATTGTAACCATCGTAGTGGTCGAAATATTGAAAATTGAGTTTCTTTTCCGTTTTCTGTTGATGTTATTTTCCATCTTTTAAACCGAATTAGTTCTTTGGACAGTTTTCATTGCATTTACTTATATGTACATTTTCATAACGATTCTTCTTAAAACAAGTTTGATCAAAATGTTAGTTGCAATCGTAGGAGTTTTTTTTTTCATTTTTCCTAATTTTTCTGTAAATTCATATATGAAATTAATTAACAAAATAGATTATATATTGCATTATGTATTGTATTATCGGGTTGATAAAAAGAAAAAGAACTACACATTTTTGAAAAATTAATATTTCACTAACTCCTTTTCTGTTTATATAGACTTACATAGAAACCTCTTTCAAATTCAGAAAATAAAATTTCAATATCTTTTATAGTTTTGTCATAATTTACAAAAATAAAAACACGGACAAAAGAATAAATATCCCACACTCAAATGATAATAATTTTTTACAAGATTTTCAAGGATTGACATGTTTTAATCTTGATTTATTATTTATGAATTAATAATATATCAGTAATGAGATTACTAATCTTAAAAAGAAGATTCAAAGAACGGGAAGTGCTACTAGGAAGTGGTGGGGCCAAAACGGTTTCAGTGCCAGTTTTGCTCTCAAAAGATAGCCAGGAAGTCGTTTATTGTAAAAAAAAATATTGCTCAAAACTTATATTTTAGAAATTCAGTGTAAATATAATAAAGGGACTAATGTTTACAGCTTTTAAGAGAACAAGATATTCCATAAACCATTACTATAAAAAACAAAGGTGTATTTACAGGATAATTCACCTGTTTAAGATGTTAGACGTTTTTATTTTAGTTTTATGCTTCCAGTAAAAAGTGTGACATTTTAATAGACCTATTGATTGATCACTAAGGTAAAGAAATTATGAGAAACCTGTAAATCGATTTAAATTTAGTTTTCTGCACCCGCAAGAGAAGTTGTCAAGGTGTATTTTATATGAAAATGTTTTTTAACAGAAAAGGAGTATGAGGTATTATTTTTCAAAACTGTTTTTTTATCTTTTTTTAAGCCACTATATATATATTCAATTAAATATTAGTTTAGATAGTACAAAATTAAATCATTTTGTATTTGTTATTCATACTACTATACTGATCTTGTTTACCAGGATATATCATATAAACAAAACCTATAAAAGTGATTTATAAATTCATATAAACAAATTAGAGTTTCATATCACAATTGGAAAGAGAGAAGCCTTAATGATTATTATTTATAAACTATAAAGGCTAATAAATATTTAAAACTTACCAACTATTTAATGAAAAACTACATTGCCAAATAGTAGTTAGCAAACAGTGGAAATAAAAGTATGAACAATTTAAGTAGGTTTAATTGTTTAAACTTATGTTATACTATTTTTTTATTGAAATATAATATGTTGAATCCTATGTGTAGCTGACACTAATTTGAGGCACTACAATCAATGTGTGTAAGTTATTCCTCTGACTCTTCTATGAATAATACACTTATTTTTAAGGTACAGGGAATTTAATATGATGTAAATCAGTTCTAATAGTAATTAGCTCTTAGCTGCTACTACTGAATAGTAGTTCACAGTCATAACTGTATGGCAAAGAATAATAACTAAAAGTAAGATTGGAAAGGAGTAGATGGTTGTTGCTGAGTTACATTTGTCGTCTTCACAGAAGCACATATGTCCTGTTCCCGTACCTTCCATCATGCATACATGGTCCACCATAAACAAGTTGATTTGCAATTGTGATGTACACGTTCTTCGTACACTTTCGTAAGCTTTAACATTATAAAATTATTATGTGCAAACAGGGTAAGTAATATCATCAGTATATATATAATTATCAATGATCAAACCACAATATGAAAATGGGAAAACAAGACTAAGATCTTTCAACCGTAACAAGCGGTCTTCATCAGAGTCAAAAAGCCAACTGGACAGTTGGGTGACATCCTCGGATAAATTATTTTGGTTAAACAGAATCAACAGAATGAGTACAAATCAGGGAAGTTATCATAATGTAATAATTTGACTTATTTTTTACTGTATCCACTCGTTAACTCCTTGAGGATCCAATAGAATATATCCATTTCTAATACAATAACTATACTCTGAGCTGTAAAAGTTTATTTCCAAAGCCTGCAGCAATATGTTTTCACTTTCAGTGTTGTTCTAGGAGCGGAAAGTGTGGCTCATTACTATTTGTCACCCATTTTATCTATCGGAGATTCACATTATGGAGTTATTTTACATCGAGGTTCTAAATTTTGCTTTATCTATTCACGTTCATTTGTGTAAGTATCTTTAACGAGTGAAATGTGCAGGCTCCAAATAAAAGAAAATACTTCGTTATGTCCCCTAGGAGAGACGGCGTGTACAACATTTCCTATCTTCTACATGAAGAATCTAAGGTCGTGGCCAATATTCCAACTTCCTATTTTCAGTAGTAAACGCAAATATGCTTCCACTAGGCCATACCCAACCCACTATCACCTGTAGAGGTGTGTTTGAAGTAGCGTTTATTTAATGATTTTACCAAGATTTATTCTGTATGAAAAGACAGATAAATAAATCTTGGTAATTCCGTTACCAATAAAGAAAGTTACAATGATCAAAATAAAGATAGAAACAGTTTTGTTCAATATGGTGATTTAACAAAATATTTTTAAATAAATAAACTAAAACTTTTGGTACTAGTCATGGAGAGGTGAATAATGTACATGCAAGAGATGGTTAAACTAAAAAAAAAAACGGTATTCAATTTCAATAAAAATTGATGTTGTTGAATCGCTAAGTTTACTAAGTTGAATAACTTAATCCACTAAACTATATAATTCATTACTTACGCTCTCGGACATTTCTGACCATTTTCACACAACAGCCCTTGCATTTCTCAAGTGGAGGTTGATCACGTGGCATTGCAGTATAGTTGAAAGGATCTTTACATCTGGGATCTGTCCATGAATTGCATTCATAGCATAGAAGGTTCCTTGCTGAAAGTTACCAAACATTATTAAATAAATGTATGTAGTATGTGTACATAATTTTCTATAGGTTACGAGACATATTCTTAAAGTAAGTATATAGTGTATGAAAATACATAGGTGCATTTTGTTCGAAATTTAATGTTTACCCAAAAGTAGATACTTTAGTTTAATTTTAATATAATTACCACCAATATTAAAACACTCGTCATATCGTACAACTAGCTTCTGAATCTCTCCTCATTTAAACAGAAGGACCTACAGATATCTAACCATTTCCCTTTTCTACAGGAAATATTTGGACTGGTAAAGCCATATTATTGAAAATGTTGATTGCTAAAATGATTGTTCGTAGCCAAAAAAACTTTGGTGCGTGTTCTTTTAGACTCATGCTACCAGAAGGGTTATATCGTCAAATCCTGTGTCAAAATTTGAAACTTCAGCACCTAAACAGAGTCTTGATTTAACAAGAGATATTTGGTGGGAGAATGCAAGACGCCTCTCAACTTGCATGGTGTTTACGTCATAATCCACTTTACAATAAACTTAAGGTAAGATATTACTTATTTTGCTACCAGATATTTCTGAAGCTACTGATGGATAAACCAGTAATGAAATTGAAATCCTTTAGGGAGCTGACAGTTGAACAAAAATGCTTCCTTCTCAACATGTGGAAGTTGAGTCGGGACTTTTGGCCTTCAACACAAAACTGGGATGGGCTATACTTGGATCGACCAAAGAAAGTAATAAGATTGCTTCTTCTCTTTTAGCCTCATACACTCCTCACACCATTCGTCCAAATGGCACAGGACGAAAAAGGTTGGAAAATACAAAAATTATTTAAAAAAAGAGTCGAGTTTCAATGTGGGAGATATACTGTCAACTCACCATGGATTGAGGGTCACGTGCCGTTAGAAGACAAGCTGGAGCAAAAACAACTGAACTCCGTCACAAAAAGACTTTGAGACAGTGGCTTATACGATGAATTCATATTTAAACTATGGATTGAAAGAGGCATCGTAGATGTGGTTCCAGGATAAGCAATTTCACAGTATGATCATATTTACAACATAGGGTTGTAATAAAAGAAGGAAGTACAACGGGAGTGAGGCCTGTGTTTGATACATGTAATCGAGACAGGAACGGAAATTTCTTCAAAAAAATCATTAGAAAAGGAACCGAATCTGATTGAAATAATTTCAGTGATACTAATTAATTTTAGAACGTCGATTTATGATTTGTTTACCTATTTGAGACAGGGAGTTTCTCAGATTTCTATGGTGGATAGTGAGAGATTTAATTGTGTTACACCATTGTAGAGTACATTTTGGAAATCTCATTTATCTCATTTAAAAAAACCCAAAAAGGATGAAGATGACTAGGTTTGAAGTGGTATTACGAGTCAGATTAAATCGGACTAAAAATAAAAACGTTACTGGGAATATTTGAAAAATTTAACGCCAATTTTTAATATCTATTGCACATCGTGTTTATAATCCGATTAGATTTTCTGCACCTACCACTCGCATATCTAAGATACCTCCTTCATGATCCAACTAGGCGGAATGGGATGACCCTCTTCCTACGAAGAGTGACAAAGTTTTGGGACAAAGTTTTGTCCAATGGGTTGAAGGAATCCTGTTTATATGCAGAATTTCGAGAAAAATGACGACTAATGTATCTAGTACGATAGAGATATTCAGTGACTCTAGCAAGTAGCACTTACTGTTTGTATTTTTATTCGAACTGAACTGAAAAGCAAAATTTCGTGTGACTCCACCTGACCAGGTCACAATACCACTCTTGGAGTTTATTGCCACTCTAATTGCGATTAGAATGAAAAAAATAGTTTTTCCATGTTTTAAAATAGTTTTTTTTAAATCGACCCCTTTTTTTTGTGAGGCACATTGCCTGTTATAAACCGGTTAAAAAATGAGCCGAAGAATCAGTTGTCAACGAGTTTGATTATGTTTACTTATAGCAAAATTAAGTGTAGACCACTCCAGATTTTTAATTGAATAATTACGTATTTATTTCAATTACAATTTACTGGAATAAAATAAAAATGTATATATATTTTTTTGTGCACAAAGATAAATACTTTATTCTAAATTTAATTGTATTGTAAACATATTTTCACTTGAGCAACATGTAGATTAGACAAAATCTAACAAGTAAATCATTTCGTTAATTACAAAATAGTAACCAGGTCTCTCTGGTCTCCAATATCGAAATGTTTAAATTACGTTTCATTTATTTACTTTCAAGATTATTTATAGACATTCCATTTATAATGCTTCTAGAAGGGACCGAAAAAATCACATACTAATGGAAGCAGTGCTATAAATATTTATTAAATGATTTTTACTTTCTGCTAATTTGAATTTAAAAGGTTTAAAATATATTTATTTTGCCGCGGATTAAAGAATAACTTGGAATAAATGTGTTTACACTAAACTTATGGTTTATTAATAAAAACAGAAAGTAACTTGCTCTAACTTTTAACAAACTTGAAAATCAGTAAAATTATGATAAAACTAGCAAACGTACTCGTCTTTGACGAAATCAAAAATTCAATTATACTTGGTATTCCAAAATACTAGTAGAATTTATAGAATAGTAGAAAATACCATTAATAATACAGTGTTAAGGAAATACCTCTGTATACGCCACATTAGCTGTCTATCCTTCATGTTCATGGAAGAACAAAGAGTTGGAACCCTTGACTCTTGCGCAAGCAAGCTACAGTTGACCACGTGAGAAAAAAACTTGGTCTCGCTCACTTCATCTCCTGCGTTAGATAAAGTTTCCCATTGCGACTTAGTTAACGTCATTGCAAAACAGACTCTGACTGTACTTTGCAATCGTTTGAACGGAAACAGATAGTGGCTCGGAATTAATGGTATCTCTTAAATTAATGAATTATCAATCCATCCAGTGCCTATAGTTTAAGTTAGGCACACACAAATCTAGTGTCAAAGTTTCAGCTCGCTATGTATCGTGATAGATGAGTTTACTTGAGACAAACGTTTTTGCATTAAACCTCCATAACTTTAATTCTACGTTGTATTTCCAATCAATTCAGAGCCTATATTTTAAGTTAGACATACTCAAATCTACTGTAAAAGTTTCAGCTTGATAAGTTTTTTTGTACTTGTGACAAAATTTTGCGGACCAACCGACAAACTGACAAACCGACAAAAATTTTTCTTATATTATTTATATGAAATAAATATGCTTATATATATACTTATATATTCCTGTTAATCACGTTCAGTGAATGTATTTTATTAACTGTTGCTATGATTTCTGAACACTGAGTGATACGCCCCTAGTGGGGCCATGCAGCTCTACCAATAACTGTATTGGCTTTATATCCACAGGTTCTCTGAACCAGGGGCAAAAAAGGCCACTGACCTTACGTATAGCTGAGCAAGTTCAGTAAGACCTTTAGTCCGGAGTTCGATCCGAAACTCTTAAAATACGTCGGTACTACTGGCGGTGGGGGCCCCTGGAGGGCTTCTCTCACCAACCCGCCAGCTGAGGTTGGGGTCGTAGTGGCTCTTCGTTCTGACCCAAGTTGGGTAGACCCTTCTAGTCACTGTGTGGGACGCAGTAACTTCTCGAGAGGATGACTGCTTAGCATACCGGGGAGCTAGAGACCCCAAACCCTTACCAGTGGGAACGGACCTTGAACTCAGCTGAATGGACTGGAAAACTGGTACTTGCTTAGTGAAGGCTCGGCTCTGGATGGGAGCTCAGAGTGAGGACGATTAGATACCACCTCGTCGAACCCTTATATTTTCAGTTTACATAACTAGCACAGACAGACCAGGTGGTGTTTAGCCAACGAGAGGTTTTAATCGCTCTCTATGAATCGTTTTCTCTTGAGGTACTAACAAAACTCCTCACAATGACGTCCTGATGGGGTCTGATTAACTACTAGTAGTAAGCCCTGGTCTCGGAGTAACGGGCTTTGCCCTCTTTGGAAGGGGACGACAGAATTCTTAAGAATCTTGTGGTGGTTCTAAAACTGTAAGGCATTGTAGGTTTAGCCTGACCATTATGCATGAAACGTAAAAGTAACTTGAAATGAGTCAGTTCTAAGCAATGTACAGACAAAACCTTTCCTTTATTTAAATAGATGGTAATCGGATTTAATAATTCTTTGTTGTCAATTGCTAATTTTATGTTCTATTTTTTGGGAAAATTTCTTAGTTCACTAAGACGCCGTTTTAGCGTTAAAATTTTTTTTGAAATCATAAAATGTAGAACTCATTTTACTTTACTATAAGTAAAGTATAGTGATTGTGAAAAAATTTGTATTCCAGATTTTGACGATTTTACATGTTTTGTGGTTCCGAAAGCCGTTTTATGACGTTTTTCCGATGGAGGTGATGATGACGATTGTGTGTGTGTGTGTGTGTGTGTGTGTGTGTGTGTTGTGTGTGTCTAAAAGGTTCTGTGCATTCTACACTCCACAATTTTTGATGGATCAAATTCATATTTTGCACAAAATGGGCCTCATAGAGTAGATGAACTCCGTCGTCTGGGAGTAGTTATTCATCATAGGAAAGTTACCTTTTTAGCCTAAATATATTTTTAGACAACAGTTATTTCCTCCTAAATTACTAACTCCAGAGTATTGAAATTTCGCATTATCATGGAAGCAACGAAAGCAATAACTGAAAAATGCTCATGTTTTTAAAACAACTGAATATATTTTTTTTTTTCATAAAATGTAAAAAATTTGACTTATGATTCAATCTTAAACCTTGTAAGGAGGATACAAGCTATAACATTTCATAGATGAATTAAAGTTATACCTAAAATTAGAGCATGACGTGGGGGATGAGTTGAAGTAATTTTTTTCAAAATTACATTATCCAAATGGGGGTTATAGTCCATTTTTTGTTTTCAAAAAATGCTTTTTAATGCTAAATGTCAAATTTTTGACAAAGTGAAAAAAAGTGATTTTTTAAAAAGCACTATCATGCCAGAAAATTTCCAGTATAATAATTTTATAAAAGACTAAAATATAAAACATAATTCAATATTGAAAAGATTATTTGAAAAATAATAATAAATAAATAAAAATAATTGTAATTATCTTATACCTAAAGTTAAAAATGATCTTAAAACTAATTTTTTTCTTTCATGTTTCTTGACATTTTTCAGAAAAAAGAGACGATTTTCAAGTTTTAAATGGAAAAATTTGTCTTAGAAATTCAATGTAGCAGGAGGTCAGGTAAACTATGTAAGGGATCCACTGGCTATTAGAACAAAAGCCATGTTCTCCTGTAAGCGATTATTTCGTAACACGAAATCTACACTTTCGCCTTTCTAAAATGATATTACTGCTGTAGCTATACTATTGATATTATATGTATCAATGGTGTGATATACAAAAATACGAATATATATTGAAAAGAGGATCAATCGCAATCTGTACTACATGCAGGAATGAAAGTTTAATAGACATTTCTCGTTTAATAGTGTAGATTTACGGGCGCTTTTTCAAAAATTCAGAGATGATAGATGGTGTTCAAAAATATCATTAGAAATTATAGAATAGTAGAAAATATCATAATTAGTACAGTGTTAAGTAAAAGATTCTGTATACACCGCATTAACTGTCTGTTTTTCAGGTTCATAGAAGAAAAAAGTTGGAACCTCTGACTCTTGGGCAAGGAAACTACAGTTGATCATGTAAGAAAAACTTGGTCTCACTCACTTCAATTTCTGCGGTAGATTGAGTTTCCCGTTGGGACTTTGTTACCGTCTTTGCAAAACAGACGCTGATGGGACATTGTAATCGTTTGAATGGAAACAGATAGTGGCTCGGAATCAATGGTATGCGTGGTGGTATACACACGGACTCCCCAGTACCAAATCCAGTCATGATGTCCACCTCTATGGCGTATCTGTGCAAAGCATGAACTCAGAGTTGTGTCTGGTGGCACATTTTTCGGGTACTCAAGTTTTTACCTATGAGCGGGCAGTCCAGGAGCAGTGACAGAGTCAAGAAATTCAGTTAGATAATGAACTGTTTCCTCATCATTAATCGCTCTGTTTACTCACTTTTAAGTTTGTTGATTTTTACTGCCTGTTCATTAGTAGGGGTTGAGAATTGCTCGTTCACAAAGCCATTTATTCTGAATAGATAGTTGATCTTGAACTCTTGAAAACACCTTGTGAATATGCTCTTGTTGGCAGCTTAAAAGGAAATGATATTAAAATCAACTAACAGAATCAAACTTAAAATCAACTAAACATGTTTGAGAAGCTAGCCAAACACGGCATAAAAGGTCATAACTTTGCATCTGCGTTGAATGTTTAATTCTATCAAAGCTTAGATTTTAAGTTAGACATACATGAACTTACTTTGAAAGTTTCAGCTTTGATACATTTTCAGAAATGTTTCTGTAAATTCGGTTTCTCTAATGTATGAAAGGTAAAGATAACCGAAATGAGTCAGTTCTAAGCAATGTACAGACAAAACCTTTCTTTTATTTATATAGATTTTCGTTGGGTTACTTTAATATATATTTTGTTTTGTTCTTTTTGAGAAGGGTAGAAATACTGCAGGGATTGTTTCGGATATGTTACTTGAACAATAGTCAATCATGCCACTCAAGCTGAACAGTTACTCTTCTTCTGTTTCTAATTAAAACGTATATCGAAATCTTGGAGTGAGTCTTGTCTGTGACATTATGTGTTTTTTTTATGTTAGACGTATACAGTAATCCCTCCTATAACATGTAAGATTGGTTCCGCATTATAGGAAAAGCGTTGTACGAGGGACCTGAAATCGCTTTATATGAAAAGTGTAATAGAGTACCATGTTATAGGAGAGTTACTGTATATATATATAAACTTTATTGACATAAAGAACACACAAAAAAGAAACAAAAACTCACTATTATATTTTGATGGCCTATTCATCATGATTATATATACATAACCATGTATAATACATATACATATATATATACATATATATATATATAATATATATATATATATATATATATATTAAATGAAAAAGACAACACAAGAGAAACGAGAACACTTACTTAAATCAGGAAGGGAGTAGAAGGAAAGAAGAGATATTATTATTTTCATTTATATATATATATATAAATGAAAAAAGACAGCAAATAGAAGAAGCGAGAAAACTTACTGGGTCGATATTTCGAACTGAAGTTCGTCGTCAGGGAGAAGAAGGGAAGAGGAATATATATATATATATATATCATGATTTGTTTTCTTGACCCAATATTTATATGATGTCATTTTTTTGATGGTTGAGGTCTAATGATTTGAAACTAGTCCTTTTGCCGACGTTTCGACATATATTTATGTCATCTTCAGGGCTACAACATGTTTGTTTTACAATTAACACTACTATTACTACTATTTTGTTTATTTATTACATTTTACATGTACATAACAGAGAGAAATTGATTGATAAAAGATCCATAGTCGAAATAACTGATTTATCAATCAATTCCTCTCTGTTACTGTACATGTAAAGTGTAATAAATAACCAAAATAGTAGTAATAGTAGTGCTAATTGTAAAACAAACATGTTGTAGCCCTGAAGATGACATAAATATATGTCGAAATGTCGGCAAAAGGACTAGTTTCTAATCATTAGACCTCAGCCCTCAAAAAAATTACATCATTATATAAATCAATGATCAAACCACAATAAGAAATGGAAAAACAAGACTAAGATCTTTCAATCGTAACAAGCGGTCTTCGTCAGAGTCAAAAACCCAACAGTTGGGTTTTTGACTCTGACGAAGACCGTTTGTTACGGTTGAAAGATCTTAGTCTTGTTTTCCCATTTCTTATTGTAGTTTGATCATTGATTGTTATTTCACGTGTTTATGTGAAATCTTTTTATCATTATATATATATTGATAAAAGTATCGACCGTGGAATAGAAACAAAACTAAAGTTTATTGGGAATCAGTCAGTACGACATTTTAATAAGAAAATTCTTCGACTTGATTGTCTGGCTAACTTAACTATGCAACTATGCCACTTTTTTAAACATTCACTTATATTACATCCATATGTTTTTCTTATATCCTCATAGAAACCCATATTTATTATTCCAAATTGTATAAATATTGATAAAAGTATGGACCGTATCCCGATTTCTCAATGTTTTCCCTCTTGGGGCCCTATTTTCCCCGATTCTCCCAATAACCAATACTGGGATACGGACCAGCTCCTGGTAAACCTAGAGATCATCGACACGTGTTGATGGATGGTGGCACCGCCGGTAACCTCTGGTGTCTAAAACAAATCCTCTCACAGTACGAGGCAATATGTGAGAGTAATTTATGTCGTACCCTGCTATAGGGCTCTGCGAACTCTTATCCCCTCTAATTATGCATTAATTTGTAAGTAACCTCTTTAATTTATCTTTAATTGATTTGTCTTAGTAACCTCTGGTGTCTAAAACAAATCCTCTCACAGTACGAGGCAATATGTGAGAGTAATTTATGTCGTACCCTGCTATAGGGCTCTGCGAACTCTTATCCCCTCTAATTATGCATTAATTTGTAAGTAACCTCTTTAATTTATCTTTAATTGATTTGTCTTAGTAACCTCTGGTGTCTAAAACAAATCCTCTCACAGTACGAGGTAATATGTGAGAGTAATTTATGTCGTACCCTGCTATAGGGCTCTGTGAACTCTTATTGCCTCTCATTATGCATTAATTTACAGAAAATGTTATTGACCAATCTAAAATTTAAAAGAATGTTACTAATCCCGTGGTAACTACAGACCGGGAAGACACTCCAACGGAAGTAGGTAGTAATGAGTCCTCTTCTGTACAAAATAATCCAGGGCCTTCTTCTGCTTTGCAGACAGGCCTTCAGGGGGATACTCTCAAGAAGGTAATCTCAAGAGGATGGACATTAAATAAGTCAGACACTCCGGTGCTGCGAGAAAGAAACTCAATAAAGAGAGGAAGACAATACAAGACATCTGGACTGAGAAGAAACCTGTACCAGTCACCAAGTTCTCGACAAGCACGAACACAGGTAAGGAAACTTACCTTACTTTACATCGAAAACCTCTGAGAAATCGAGGTCGGAGCAGGTTTCTCCTGAAGTCGGAACCACACATAATGTAAAAAACAAACACCGATTGCGGTGAGGAACATAACCTTCGTCTTCTGGAGTGGAATATAACCTCGTGAAAAAAATCTGAAGTGGCCTACACTCAACTTTACTATAAGTAACTTAATATCAAATTTCTTGAGTATATAACACATAACGTCTCATTTAAGCATAACGTAAACATCTAAATGGGATATGATTATTAGTCTTTCATTCCTGAGGTAGTAAAGATAGTGATTGAAGGACATATCAGTATATAATCTTATTTTTGTACATCACACAGCTGATGCAAATAATTTCATTAGTATAACTCCAGCAGTAATAACATTTTTGAAAAACCAAAGTGAACATTTCTTGAAAAGAAATATTCTCCTACAAGAGAACATTGCTTTTGTCCAAATAGCCAGTGGATTTCTTACATCGTTTACTTGACATCCTTCTACATTGAATATTAAAGTAAAATTTTCAAATTTAAAACAGGAAAATACCCTTTTTTTCTCTGAAAAACATCATAAACAGCGAAGAAAATGTTGTTTTAACGTGATTTATAATTAAAGATGTACGATAATTAAATTTATTAATCTCTAAACGAAAGATTTCAATTTAAAATTATCTATTACATTTTGGGTTTTTACAGAATTATTATACTGGGAATTTTATGGCTTCTTAGTATTTAATAAGATCATTTTTCTTCTCCTTTGTCAAATAACATATATACGAATTTTTTCTGAGTGAGTGTTATCATTTTCCTGCACAATATTATTCCTCTTACATATCATATAAGTCAATAAACAATTTAAATTGTCCCTTTATAAATATCAATTTAATCTCAGTGGATTCGCCCAAAAAAATTCTAAGTCAATGTAAACAATGTAAAAAAATATAAAAAATTCGACAAGTATAGCAGGTGATCTCTTAGTCTAGGATAAACAAACAGTTTTTATAGCGTTATTGCTCTTTCCTGAAATTGAAACTTCATGATTTTTTTTTATGAATTGCTCATTTTTAGTTCCATTTTCGGTCAAATTTTCATTATTTTTTATTGAGCCGTTTAGCGTCAAAAAAACATTTTCTGAAAACAAAAATCGTACTGTAACGCCCCTTTAGCGAATGTAATTTTGAAAAAAAAATATCTCAACTCATTTTCCACATAATCTTTTATTTTTAGGCATAGTTTCATTTTGATCCGTCAAACAGTATGGCTTGTATCGCTCTCACAAGTTTTATAAGTCAATATTTTTACATTTTATTGAAAAAAAATATTTCCTATTGTTTTAAAATTCTGAATATATTTTTCGTTTGTTGCATTTGTATTTTTAAATATAATGTCAAAATTTCAAACCGACAGACAAACCAACAAACCGACAAATGGACAAACCGAAAAACCGACAGAAATTTTTCTAAGGGTGGATTCGGTTTCTCCAATGTATGAAACGTAAAGAAAACTTGAAATGATTCAGTTCTTAGCAATGTAGAGACAAAATCATTTTTTTATTTATATAGATACCACAGATAATTTATTACTATTTATGAATCCGTCAAATTTGTTAGATATTAGTGTATCCATTATTGATTAACATTTGTTTTAACTTTGGTGTTTAGATAAAGGTACATATAGTACATCTATCTCAACATTGTATACATTTTTTATCTATACTATTATTTCATTTGTTTCTGTTTTCTTTGTTCTTCTCAAGAATGCGTTGGGTACATGGTTGAAGCCAGAAAACTTATTAGTGCAGATCACAAATCGCGATTCTTTGCTTTCAATGATCAAAAAGAGAATTTTTCACGGCGACAATATCGACACTTTGATTTTGTACCTCAATTTACTAACTGACATTAGATGCTGCTCCGACAAGAACACTGTCGTTGTGAATATACTATCCCGTGTGAAAGAGCTGTCTGCTCCAATCAGTTACACTTTTTTATTAGACTCACAAGCTTATGATGTAGAACTAAAGCGTTGTCGACCATTGGATCATAGCTTAAGCGAGAGAAGTTCAAGGTATTGAAATCTACTGCGATGTGAGCAATTAGGCACCAAAGCTTTGCATCATGAAAGAGCTGAGACATCAAGTGTTGAAAAACCTTCATTCACTGAACTACCCTGGAGTTAACGCTACTAGTAAGGTTGTACCAGAGAGATTTCTTTGAGCGAGAGTTTATAAAGACAGTCGAAATTGGTCCCAATCATTCTCAAGATGATGCTTGGGATAACTCAGAAAGATAACTCAACCACATCTCAACAACCTTGGTGACGTACAAACTACACAGTGTCAAATTTATGCATACCTACATTTATCTCATAGAACCACAATCAAAATCATAGGGAAGTAGACATTTCCTTACTTCTATCGATTGCTTCACATAATAACCATAAGCTGAAACTATTCCCAATGGAACTGCTGAAACTGTAGCCAAGGTTCTGGTTGGACCTTGAATTTGGCTGACCCAGAAACATTGTGATACGTCGTGGCAAACAATTTGAATACCACCTTTTCTAGCACATCGCTAAAGTTGCCATATTCCAACATACAAAGACAGCAGTTCACCAACTAGATCACAACGGTCTACTGGAACGTTTCTACCAACAGCTCAATGTTGCTATTTTGTGCCACCAGCTCTGCTGATTTGCATCCCTACCACTTATTCTACTTGGTGTGCGAAGGGCATTTAAAAAAAAGATGCATGTATCATCTTTAGAGCTAGTGTACTGCAAGCCTCTTGGATTACCCGGAGAACTCATACACTCCAAAGGTAATATGATAGAAGACATCACATTGTGTACAGCACGTCTATGATATTTTACAAAAAAACTACAATTGTCCCTAGCTGCTTAGCCTAGATACGACAAAAATTTTTCATCAAAGTTCTAATTATTACGAGAGACTTTTTTTTTTTTTTTTTTTTTAAGAGAAATCTGGATACTCTGGTTCTCACGAAGTACTAGAGGAAAACAGAAAAGTACTACAAAGCCCGCTTAAAACTGGTACAGTATTCCTAGATGATTGAAACCAGCCCATATATAAAGGATGTTATTAGTCGTAAGAGAAGCCACCCATCAGAAGAGCTAAAAGATTCAGTTAAATATGAACAGTAAAGAAAAGTACAAACAACTCGTCCGATTCGACACATTTTATACGTCCATATAGTATTCCTTCTTAAGAGTTCTAAAAATCTTATATTTATTACATATCAGAAAATTATTGAAAACAATCAAACATTTTTTTAATATTTTTTTTTGATAAATCTCTGTGGCTTGATTCTGATAACAAATATTGTTGTGTAATGCAATTAAATATAGTAAGAAGACATGTAGAGATTATTCCAAGTTTTGGGTATCGCATGTTTAGCACCATGTTGCTTCTTCCAGTAAACTAAGTATTTTAAAATGATTATTGAAGCGCACTGATCTTTATTTGATGCTGTGTACAAGATTGTAGTATCCTGTAGCCAGTAGTTTCAGCAAAGAAAAACATTTTCTGTATTCACAAAATGTACCATACTCCCTATTTTCTAAGACGCAGTTGCAACATATAACAATAGCAACCATCCTCCTGTAAAGAGCTTGTTCTGCCTTAAATTTATTATGATCTGTCAAACTGTCTGATTAAGACCATATTCACATTCTTTCAGATTGAATATAAGTAAACACTCACTCACTTATCCTTTTTCAACAAATTGATATTTTTTTAAAATAATGCGAACATTAGTTTTAACTTCCTAAAAAACTTTAAGCCCTTAGGTTTAATAGTTTAGGGAAAAAATTACTCCAGATTTGCAAAATGGATAATAAAATAACTTTTTTATAGTACAATATATATTGACAAAAGTATACAGTATTTCAACAATATAGGACTATTGGTATGTAAAGGATTAGTTTGATTCGTCAAATGGTGTAACTTTCAAAATGTCAACGAACTTTTAGATAAATAACACACTTACAGACATCATCAGTAAATCTTCAACACCGGCTTAGAGTACCTTAAAACTTTAGATGATTGTTAGAATGTTTATATTAATATACTTTATTGATCGTAAAATAAACAACTCTAAAACTGTATGAAAATGTATTTTACTAAAAAAACTAAGCAAATGGAATTTAACTATTGATGGCTAAACATTTTGCTATGACTATTTGTCTTAAGCAAAATGATTAACAAAGGAAGATGATAATCATATTTTGATATAAGGTTGTATACACATATATTTTCCGAAAAAAAAATATGAAATATGCTATCATATATAGATTTAAATTTAGAATCTATATGTAGGAATAATTGACAGGTAACTTACATTGGCACTCTGCTGATGTGACATGAATGCTTCCCACAAGTATGACTGTAAACAGAATAACTTAACTACTATTACATATTTCCAAAAAATAGTTATGTATGAAAAGTTATATAGAGATATATTAGTTGTATTCAGGATGCATGTGTCTTTCGTAACATCCAAAAAACCACATCTGAAAATTTAAAAACAATCAAATTCTATTAATTGTCCTTGTCAGAGTTTCTAATACAGTTTTTATAGCTCATACAGTTTTTAACTGGTATTTCTTTCTGATACTTGGTGAAATCTCTTAGTTTTCTTTATATTTTCAGATGTATTTAATTTTTTTCATTCATACACATATATTATAATACTTACTAATTACTTGTAATATATTGAGAATACTTACTTGTTTTGAATTTTTTTGAAGTGCCTAAAAAGATTCTTAACTTCTTTGTCCAGACGTTCAACTATGTTGGAGACTATGTTCATGTTTCTGCTGGCCTTCAATCATCTTCATACTCAGTTTACACAATAGTTTCCTAAAATTGCAGACCATCCATACTTTCATATTGAGTTGATTATTGTATTGGTTGTTTCAGGGCAGTGAGAGTTGACAGCATCTGTTGATGTCAGTTTAGGCTTATGGTATAGGTGAGTGTTGCTTTGCTATCTGGATGCATAAAATCAATTGGTTGATGTGATGAGATGAAGTATTCAAATACTTGTTTTAAGCTATTCTGTCTTTATAATTATTACTTTGGTGAGTTATAATCGTTAGAAGTTTATTTATCTTATATTTTTTTGGTACTATTCACTCTCATATCCCCTTTTTTATATTATATAGTTCTTCCATAAATCCTTTAGATCTTCCTATGCCTACAATCATGACAGTATTTTTGGCAAGGAAGTTAGTTTCAACTCATTGTATGAAGTGATTTGCTTGCAACCTATGAGTAGAGTGTGCCAGTCGAACGTCTCTAACAAAGTTCAACATCTAAATGATGAAAACAAGAACTTTTAAGCAACTTAAAAGTAACTGTCAAAAGGAGTTGATACTAAAAGTATTGGCTACATCACATTCACACACACGCACGCACATCTCAGAAGAAGTGGGTTGGAAAAATAATAATGAATATATCAAGTCTTATGAATAAGCGTTTTTATAAACACCAAACAGCATCCCTCTCCCTCTTCTTAAAATATCTAGAAATGGCAAATTTTTATAACATTCTGTTTCAATAGTGAATTTTATGCTGGAGATTAGGCTATTTGGAAAGGCATTTAGTTTGGAAGGTAGCGAGGAAATAGTCGTCTGTCTGCTTCTCCATTTCAACAGATGTTGGGTTGATTGGCATGTTTATGATCATGAAACTATTCTTTCATTTACACTGCCACCTCCTACTCCTCTTTGCTTACCTTGTATTCCTTCCCTCCCCTTCTTGCTTCACTTATTTTAATTTTTAGTTGCTTTAAACGCGGGTGACACTTGATAGAGCTTGAAACTTTTCCACTTCTCCTTTTATTTTTTTTTACTAGTTTTAGTGGTTATTTACTTGTTTTATATATATATATATATATATATATATATATATATATATATATATATATGAAAACAGTCGAAACCGGGCAGATGAATAACTGAAAAAAACAACACATAAAGAACGAGAACACTTATTGGATTAATATTTCGAACCAAAGTTGGTCATCAGGAAGAGAGTAGAAGAGAAGAAGAAGTACGTACGTTCAATATTGTGGGTGAAAGGTGACACACCACAATCTTGAACGCACGTACTTCTTCTTCTCTTCTACACTCTTCCTGATGACAAACTTTGGTTCGAAATATTGATCCAAAAAGTGTTATCGTTCTTAATGTGTTGTTTCTTTCAGTTATATATACTCGTATTTGTAAACTGAGAAAGTTAAATTGATAGCAACCTTCTTGAATGCACACATTATTAAAGATATAACTGATTTTGGCTGATAGTTATTTTTTCATCAGAATTTCAATCTTCCTAAATAACGCTACTGTTAATTCCCTTGTTTATTATTATTATTATTAAAAATGTAACCAAATTTGCAAAAATTTACTTCTTCTTAAGTTCATCTGTATTATAATTTTTATATTATATGCTTAAAGAAGGACTGCTACCAATATTTACAAATTTACAAAGTATAAAATACTTAAAAAGAGACGCACAGATTAAAATGCAAAAACTTCTTTCGTAATTTTGAGATCCGTCGTCATCAAGAGGATGAAGTGAGCCACTCAGAATGCAAGTTAAGAGAGGCTATTTATATATACATATGCAAGTGTCACAATAGCCCAAAGTACGTAAACAAACAAAAGAAGAAGTGAAAAATACATTTCAATTTTTAATTGTGGTTATTTTAACTTTGCATGCCTTTAGATTTTCATATATTTACATATATACATCTCATTAATGAGAACAGATGCTTCAGCATTGAAAAATATTGACCAATAATTACTCAGGTGTTGATACAATCAATGCCTAAATGAAATAAAATTTAAAAGCTGAAAAGCCCCTTTTTGTATCTTCTTTTAAACTACCTGAGTTATATACCCCTACAGTAGTAGATAATATAGAAATTCCAAACTTGCATTCTTTTTATTTTATTTAAATTGTACTCTGATTATAGGAAATTTACCAGTAAAACAGAGAATATTATCCATAAAGTTGTGAAGATGGAATAGTATTTAAGAATACTTTCCTGAAACAGGACTATCAATTTATATAAGATTTGATAAGGCATAATTTTATTCAATTTCATTCTTTCAAATTCAAAAAGAAACATATATATATATATATATATATATATATATAATGACAGAGAAAAACACACCAAAGAAAAGAGGCAGAAGAAAAACAGAAACTTACTACACTATTTCGACATTCGTTCTTATCAGGAGGGTGAAGTGAGCCCCTTGAAAGGCATGCAAAGACCTAATCTCCTTCTAAGAAGAACTCTGTCTATGTTGTCACTTTGCATCGGATAGAAACAAAGGGAAAATGATTAAATAAATAAATAATAATCAAATCATGACATAAAAAAATAAAATAAAAGAGAATAAATTAAATAATAAACAAATAATATGGGTCTGAAATCATTGGACCAGAACTATATTCTACATTATCAAATAATATACGGTTATTTATATAATGATGGAGGCCACAGACAAGATCGCAAACGTTTTTTCCACTAAATTGATGAAGGCATATAGACAGTGATTTACTTCTAGGCAAGGGTTTGCAAGTTATTCTTTGTCGACATGATTACAGATACTTGACAAATATACGATTACATCACGGTTTATCAGACGAAAAGTAGCACCTTTATCCATCAATAAGTAAGGAATAATCAGGAATCAGACTATTAATGGCTCTTTTGCCATCAAAGGTAAGGTTGTAGAGGTTGTTTTTTGGAGTCAGGGAGTTGAGAAAGGTTACCATGTGCAAAGTTTTAATCAGATCCCTGATTCTGACACTAATGTAAGAAGAGCCACCACATATATTTTTCTTCTCGCAGTTATCTGCCTCACACTCAACGTCAATCATCAAGTGATGATGGATAAATATTTAATCTTTTTTATTAATTATTTATTTTATTTATATAATAGTTTTTATTTTATATTTTTTATATTATCTTTTAATTTATTATATATTTTATTTCGTTAATCTATTTTTTATTTATATTTATCATAATTATTTATAATATTTCCTTTCAAACCCTTCATAAAGTAGCAACACTCACAGATATCATTTGAGATGAAGCTAAAGTCTTGGCTTACATTCTGAGTGGCTTAATTCACACTTCCGATGAGAAGGTTATAATATATATGTATATATGATAGCAGTTTCTATAAAATATGCTTGAGAGAAGATATGCTGCCAATATATATATATATATATATATGTATATATATATATATGTGTGTATTTACGAATTTCTCCCCTATTTTCAATCTGGGTAATTTTTTGGAAAGATTTTCCAGTTTTCTGATAGATTTCATTGTGGTAGGAGATAGCGTATGTAAAAGCTGTCCATAATTCATTTTATTCACTTATTTTACACTAACGCTTACTATTAATTTACGATTACACTAAACTATATAAAACGACATGTTTCGGTCCTTCAAAAGACCATCATCAGGTTATATATATATATATATATATATATATATATATATATATATACGTTTCATAGTAAACTATGGACATAGAGTAAAGATACGAACACACTTACAGTAATTAATTTTCGGTTGAACCGCCATCAAGAGAGTAGAGATAGGGACACCAAGCACACTTGCGAATCGACGGTCTGTGAAACGTCTCCAACCATCGCTTCGCAAGTGCTTTTTGTGTCCCTACCTCTACTCTCCTGATGACGGTTCAACAAAAAATTACAGACTGTAAGTGTGTTCGTATCTTTGCTCTGTGTCTATAGTTTACTGTGAAACGTTTGTTGTTCTTTGTGGATCAAAGCATTACTTCCCTTTTGCATTACTTTTATGTTAGTTTCTCAGTTTTTACTTTGTTTGCTCGCTGTTGACATAAATTGAAAGGCCTCAGAGCATTTATTTCTCTTGTTTTTCTTTTTCTTTGTCATTCAAACTTCATTGATTGCATCACGTGTTTATGTATTGTGATTTTTCTGCGTATATATAGGTATAAATAGGCAGCAGATCTTCTTTCAAACATGTATCATTGAAGTAAACCCCAGTCTCGGTATTCACGATCGTAAGACTGAGAGATTGGATTCTAGGAACTGACTTTCTGCTAACAGGATTTAACTGGAAAAGGAGCTGACCAAGTGACATGCTATACAAAATCAATGAGATAGTAAACTTTTTATGTTATAAATAGATTTACTATTTATTTTTTACTATCTCATTGATTTTGTATAACATGTCAATTGGCAATCTCATTTTACAGTTAATATATATATGGATAAAAGTGGACTTGCTGCCGAGATACACTAATATATATATATTTTATCGGTCGGTAGTCTCTTTAACGTCTCTACTCCTGTGTTTCTTCCTCTTTTTCTTTTTCTTCTCTCCTGAAGACAGCAAGAAAGCCAACATGGTCGGGAATCGTGAGTGTTAGTCTCTTATTAGTGTTTTCTGGTTGTAACTTTAATTGTACATACATATATATATATATATATCAGTTCACAAACGAAGAAAAGCAACACACAGAGAAAGAGACACACTTACAAACTCAAATTTTCTCCTGAAGACGGATCATCCGAAAATTTGAGTTTGTAAGTGTGTCTCTTTCTCTGTGTGTTGCTTTTCTTCGTTTGTGAACTGATTTGCGTCCAGTTTGGATCGTTTTTTCGAATTTTAAGTTGATATATATATATATATGAAGTTTAAATCACAATGGAAAAAGGAAAACAACAGAAGAAAAATGCTCTGAGGCCTTTCTATGTATGTCATTAGAGAGCAAACAAAGTAAAAACAGAAGTATGAGTTTTTACTTTGTTTACTCTCTGATGACATATATTGAAGGCATCAGAGCATCTTTTTCTATTGTTTTTTTTTCCATTGTGGTTTAAATTTCATTGATTACATCACGTGTTTATTTATTGTGATTTTTCCATATATATATATATACAAAATAAAAATTTATCAGGACTCGGTCAGTTCTTCAGGTTTAAATTAAACTCTCATGGCTAACATTTCGGTTTTTATTTAAAACCTTTTTCATAGGCCTACAAAAAGGTTTTAAATAAAAACCAAAACGTTGGCAATGAGAGTTTAATTTGAACCTGAAGAACTGACCGAGTCCTGATAAATTTTAATTTTGTTTCTATTTAGCGGTCGATCCTTTTATATATATATATATATATATATATATATATATATATATATATATATATATATAGATGTAAACTATAACACAAATAAGAGAAACCACAGAAACTCACTGCTTCGATTATATTTCGATTGCCTGATGATCAGGAAAATAGATGTGAGTTCCTCCTAAGATAGATAACGACTGATTAAGTGATAAACGATTTAAGGTATATCTATCTTCAGAGCGACTCCAATCTATCTTCCTAATGACAAGGCAATAGAAATATAGTGCTGAGTTTCTGTGATTTCTTTATGTGTGTTCTTTTTGTGAATCTAGTTTCTTTAGTTCGTGGAATCGTTTCATTGAATTAGATATATATATATATATATATAATATATATATTATATATATATATACGAGGTGTGTAAATAAAGTAGTGAGACTGGCAACGTCGCTTTCGATCTGGCAACGCTGGAGACGCGTGGCCTTGAGTAGCGTCAGGTGCACGTGTGATGCGCCTCCAGTATGAATCTGAACTCGCCACAGTCATTTGTTTGTCCGTAGCGTTGGTTTTCGTGAAATGGTTTTTTCTTGAGCGTTTTAAAAATGAGTGACCTCAAAGTTGAGCAGCGGTGTGCAATCAAATTTTGCTTCAGACTTGGACATAATGCAACCGAAACTTTTGAAAAACTTCAGGAGGCCTATGGAGAACGTGTTTTATCAAGGGCACAGGTTTTTCGGTGGTTTAAGGAATTTTCAGAAGGAAGAGAGTCGATTGAAGATGAACCACGAAGCGGAAGGCCTTCAAGTGCAAACACCGATGAAAATGTCAACAGAGTACGGAACCTTGTGCGTTCAGATCGACGCTTGACAGTCAGAATGATCGGGGAACAGTTGAATTTGAATCACACCTCCGTTCATCAAAGACAAACATCAAAGACAAGTGGGTGTTGCATCACGACAACGCGCCCTGTCACACTGCCATCTCAATAAATGAGTTTTTGGCCAGTAAAAACATTCCTGTTGCTCCTTAGCCTCCTTATTCACCAGACTTGAGTCGTTGTGACTTTTTCCTCTTCCCGAGATTGAAAAATCACCTCAAGGGAACTCATTTCGGGACACTACAAAACATACAAACTGCTGTAACCGACCAGCTGAAGGCCATTCCAGAATCCGAGTTCCAGCAATGCTACAATGATTGGAAGGACCGTCTCCAGCGCTGTGTGGCTTCCGAAGGGAACTATTTTGAAGGTGACAATATCACATTGTAATTATATTAGAATAGAAAATTTAAAAAAAATCAGTCTCACTACTTTATTTGCACACCTCTATATATATATATATATATATATATATATATATATATATATATCGATAAAAAGATTTCACATAAACACGTGAAACTACAATCAATGATCAAACCACAATAAGAAATGGGAAAACAAGACTAAGATCTTTCAACCGTAACAAGTGGTCTTCGTCAGAGTCAAAAACCCAACTGAACACTAGATGCAGAAAACATCTGGTGAGGAGTTGAGAAGAGTGGGAGGGAAGAGTGGTATTTTAAAAGGGTAAAAGCACAGGAAAGGACTAATGTCCAGAAAGGGATGTTTGGGGAAACAAAGGAGTACAGTAAGAAAAAAAAAAAACTATCCGCTAGCTGTCAACCCTCTTTGAAGAGGCTATTGCCCTCGTGACGAAAGTATCAAGTTTGAAGAGACCGTTACTAATGTTTATAATATTAGATCTATTAAATTCAATTAGAGACGATTCAATAATATTTCTTAACAACATTGACAACAGGACATTGACAACAGGAAAAAACTAGTGCCTTATTCTTGCATATAAAAAATGAAAATCATCATATTGATTGGACAGGAGCTAAATTTATTACCTATGAAAAATCAATGTTGTTAAGAAATATTATTGAATTGTCTCTAATTAAATTTAATAGATCTAATATTATAAACATTAGTAACGGTCTCTTCAAACTTGATACTTTCGTCACGAGGGCAATAGCCTCTTCAAAGAGGGTTGACAGCTAGCGGATAGTTTTTACTTTTTCTTACTGTACTCCTTTGTTTCCCCAAACATCCCTTTCTGGACATTAGTCCTTTCCTGTGCTTTCACCCTTTTAAAATACCACTCTTCCCTCCCACTCTTCTCAACTCCTCACCAGATGTTTTCTGCATCTAGTGTTCAGTTGGGTTTTTGACTCTGACGAAGACCGCTTGTTACGGTTGAAAGATCTTAGTCTTGTTTTCCCATTTCTTATTGTGGTTTGATCATTGATATATATATATATATATAACTATACAGGGTGAAGAGATCATGAAAAGAAATTTAAGTAGCTGAATGAAATTAAAAATTAAATTCATAAAATGATTATGTGCAGATAAATAAGGTATATAAGATAATAGAGAAAGGTTAAATTAGGTTATAGGGGAATAACAATGGTTAAATAAAGTTCTAAGACAGAAGGAGAAGGTTAACAAAGGTGTTAAAACAAACGGTATGAGTTAAATAAGGTCATAAGATAATAAATAAATGTTAAATAAGTTTCTAAGGTTATAGCAGAGGTTAATTAAGTTTACAAGATCATAGAAGAAGGATAAATAAAGTTAAAAATCAAAAGTCGTAAGAAAATAGGAAAAGGTTATAATAGGGAAGGAGCTATTGAATAAAGGAAATGAGTTACCTGAGTTACTCATTCTCCTCTTCTATTATATTACATTCTTTAAATGAATTATATCTTTATTTAAACTTCTGTCGTGATATTTTTTTGCTTTCTTCAGTTAAATTGTAGATAATCCCTTTTTGCATTTCATTTTCACTTTGATATATTTACTTTTATTTCTTTCCTTAATCTCTTTACCCTGTATAATCTTATACTTGTGTTATAACCTTCTTCTTTCGTTATAAAACATACCAATTGGCCATCTCCTATTTGGATTATTCCCTGAAAGCAACAGAATAGTTCATAAAATCGAATCCCTCAGTCAGGAGATTGTGAATGTTGAGACTGCAATTTACTTTAATAAACGATGTTTTGTCTTAAGAAGATCTAGTACCTATCTCCACTAATATATATAATATTTTCATACATGCATAATTTTTTTAAAAGATATTTAAGCTTTTCATAGATTTCTTTAATTTTACCGAAAATTGTTATGTTATGTATAGCTAAATCATTAAAGTTATAAACTTTATTAGTTTGTTTTAAATGATAAAACATTTGCGATATCCAAAAATTTCGACGACAGGCCATCTTCAGAAGAAAAGAAGAATATAGAATGGTGAAAAAGTGAAGTAGTTCACAAGCTGTTATAAAGTCTAATATACATACTCATATATATTTCATATTACAGAGCAAAACAAAAATAGAATAGGCATTACTCAATTCAATACTTTGACATTCGTCATCATCTGGAGAGAAGTGTTTGGATGGGCAGTTATGTGCTGACTGACGAACAACAAGTCTGTCAGACCCATCAGCGTTTTGTCCCAGAGCGAGAAGAGGGAGAGAGGAAAAGCAGTGAGGTAAAGAAAGGAAACGAGATATGAAAAAAATAAAAAAAAGCGTAATAAAAAAATAATGGTGAATAATAATAATGTGATTGTGTAACACAATAAAAACATACTGATAGACATTGATAAATTATTAAGTAAACTAATTAATAAAAAAATATTCTGGAGTGGTCTACACTCAACTTTGCTATAAGTGAACATAATATCAAACTCATTTACACCAAATAATGTTTTTTTTTAATGTAGTTATGCATACATTATAATCAATACGTATCATTTGTTTACATGTGGCCATAATAATTTTATTAGTTATAAGAAACGTGAAACCATTGATCAATCTGACATGCTATTAAAATTATAAAACTAAGGGCCTGAATCTGGTCGGCCTCTTATGCTCCGGAGCCACATATGTCATATTTTACATCTAACTATAGTTGTAAGTAAATTCAACTTCAAATTTTAAACTATGAATGACCTTCATAAATGTACATAGATTTTATGTAATTTGATTTTAATATTTTTATAATTCTCTTTATTGCTGTATTAGTATATTTTCTTTTATTACTCTCAAACAAAAGTATTTTTTATGCATATAAAGTGATAAAACTGTATAAAACACAAAAATGTGTATATACAAATATGATCAAAAGTTAAAATAAAATCAATCAAATGCTCTACTATCATGCTAACATAACAGGGTATGAGTAAATTCTAATTTACAGTAATGCATTTACAAGCACCAGCAAGTGCTCACTTTTATAATGGCAGCAGTCCTTCCTCAAACAAATATTATTGAAGTTAGCAGCAGCTTCTGCGCTGAATAATTTCTTACTGATGTTTTCTAGTTTCCTGACTAGTTTGCGTTGATTTAGTGGTATTTTCCAAAGGAGTTCTGATAACGACCGTATCGTTCCTTCATGTTACCAGAACTCCTTTGGAAAATACCACTAAATCACCGCAAACTAGTCAGGAAACTAGAAAACATTACTAAGAAATTAGTCAACGCAGAAGTTGTGCTAACTTCAATATATATATAAACTTTAACAAACAGGAAAGAATAGAGAATATATATATATATCAAATATATGCATATATATATATATATATATATATATATATATACTGTTTCGATGAAAATATAATTCGAAACGGACAAATAAAGTTCAATATAGATAAAAAACATGGAGAAATTAAAAATATACGCTTACAATATTTAAGGTAAATAAAAAACGAATAAAAGATATAATATAGATGGATACAACAGATATTCCATGTTATGGTGGATGGATTATATCATTACTGTCAAAAAAATAAGAGAATAATAATTGAAAAAGTGATGAATGAATAAGAGAATAAATATGTAAGTAATGTTTTTAATGAATGAATACACATAAAAGTTATGATAGATAGCAATAATAAAACTAATAATGTAAAAAATATTATAAGAATAAAAATGATCTTTGTGTATGTATATAAGGAAACATATGAATACATGGGAACGCAACTGAACTTGAGGTGACACGTTGGAGCTATTAATAATAGCTCAATTAAGGTGACCCTTAAACCGATTTGAAGAGCAGCTAGATACTCGCCCTCGACTCTGGACTGGTAGATCGGAGTTCGGAGTTCGATTCTTCTGGGGATTTATGTGGTAAAAAAAATCTTAACCATTCATCCCTCGGAAAGGATGTTAATGTGATGGTCCCTAGTTTGTGCTATGCCAGATACTCATTAAAGATCCTCAAATCTAATATACTTGAGCTAGAGCAAAAGGTATCACTTTATTCCAATTCGGTAAAAATTTGGCCACACGATTTTATTTAAAATCGCTGATTTTCTGATTTTCCATTTAATATTCATAAGATAAAATCATCGTATATATTGTTCTTTTAGGTTAAAAGCTCAAACAATTTTTACGAGTTCTCGTATAAATAAATTATCTTTTTTTGGCTCTAATTAAGTGGTACAGATAGTAAGCACAGAATTGTGTAATATATAATAAATACTTAATTTGATACGAATTGATTTGGTTGATTGATGGAAACAAAGAGTTTTGCTTCGATTCGTAAATAATGAGTTACGAAAAAAAATCAGGATAAATCTGATAGACAAGGCTTAACGAGCCTTACACACAATGTTTTTCTGTGTGTTAATACCTTACACAGAATGATATTAGTTATAATTGTATGTAAGGTACTAACCTAGGGAATAGTGAGGTCTAGGATCACGTTTTAAATTGTGTCTATGACTAAATCTGCATAAGTTATGGTTGAGAGGATATATAAAAAATGATATCAACATTTTAATATTATAACAATTATTTTTATAAACAACTGATTTTAGAGAAAATCTGAAAACGCAGTCAATAACAAATTTCTAGTTCTAAAACTTTTATTTGGACAATTTTTGTCTGTTACTTCATCTGAGCTCTTTCAATCTTCAAAAACTGTAAATGTTAAATTGTCGCATTCATTTGGGCGTTTTTCCATTAATTCTTATATTTAGAACTAAAGTTAAATAATAGCATTGTTTATAATTATTTTGTTTTAAATTCATTAAAGTAACCATGGATTCATAGATAATCTATTATCTATTAGTATGAATTATATTCATTTTTATTTGATAAGTTAATTATAAAAAATCTGGTGTGGCCTACACTCAACTTTACTAAAAGTAAACTTAATGTCAAACTTCTTGCATATTTAGTGTATAATGTCCCATTCAGGCATAATATAAATGTCTAAATGGAATAGGTTTATATTAGTCTTTCATTCCTGAGGTAGTACAGATAGTGATTGATCGACTTATCAATATATAAGC
Organism: Hermatobates lingyangjiaoensis; assembly: GCA_026182355.1. Lineage (NCBI taxonomy): Eukaryota > Metazoa > Arthropoda > Insecta > Hemiptera > Hermatobatidae > Hermatobates > Hermatobates lingyangjiaoensis. The sequence goes on along the minus strand of JAPFBL010000030.1, from coordinate 1,258,194 downwards.
TTATTTTTGTATATCACACCACTGATGCATATAATATCATTAGCATAACTACAGCAGTAATAACTTAAAATTTATTTATAACTTAAAAATATGAATAAAGCTAAAATAATACTAAAATTACAAATTTACGGAAACAAATGTCTCTTTACTCTTAAAAAAATGAATTTACATTAACAAAGATAGTTTTTGCTACTTATGTATCCTAGCAAATGCCAATAACTAAATCTGTGAGGTATTATGGTATTAGCATTAAAAAAAAACTCCGCAATTCTCATTATTACCTCAAACGATTCTCATAATTTTACATAGTAATATAGATCATCTCACTTAGAGATTGATCTCTGATTCAACCCAAAAACAAAAAGGCCGTGATCTCTTTCATTTCTTTATATTCAGAAAACAGTTGTTAGCCTAGTAACCTGCTAATAAGGGGACTAGGTTAGCCCAGTGGCAACGTGCTCGCCTCTGGTCTGGTAGGTCCGGAGATCAATACCTACTCTGGCCCTCGATTTATTCTCGTGAGAAGTAAATAAATCTGAACATGTCATCTTCAGAGAGGACATTAAGCCGTCAGTCCCAACCCTATGAGATGTCAGGTATTCGTTAAAGAGCCCTATTTTAAATACACTTGAGTTAAACAAAATTTAAGATTCCACATATAGAATCAACCTACATTGTGTGGTATCACAAAGGGCCAATGTTCAGTTTATGTTTGTTTCTTTGTGTAGAACTGCCACTGCAACCTAACTTAACCTAACCTGATGATACCTGAAAGTTTTTGCATAAGTGAATAAATATATCAAGGGTTTACAGATTTTTACTATGAATTATTCATTTAAGCAGTATTATTATTTAAAGTAGGTATTTTTCTTAAAAATCTTGAAGTAAACGTGAGAGTTAATGTATTTACATATCACAGTAGTTATAATTTATTTAGGCTTACTATGTATTGATTTCCCAGAGGTGGATATTTACATCAGTTAATAAAAAGAAATCAAACTAAGTTTGAAATGCGGCTTGTGGTTTTCTGACAGCTGATAGTGCGATGTACCTCAAATTGTGCGATATATTTCAAAATATATAAAATCCAAAAATAGATAAAATTTATAGATTAAATAGATCTGTGTTATAAATGAGCTGTGCAGTTTAGTCGTTTCAATAGTTAACAGTATGTTGTTGTATGTCCTGTGTCTTCTGCCAACAGTGATCAAACATCAAACAATTGACTAACATTTAAAACAACTTACATCGCCGTTCACCAAGGGTGAAAAGATAGCTGTGAATAAGTCTCGTCTGAGCTACCCTAAATCAGTTTAGTGTTTCCTCTTCTGCCCAGATCTTTTTATTCGTACTTAAACGTTGGGGATGATTTTGAGGAGCTGAGTCGTAGAGTATTCCCATCTCTGTTCGAGCTCCCCACGCGGCTCTCTACATTACCATTCTGTTACCTTCTGGTCTAGTAGATAGTCCTACTTACGTAGTTATCCGTTACACACTGACTTTGCTACTCTGTCAGTTAATCCATTCCCTTAATCCCCGGTATGACGTTGGTTCATACTAATACAATTTACTGTTATTTAAGCTGATAAAAATTTCTGAGTAATGTGTATATTGTATATATATATATATATATATATGTATACAGTTTGTATCGGTCGGTGGAACTATTCACGTCTCCGCTCCTGTTTTCCTTTTTCTTTTTCCCTTTGCTTCTCCTGAAGATGGCAAGACTGCCGAAATTATCAAGAATCGTAAGTGTTGGTTTTTTCTTTTTTGTTCTCGTTTTATTGCTTTAATTTGTAACCCTTGCAACGGTTACTTGCCGTTGCGTCTACAACGTGCTTGGTCTCCCATTCTCTTTTCTCCTGAAGACGGATTACCCGAAAATTTGAGTCTGTAAGTGTGTTTCCCTACTTTGTGTGTTGCTCTTTGTTAATCTCGAACTCGTATTGTGTCCAGTTTGGATCGTATTTCGTTTTATCAGTGAATATATATATATATATATATATATATATATACTATAGTTGTTGTTCTACACATATAGTTTAGGATATTTTTAAAAAAAAAGAAAAAAAAGTGTTCACAGAACCTGTGACCGGTAATGAAAGAAGATATACAATGGTCTGCAAGGAAACAGTCAGTAGAAGAGACGGAAAGAGTTTTAGTTAGAGGAGTGTTACGAGATCGACCAAATAATTTAAGAACTGTTATTGTGCTAGATATTGTATTTGGCTGAGCTATTTCCAAGGAGGGTGGCTGTTTCTGCAAAGTGTTGAAGTTTGCATTTGTGAGGGAAATGGCTGTTTCTGAGTAGTGAAATTCGTTTATCGGTTGGAGCTTAAGAAAGTTTAAGGTAAGGACTTTTGACTGATTGTGAAGGAGTCTCTCTTTCGTTAAATTAAATTTAAGGAGGGATTTAAAAGAAAAATTAAAATACTTTGGGCTGTAACAGGTGTGCACTAGTGCATGTGTGTTGTTGCTCGCCAAATATTGTTCCAAAGACCAAGAAGCATAGTATATACTGGCTATATTATTTTACAATCAGTAATATATTATTTTTTTCTATAATTTATCAACTTCTTGTTTACTTCTAATTTATAAACATAAAATTCAATTTTCTGTCTATATGTGTGTCTGGACTATATAACAATTTCGAAATGATGGTCTATTTAATGAGGAGGGTCCCACTTTTTGTCTTATAAATATAGATATAGCTGATTGTATTATTCTGTTTTTACATATCCCACGAGATAAGAAGCTTATGAATATCAATTTTCATTGATAATAAATTCATCATTACTCTCCTTAAAAAATCTAAAAAAGGTTTCTCTTTTGCTTCAGACAACCCTATTTTTTTTAATTTTTCATAAACAACAATCCATACCATTATAAATGAAGCCGTGTCAGTCAGTCCCTCACAAATGTAAACAAATCCTACAAGTACAGCAAGTGATCTATTATTCCAAGATGGATTTCTAGTTTTTATAGGTGCATTGCCCTTTGCCATAATCGGAAATATATGAAATGTTTTTTGTTCGTTGTTAATTTTAGGTTTAGTTTTTTGATAGAATTTCATTACTCTTTAGTAAGCAGTTTAGCGTTGAAAAAACATTTTCTAAAAACATAAAAATGTACCATAATGCCCATTTTGTTAATGTAATTTTAAGAAATATACCTCGAAATCATCCCCCAAATACTGCTCTATTTTGAGGTATTATTCCATTCTGATCCGTCAGACGGTATGACCTGTATCTCCTTCATAACCTTTCAGTTTGAACCATGGTCAAAATGCTTACATTTTATTGAACAAAAATATTTCCAGCTTTTTAAAATCTGAGAATTTTTTCAGTTATTTTTTTGTTCGGTTTTAGTACCATAATACCAAAATTCTAAGACTCTAGAGTTAGTTTAGTTAGTTAGAGTTAGTTTAGGAGGAAAAACATATTGTCTAAAAACACATTTTGGAAAAAACTCGACTTTTCCATCGTGCATGATTGTTCCCAAACAATAGAGCACATCTACACTATAAGACCCATATATTTGTAAAATATTAATTTGATCCATCAAAGATTGCGGACCACAGCGTTCCAACAAACTGCTGGATAAACAAACATCCACCCACTCACCTCATACAGACATTATCAAAAAAACGTTATAAATTTAAATTACTTTAATTAAATTAATTTATTAATTTAAAAACATGCAAATCCGTCAAAATTTCAAGATAGAATTTTTTCACGATCACTATACTTTACTTACTATAAAGCAAAATTTAGAAATATCCGAATGACTTAATATGATATGTAGTAAAAATAAATGTGTAAATGCAAATAATCAACCCTGTTTAATAATTACACAGTAAAATGATAATTTTTAATTCCAAACTCTTTTATATATAGAAAGTTAATTATTTTGTTAACAAGTTTATTTGTTTGTATGAGTTTTGGGAATTTGCATATATTAACTAGCATTCTTAAACAATGGAAAACATATACCGTCAAGCAGCAAGAATTCGTCAGCAGGAGAGAATGCGATAACTTACCAGTGAACTGCAGCAAGACATACGAAGGAGAAATATCACACGTAGGAGACTTTCCAGACAACTAACACAAGAGAGACGTGCTAATGTAAGAGAACAAAATGCTCAGCGGCACAGAGATGTAAGGGAACAATTAACTCAAGATGAACGTAATGACATGAGAGAAAGAAATGTGCAAGAGCAGAGAAATGTAAGGTGTATTAGACGTAAGAAGAGTCCAATGTTAAATAAAGCAAGACAATTAGAAATTGATACTTTACTACAAATTGACCTGACAGTATTTTCTCACAGGTGCGGAATTATGGAAATAAAATATCACTAGTGTGATGCTCTCATGTTTATGTGCAACAGTATCTTCTGGCATCACCACCATATTACTTAAAATTGTTCATACATCATACTCACGCTTTAAATTCCCAATACCAGTGAGACCTGCATCTATGTGTAATATCCGACTTCTAGATGAAACAGAACGCTTACTCTCTCAATCAATGGTGGGACGAACCATTGATGAGCAACAAGCATCTTCTAGAAGTATTAAACTCCACTCTACAAGAAGTAATAATAACTTAAAGACCTTGGGGAGGGGATTTCTTCAAAATGCTTCCTGTAGTAAGACGAGGGCAGCATGAAGATATCGTCGATGCTTGCATAAAGAAATCACAGCTTTGATGGTATTACTACGTTTTACAACTTCTAGAAAATATGAGAGTACAGAGCTGCAGCAATCATGGTGACTTGGCCACTTTCACACCTCTTCAACGTTATGCTCAGTGGCTTCTTCGAGTAGGAGAAGGTACAGATGTTAACGTACGTCACTGTTATTTGCAAGATCTAATTGAAATACCTTCAAATATCTGTGTAAATGATAAGTAAGATTTATTCAACTTTGTTTACAACAATCATGACCAATTTTACTGATAAACTGGCTGTCACGTAGGGCAATTCTCACTACAAGAAATAATGACGTCCACATAATTAATGATGAAATAATGAAATGACATGATCTCATTGTAAAGTATCGACACAATTGCTGAAGACCATCAAGTTGCATTATATCTACAGGAGTTTTTAAATTCTTTTAACATCAGCGGACTGCCTCATGTCATTAACATTAGAATTGGAGCTCCAGTAATGCTTGTTAGAAAAATATACCAACTAAAATGGTTCAAGATACACAGTTCTTGCAGCTTTAGAAACTTAATCACTGCAAGGAAGTTTGGTGGAGTTGAAGAAGGAAATATTCTTCTCATGCCCAGAATGAGCTTGCAACAGTCTGACTCAGACTTGCCATTTATTCTCAAGAGGCGACAATTTCTTATCAGACCCGCTTTGCAATGCCAATTAATAAAAGCGAGGGACAGAGTCTTAGTACATGTAGTCTCTATTTACTATCATCAGTATTTACTCATGGCCAGTTTTATGTTTCTTTAAGTCATGTTGGATATCTAAACCACATAAAAATGTGTGCTCATCAACAGGAGTTTGCTACTAACATGCGACACAAACGAACACGTGACGAGCAAAACAAAATGCCAACAAGGAATGTTGTGTACACAGAAATAATTCATTAATTTCGCTATTAGATATACTGTTTATATGTAAACAAGTAATACAGGCATGGTTATAAAGATAAGTATTATTATATGGTTAGATATATTAGCTTGAAAAAAATAATAAATATATCTTTTGCAATAAAACATAAAAGTGATATTCTCATGTAGTGCAAAAAATGGTGCATTAGAATGTTGTCATGGGAACTAATTTTTCCTGTTTTTTAAAAAATCATGGAAGTATACTATCTTAAAAGGAATAATTTTCCGGGAAAAATAAATTGTTTAGGTTCTTTATTTTCTTTTCTAAATAAGATTCATTCAATTCTTTTCAAAATGAGCATTTTTTTATATAAACTACGTTCTTCTTTGTGAATTTAGGATATATATATATATATATATATGTATATATATATACAACTGTCAAAAAGTTATTATATTCGGCCTTGAAGCCACGAGTGTTGAACCAGTAATAGTAATAATTACAGGTTCACTGAATAATAATGATATTCACATTATTTTACCATTTGAAATAGAGGAATACCTCATTCTACCTTTATCACCTCACTCACAAGCTTCTTATAGATTATATATACACAACCATATTTACCAGTTTTTTTGGGATTTCAAAAATTTTATGATACCGTAAGAAGCTCGACATGATATCGTATGAATGTTTCAACTTCAGCATTGAACATACTACTCTGGTAATGGCTAAATTATATTGCTTGAATTCTTATATATTTTCATTTTGAGATTTTATATAACTTTAATTGTCTTCATTAGAAATTTTTTAAGTAATTTAAAGTCTTATATATATAGTTTAAATTTCTTGAAATTCTATACATAGGAAGTTTTAAAGTAACTTCATTTACCAACGTATCTTTTAGGAAGGTATCAGCATATTAAAAACATTTTTATTGCTACCTGGAGAAATATTTTTCCATATTCAGTATTTTCATACCTATGTCGCTATTTTATTTTATTCAAAGAAGGATTTATATGAAGTTTTAAAGTGGACTTATGCTATTCTGCCCTGTCTTTGAGAGCCATTTAGAGATTCATTATTGCTTCTATTATTTTCCTCGGAAATAATTTTTACATAATTTAGTGCCTCCCTGTTCCTAGCTCTTTTACAGGGTATTACAGGATATTGGGGATATTTAGGACTACTTCATCATCTTTCAAGCTTTCTACTTCCTTTAGTTTTTTTTATACATATGGTTAAAATGTAATGCAAATCGCATATTTAGATGGAAATTATATGGTTGATTTTGCACCCATAGCTCCCTTGAGGGGACATTTCAGATTTGAGATCATTCATACTGCGCCTTTCTTTGATAATATTTTACAAGAATGATCTTTTGATTTTTCTGCATCTTCTATTCTCTTTCGACCAATTATGTTCAAACACATATATAGGTATTAAGAGTTATTGTATAGATATAATTCTTTAAGTTCAGAACAGAATGAAATGATATCATTTTTTTTTAGTTATCAATATATATATAACCAATCCAAAGATATTAATAAATATATATCATTTATATGTTTGGTTGCTTTATCTCTTCACTCTTTTAACTTTATCTCCATTCCACTTACCTTGAGTTTAATATTGAAACTAAACTTAAAAAGTAAGATTTTACAAAGTTATTCCATTCAAACTATATGCCAATTAATTTGGTAAATTCTTGTCAAATAGAGGTGGATATAAAAACTCACTATGGTTGTACATAAAAACCCCACTATAGGAGCATATAAAAATATTGATGGATATATATATATTTTAAACATGTCAATTATAATACCAAAATTATCCAAGGACGAAAGAATAGGTGCAAAATGTAGTTCAATGAAAGAATATTTCTTTTTATTTTGATTCCTAGAAGTGTTTCATTCTTTTTACTCAACATCATTTCTAGTTATATATATTTATAGAGGTTACTGTAGACCTCAAACTAGGACAGTGTAGTGGAGCATGGGTCAATGTGATTCGAAATGCAGCACATCTAGCGCTGCAGGCGGTCACCCTGTGTACCAACAAGGGCCAACGCCAATCCCAACAGCTGCATCTTTGCATTAGTTATTTATATTAACAGTTTGAAAATGTATAGTAGTAAGAATATTTAAATCAGCTAGTTTCTAGATAAAAATACTTAGGTTCTGACTAAAAACAGTGCAAGCGAAAAGTGAACATTTAATAGACTACCTATTCATAAAAGACATTATGCAACATGATTTTTTTGACAGAAAAAAGGATCTGTTCATATTTCATGTTTGTATTAGACTAAGAAAACTGCATTTTTAGAAAATATTTGTGTGATGTCCTCAACTGAATAAAATAAATTTTAGATTAAATTGCGTAAAGAGATCACGTTCACAACATTCAACAACTGAAAACTCAATATAGAGCTTTTATTTACTTTATGTATTTGCCTGCTGTACTTGACAGTTGTTTATATTGATTTAAGAATTATTTCTCAGTATCAAGTCAAAGAGAATGGTTGATTTAAAATTGAATACAAGAAATATGAAGAAAAGGTGTTTTAATAGTGTAATATATGTATGAATAATAAAATACTTAAAACTATATAAGAAAACGCCAAAAACTTATATTTTATGATGCTCTTCACGGTGAAGGATGGTTGCCTGCAAAGAATGTTGCAATCAATCTGCATGTTCTACCCTATAACATATCTAATTGTAAGGCACTTATTTTTTGTGTAGTGTGGACTGCATTTTTTTTTATTAATAGTAGTGCATGAGAGAGGTACTTTTTCATTTTTTATTACAACATTGCTATTATTTGTAAGCCAGTTCCGGGTGATTCTTTAAACTTATAATTTTTTATTAGGTATTCTGCCTTAGGTATTTTTTATTACGCTTCTATACTGCCGACAGGCTTTCAGATTTAATTACAATTTAAGGTGTTAACATTTATTTAAAAAAAAAACTTATTCACTTGTTTAAAAATTCTGCGGTTTTTTTTCAGTTATTTACTCTGTCAGTTGCATAGTAGCCAAAAAATTTCCAGATACTAAAGTTAGTAGTTTAGCAGGGAAAAAAAAAGTGTCTAAGGAACTTTTTTTTAAAAAAAATGACATTCCCATAATGCTATAATGCTCAAGCAATAACATTATAGGATCCATTTTTGTATAAACTATGGGCTTTGTCCATTAGACTGTGTGGACTGTAGCGTGTTCACAAACCTTTGAATACATACACACAAGTGACCAGATAAACATAAACATCATTAAAGAAACGTCAAAAAAAGACTTCGAGGACCACAGAGCATGTATCTAAATCCGTCAAAATCTTGGGATGGATTTTTCATGATTACTATTTTTCAATTTTGAAAAAGTAAAAATGATGTATGATAAACTAACAAACGTACCCGTCTTTGACGGAATTAAAAATTCTATTATACTTGGTATTCCAAAATGCCATTACAAATTATAGAATAGTAGAAAATACCATTATTAGTACAGTGTTATGTAAATGCCTTTGTAAACACCACATTAGCTGTCTGTCCTTCAGGTTCATGGAAGAACAAACAGGACTATTGGAACCTCTGACTCTTGAGCAAGTAAACTACATTTGACCATGTGAGAAAAACTTGGTCTCACTAACATGAATTCCCGCGTTAGATAAAGTTTCCCCTTGCGACTTAGTTAACGTCATTGCGAAATAGGCTCTGACAGGACTTTCCAATCTTTTCAACGGAAACAGATAGTGGCTCAATTAAATCAATGGTATGCGTGGTATACAAACAGACTCCTCATTCCACACCCAGTTATGATGTCCGCCTCTATGGCGTATCTGTGCAGAGCACGAACTCAGAGTCGTGTCCCATTGCACAGTTTTGGGGCACTCACGTTTCGTAACATGAAACTTGTTACTACTACTAAATTGCAGTATGATTGGTGCTCCTACATTAAGAGTCAAGAAACTCAGTTAAATTATGAACTGCTTCCTCAGAGCTAATCACTCTCTTTATTGACTTGTAAGTTCTTTCCTCGGCTTGCTATAGGGAAGAACTTGTTTGTTGATTTTTCCTACCTGTTCATATTAAGGGTTGAGAATGGCTCCTTCACAAAACTATTTATTCTGAATAGATAGTATATTCTCAACTCTGGGTAACACCTTTTCAATGATGTCAAATACGCAATATATTCATATGCTCAAATGAAATTAAAATCAACTAACAATACCTGCTTGCTACACCTGTATATTTTCAAAATAAACATGTCTGTGGAGTTAGCTAAATACTGCTTAAAGGTCCATAACTTCGCTTCTGCACTGAATTATCAATCTATTCAGAGCCTATATTTTAAGTTAGACATACAAAAATCTGCTGTAAAAGTTTCAGCTCGATATGTCTTATGGTTGCTGAGTTTACTCGTGACAAAATTTTGCGGACCAACTGACAAACCGACAGAAATTTTTCTAAGGGTGGATTCAGTTTCTCCAATGTATGAAACGTAAAGAAAACTTGAAATAAGTTAGTTCTAAGCAATGTACAGCTAAAATCATTTTTTTATTTATATAGATTCTCAAAGCTTGTGGATACGATGCAGACCGTTTGACGAATAGTAATGAAATTATACCCAAAAATAGCAGATTATTAGGGAATGAGCTGAATGCTTTTATGTTAAAATTACATGGATGAAAATGGACATATCATACATTCTATTATTTCATAAAATGTTTTTGTTGCACTAATTGGTTAAATGTGTAACAATGAAATTTTGTCAAATAAAATCAGCTTAAAATTGATAAGAAAAATAACATATAGAAATTAGTATTCCGCAAATGGCAATATAGGTATAAAAGCCAAAAACTGAATTAAGAATAATGAATAATTTGTTGTACTTTTTACTTTACTATAAGTATAGTTTTAGTGAAAAAAATTGATCTCGAGATTTTAACAGATTTACATGTTTTAAGGTCTCAAAGTCGTTTTATGACGTTTTTCGATGATGTCTATGTGTGTGTTTCCACACAATTTTTAATTATGCATAATGGAAAAGTTACTTTTTTGTCAAATATATTTTTAGATAACATTTTTATATTCCTAAACTACTAACTTTAAAATCTTGAAATTTTGGCAGTATCTTTAAAATTACAAAAACAATAATTGAAAAAATTCACAGATTTTTAAAACACTAGAAATATATTTTCTTTCAATAAAATGTAAAAATGTTGACTTATGATGCAATCTGACAGCTTGATACAAACCATACGGTTTAACGGATCAAAATAAAATTATACCTAAAATAGAACATTTTAAGGGAATGAATTGAGATAATTGAGAATATTATCTTTGGGTGTTAATGAAGTATGAGAAATGGACTCTTTCGTTCTGTATTACATAACGAATATGATTTTAAGTTAATTTTTTTGTATTCAAAATGCAAGACGTGTTTTTTTTACAGAGTTCTGACATTTTTTAGACAAATAGGAATATTTTGAAGTTTTAAAGACATCTTCAATACATCAATTACATCTTCAATATAGAAGAAGGTCAGATAAACGACATCAAATGTAACAGATCCACTGGCCATGAAATGCTACAGATGGCCATGTCTGATTATTTTGTAACACGAAATCTTCACTTTGGCTTTACAGAAGTGTTATTGCTGCTGTGGTAATACCAATGATATTATATGCATCAGTTGTGTGATATACAAAACCAAGCATGTATACCGATAACTGGATCAATCACTATGTGTGCTATCTCCAGGGTTAAAGACTAATAAACAACTCCCACTTAGAAATTTATATCGAAATTGATTCATTTTCTCTTTATTTTACAAAATGAGAAGACTTCAATGGGGGATGAAATATAAAAAAAATATAGAATGAAACATAAACAGTTTGATCACTATGTTAGTTAGATAGAGTGCCCTTCGCAGACAAATAAATCAAGAAGAAAGAGTTAAGGGATGTCAGGAACAGCCGAGTTTAATTTGTTTTTAAAAAAACTGTACTTACATTTGTAATGAATACTATATCTTTAAGAGGAGTATATAAAAATTTATCTAAAACATTTAGTAGAATTTCTTTACTTAACTAACTAACTAGAAGAGGTAGAGAGGTACAGAAATTATATCCTTAGTCGAGTCAATCATCTCGGAATGGACAAAGATTTATGTAAAATCATACCTAAAACTATAGAAGTGAGGGTTACTTCTCTATTTAAATTTAAGAGTGTTATTAATGAACTTAAAATCTGAAGTTGAATTACAACAATGACATAGACAGTATGACAGCTGTGGCTACGGAGCATATGAGTACGATGAGTTTCAGACCCTCAGTTTAATAATTTTAATAAGATGTCATATTCATCACTGATTTCTCGATTCGTATCTATCTATATACTTATACAACTCTGATGTTATTGTTCCAATATTTGCACACAGGTGAAAATTAGAATATCTGTTAATTCCAGTTTTTGACGAATTATTTCAATCAATATTAAAGAAAACAGTGAATAATTTAAGCAAGTGGCATTTAAAAGAAAGAACAATTAAAAATAAATTCTCTCAACTCAAGTAAAATTAATGACTCTAGATGTAAAATCTATTTATGTTATAAAATAAACCTGACGAGTTTTTCTACTGAGAAGTATCTCAGTCCCATTTTTTGAAATCTTACTGTTGTTTATACAATGTTATTTTTATTTCACGCATATACTGTTAATTTTGTTATATATAAAAGAAATACATATAAAACAAATTTTATTTATCAGGAATCCGTCCGTTTTCCAGGTTCAAATCAAACTTTCAAAGCCAACGTTTTGTTGTAACAATTGTATTTGGGACTTTCGCATTAAACAGATGTATGAAATTCCGAAGTTAATAATTTTAAGAATACAAACTTGAACACAAATGTCAATTTAAATACGAATGTTTTAAGGTAATATTACAAGGATTAATATTTCTTCATTAATGTTATTTTATGTTGGGTGAAATGAATGGAATACTTCAATTTAAAGCTTGTTGGTTTTAAATATGCTTGATTGTATATATATCTTGAATTAATGTTTCATTTATTTATGTAATGAAATAAATGAAATTTTTAACTTTTAAATTATTTTTTGTTTTATTAAATATACTTATTGTGTATATATCTTGATTCATGTTAAGAATACTATATCAAATGCTTGGACCATATAAGAAACTTTGTTTTCATGGCTTAATAACAAGAAATAGCAATAATAGTTATTCCTGTCAATCACGTTCAGTGAATGTATTTCATTAACTGTTGCTATAATTCCTTATCACTGAGTGATACGCCCCTAGTGGGGCCATGCAGCTCTACCAATAACTGTATTGGCTTTATATCCACAGGTTCTCTGAACCAGGGGCAAAAAAGGCCACAGACCTTACTTGAGAAGGTTTAGTAGGATCTTTGATCCGGAGTTTGATCCGAAACTCTTAAGAAAGTTGGTACTACTGGCGGCAGAGACCCACGGAGGGGTTCTCTCTCCATCCCGCCAACTGAGGTTGGACTCGTAGTGGCTGTTGGTTCTCACCCAAGTTGGGTATACCTTTGTGGTCATAGTGTGAGAAACAGTAACTTTTCGGGAGGATGCCTGCTTAGCATACCGAGGAGCTACAGACCCCATACCCTTACCAGTGGGAACGGACCTTGAACTCAGCTGATTGGACTGGAAAACTGGTACTCGCCTAGTGGAAGCTCGGCTCTAGACGGGAGCTCTGAGTGAGGACGATTAGATACTACTTCTCTTTGAGCCCATTTATGTTCCAGTACTCGAGAGACCTTAAAGGCTCTCAAAGACCAGGTGGTGTTTATCCAACGAGAGATTTGTAATCTCTCTCCAAGAGTGGTTCACATAGGTACTAAAGACTTCTCACAATGACGTCCTGATTGGGGTCCGATTAACTACCAGTAGCAAGCTCTCGTCCTCGAGGTAACGGGCATTGCTTTCTTTGGAGGGGGACAACCGTATTCTTAAGAATCCTGTGGTAGCCCGAAAACTGTATGGCAGTGTAGGAAGCCTGCCCACTAACACTGAGTGACATAAGGTGTCACAGGTCGTCTAGTAATTAATAAAATTATTACATCCAAATGTAAAAAAATGATACATATTGATTTAAATGTAAACAACACAGTACATCAGTTAGTGGTTAACGAGTTTGATATTATGTTTACTTATAGTAAAGTTGAGTGAGGCCACTCCAGATTTTTTGATTTGTTTTCATTGGCTTGGACACTTTTATCAGAATTGATTCAAACATAATACTTTTTTTAAATTTAATGCAAACAATTTGACAATATAAAGAGTTATCAGACATGTAGGAACAATACAATTAATTAAACAACAAAAGCTAATGCTAAGCCACCATACGTTTTATGATCTCTCCAGGATGATTATCTCGTAAAAGTTTGTCTACACATTGCACTCTTTATCACATTTGCTTGTCAGGAATATACTTTTTGAGGTATTTAAGAACTTTATTTTTTGTGGATAATATTAGAGCGTGGGAAAGGTACTATTTTGATCTTTATCACAATGCAGTACTACTTTGATACCGTATTTAACCTTTTAAGCGTGGTTGGCCATATTAGCATAGAATGTGTTCAGAGGTTTTTGCCTCTTCCAAACAGTAACTGCATTGTTTGCATGATGTTATTTGCGGTTTAGAGAGTGGTATTTAAGAGAACAATGTATGGTTAGATGTCCTACATAAATTTTTAAATTATTCCTTTTATTTTAGTATGTTTATTTTCATTACCAATTTAAGTACAGTTGACATCGGGTTATCTGGCAAAATTAGATCCCGTTATTATAAAATTCAATATTAGATACTGTTGCTACGAATGTTTCAAGAGATCACTTATTGGGAGAGTAATGTCACATTAAAAATGACAAATGTTATATCTACATAAAAAGTTTTGGAAAATTAGTGTTTTAATAAGGGGCTACACAAAGGCGAATATTTTTCACAAGGGTAAATCCACAGAATAAGTTTCAACAATTTTCTTAAAGAAATAGAAAAATCTTTAAGACTTAAAAGAATTGCTTTTGGGCTAGTTATAGGATATCAAAGGAGTTCATGATTCACATCTTCAATTCTATTGAATAAGTACTAATATATAGATAAATTAATACGAAGCATTGTATCTACCACAACTGAAATTGTTATCACCAACCGCTCTCAGAAAAATGTGGTATTCCTCTTTGTAGTGATTAGATGTGGATGACCTACTGGATACTCTAAATTCTAAATAATCAAGGTTACGATACGCGAGGATATGCAGCCAACCTTGTTATTTTAAAAAGAGGAATGCTTGACAGCATTGCTTTTGTGGTTATGCAACATGGTTCCCAAATTATTGAAAAATGGGTAAAATAGGAATGTCTCGATATAAATTTACGTAAAACGGTGGTCATTATGAATTTCTCAAGAGGAATGAAAGTAGGCGTTAGAATTGTTTTTACTTGTTATATTAAGAGATAACTATCGATAATATAAAAATACTCTTGGCGTCTCTTTAGTTGAATGACTAAACTGCAAAAGCCATATAACAGAGACATTGGTAAGGCTGCAAAACAAAATGTTCTGCTATAAGAATTTCTTTGATGATACATGGGGTCTTGAACTCAAATCTTTACTTTAGGTCTACATAATTACTATTACTGCTGCGATAAAACCAATGGTGTCATATACATCGGTTGTAGTCCAAATTTTAATGAAGAAAGTATCCAAACTGGCCATGTTTATGAAGAAATATCAATTTGCATTCTATTGAGACTGGTTGCATTCTATGAAAATGAAATTGAAATGCCTCATGGGAGATAAAAGGCTCAAAATTATTGTTAGAACCACAGAGGTCATAAGATATGACGGATTTAAATAATCATATAAAATTAATAGTTTTGGTCTATGTGTTACTAAATACAATAAACGTAATAGAATATTTTAGAGATGTTGTTAATGTGATCACAAATGATCACCTAGATTAAAAGATCCCTGATTTGAAAAAAAGGAGTCTGTTATCTGATATACTGATAGAACAAATATTAATTATAAAACCAGTAAAAATATGTTAACTCACATGTAGGCACTTGGACAGAAAGTAGTTTAAGAGTTTAGGTAGTGGATAGTTTACAGAAGGCTTAAGGGGTTAGAGGCACCTTGGGTTACAGCCGTTTTGTACTACACACTCCCGGCTTTTTCAAGGGTGAAATTGATGAATGAGTCAAAAAAGAAGCAATTAAAAAGCGACTAGAACAACTGGATCTAATTTATATGATGACCTCACTCGAACTGTACTTGAATTTGTAACGAAAATAATTCATCTTGAAAGTAATGATTGAAAAGTAGATGTTGAATACCTAGTCGGATTGTCCTATTAACTACTACCATGCAACCTGCAATTAACATCATATGAATAATGTAGACCAGTCGTCGCCAACCTTTCTTGATCTATCGCCCACTTTTTACAACGTTGTTGGTTTATCACCCACCAAGACAAAACAAAAACATTTGTAACCGAATCTGATATCTATAGAGTTACAAAAACGAAATATTAAAAAGTCTAATTACGATTTCAACCATTAACAGTTAATAAGAGGCTTGTCCTTTTTGCCTGCTTGCATGCGTTGAAGATGTTCACGGAGTCGCGACGGTTTCATTACCTCATTAGAAAACGTTTGATTGCAAATGAGACAAACGTTTGATTGCAAATTGTATGTTGGTGGGCGAAGCGACGAATCCATATTGTAGGTAGTTGATTGAATATTGTCCACAATTTCCTTCACTTTAGACGGCATTACAGAAATGAAATATTTGAATAGCATGAAACTAATTCATACAACGTAGATAAGCCTCGCCGACTGATTGAAATAACGGGTGAAACCGGCGATTATTACGCATAGGAAACACTCATGAGTCAATGAATGAACCAACCGTCGCTAGAGATGAATGGGCGTACTATCTTACCTAAAAGTCAGCCTCACTGAAATGAGCGTACAAGTAGATAAGTTAAAGAGATTGTGAAACTGTGTTTTCTGTGTGCAAAAATGATGATGCGTACACCTCCGATGAGACTTAAGCCCTCAGTTTAATAATAATAGTTTCATGTCACATTGCTTTAGATAAGTGATTTCAAATTTTATGAATGATAGAATGGATATAGTTACATTAAAGTAAAGGAAATAATTAAATTGTTTATCTAAAGGTTTGATAATACTTTAGCAGAGAGTTTGAAATCACGTATACACTATAGCCAAATTAATATAAAAACTAAAACTCAATTGACTGTCAGTGAGTTTGATATTATGTTTACTTATAGCAAAGTTGAGTTAGTCCATTCCAGTTTGTTGTGATTTATTTATCTTCTTTTAAATTTCCTGATTTTAATTTTTATTTTTCCTCTATCTTGTTCCTTTTTTCCCGTTTTCGGTTGGTAGCAACACTGTTTCTTCTAGTGAACTTTCTTCTTGACAATTAATAACCGGGGGTCGACTTCTGCTTCTTATGCCTACGAGGGTCAACATATTGTGTTCAGTTGTCAGTTCTTTTTGTCTAATTTAACTTGTTCATAGTGTACGTCTGACATTTGTAATTGTCTTGTGAAATAATTTAGTTTCTTTGTCTAATTAACTGTAAAGTACGAAATGGGACCAATAAAGCAGTCGTTATTTTTGTTTCAACAAGTATTCCGTCACACAGGGACGGGTCAATAATTTTGTCAATATCATCGATTAACAATGTGGGGTACTTGGGTAGTCGTTTAATAATTATAAAAACTTAATTGGCTATGATGAAAATACGAGCTAAAATTGAGGAATATGACGAAAGATATAAGTAAAATACGCAATATGATTTACAATTATTTTCATATAAAAAAGTATATTCTTTCTTTTTGTTTTAAAATCATGTTAGTGATAAAACCTATCACCCTAATATTAAAGTCAATTTTATTGACTGCAGGAAAACATTTTATTAGAGATAATAGAAAAACTTTTCCTAAAAGGTTATAAAAGTTTTAGATTTAAAAATTTCCATTTAATCTTTTTTAAGGGGGACAATATTAAAATAAGTTAGAAATCGAAGAATTTGTATTTTTATAAATAAAATATATAGAATCAACCCTAATTTTTAATATTTCATAATGATAATGATACAGAGTAATAATAAATATGGTTATATTATCCTTAAGATTAATGATATTTCTGTATGTTTAATTATGTTTCTCCTAAATTAGAGTTCTTCATTTTTATATGTAAGATGTATAACTATAAATATTAAAAACAGAAAGAGGCCTTAATGAAAATAATACAATACGACTCACTTTCAATATTTCAATCTTCTTAATAGTCGTTAGAAGAGGAAATGGCAAAATGAGAAGACCACAGTCAACTCATTTGTTTGAAAGAACTTAGTGTTATTTCTCATTTCTTATTGTTGTGTGGACGTCAACTGAATATGTATATGTAAATAAAATTTTCTTATTTAAAGTAATAAAAGCTAAGTTTTAAATGAAAATTTTATTAATAAATATAAAAAAATAAACAAGTTCATAGTCAACTTATTAACAAAATTAACTAGTGTTGTATCCAGTTTGAATCGCCTTTCCGATTTTATAGCTAATGAAAGAAAATAAAAGCATATTACCTATAAAACTAGAGTACAAATGATCCCGACAGTGGAAAACTTTGAATCCACATCTCTCTATTCTTGGAGGTCATTGCGTTTAGGAAGTTTATGAATTCTTTAAAGAACTATAATGTGTTGTGTCCAGTTTGAAAACATTATAAATGTATTTAGAGTTTTGAAGAGATGGTGAAAATACTTTTTATAGGATCAATTTTTCAAGAATTTCAATGGGAAAAGAGAAAAAACTTATAAGTCCATAGTTATTTGGTTTAATTAGGGCTTTGACATGTTTCATAATAATTTAAGAGTTTACTGTTTGAATTAAGTTAGAAACATCTTATATTGAAACATTTTTTGATGATGCAGGAACATTTTTACTTTACTATAAGTAAAGTATAGTGATCGTGAAAAAAATCGATCTCAAGATTTTGACAGAATTATATGTTTTGAGGTCCCAAAAGTCGTTTTATGATGTTTTTACAATGATGTCTGTATGTGTGTGCGTGGGTGAGTATGTTAGCATTGCTTGTTACCACGTTACGGTCCAAAATATTTGATGGATCAAGTTGATATTTTACACAAAAATGGGCCCCATAATGTAGATGATCCCTATTGTTTGGGAAGAATTATGTTTGGAAAGTCACTTTTTTTGCCAAAAGCCAGTTTTTTGAAATAATTTTTTTCTCCTAAACTGCTAACTCAAGACTTTTGAAATTATGGCATTATCTTTGAGATTACAAATAAACGAAAAATATATTCAGAATTTTAAAACAACGAAAAATATATTTTTTTTAAATAAAATGTAAAATTTTTGACTTATAGCTCAATCTCAAAGCTTGTGACAGCCATACAAGCCATATCATTTGAGGGATCAAAATGAAACTATGCCTAAAAATAAAACATTATATGGAGAATAAGTTGAGATATTTCTTTTTAAAATCATATTCACCAAGGAGTCGTTACAGTACGATTTCTGTTTTCAGAAAATGTTTTTTTGACGCTAAACGGCTCATTAAAAAATCATGAAGATTTGACCAAAAATGGAACAAAAATTAGCAATTTATAAAAAAAAATTCATGAAATTTCAATCACGGTAAAGACCAATAAAGCTATAAAAACTGTTTGTTTATCCTAGACTAAGGAATCACCTGCTATACTTGTCGAATTTTTGATATTTTTTTACATTGTTTACATTGACTTAAACATTTTTGAGCGAATCCACTGAGATAAAATTGATGTTTATAAAAGAAAAATTTATAAAGGAGAAAGTAAGAGTATTTTCTTGTTTTAAATGTGAAAATTTGACTTAAATGTTCAATGTAGAAGGAGATCAAGTAAACCATGTAAGAAATCTACTGGCTATTTGAAGAAAAGCCATGTTCTCTTGTAGGCGATTATTTCGTATCAAGAAATTTTCACTTTGGCTTTTCAAAAATGTTACTACTGCTGTAGTTATACTAATGAGATTATTTGAATCAGTGGTGTGATATACAAAAATAAGCTTATATATTGATAAGTCGATCAATCACTATCTGTACTACTTCAGGAATGAAGGACTAATAAACATCTCATATTTAGATGTTTACATTATTCTTAAATGAGACATTGCATATTATATACCCAAGAAGAATGATATTAAGATTGCTTACAGTAATGTTGAGTGTAGGCCACTCCAGATTTTTTGAATAGTAATTGAATGGTGCCCAGTGTTTAGATATTATCTTTATACCTAACTGGAATAAAGAAATAAAGAAATTGGAATAAATTGGATATAAAGACTTTTGATTATTTATTTCGGAGTGAGTATATTTTTGATCATTGAGAGCTAGTTATGTCAATAATAAAATCAACATCCTTTACACTCTATCATAATAAATCAATTTTAGAAAAAAGAAATAATTAATTTATGAAATTAAACAGTTCCTGACAAGCTCAAAAATTGCTTATTCGAATTTTAAAACGACTCATTAGGTTTTATCTAATGTTACTGAGATTCAATAATTTTAATTATATTTTTACTGAAAATATTAATAAAAGGATTTTACATATACACGTGAATTAACAATCAATGATCAAACCACAATATGAAGATGAATGTCCCATTTTCATATTGTGGTTTGATCATTGGCTGAAAATATTATAAAACATTTTTAAGAATGAAGAACAAGTTTGTTAAGCAGTGAAATTTTTTCAAATATATTAACAAATTTACCAAATGTATTAACTTCTACAAAAGGTTAGAAAAGTTTTAGTTTTAAAAATCTTCTTGGATCTTTTGGAATTAAAAATCTATTGTATATTTCTGTTTTATGTAGTTCAAAGAAATATTTTATGCATTTATAAGAGGTAATATTTACTATGTAATTCATTATTTCTTGATACATACAATGAATGACAGAGTGGTATTTAGTTTTGAGTTGGCCAATCTGAGATTAGTTAGGGGTGGAATGATAAATAATATTAAGTTTGAACAGTCGACCAATTTGAGAATGCAAAATAATAAATTAAGTTTTCATTAAACATCATGCTCAAAAAATACTGTGAACTATCATTATTGATTAAAAATAAATGATTAACGAAATACATGCATTGAAAGAGTGAATGATACCAAGTCACAGCTAACTAAGTCGGAGTAAAAGTTCCCAGCCATTCCAGTTTACACATTTTTCATGCAATCAATTGTGTCCCTCTTTATCTAAATTTAGTCTAGCATTGTAATTAATGAACATATCGTATAGTAAAAGCAACATTTTCTATAAGTTTACTTTTTTTTTCTTTAATTTTAACGAAATGAAAGAAATAAGTTTATTAAAATAAAAATAATGAATTAAGAAAATATAAGAGTAGTATAAGACTAGCTATACGAGGAGGAGCTAGTATTATGCTACTTATAGGTGATATATTAGTGTATTTTGTCATATATATACATATATGTATTTACCTATAGCTAAAGTTATGTAGTTTGAAGACTCCATTGAAGTTAGTGTGTTCTCATAACATCCCGAATAGTGTCCAGTCAGCTTTACTCTCTGAAGCAATTCAATACAAAACAATGTTGGAGTACATAGACATCTTATGAGCCATCGACAGCGTTTGACAAACAACTAAATGGAGTTTTAGTAACTCAGGTAAAAAATTACTATAATAATTACAAATGTTTAACATAATAAACGGTATAATAATAACCTTAATGAATGGATATTATGATGATATTAATATATGATTTTTCATGGCTTTCTTAACATTTTCAAGTCATATACTGGATTAATTAAATAGCTTTTTTTTTTTTAATAAATAACTAATATAATTAATGGACTGTTGTTGACAATATCAACTAAAATTAATATACACCTGTTCATTAGTATTAAATTAATATTATTTCTCTATGTTTAATATGTATCTTTCATTAAAAAAAAAAATAAATGAGTTATATGTTTTACTATTTTAATTAATTTTATTCATAATATTCTAATCTTGTTTCATACAAAGCCCATTTTTCAAAGTATATAACATAAACAGGCAAAGTAACCACTTGAGCCACGAATGTTAAATTCCCGAAGGATAATACATGGAATGAGCAAACACAATTTACTTCTATATTTAGGCTTACGATGTTATTCTGTTAACGAAGTAGAGCGGTAGAGACCTTAAGACGACAGAAAAACAGCAACCTGCTAGATTTTCAGATCAATTTCGATATGAGCAAAAGGGAAAAATTTCAGTTAAGAAGTGAAAAAACATAATTCATACCCGATCAACATTTATAACTCTTGCACTTCCCTTCTACTGGGCCGATTTATTGGATTTCACTCAATTAGCTTGCACAATTAAATTGCACTCAATAACTTTCTATTCGTCTTGACTTAGAATGTTCTGAACCTTTGTATGAATGATCATAATGTCTCTATCAGTCAGGGCGAAAATCTTCCTATTCATTTCCGCCCAAATTGTCACTGTCTCCTCTTTAATGTCTGTTTCCGTGTCTAAATTGCTCACATTCCACACTCGAATTCTCAAGTTACCGTATGCGATCAGAGAGGGCACATATTTTCCTCCTTAGTACCAGATATCTATCAAACTCAATCTCTATTGATAGTTGTTTCTTCTTTTTTTTCAGTATTGTTACATTAGGTTTTGTTTATAATATTTCCAATTATTTTATTATTTATTATTAGTATTATTATTTATTTACCAGCTTTATTGGACCTCATTTATGTACACTTTCATCCTTTCTCATCCTGTTTTCCCTTTATACCGCCTTACTTGGTAGAGTGAGGTTTTGAAGCGTAAATCTAGTGGATATGCTTTTTTTAACTTCGTATATGAAAGAGTAAGGACAAAAATTATCCATTTAAAGTTTTTTTAAAAAAAATTCCAGTTGAACATAAAATTCCATAACAGATGATTTTATAACAGTTTTGAGGGTAAAAAATGTAACAACACCAAAATACGTAAATGAAATTCTTCCCTGATAAAGCTGTAAAGATTAATCAAAACCAGATATATGTTGATATGTCATCGTTCATTTATCAAGTCTGAGTTATTATAACTGCTTGAACATTATTAATGAATGGGTGTACCACATTTAATTTTGAATATACGAATATATATATATATATATATATATATATATATATAATAAAATAAAAAACGAAGGAAACACACAGAAAGACACAGACATAACTCACATCGATATTTCGACAATCGTCGTCATCAGGAGGTGCGAAGAGCGAAGAGCGAAGAGTCCCGCAGGAAGACAGGGCGGTACTGAACTCGGAAACCGCAGCCAGTACCCCACCACTTACCACCAAGCGGGGGAAGGGAGGGAAGGAAATGAAGAGCCAAATTAAGACGTAAAAGGAACGAGTAAAAATTATAACTATAAAAAATTATAAAAAAGTAGATAAATCAAATTAAAATTAATAAAAATAATAAATAAAAAGTAAAATAAAAAATAATAAATAAATAAATAAAAAATAATAAATAAATAAATAAAAAATAATAAATAAATAAATAAATCATAAATAAATTATCGGTTGAGGTTGAGTCCGGGGGAAGAGCGAGCATCAAGTAAGCATATGTATGCCTCCTCTGAAGCTCTTAGGGTAACTTTATTGTTGGATTCGGGGATCTGTTTCAGGATCTGAACCCTGAAACAGTCATTGAAACTGAGTCCATGCGAGTTCGCATGGATGGCTACAGGATAGTTACTGCGTTGACCGACTGAAGCCCTATGACCATTCATACGAAGGCTCAACTTATTAGAAGTTAAGCCAACGTAAAAGGAGTCACACTGAGTGCAATCCAGTCGGTAAACACAGTTGCTCGAGGTACAGGAGGAATTGACCTGAACCGGGTAGGAACTATGGTGGAGAGGGGAATCGAAGGAAGGATTAGGATTATTATTGAGGAGTCTTTTCCGATTCTGTCTAGTTCTACTTCTACTTCTTCCATCTTTAATCACCCCCCTTCTATTTCCTACCGTAAACCTGCCAATCTAAAAAGCATTTTCTCTCATATTTCCCCTCAGCCTTCCAATCCTGTTCCTGGAATGAAACAATGTGGACGCCGTGGCTGTCAAACTTGCCTGATTGTAATCCTAATCCTTCCTTCGATTCCCCTCTCCACCATAGTTCCTACCCGGTTCAGGTCAATTCCTCCTGTACCTCGAGCAACTGTGTTTACCGACTGGATTGCACTCAGTGTGACTCCTTTTACGTTGGCTTAACTTCTAATAAGTTGAGCCTTCGTATGAATGGTCATAGGGCTTCAGTCGGTCAACGCAGTAACTATCCTGTAGCCATCCATGCGAACTCGCATGGACTCAGTTTCAATGACTGTTTCAGGGTTCAGATCCTGAAACAGATCCCCGAATCCAACAATAAAGTTACCCTAAGAGCTTCAGAGGAGGCATACATATGCTTACTTGATGCTCGCTCTTCCCCCGGACTCAACCTCAACCGATAATTTATTTATGATTTATTTATTTATTTATTATTTTTTATTTATTTATTTATTATTTTTTATTTATTTATTTATTATTTTTTATTTTACTTTTTATTTATTATTTTTATTAATTTTAATTTGATTTATCTACTTTTTTATAATTTTTTATAGTTATAATTTTTACTCGTTCCTTTTACGTCTTAATTTGGCTCTTCATTTCCTTCCCTCCCTTCCCCCGCTTGGTGGTAAGTGGTGGGGTACTGGCTGCGGTTTCCGAGTTCAGTACCGCCCTGTGTTCCTGCGGGACTCTTCGCTCTTCGCTCTTCGCACCTCCTGATGACGACGATTGTCGAAATATCGATGTGAGTTATGTCTGTGTCTTTCTGTGTGTTTTCTTCGTTTTTTATTTTATTGTAAAAAAGTCCGCTGGACCGTTTCTTTTAATTGTGTATATATATATATATATATATATATATATATATATATATATATCACATTGTGCGTTACTCTTCTTCGATTTTGAACTCGTATTGTGTCCAGTTTGGATTGTCTTTCCAATTTCTTAGTCACTACACACACACACACACACACACACACACACACATATATATATATATATATATATATATAACAAGATTTCACATAAAAACGTGAAATAACAATCAATGGTCAAACCACAATATGAAATAAAAAAAAAGACTAAGATCTTTCAACCGTAACAAGCGGTCTTCGTCAGAGTCAAAACACAATTGGAATGGTTTTGACTCTGACAAAGATCGCTTGTTACGGTTGAAAGATCTTAGTCTTTTTTTTTTTTCCCATTTCATATTGTGGTTTGATCATATATATATATATATATATATATATTTGATTGAATAACTGACCGTATTTCACTGATGCCATTTTCTTCACCAGTTTTTCAAGGTTTCTGAATACCTTCTTCTTTCCTTTTTCCAAACGTTAGAGAATGTTAATTAAGTGGGAACCGACATGTTTCGACTGGCTTCCAGTCTTCTTCAGGGTAATTAAAAAGAAAAAGTGTCTTTAGAGATGGTATTAAGACACAGTTTACAGTAATCATTTAAAGTAGCTCTTGGTTCTTGAAAGAAAAAATCTGAAACTGTAAGTGTATGTTCTTTCTTTTACTTTTGTTTCTTTTTAACTTTGAACTATATATATATCTGATAAACGAAAAATGGTTCGGCAGAACTGATTACACTTAAAATAAACTAATTTATTTATTTTACTAATTTGTTTTTATTTTAAATATATATATATATATATATATATATATATATATATATATATATATTCAAAACGAACTGACCTGCACTTGGTCTAACCAGGATATTTTATTTCTTTCCATCAACAGGTTGATATATAAAAATAAAGACAATTCTACGTGAATAATTAAGTATCGTTTTCTTTTATTGTTAATAACAAATAAAAAACAAAAGGATTTAAAAACTAAAATTGTGTTTAGAGATTCAAAGATCTTTTGAATGTAAGTATAAATAGAACAAACTTTGTGAAGTAGTTAAGATTCAAATGTATTCAGTAATCAATAAAGTCAGTATCGGTCTAAAATTTAACCCAAAAATATTGCTATAACTTTTCTAAAAGAACTTAAACTTTTATGTTATTTTTAATAAACATAAACAGTTATACATAATTTGCTAAGTCACATATTGTTAATAAAATTATTTACATATTAATACTATCCTGTTTTATTAATTTTTCAACGTGCGCATTACTTATTCATATTTGACGTTAATTGATAGTTTTTTAAGCAAGTATAATTGAATAACAAGTAAAGAAACAATATGTTAAATGATAAGAGTGACCGCTTGTGTTAGTTTGAATTGTTTGCTGTTCACCAGGAAATCCTTGTATTAGATTCTTTGGGGCACCAATAATGCTGAGTTTCCTTCTTGTGTATTTTGTATGCTATTCTTTCTAAATTCTAGTCATTTGTTTGAAACCAAAGACAAAATTATGAACCAATTTTAAAAAATTATTTTAAATTGAATATTATTACTGTACATACTTTTAGGGAAACACTCGAAATTGACGCTAGATAACAAATTACTGCTATACGAAAAATAACTGAAACCGACTTACGGACTTGAACTATGGAGTTGTACAAAACCTTCCAATTTTTGTTGTAGACTGTAAAATACAGTCGTTACAATCTAGAATCCTCCGCACTATCACAAATACTCCTTATTACGTCAAAAAGTACACCCCTCATAAAGACCTAAAAATTTCATTCAATCAAAATTTAGCTTCTGATCGTTATAAATCATTTCAGAACAACCTTTCCTCTCACCCAAATACATTTGTACGAATCCTTGCTTCCTCCTCACCTTCCCAGAATCCCCCAAGATGGCTCAAGAGAAAATAGCCAAGGGATCTACAACTACGATAATATACTTTAAAACATAGTGAAAAGTTTAACCAGTGGGTTTTATTCTTTACTCATGTGCATCGAAGTTATTTTGTAATCTCTTACTACATATGCTTTTTACGCAGAATATGCGTATTTGTGTATTTGTAAATAAAGTTGTTAAAAAAAAATTAAATATTTAAAAGAGATTATATTTATTTGTAGCAATGGTAGATAGAAGACCCAATTCAAAAGAATAGCCAGTGAAACCATAGACTATAAGAAGAAACAAACATATGGTGGACCTCATTGTTAGATGACTAATTACAATTATGAATGTTAAAAAGAAAAGTGAAGTTTATAAAATTCATGTTGATTCTAAAATGGTTATCTAACATAAATCGAGGAGTAATATGATCTTTTCAAAATGAAGTTTCACCATTTTATATGGAATGCTTGAACGTGTGTATAAACAATTGATTGCTGTATTATAGATTTTTGGGGTTGCCATTTTATACCGAATCTTTAAATGAAGAATGCCTGAAAGGAGTGCCTAGTAAATCTAAATTACTGATCGCCATGAATAGTTGTAACGACCTTCATGTTGACAACATTAATACAGAATGTTTGAAGGACTGTCTCATAAATCACGGATTTCTATAAATAGCTGTAATGACCTGGAAGTATAAAATATTCATACGGAAGCCTGAAGAGGTGTTTCATAAATCATTCATCGCAGTGAAAATCTATAGAGACCTTCACAAAATTCATATGGAATGCTTGAAGCAATGACTAGTAAATCATTGAGCACCATGAATAGCTGTAATATCCTTGACATTTACAACATTAATACGGAATGATTGAACGTATGCTCGTTAAGCCTGTGATTCTTATGAAAAGTTGTAATGACAATGATTCAATGTTTATATGCAATGTTTGATGATGAAAATTTAAACATAAGATCAATCTAATAGCTATACAGATTTTTGCAGTCGCCTTGATATTAAGGAATGATTGAACCTGTGTTCGGTAAAACAGTTGAAATCTATAAACAAATCTAATTTATCATTAAGGATAGAATATCATATAACACAGTGGTGCTACTGTTGTTTAACCACGTAGACCTCAATAGATCATTCGGGATATGGTTTCATGTAAAGCACTCAGGTCATTGTTGTTTAACAACATAGAACTCAATACATGATTCGGGATAGAGTTAAATATAAAACGGTCATGCTATTGTTGTTTAACAACATAGAACTCAATATATCATACGAGATAGAGTTTCATATAACACTGTCAGTTTACTATTGTTTAACCACGTAGATCTCAATAGATCATTAGGGATATGGTTTTATATAAAGCACTCAGGCTATTGTTGTTTAACAACATAGACATCAATATATCATTCAGGATAGAATATCATATAAAACAGACAGGCTACAAATGTTTAACCACGTAGACCTCAATACATCATTCAGGATGTGGTTTCATCTAAAGCACTCAGGCTTGTTGTTGCTCTCAACATAGAGCTCAATGCATGATTCGGGATAGAGTTTCATATAAAACGGTCATGCTATTGTTGTTTAAGAACATAAAACTCAATATATCATACGGGATAGGGTTTCATATAACACAATCAGGCTATTGTTGTTTAATCACGTAGAACTCAATATATTATTTGGGATAGGTTTTCAGATAACACAGTCAGGCTATTGCTGTTTAACGACATAGACATCATTCGGGATAGAATATCATATAAAACAGTGATGCTACTGTTGTTTAACCTTGTAGACCTCAATAGATCTTTCGGGATATGGTTTCATATAAAGCACTCAGGCTATTGTTGTTTAACAACATAGAACTCAATATATCATTGGGGATAGAGTTTCATATAAAACGGTAAGGCTATTGTTGTTTAACCACATAGACATCAATGTATCATTCAGGATATGGTTTCATGTAAAGCACTCACGCCATTGTTGTTTGACAACATAGAACTCAATACATCATTCGGATTAGAGTTTCATATAAAACGGTCATGCTATTGTTGTTTAACCACATAGAACTGAATATATCAAACAGGATACAGTTTCATATATGACTCAGTCAGGCTACTGTTGTTTAACCACGTAGACCTCAATAGATCATTCGGAATATGGTTTTATTAAAGCACTCAATCTATTGTTGTTTAACAACATAGAAGTGAATACATCATTTGGGATAGAGTTTCATATAAAACGGTTAGGCTATTGTTGTTTAACCACAGAGACATCAATATATCATTCAGGATAGAATATCATATAAAACAGTCAGGCTACTGTTGTTTAACCACGTAGACCTCAATAGATCATTCGGAATATGGTTTTATTAAAGCACTCAATCTATTGTTGTTTAACAACATAGAAGTGAATACATCATTTGGGATAGACTTTCATATAAAACGGTTAGGCTATTGTTGTTTAACCACAGAGACATCAATATATCATTCAGGATAGAATATCATATAAAACAGTCAGGCTACTGTTGTTTAACCACGTAGACCTCAATAGATCATTCGGAATATGGTTTTATTAAAGCACTCAATCTATTGTTGTTTAACAACATAGAAGTGAATACATCATTTGGGATAGACTTTCATATAAAACGGTTAGGCTATTGTTGTTTAACCACAGAGACATCAATATATCATTCAGGATAGAATATCATATAAAACAGTCAGGCTACTGTTGTTTAACCACGTAGACCTCAATAGATCATTCGGGATATGGTTTCATCTAAAGCACTCAGGACATTGTTGTTTAACAACATAGCACTCAATACATCATTCAGGTTAGAGTTTCATATAAGGCGGTCATGCTATTGTTGTTTAACCACATAGAACTCAATATATCATACGGGAGAGAGTTTCATATAACACAGTCAGACTATTGTTGTTAAATCACATAGAACTCAATATATCATTCAGGATAGATTTTCATATAACACAGTCAGGCTATTGTTGTTTACCATATGGACATCAATATATCATTCGGGATAGAATATCTTATAAAACAGTCAGGCTACTCTTGTTTAACCACTTAGACCTCAATAGATCATTCGGAATGTGGTTTCATGTAAAGCACTTAGGGTATTGTTGTTTAACATCATAGAACTCAATATATCATTCGGATTAGAGTTGCATATAACACAATCAGGCTATTGTTGTTTAATCACGTAGAACTCAGTATATTATTCGTGATAGATTTTCATATAACACAGTCAGGCTATTGTTGTTTAACGACATAGACATCAATATATCATTCGGGATAGAATATCATATAACACAGTCAGGCTACTGTTTTTTAGCCTCGTAGATCTCAATAGATTATTCTGGATATGGTTTTATCTATAGCACTCAGGCTGTTGTTGTTTAACAACATAGAACTCAATATATCATTCCGGGCAGGGTTTCATATAACACAGTCTGGCTATTGTTGTTTCACAACATAGAACTCAATACATCATTCGGGATAGAGTTTCATATAACACAGTCAGGCTATTGTTGTTTAACCACATAGACATCAATATATCATTCGGGATAGAATATCATATGAAGCAGTCAGGCTACTGTTTTTAGCCATGTAGATTTCTATAGATCATTCGAATCTATATATGTTTTTATCTGAAGCACTCAGGCTGTTGTTGCTTTCAACATAGAGCTCAATACATGATTCGGGACAGAATTTCATATGAAACGGTCATGCTATTGTTGTTTAACCATATATAACTCAATATATCATACGGGATATAGTTTCATATAAAACAGTCAGGCTATTGTTGATAGTGTCTTAATCACATAGAACTCAATATATCATTCGGGATAAGTTGACATATAACACAGTCAGGCATTGTTGTTTAACCACATAGAACTCAATATATCATTCGGGAAGGATTTTTATATAACACAGTCAGGCTATCAACATATAGTTTATCAACATAGAAATCTATATATTATTCGGGATAGAGTTTAATATAACAGAATCTGGCTACTGTTGTTTTACCACGGAGACCTCACTAGATCATTCGGATTAGAGTTTCATATAACACAGTCAGGCTATTGTTGTTTAACCACAGAGACATCAATATATCATACGGGATAGAGTTGATATAACACAGTATGGCTATTGTTGTTTAACCACGTACTACGCAATACATCATTCGATATAGTTTCTTATAAAAGAGTCATGCTTTTGTAATATAACTATTTAGAACAGAATATATTATTTGGTCTAGAATAGTTTAGTAAACAGTCAGGTTATTGTAGATTAACCAATTAGAACTCAATACATCATTGGGACTAGAATATCTTAACAAACACTCTAAAATCATTTAGAGTTGTGTCACAATATTATTTTATTCGTGTTAGTGGTACACTTTACAATTTAACATTTCTATTGATGTGACTAGGGAACATCTTGATTCCAATCAGGGGAAAACATGTGTTCTTAATCGAGACTCCCAGAATGCAATTATCCTTCTATCGTAAAAGCTGGACTAACCACAATTTACAAGGAATGACTAAAAAAATTATCTCTCATGATTAGCAAGGAATAATATCTTCAAGAGATTTCAAGCAACGTAGTTGTCTATTATTTCTACATCCTAATAACCCTGTTTTCTTCAAGTCAGCACAAAATAACATTGAAAGGATTGTAAAATCCACCGAAAATCGTTTATGCTGGAAGCAGATGGAATGGCTGACTAAAATTAAAAAAAAAACCACCGCCTAAAGCGACTGGAGATTTTGGCTCACTTAAACCTTAGTCTTAGCGGATTGAAATATCTGCCTCTCTGAGTCTCCGGAAGAATGGATTATCTGCACTTCGAAAACGCAGAAGGCTGGCAGATGTCACTGAATATAATTAAGCTTATATTTATTAGAATGCATTATCAGTGAATGGCAAAGATTCTACGGGCAAAAATTGACTAAAATAAAGTATGTAGAGGTTTTTATTGAAGTGTTTAACAATGTGCGATTCTTCTTTAGAGTACAGATAGTTAAGTGACTGACTTATTCATAAATTAAAACTGACTAAAAGTGAATCCACGTTTAAAAATTATATAGTTTACAATGGTTTTGTGAGTCATAAAGAAACACATTTTGCATTGTTAGTTAAAGTAATAACAAATTCTAACTTTCAAGCTCAAAACGCTTGTTTCATTTACCTTGTTAGGCAATACAGAGGATGTATTCCTGTAAATAAGTATATAATAACTACATAATGATTATAAAAGTATGTTTATCTATTGTTATATAAACCAAAATAAGTTATTCTAATGTTTTTTTTTACAGCAATTACTCATTGCCTTACAACAGAAGTTCAACCCAATCGGTGATTATGCTTCTTATGTTTGATTATATACTGGAGTCTTTAAATTGTAGCTTTGACTTGTTTCCATTCACTAGAATTAGTATTTGTATAAATACTTCTTTCACATCTCATTACATTTAATAGTGCACCAAAGCAGTTAAATATTTTATAAGTCAATAAACAAATTATATACATTATCATCCTGGGTTAACAAATATGTTTTAATTTGTTTTTAAACAATATTTCCCCAAAAAACTTCAGATAGTAATCGAGTTATACTTATAAAATTATATTCTTTTTTACAAATAGCCAGATAGTGTATAAATTATTAGGCATTTTCTCAGATGGTGTGAAGTAGGAATTGATTTGGTATAAATGAAACATTACAGTTGTTGGTGTAGATTGTGAAAGTGGAACACATTCAATAAACAGAGAAGCACAAAACCTATGACTGTAACAAATATTAAAGACAAAACATTACTCCGCATGTGAAATGAAAGGGAGGAGTATAAAGAGGAAACATAAAGCGCCAAAAACTTAACACTAGCAATATATATGTATAGAGACATCGGTTGCCCACAATCTGCGCAAAAAAAAATTGCAATAGAATGTGTTTATTTCAAATCATTAACTTCACAGATCTTTCTTTCACAAATAGGGCGAACATAGTTCCTGACTATAATGAAAATAATAACACAAATCAATGGCAATTTTATTTCTCAACAATAGGGAGAGGTAAGGGAAAAGTGTGCTAATAAAAATAATTTGAACACTGCTTATTGAAAAAAAAAGTAATAAAAAAATATATGCTTACGTAATTGCATAACCATATTAGGAAATGTTATGAGAAACTAAAATAGAGTTTTCTACAGTTTGGAATGAAACATGAGTTTCAAACAATGAGATTTTAATAGATGGAATCTTTTTTATTGTGTATGAAAGAGGGGAATTCCTACAACTGCATATAAAACTAACTTACATTAATAAATTAGAAGCTTCAATAAAACCATCCAGAAGATGTATTCCTGTAAATAAATATATAATAACTACATAATGAATATAAAAGTATGTTTATCTATTGTTATATAAACCAAAATAAGTTGTTCTAATGTTAAATAAACTTTTTTTTAAAATTTAGTTTTCTATATGTATTGTTTGTGAAAAGTTATAGGTCCACCGTTTCATGGATTAGCTTGATATTGCTTTCAATAATAGCCTTAGCCGTAAATACTATACGGAAATATAAATTTCCCCTAACATTCCTGATAATATGTTCTTTCGACAGTAAAATTACGTCGTTATTTGATAAATCATACCATGTTAGTCAAATAATAGTAAAACCATTTTGAATATGTTTGAAAGTTTGAAATATAAACCTGTTACCAGTATAGTATGATCCAAAATCATGGTATAACAAATATTCTGAAAAACTTCACGTGAACTTAAATGTTCATTTCCTTTTTTGAAAACGATGATGAACAATTCTTTCAAATATAATGATGTTAAAAAAATATATGTTGATATATTTGCAGATTCACTCTTTGACGCAAACTAAACCATTATTTGATGATATTTGCCTACGTTTGACTGAGTGGGTGTCTGTTGATAATTTTGTAGACCCTCTACAGGTAGAATGGTTTGACAATCGTAATTGAATTTGGTAGACATAGAGTTTTTGGTGTGGTAAAGAAACCTATTGCGTGTAGGTAACAGTAAAAAACAGGAAGGGTTTTAGATCATAGTCTTTGCTGAAACTGGTACTAATTTTAATCCATTTCTGATAATTCTATAAAAACTTCAATTTCATTAAATATTCTCTGAATATGATTCTTAAACACTAAAAAAGGCATGCAATTAAATATTGGAAAGGAAAATATCACACAAAAATGGATTAATATCATTTTGATTAATTTCAATATACTGCTAATAGTTCGATGAACTCGTTGTATCTGACTATTTCTTCTACAAACTCCTGGGGTGACTATGTGGCGCTTAGTTTTTCCATATGAAAATATTCAGAAAAATTTATTAATGTTAAACACAGTTTGGCTATCTGTGAATTTTGCTGGATTCTCAAAATTTCTTTAAAGAGCTTTCATGCAATTAGAAACTTTTTTAGAGGTATCAGGCTTAACTGAAAAGAGCCAAACAAACTTCATAGAATCATCTTTCGCTGTCAAAATGTGCTTATAGCTATTTGTAGAAGGATGTTACTCTAAAGGTTGATCTAAGCTAGAGGTCTCAAACAAGAGCACGTGGGCCGCATGCGGCCCACGACTTACTTTTTTGCGGTTCGTGAACAGTGGAATTTCTACTAACTGAATTCACTAAAATGTTTGCGTTTACTGTTTGCGTTTACACGTTTTACTAACTTATTTTAGTGTATAAAAAAAATACAAACAACTTTTTATTGTCACTGGGTTAAGCAAATGAGTGAGAGAAATTTGATTTTTTTCCCAACTCTGAATTCATTAAAAAAAGTTGAAACCAAATGCCTGAAGGAATATACAAATGTTTTGCCTAACTTACTTCAACAATTTGATTTGCATTTTAAAGACCGTCGTGTACTGGAATTACCATGATTCAACTATGTTCAAAGTCATTTTCTGTAGAAATTAACAATGTTACAGAGGTATTGCAAATGAAGTTGGTGGAACGGTAGTCTGATACTATCCTGAAGCAAAGATATGCAGAAAGAAGGAATCCAGAAGCGTAAAAATATCATACACAAACTATAATCTGTTGCTGCGAGGATTTTAGGAATTTTTTATTGTCATAATGTGGTTCTCGAGTTACTGTAAAAGTTCTCATTCGGCCCTGGGGAGGATTTGAGTTTGAGACCCCTGATCTAAGCGCGCAGTTTCAAACCTTTAGGAAGCGAATGTAAAAATCCATTTTTCTTCTTTCCTTCTTTTCTGTTGACCAAGTGTACAATTTCTGACACAGGTTTGTATTTCGTTGCTTAAATTAGGAACATAGAACACTCTTTTAATTATTTATAGAACACTCTTTAGTCTTTCTTACTGAGAAGTGTCCCTTCTCATGAGCATTCCAAATGATTTCTGTCTACATCAATTTTGGTACAACTTCTAGTTCATTACTCTTTTTCGAATATTTTTTTGAAGTTTTTGGTACCTTTTATATCATCTTTATAGTTTTATCTTTATCTTATGATATTTGAAATTCATATCTTGTGCTATCTTCTGATAAAACATAACAAGAAAATGACTGAATGACTTAGAGCAACGTGGTGGGCCAGACATGTTCATGGTCATGCTCTCATGTAGTCAAGTACTTCTAGGAGTAGTGCCCATCATACCACCAGGTCATCAAATCCTTTTAATTCATGGTAATCTGGAATGCAGCATAATCAGTTACAAGCTTAAAGCGTCATTCTAATAGGTAAGGAAATTAATTAATCGTAAAACCCACATATCCTCAGTAGTTCTCCTTTAAATTAGAAGCGTGATATACGATGACCAAATCTGATAAGTTTGTCTCTTTCTAAATTGTATTTACTTTAAACTTAAAACTTGTAAATTTAAGTATACTGGATTTCAAAGATATTGATATCCAAGGTTCTTTACGCAATCCAGTCATGTAGTGACTTAATAACATTAATGAATGCATACATTAAGCTATATACAACTCTGTATCATCTTCCATCTTCTTCATGTTAATTCTTTAAATTACGAGGTGTGTAAATAAAGTAGTGAGACTGGCAACGTCGCTTTCGATCTGGCAACGCTGGAGACGCGTGGCCTTGAGTAGCGTCAGGTGCACGTGTGATGCGCCTCCAGTATGAATCTGAACTCGCCACAGTCATTTGTTTGTCCGTAGCGTTGGTTTTCGTGAAATGGTTTTTTCTTGAGCGTTTTAAAAATGAGTGACCTCAAAGTTGAGCAGCGGTGTGCAATCAAATTTTGCTTCAGACTTGGACATAATGCAACCGAAACTTTTGAAAAACTTCAGGAGGCCTATGGAGAACGTGTTTTATCAAGGGCACAGGTTTTTCGGTGGTTTAAGGAATTTTCAGAAGGAAGAGAGTCGATTGAAGATGAACCACGAAGCGGAAGGCCTTCAAGTGCAAACACCGATGAAAATGTCAACAGAGTACGGAACCTTGTGCGTTCAGATCGACGCTTGACAGTCAGAATGATCGGGGAACAGTTGAATTTGAATCACACCTCCGTTCATCACATTTCGACCAATGAATTGGAGATGAGAAAAATTTGTGCGAAAATGGTTCCGAAAATTCCGAAAAGAAAACGAGTTTTTGGCCAGTAAAAACATTCCTGTTGCTCCTCAGCCTCCTTATTCACCAGACTTGAGTCTTTATCACTTTTTCCTCTTCCCGAGATTGAAAAATCACCTCAAGGGAACTCATTTCGGGACACTACAAAACATACAAACTGCTGTAACCGACCAGCTGAAGGCCATTCCAGAATCCGAGTTCCAGCAATGCTACAATGATTGGAAGGACCGTCTCCAGCGCTGTGTGGCTTCCGAAGGGAACTATTTTGAAGGTGACAATATCACATTGTAATTATATTTGAATAGAAAATTTAAAAAAAATCAGTCTCACTACTTTATTTATACACCTCGTAGATTATAATTGATCAACTTTCCAAAATTAATTAACATTATTCACCAAAGTTAATTTAAATAAAGGCGCCTTTCGTAATAGAATCAGTTAAATAGCATCTTCCATCTTCTTCATGTTAATTATTTAAATTAGATTATAATTGATCAACTTTTCAAAATTAATTAACATTATTCACCAAAGTTAATTTAAATAAAGGCGCCTTTCGTAATAGAATCAGTTAAATATTACTTCTAAATATTTCAAGATTAGGTATTATCACTTATCAAACTGTTACTTTTCTTGGACTACATCAAAATTTTGTACATACAAAGGAATAAAAATAATAGGTAATCTCTATTTTTGTAAGAGGCATAAACTTGAATCGTCTTTTATGAACGGTAACGATAACCACTTGGATGCAACTTGTAAACAACCAATTCAACGTAACATCTCTTTACTTTGCTTTTACAATACACATTTCTTATTCTTACTTTACTTCAACAAACAAATGACACATTTTTAATAATGATTTCATATAACAATTAAACAATACAACCCCCTTTAATATATTCCAAAATAGTTCTTAAAAGAATTCCACACCTCCTCCTGTGTAACCCTCCATTACTGCCTACTTGAGTTTTCATTTGTTCATAAACACACACACACACACACACACACACACACACACACACATATATATATATATATATATAAATTAATAATCAACAATAACTCTTGATGTAATATATGAATTAAACACCACAATAAACAAATATATATTAATTACAATACTCTAAGGCAGGAGTGTCAAAGTCAAAGTCACGGAGGGCCACATAAAAATGTAGCAACAAGCCGAGGGCCAGACTGATCAAATGTTATTGAATTTTTTTAAAATGACCACATACAGTGTAGTGAACGAAATTGAACCTACTGAAAACCTAATAAATATATTGCAATATGATCGGATAAATGAAGAATTTTTTCTTAATTTTTAACAGCACAAAAGACAAATTTCCTTTATATATAAATCCCCAGAATATGAACATTAAATGTTTGAAGCGGTATTATTCAAGGCAGCATCAGTATATTTTCTCATTTAGACATACAGGTTTTCCAGCTAGCTCCGTGAACATGTACCTCGACTCCCACCTGGTTTGAAACCACCGGTTCTCAGTACCCGCCTTCCGTTTTGCAATTTTTGAAGGGTATCTGAAAGTTAACTTTTCCTATTAACAATACAACTACATCCTGCGGGCTATAGAAAACCCTCTCGCGGGCCTTGACTCTGACATATTGGCTCTAAGGCCTTTCATTACAACATTATTAGGGAGCTAAATGAACCAAACAAAAAATATAATAACAAGTTAACCTGGTTGATTGAAGTCTTCAGGATTGCTGGCATCCCTGTCTGAATTTAATGTTCCTAAATTTGAAGGAGTCTTGATCTGCTTACTTATTTCTTTTACTAATATTTCATCTAGTTTGTAAAGTCCCGGACTATTTTTCATTAAATTTCCATAGAAGTTCTTTATGAGTGCACTTTCAATAATATTTCTCCTCCTTTCTGAAGGTACAAAAATTAATTCCTTTGCTTCACTCCAATTTATGATATGATTTGTTCCTTACATATTCAATCAGACGGGAAGATGAAAAGTCCTTGTCCTTGTTCTTACATTCACCGATCGAAAATTTTTCTCTGTTGATTTGATCATAGGTAGGTACTGAATTTTATTAAAAAATGATGATTCATTTCAATTAGTTCATAAAATATGCTTTATGTAAACAATTTTAAACAATTAAGACAAATATTATGTGGAAGTACAAATTTCAGCATACTCTTCATGATATAATACTTTTATTAGACAGTGAAACTACATCGTTATGGATGCTCGAAATAATCAATCGTATGATATGCAGGGATATGAAGGTGATTCCTTCAAGGCAGGACCAAGATGAATGATTGATGGTGCTATCTTAGAGATTATGCAGCAGGGTCTACATTGTTGAAAACTGGGTAAAGGAGAATGATCTGGTTATCAATCCACTAAAATTTCTTTTCTCAAGAAATAAGCATGTATGTATCGAAAACCTTCATTCTCTGTTTATTCGAGGCAATCGTTTATAAAAATTTCTTTTGACAATTTTTGACAAATTATAATTATTAAGTTACTTATTATAACTTGCTTTAATAAGTAAGGTATAATAAGTAATACTTTATATTAAAGTCAGTAAGTAAAAGATAGATTAGATTAACTAATCTAAAAACCCAACTTATACCATAAGGAAACTTAAAATCCAACTCGTCAACAATCAGTTCAGATCAGTTTTTTACATTACTAAAGAAAAGTATAAATATTGTGAAAAAATTCGATCACGCGATTTTTACAGAATTACATGCTTTGATAATGTGTGTGTGTGTGTGTGTGTGTGTGTGTGTGTGTGTGTGTGTGTGTGTGTGTGTGTGTGTGTGTGTGTGTGTGTGTGTGTGTGTGTGTGTGTGTGTGTGTGTGTGGGTGGGTGGGTGGGTGGTTGAGTGTATATTCAACTTTGTGATCGCGCTACGGTCCAGAATCTTTGATGGATTAAATTGATATTTTACAAAAAAATTGGTTTCATAGTGTGGATGAGGCGATTGCTCCCTATTGCTTGGGAGCAATTATGCATGATGGGAAAGTCACTATTGCCAAAACCCTGTTTTTAGACAACAGTTTATTTCTCCTAAACTATCTACACTAGAGTCTTAAAATTTTGGGTTTATCTTTGAGGCTTCAAAAGGAATAAACGAAAAATATTTTTAGATTTTTAAAGCAAAAGAAAATACTTTTCTTCATTAAAATATAAAAATTTTGACTTATAATTCAATTTGAAAGCTTGCGAAAGTGATGCAAGTGATGCGAAAGATCAAAATAAAACTATACCTAAAAATAGAACATTATGTAGAGGATGAGCAGAGATAATTCTTCTCAAAATTACTTTTACAATAGAGACGTTAAAGTACATTTTCTATTTTCAGAAAATATTTTTTGACGTTAAACGATTCATTAAAAAAACTATGATTTTTGCTAAAATATTGATGAAAAAATTAACAATTTATAAAAAAAAATCATGAAATTTTAATTACAACAAAGAGCAATAAAACTATAACAACTGAATATTTATTCTGAACTAAAAGTTTACTTGCTATACTTGTATTTGTTTACATTGGCTTAGAAATTGAATCAACTGAAATAAAATTGATGTTTAGAGGTTTTATGAAAAGTTTTTGAATAATTTAACAACTTAATATGAGATGTAGAAGAATAAAATTCTACATGTACAAAATCAGCGTCAATCAAACACATTATGTTGTTGACGAATATCAACTTTTTTTTTCATTATTGTAGTCCAATAGTTCAAATCTATTATTTTTAAAAATTTTAAGTTTCTCGAAATAAAAGGTATAAAGGTATACCTTTAAAGTAAAGGTATAAAAGTTTTAAATTATACTGAAAAGCCGTCTTTAAATTTGATTTGAGTATGCAAAACTGGTTAATTACTAATATACATTTATATCCACCTTGTAATAGAGCACAGAATGCTGGTAAAAGATAACACTCACTCAGAGTAAATTGGATTTTTACGATTACTTTTTATGGTTTTCTTATAAATTACTAGCATGCCAAACAATTCACAGTATAATAATTTTATAAAGGACCAATCTTGTAAAACATAATTCAAAATTCAAAACATTCTATGATAAAAAATTAATGCAATTATCCTATATCTTATATTAAAAATTATCTTAAAACGATATTTTTTCTTACATGTTTCTGATATTTTTCAGGCAAAAGAGACATTTTTTCAAGTTTTAAATGGAATACTTTGTCTTAAATCTTTAATGTAGAAGGAGGTCCGTTATACTATGTATGAGATCCACTGACCATTGGTACAAAAGTCATGTTCTCCTGCAGGAGATCATTTCGTAACACGAAATCTATACTTTCGCGTTTCAAAAATGTTATTACTGATGTAGTTATACTAATGATATTATATGCATCAGTGGTGTGATATAAAAAAATGGTTATATTTTGATAAGTGGATCAATCACTACCTGTACTACCTCCAGGAATGAAAGAATAATAAACAGCTCCCATCTAGACATTTATATTATGCCTTGATGGGACATTATATATTATGTACCCATGAAGTCTAATATTATGTTTACTTATAGTAAAGTTGAGTGTAGGGCACTCCAACTTTTTTTTATTGTGGTTATATCCATTTTTTTAAGAAAAAAACAAGCTTTAACAAACCTGAAGTCATTGATTTAGAACAATCTGCCATGCTATTATTCTTATCGATATTATTAAACTGGCTGCCATAGTCTTATCAGACTGTTCGAACCGTTAATCTTTCCTATTGTATTTATTTTATCGTTTCTAAATAATCCTTAGATTTTATGCTCCTTAATGAAGATTCATAAATTTTCTGAGGGAAGTGTCTCTCACTTTTATTGAAAGTAAGCATAATTTGTCAAAAATGTTTAACTTCTTATAAGC
The DNA here is from genome assembly GCA_026182355.1 of Hermatobates lingyangjiaoensis. Taxonomy (NCBI): domain Eukaryota; kingdom Metazoa; phylum Arthropoda; class Insecta; order Hemiptera; family Hermatobatidae; genus Hermatobates; species Hermatobates lingyangjiaoensis. The sequence continues at coordinate 1,217,161 of JAPFBL010000030.1, read as the reverse complement.
GATTGCCTTGAGTCAGCAGAGAATAACGAATATTTTAGACCTACATGTTTATTTGTTGTGAGAGGAATACGGACCATTTTAGCTGGATTGATAACCAGACCATATTCCTTTACTCATTTTTCAACAATGTGCAGACCATGTTGCATAATTTCAAAGATAGCACCATCAATCATTCATCTTGGTACTGCCTTGAAGGAATCATCCTCATACCCCTGCATATCATACGCTTGATTATTTCGATCATCCAGTTGGCCTCACACAACTAGTCTCCGTAATTCATACTGTAGCTTCCTGACGACACCTCTTCAAGGTCACAATTTCAGTTGTGGTAAATCTTATACTCACAATAATTATTCTTACGTTATATTTGTTGTAATCCATTCTACAGTTTCTGTATTTCTATATCTATATATTAGTAATGATTTTTGGATTCCAATTCGTGATATCAAAACCTACTTCTATAACCAAGAAGCAGTCCAGAATGATTTTTATAAAAACTTAAAAAGGTTTCTAATTTATTAACAAAAATTTTTATAACTAATTCTGTTAATTTACCTTCCTGATAGGTAGGTGTCTCTTAAAAAGATGCTAATTTACTAAAAACATCACATTTTACTATAGATAGCTCTTAATAGTTGCCATTTTTGGTTTAATAATACTCTTTTAATATTTTAAGGTAATGAAATATTTAAATTTAGACAATACTCAATACGAAATTGTTAGTTTATTAAATAACCGAAGAAGTGGCTTAAAATTAGTAGTCGTTTTGTCATGAAGAATGAAAGAAAAAGTACTCCAATATGCTCCAATATAACTTAAAAACAATGAGGTTTTAAAACGTACTAAGAAACATATATCCATTATTAATATTGTTAAAGGGTGTACCATGTACGTAGACTGGTTTAATACTATCTGTAGACAATCATCCATCATCGTGGGAAACATCATAAAATGTATATGATTTTTACTTTTACCTTCATACTATTGCATTTTGCGTAATCGGGATTTATTGAAACTTTGTTGATAGCATACTTATTTTAAATTGGCTTTCTTAACATAAATAATTAGTTATTTTGCATAAAAAAAATATTTTCAGAAATAATTAAATCTACCATAATGCCCTTTTTTCTTTCTTTGCAATTTTGACAAACAAGTGTTTCATTCTCTCAAAAAGTGGTACATTTTGGTTTAATTTCATCATGATTTGTTAAATAGTGTGAGTTGTATTACACTATCTACACTCAAAAGGACAATTACTAAATTCCATCCACAGGAACTTGTCAGATTGTACTATAACAACCTTTACATTTTCGTTGACAAATGGACAATTGACAAAGCCAGATTAAAATAAATGAAATAATTTGATATGCCTCTATCTTTCCCAAAGAATTTGATAATACCCTTACCCAAATTAAAATACATGAATTAATTAAACTGGTTGTGAATAGGTTTGAAAATACGTTTACTTATAGTAGTGTTGAGTGCCATGTTGTATTTAGTGTAGAAGTACCCCAGATTTGTAGTATTAACTTTAATTAATTTTTAATTTTGTTTCAATATTATTTTATGTTGTTTATTTATTTAGTTTTCCTTACTTACCATTTCTTTTATTCTCTATCTTGCGTATCATTTTCTGCTGGCCATCAAACGTAACGTTAAGCATTGCTCGTAAGTACAGAGTGTACTATTGCTTGCCTTCTAGGCGGAAAACTTCTAGAGATATAATATTTTGTTATATTTAATTTTTATATAATAAAAAAACATACTTTATATTCTTTTAAAAATCTGAGGATTTTTGCGTTTATTGATTTTGTAGTTTCAAAAATAATACTAACATTTCAAGGCTCAAGAATTAGTAGTTTAGGAAAAAACAAAATGTTTGGCAAAAAAATGAACTTTACTATGATGCATAATTGCTCCCAAGCTATACACATCTACACTACGAGAATCATTTTTGTGTAAAATATCAACTTATCCATCAAAGATGCTGGACCGTGCCGTGTCCACAAACTTTGGATACACCCTCACCCAACCATTAATCCATATACACATACAGACATCATGGAAAAAACTTCATAAGACCACTTTTGGGACCTTAAATCATGTAACTCCGTCAAAATCCCCACATCGAATTTTTTCACGATCACTATACTTTACTTAAAGTAAAGCAGAAAAAACTATTAAGTTAATGAAATAATGAATTAGTATGAGGTTTGAGCTTGATATCGATTTCCCATTATGAAAGAACTCCTTTTTTTTTTAAAGTATTCTTTGGATAGCGAGAAATGAATATGTTATAAAACTTTTTCAACTTGTATTGGAACCTGGCTGTTACACACCACACATCACATACCACACACACACACTCACACACACACACACGCACACACACACACGCAAACACACACACACACACACACACACACACACACACACACAAACACAAAGGCATATGTATAAATACGAAACAAAGAAACACTACACTCTAGGGCTCACTTTCAATATTTGGACCCTTTTAAGAGTTGTTCTCAGAAGAGGAAGAGGATCACTGAAAAGACAAAAGCCTATTAATTGAATCTGATCTGAAATATATATATATATATATATATATATATACGATTACATAAAAAGGAACATAGACATTACCGAAAAAATTCACTTTATTAATTCCAAATCCATCTTTTTTAGAAAAGTACTGCGCTTGAGTGCCACTAGACAACTGAGAGCCTATATATTGATGTTTGATGTATGTATATACTATGAAGTATAAACCAAAGAACAAATGTAGGGAGAAATTAGAATCTTTTACAATGAAATATCTGTAAAATTTTAAAATCAATAACTATATATATATTTGTTTCCACGTGTGTGTGTGGAAGTGAACTATTGGTTAGAAAGGTATTGTATTATACATACACACAAACACACACACACACACACACACACACACACACACACACACACACATCTATATATATATATATATATATATATATATATATACCCTCATCTTCAGGTAGGGTCTTTATACTGTGGACGGGACGTCAATCCTAAGAAAAGAAAGAGATGTCCACAGGCTCCACATTTTAGAAGCTTTATATATCAAAGATTTAAATCCCTCAATTAATAGCCAGACATGCATTAGGGATGCTAATTAATTGGCCTACGACAGGATGACAAACTGTTTTCAATTTGTTAACTTGTTTGGACCTGCTAACTTTTCTTTATATTCTTTAGTTTACTTCAAAATTGTTTAAATTCTTTCATTGTTTTTAAAAAATTTAAAAATTTTCAAATTTTCAAAAACGTTTAAAGACCCTATCTGAAGATGACTAGAGAAAGTCGAAAGCTAGTATACAATGGTCTTGTAAGTTATGTTAGTTTTCAATTGTATTTGAATTGTTGACATCTATTAAAGTGTTTCAAAAAAGTGTCTCAATGTCCTTTGGACAACTCATTTGGGAATTACCACCTTATATTCGTAAGACTGTCAGGAGACTGGAACAGATTAGTTTAAAAGTCGTTAATACCGAAGCTGCGGTACATTTCAACATTATATATATATATATATATATGATCTTAGTCATTTTTTTGATTTTCTACTTCAATTTAAACTTTGATTTTTATTTCACGGATTTATTGTGAAATCTTGTTTATAGATATATATGTATATGTATTTGTAAAAGTTGGTAGCAGTCTTTCATTTAAACATATATTTATAGATAACGCTCCATATTTGGCTTGTATTTGTTTTGTGCAGAGTTTCTCCAATTTCCCAAATTCCTTCCTCGTCTCTTCGTTAATAGTGTATTGCTTATCATCTATATTTTCTAGTCAACATCTTTCGAATATACCACATTCATCATCAGGATAATAATGAGTATATTAGTGGGTTAGTGAGTTTATATGTACAAGGTGGAATTGTACTTGAAAGTAGATTTAGTCATCGCCCTTGAATGAGGAAGAATTTTAGGGGATTAGGGTACGGTAGTTAAACTCGCCTTCCACCTGTCTCATCCGTATTGGTCTCTTAGAAAACAACTTCTTGACTCTATAAGAATTACCAAGTTGAATATTTATGGCTAGCTGTTTTTTTTGAATCATAATTGACTTCATTAATTGTAATTTAAGATGATCCCTTTCTCTCCCAATAATTTTCATAGAGTTGACGTTCTCAAAACCCTTGTTCGTTTTGGCTTATGTACTGCTTTTGTTGATATTTCGGGGCGGAAAGGTGCATTGTTATTCTCCTGTACAATGAAGTCGTTGTCATTCCTATATATGAGCTTTTCCGGGCAATCGAGTAATGAGGAACAGTCCAAGTTTCAAGGAGTAGAAAGAAACCAATCTCGTATATGAGTATTCATGTAATATCGGGTGCTGCGAGGTCTGGAAAAACACTTATATTTGAATGACAACGACTTCATTGTCCAGGAGAATAATAATGCACATTTCTTCCAGTGGCTCAAAATGTCACACAGAAGCAGTTCATAAGGAAAACTAACAAGGGAGATGAAGTTCAACTCCATGAAAATTATTAAGAGAGAAGCTCTTTTCTAAGACACCTACCCGGATGAAACAAGTAGAAGGCGAGTTCAACCATTCTACCATAATCCCCCAAAATTCTTCCTGATTCAAGGGCGATGACTAAATCTAATTCAAGTACAACTCCATCTTGTATATATAAACTCACTAACCCACTAATATACTCATTATTATCCTGATGATGAATGTGGTATATTCGAAACATGTCGATTAGTAATACAGGTGATAAGCTATTCACTTTTAATGAAGAGACGAGGAAGAAATTTCGGAAATTGGAGAAATTATGCAGAAAGCAGATACAAGCCAAATGTGGGGTGTTATTTACCAATAAATATATACATATAACTATAAAAATGGAAAGACGAACGAAACTGGACATAATACTTGTTCAAAATTGAAGGAGAGTAACACACATAGTAAAGAAACACACTTAATAACTCAAATTTTCGGAAAATCTTCCTTTTCTCCTGAAGACAGATTTTCTGAAAACTTGAGTTAGTATGTGTGTTTTTTTACTCTGTGTGTTACTCTTCTTCGAGTGTGTGTGTGTGTGTGTGTGTGTGTGTGTGTGTGTGTGTATGTGTGTGAGTGAGTGAGTGTTGTGTGTGTGAGTGAGTGTTGTGTGTGTGTGTGTGTGTGTGTGTGTGTGTGTGTGTGTGTGTGTGTGTGTGTGTGTGTGTGTGTGTGTGTGTGTGTGTGTGTGTGTGTGTGTGTGTGTGTGTGTGTGTGTGTGTGTGTGTGTATGTGTGCGTGGGTGGGTGTAAATGTTGTTATGAAAATATATTTTTTAACACAGCACCCAATATAAACACCATACTAAAGACTATTTAAAAATATACTTAAAGGTACACTTTAATTACTTTAAGTATGACTTTTATATATATTACTTTTTAGTACATAATTGTTTATGCTCGGAATATTCAATTTAAATGTTTATTATTGTTTATAAATAAGCATTATTAAATTTTTGCTTAAATGGATAACTAGTTGTTAATAATCTTACAATTTTTTAAAATATTTTGCCTTACATTTACTGACATTCCTCTAATCTATTCCTTTAATAAACTACCCTTCACCTTTCAGACTGTGTAAGCTACCGTTTTGTATAGTTAGACTAAATTCGTTTAATATTTTACCGCAGATGTCATGTGATATTAATTTATGATTTGACATAGTGTCATGCGTGAGGTACACAATCTCTTAAATGCCCATTGAATAAAACAAATAAACACAATTACAACACTGATAGACCAATTCATACCAAAGAAAACTACCTAGGCATGAACACCACACAAAAACAATAATAACAATTAACAAAAACATGCATCTGTTCCATTTTTATGACATTTGTGAAACAATTGGCATTACAATGCAAAAACAATAAATTATGATTATTATAAATTTGAGTTAAACAGAAGAGAAATCCAGTCTATTTTAATGATTAATAGATTTAATTAAGAAATTTCAAATTTTAAATGTGTTAGTTATGTTTTGCTTTTTGAAAACTTAAAAAAATGAACATTTTTTTAAAGATATATTCAGTACTAAAGTATTGACCATATTTTAATTCTAATTGTTCTATTTGAATTAAGACTAGTGTGGAATTACAAAGCATCAATGTGTAGTGATTTTAATGTGTAATGATTAATTAAATCTGGAATTAAATAGATTAAAGAAAACTGGTTCTCTCACTTATGAAAAATTTTCGAAGACACAAAGAGCATTTAACATTATTGACTCCACAGTTTCGGTGGGATGATTAGTGCATGAAAATATTATGACCATCTTATACAGCTGCAGAAGTTTGATCATTACCTTGTTTCCATGGCAGAATATATATTGACAAGTTCAGTCGGAGGGCCTGATGATTGATAATGACGACAATGACTGTGTTGTTGAGCAGAGGACGAGTTTCGGTGTGAGCCAGGAATGCCGACTGGAAGGTGCCGCAATGCAGCAGCAGAGCCTTGGGCGATGCGCCCTCTTCCCCTGACCAAACTCCACTGGACCCTCACGTCTCTGGGCAAGCGCCGGTCAGGCCACACCCACCCTCTGCCTCAATTCAAACCATCATCTAATAACGATTGTTTCTCTCTGTAGGTATTATCAGATAGATTTACTCTTGTAGTATCGAGGTCATTACTCAATCTTGGTCTTAATTTATTAGAGAGGCCGCATGAAAATAGTGATTAAGAAAGGGAAGGATACAGTTATCTCTGACTTGATAAAATCAGGACAAACATTAGATATTACAAATTCTAATTTACTGGCTGATTACGTCAGCATATACTTTTTTTATTAAGATTTTATTATCAAGTGTCATACCTCATCTAAGAGCTGGTGGAGTCGTCCGACCGGTTTCGCAATGGCTGCATCATCAATTGGACTAAACCTATCTTCCAGAATCACGGATATAAATACCTACTTTAACACAATGGTACCAATACATGCCTAAATTTCCTACCTAATAGGTATTCATGTATTGGTACGTTTGTGTTAAAATAAGTATTTATATCTGTGATTCTGGAAGATAGGTTTCCATCGGAATCATTTGTTAAATCAACGTCATGTTTTAACCATCCAACAAAAATTATATTTATTGTATTTAATTATACTAGAGATAAAGTTATTTTTTAAAATCTTTATTAAGTTCATTTTAAATAAGTTAGTATTACTATGACTGTTATTTAAAATAATTGAAAGTATTGGGTTACTCATATTAGGGAATTTTAAAAATTACATCTCCACATACAAAAAAAGAATTTAATATCAAACTAACAACGCGTTTCGAACACATAATTCTTCTTTTGAATTTTTTTTCGAAATTCCCCAATATGAGTAAATACCACTCTATAACAGATTACACAAGTAATGAATGTGTTACTTCTTCTGTTAATGAATGCTGCCTCTTAAAGAAGGTAATTATTCTTAAGGAAGATAAATAATTAAATGTTTATTTTTTTTGTTATAATATTTTAAAGACTTATCTAACCCAAAAAACCATTGTCTATACTTTATCGAAATCTATGTATTTGTTCATAAACTTGTAGCAGATAAACAGCGTTTGTGAAATCATAAATTTAATATATAAACAGTTTATATTTACAAGAAGAGCTTAATAATTTGGCTGATATCAAAGAATAATAGAGTGTTTATGGAAATGATTAGTCAAACAGAAATTAGTTTTTTGGAAATTTTTTTTTTGATATTTCTATATAGAATAGATATTTCATATTTCATTTCCTGACAATATTAGTATCAATCTTTTACTACTATCAATTAATTTTTTATAATTTTTTCTTTTATAGAAATACGTCACATATTTCGACTCAAAAGTTGAAACTTTTGAAGTATACTACACTAACTTTATTTAACTTTTATAAACTTATAATACAAACAAATAGTAAATTAAAATAATTGATTCTAATTTGAATAAAATTATAATACTAAGTTATAAGTTTAACAAAGTGTTATATTTCTAACCAGTATAGTATCCATTCAGTATAGTCTCTGACTCAGTATACTGACTTTGGAATGAACATTCTATCATGGCTCTTCAGAGCAGGTTTTCATGTTCTACCTGCACAATCATGTTATTTCCCATATTTTTGTTGCTTAGTATTAGATTAAAATTAATTAACATATTTTAAAAATCTGGAGTGGCCTACACTCAACTTTACTATAAGAACATAATATCATCTTCCTGGGCATAAATTATACAATGTTCCATTCAGATATAAAATAAATGACTTAATGGGAGATGTTTAGTAGTCTTCTTTCATCCCAGGAGGTAGTACAAATAGTGATTAATCTGCTTATAAATATATATGGTTATTTTTGTATATCACACCCCTGATGTATATAACATCATTAGTATAACTACAGCAGGAATAACATTTTTAAAAAGCGAGATTGTACATTTCCTGTCACGAAATAATCTCTTACAGAAGAACATGGCTTTTGTTCCAATACTCAGTGGATCTCTTATATAGTTTACCTGACCTCCTTCTACATTAAATATTTAAGACAAATTTTCTAGGTGTTAATATTAATTAAACAGACTAAGAAGTTTTTGACAAAAAAATTGACTTTCCCATCATGCATAATTGCTCCCAAACAACAGGTCTAATCTACACTATGAGGCTCATTTTCGTGTAAAATATCAACTTGATACATCAATGATTCTGGACCGTAGCATGGCCACAGACTTGAATACACACACCCACCCACTGACACACAACAACACACACACGCACACATTATCAAAACATGTAAGTCTGTCAAAATCTGGGGATCAAATTTTTTCATGATCACTATGCTTTACTTATAGTAAAGTAAAAATCAAATTGTTCTTATTCAATCAGCCTGATAATTTTCATTTGATGTGATCAAGTGGCCAGGATTTCACACTCTCTCAGAAAGGATTTTTTAGATGCATAAAATAAAAGTAAGCAATTGTTACAAGTAAGCATGAATGGAGATTTTACGACGATAATAATTTACATACTGTATTTTTTTTATAAAGTCGCTTCCTTAAAACTAAAAACCTACAATTCTTATCACACCATACTATTATCATTAGAATATAAATACGAATTTCTAATTTTATTGATCATTAGTTAAACTAGGAAAAACTTTGGAGTAGCCTTAACTCAACTTTACTATAATAAATATAACATAAATCTCGTTGAAAACTAACAGAATCTTTGTTTTACATTAATTTTAATACATACACACAAAGTTTAACCATTAATCTATCATTTGTTTAGATCATTTTATTACTTATAACAAACCTGAAATCATTGATTAATCTGACATGTTATTAAAAGTATTAAACTAAGGGCCTGAATCTCATTGGAACCGTTCCTTCCGCCTCCATACATTTCATATATTCTACATCCCATTTATGACCTTCATAAATGCACAAAGGGAAGTATCCCTCATTTCTATAGTTTTATGTATAAATTAATTAAAATCATTTCCAATGTGACTGACTCACATTCAGATAAATTGTGATCAATGTTTTTACCTGTTCAAGACAGAGGTAAAATCTTCTGTCTTCATTCTTCATATGCTGTAAAAAAAAGTTTACATTCATAGCAGTCAAGAAGACAAATTTTTAATAGATGTTCTACATATTAAATCTCCCTTTGAAGATATGGTATTCATTACAAATGAAAGTTCAGTTTGAATGAAATTTGTAAACTATATTATACCCGGTTTTTCTTTCCTTCTATTAACTGATTTCTTCTTGAAATATTTGTCAGTACCACTCCTGTGAAAGCTGAAGTGTGTTCTACAAAAATGCTCGAGACAGGTCGATATTTCTATGGTTCCAAACATTTCCAAATTGTGTACTAACTCATTCCCAGGTAGTTTTCATCTTTCCAGGTACTCACATGAAAATAACATTATTTACACTGTGTTCCTTATTACTTTATGTCCCATCAGTATATCAGACTAGAATTCTTTTATTGTAATCAGAAAGCATTCAATTTATGATTTGTGTTAACTTCGAGGTCTCCTGTAAAATAATCTACGAAGAGCACTGTATCTAACCAACATAGGTCATTAATGTTTCATTCTATTAATTTTTACTTTACTATAAGTAAAGTATGGTATAGTGATAGTGAAAAAATTCGATCTCGAGATTATGACGGAAATATATGTTTTGAGATACTAAAAGTCGTTTTATGATGTTTTTCCGATGATGTCTGTGTGGTGTGTGTGTGTGTGTGTGTGTGAGTGTGTATGGGTGGGTGGGTGAGTGTGTTAGCATTGCTTGTTACCACGCTACGGTCCAGAATCCTTGATGGATCAAGTTGATATTTTTCACAAAAATGGACCCTATAGTGCAGATTTATACATAAGTTTAGGAAAAATTATGTATGACGGAAAAGTCATTTTTTTTTGCCAAAAACCGGTTTTTAGAAAACATTTTTTTCTCCTAAACTGCTATCTCTAGGTATTGTTCTGAAATTTTGGCATTATCTTTGAGATTACAAATGCAATAAAAGAAAAATATATTCAGAATTTTAAAACAACAGAAAATATTTTTTTTTCAATAACATGTAAAAATTTTGACTTATAATTCAATCTCAAAGTTTGTGAGAGCGATAGAAGCGAAATTGTTTGACAGATCAAAATAAAACTCAGCCTTCAAGTAGAACATTATGTGGATGATGAGTTGAAATATTTTTTTTCAACATTACATTCACCAAAGGGGCTTATAATACTATTTTGACTTATTGGTTAAAGTACGATATCTGTTTTCAGAAAATGTTTTTTTGACGCTAAACGGCTCATTAAAAAATCATGATAAAAAAATGGAAAAAAATTAGCAATTTATAAAAAAAATCATGAAATTTCAATCATGGCAAAGAGCAATAAAGCTATAAATACTGTTTGTTTATCCTAGACTAAGGGATCACTTGCTATACTTGTCGAATTTTTGATATTTTTTTACATTGTTTACATTGACTTAAAAATATTTTGAGCGTATCCTTTGAGATAAAATTGATGTTCATAATGGAAAAATTTAAATAATTTAGTGACTTATATGAGATAGTAGAGGAATAATATTTTTTCATGTAAAAAAATTACTGCCAATAAACATAAATAAATTTCCTTTGTCTTCCATGGTATGATGGATTTCTCTCATAAATTCATTAATAAATCTATATGTTACAGTCTTGAGCAGAACTTAATATCAGTTATAATAGCTTTATCTTTGTGAATTGTAGTATCTTTCCATGATATTGAAATGTGACAAACTGACTCTTTCCTCAAGAAAGAGGAATTATGTTTGTTGAGAAATATCCAGTTTTTTCACTATTCTAGTCTAATATTTCAAATTTATCATTTACAAAAATTAGAAGCTCTCAACTATAAAAGTTTTAAATTATACTGAATAGCTCGCTTTGACTTTGATTTGAGTAAACTGTAAACTGGATAATTACTAATATATTTAAAAAGATATCACTCACTCAGAGAAAATTATTATATGTGATTTTTGACAAAGAAGAAGGAAAATGATTTCATTAAATACTAAGAAGCTATAAAATTCCCAGTATAATAATTCTGTAAAAGACCAAAAATGTAAAACACAATTCAATATTGAAATCTTTTGTTTGAAGATTAATAGATGTAATTGTCGTACATCCTTAATTATAAATTATCCTAGAACGACATTTTTTTTCGATGTTTTTCAGAGAAAGTAAGAGTATTTTCTTGTTTTAAATGTGAAAATTTGACTTAAATGTTCAATGTAGAAGGAGATCAAGTAAACCATGTAAGAAATCTACTGGCTATTTGAAGAAAAGCCATGTTCTCTTGTAGGAGATTATTTCGTATCAAGAAATTTTCACTTTGGCTTTTCAAAAATGTTACTACTGCTGTAGTTATACTAATGAGATTATTTGAATCAGTGGTGTGATATACAAAAATAAGCTTATATATTGATAAGTCGATCAATCACTATCTGTACTATCTCAGGAATGAAGAATTAATAAACATCTCAAATTTAGATGTTTACATTATGCTTAAATGAAACATTTTATATACCCATGAAGGTTGATATTAAGCTTACTTATAGGAAAGTTGACTGTAGGCCACTCCAGATTTTGCTTAATAGTCTTATCTGGCAAGCAAACTGTTTAACACCTTCCATGAGACAAAGATTCAAAATGCTCTAAAATAAGTGTCAACCATAAATTAATAAATCCGTCTTATTTTTTCTGCGTTTTCTCGACTGGTTTTTCATTTCTTGAATTTTTATTCTTGAATGTAGATTCTTGTTTGTGAATGTTATCAAGAATATCTGTTGTTAATTGCTTATATTTTTTTACGAGTGCATATCTATAAATAGTACGGTACAAGAACTAACATAGAACTTAGAACAAACCTAAATCATTATTACCATTAACATTTCCAACAATCGATTTATAGTTTTGAATACACATTTTTGTTATTTAGATATTTATTTTACAAATTGTGAACCTCAATAATAAGATAAGAAGAATGAGTACAATCATATCTCCTGAATTCAGTATATTTATTAATATTATTCGGTGCATACTTTTGTTCATCTAAATTATAACATGATTATATACTTACAGAAAAAAATTTCTCTGTCATATCTCTTTTGACTTCTTACAGGGCGCCTCCTCATTCTATCCAAGATTCTTTCGTAATCAGGCTCCAAGTCGATATCCAACTAACCAGAGATTTCGTCTGATCTGATATCCATACAGATATGTAAAGATGTTTTATCAATTAACATATTAAATTATGTTGTTACTGTCACTGTGGTTTAACTGTCGTGTTGTTGTTTTTCGCCCCCTGGTATAATTGCGTGAATTAGTTAGTTTTACGAGTATATTGGTCTAATGCGCGACGTAGAATCGTAGTGCCCGCCTCCGCGAGGTCCACCTCGGACACCCCAAGTTTGGGTGGCTAAACTTGGAGGTGATAAAAAGGGCAACACGTTAAATCGTCGGCCTGATTTGATCTTTTGGTGTAAATGGCCGGAAGGCTAGGGAGCACAGCGATCAAAACAGGTTAACACTAATTACCGAAGAACTTATCATTTTATCTCGTTAAGTAGTTGATAATTAAATATTAATTATGTATTTATGAAGTAAGCTGGGTAATCACTGATAGTGGATTGCCGTTATGTACCACGCCCTTACATCCTTCAAACACTTCCGCCGTCGTCCCTATTCTGGATTCCTTTTCCTTTAACACACTGAAGAATCTTCTATACTTCATCTTACTTTATCTGTGTCAATTTTAGTATTATTCCATGATATTGAAATGTGACAAATAGACTCTTTCCTCTAGGAAGAGGAGTTATGTTTGTTGACAAATATCCAGTTTTTTTACTATTCTAGTCTAATAGTTCAAATTTATTATTTTCAAAAATTAGAAGCTCCCAACTATAAAAATTTTAAATTATACTGAATAGCTGGCTTTGACTTTGATTTGAGTAAACTGTAAACTGGCTAATTACTAATATAATTTTTCTCAATATAAATTCATAGCAACCTTATAACAGAGTACAAGACGCAGGAAAAAAGATATCACTCAGTCAGAGAAAATTAGTATATATGATTTTTGACAAAGGGGAAGCCACATGACTTTACTAAATACTGACAAGCCATACAATTCCCAGTATAATAATTCTATAAAATGCCAAAATGTGAAACATTTTTCAAAATTAAAATCTTTCGTTTGAAGATTAATAAATGTAATTAACGTACATCCTTAATTATAAATGATCTTAAAATGACATTTTTTCTTCGATATTTTTTATAAATGATCTTAAAACGACATTTTTTCTTCGATATTTTTCAGAGAAAGTAAGAGTATTTTCTTGTTTTAAATGTGAAAATTTGACTTAAATGTTCACTGTAGAAGGAGATCAAGTAAACCATGTAAGAAATCTACTGGCTATTTGAAGAAAAGCCATGTTCTCTTGTAGGAGATTATTTCGTATCAAGAAATTTTCACTTTGGCTTTTCAAAAATCTTATTACTGCTGTAGTTATACTAATGAGATTATTTGCATCAGTGGTGTTATATACAAAAATAAGCTTATATATTGATAAGTCGATCAATCACTATCTGTACTATCTCAGGAATGAAGAATTAATAAACATCTCAAATTTAGATGTTTACATTATGCCTAAAAGAGATATTATATATTATATACCCAAGAAGATTGATATTAAGTTTAGTTATAGTAAAGTTGACTGTAGGCCACTCCAGATTTTTTTTTGATATTTAATCTCCCAGAGATGTTTCTTCATTTTATAAAATAAACAGAAAATTAATCATTTTTCATGTAAATGTCTAAGTGGAGATGGTTATAATTCGATTTTATTTATTGATTGAAGTTAAACTCTGAAACATTTTTTCTGTAGAAATTAAGGTGAGGACTATTCAAGATTAGTTTAAAAATTTGAATCCATTTTTGTTTAGATCTTTCTAGAATCTCCAAAGATGAACTGGTATAAATTCTGGAGTGGTCAAAACTCAACTTTATTATAAGCAAACGTATGATGTAATATGATTAAATTCAATTGATTGATTAATTAAATTTAATTAATGTGGCTGTCATGTAGACGTATTATCAAACACTATGGTAAAAGTTAATATTACTCACAGACTATCTATTAAATGACTTCATTTATTTTAACGATTCATTAGTTGACTATAACGGAAATGCAATTGTTATCAACAAGTTTTGTTGATGGATTTAATAGTTAGTCTATTAAATGTGATATTTTTCTTCTAATATTGTAAATTTATGAAATATTTATTATGAGGATTCAAGTTAAGGTTATAAGTTAATGGAATGATCAGAAAAGTGGTTTAAAGTTTGTACTTGTTTTTCCATAGAGAATTATAAAGTTCCTTACCAATATAACAATATCACAATAAAAAATCTGGAGTGGCCTACAATCAACTTTACTATAAGTAACTTAATATCAAAATTCTGAGTATGTAACACATAACGTCTCATTTAAGCATAACGTAAACATCTAAATGGGATATGATTATTAGTCTTTCATTCCTGAGGTAGTACAGATAGTGATTGAAGGACATATCAATATATAAGCTTATTTTTGTAGATCACACAGCTGATGCAAATAATTTCATTAGTTTAACTACAGCAGTAATAACATTTTTGAAAAACCAAAGTGAACATTTCTTGATAAGAAATATTCACCTACAAGAGAACATGGCTTTTGTTCAAATAGCCAGTGGATTTCTCACATCGTTTACTTAACATCCTTCTACATTGAATATTAAAGTAAAATTTTCAAATTCAAAACAGGAAAATACCAATTTTTTCTCTCAAAAACATCATAAACAGCAAAGAAAATGTTGTGTTAGGATGATTTATAATTAAAGATGCACGATAATTACATTTATTAATCTCTAAACGGAAGATTTCAATTTTGAATTATCTTTTACATTTTTGGTATTTTATAGAATTATTATACTGGGAACTTTATGGCTTCATAGTATTTAATACGATCATTTTCCTTCCTCTTTGTCAAATAACATATATACGAATTTTTTCTGAGTGAGTGTTATCATTTTCCTGCACAATATTATTCCTCTTACATCTCATATAAGTCAATAAACAATTTAAATTATTCCTTTATAAATATCAATTTTATTTCAGTGGATTTGCTCAAACAATTTCTAAGTCAATGTAAACAATGTAAAAAAATATAAAAAAATCCACGAGTATAGCAGGTGATCTCTCAGTCTAGGATAAAGAAACAGTTTTTATAGCGTTATTGCTCTTTCCTGTAATTGAAACTTCATGATTTTTTTTTTATGAATTGCTCATTTTTCGTTCCGTTTTTGGTCAAATTTTCAATATTTTTTAATGAGCCATATAGCGTCAAAAAAACATTTTCTGAAAAAAGAAATCGTACTGTAACGCCCCTTTAGCGAATGTAATTTTGTAATTGTAATTTAGCGATCAAATTTTTCATGATCACTATACTTTACTTATAGTAAAGTAAAAAAATAAGAGGATTTATGCAATTACATTTCTTTCAACTTTAACATAAAGACAATAGTTAACTACAAAAACCTAGGCTTTCAATCATTAAGACATTTATATCAATCTAGTGGGCTCTCTTTTAAACCATACAATGCTTTGTTTAATGTACAAACTCTATTGGAATCGTCATTATAACCCTGTGGCTGTTACATAAACTTCAGACAAAACTTATCCATTTACAAAAGCGGTCTTGACATCCAACTTGTTGAAAGAAATAAGAAATTAAGATTTTTGAAGTTTGCATTTTAACAACAGGTTAGTATGTATCATCAATACTGTCTTTTTGCTGGAAACCTCGATCCACTAACCTGGCTTTAAAATACCACCTAGTTTTCTTTTGAATATCCATTCACATCTAAAATTCCCTCACCCTCTGATTTATTCACTAGTGTCTAAGCATTGTTTTTCCACAAGATTATTCATCTCACGGTCTATATTGCTTCTTTCCAGCCTAATTACTCGTTGTTGCCTCCTCGAAGATATCTTGAATAGATGTATCACAACAAATTTGTTTAAACACAGTAAAACCCCAATTGTTCATCAAATCAAACTGATGGTGTGATTTATCTTCTTGAACTCAGTGCACCTTTTGTTTTGAAATCATGTTTCACATTATAGTTGAATTTCTCATTACTTGTTTCATTTGGCACTTCTTAAGATTCCTTCTCAACTGTGTGATTTTTGTTGTCATCATCACAACCTACACACATAAAGTCCTCTTCTATAATGCCAACATGCCTGGCAACTGTTACTCTTTTATTTATCAAAACTCTATATCCAACTTTTGCACATCCAAGTAAAATTCCAAATTCAACCTTTTTATCTCATTTTGATCTTCTTATACTTTCTGGTATTCTAACATAAACTTTACTTCTATACAATTTTAATTCTTTTTTCAAAAAGTGTCTTCCTTAGTACAGCCAGTATCCTATTTTCTAGATAGACTCTAGCTTAATCACTTCAGTCCAAGCAATCAAAAAAATTTTAGTTGGCATTTTCATTTATCCTTGATATGTTGGTTACAACTGTTGCATGTAAACTTTTCCTAGATAACTATTGTTTACTATATGCTTAGAATTTGGTCTATATTTGCCATATCAATTATTACAATCCTGATTCTCGGAAATATTTCGACCACGTTAATTAGAGATACCTCTACCACGATAGTTTATTTGGCAATGCCAACAGTACTTTAATCCATTTATTTTGCATGCACCATATATAATATTACATGCTATCGAATCTTAGTTAAACATTAAAATACATTACAGTACGATTAAATTAAGCCTTTGATTACAATAAATTAAACATTTAGATACACACTATAAAATTTTCATTAAGTTTCTTGCTGTGTCATGTTTGCTCCCGCCTGTTTAAGTTCGTTCAAAGTCTTTTCAAAATCGTCGAAAAATAAACATAAATCTGGGTAGTTCTTTAGCGTAACTTTTTCTACACACAATTTGAAATTACGTGGAAGTTTTCAAACACATTGTATCAAATTTGGCTGTAATATCAAAAGCAGACTCACATTCATGTATATATTCCAGCTGTTGGTTAGTTTTGGCACCCTAAATATAGTTCTTTGCTTGCACCACTCTTTCTCCCATTTCTCTTGATTATCGTTTTGACTTGCTTCTCAATGTACCATTTTGTCAATCGTACCATTGTATTATTAGTACAATCGTTTGCAGCTTTACAATTTTTATGCTGCAAAAATAGTCCGAACCGTCGAACAGTAATGTACATACTAATTTCACTGCTTCTTATGGGCACCGTTTGCTTAATTTCGTTTTCGTATCTTCAACTTTCGAACAAATACTTTAAACAGCAACTTACGCAAATACTAACATTCTGTTATCTGCTTCCATGCTAAGTAGACCTTTATTCTCTAGTGTTGCCAACATAGTAAACAGAATGAACTCACAAACCAACATGTACTACAAACATATAACTAACTATATATGTTAAACATATTTATTATTCTGCTAGTTTCAACTAAATTATCATGATAGAGATACTTATCGTTCTTATCTACTAACGAGTTTTCTGTTCTGTCAACAGAAATGTCAAAAGAAGAATCTACTTCAAAACTTCCGCCCCCCACCTCCCATATATTTAAACTCGTTGACAAATTTCCTTGATCTAATAAGAACTCTTACTGAACTGGTTGGTAAAGATAATTTCTCCTGTAAATCAAGAGCAAGCGATGTTGCAATATACCCAAAAGAAGCAGAGGGATACCGCAAAATCAACTAACATTTTAGAACGCTGAACATCCCCTTTCACACGTACCAGCTTAAAGAAGACAAAGCGTTCAGAGTGGTAATAAGGAATACTCACCACTCCACTCCAATACAGACTATCCAAGATGAACTAAAAGACTTAGGACGTAATGTTCGAAATATTACTAACGTTCTTCACAATGTGACGAAGCAGCCTATGTCTCTCTTTTTTGTAGATCTAGAACCAAGCCATAATAATAAAGATATCTTTGAAATGACTTCTTTGTTCCATACCAAAGTTATTGTGGAAGAACCATATAAACGAAAAGAAATGGCGCAGTGCAAAAGGTGCTAGCGTTATGGTCACACCAAAACTTATTGTAATCTACGCACGTTGTGTGAAATGCGCAGGTCAGCATAGAACAAGAGGATTGTATAAAGTCAAGAGATGAGCCGGCGAAGTGTGCCCTTTGTGAAGGCTCTCATCCTGTAAGTTATAGAGGATGTGAAATCCACAAAAACATCCAAAAGAAGCTGAGGTGAAATGTTGACTCAAGTGAGAGTCCTAAGACAGGAACTACTCGTATGTCTACAAACCCAGTCGTCAAGAACGTTAGCTATGCTAATGCCGTTGCAGCTGGAGCCACATCATCTGAACCACAGCAAGCACCTCACAAAATACCTACCTTCATTTCTCCTCCCACACCTTCCTCCGATTTCACAGTGCTTACCTCCACTTATCTTCCTTCTCACCACAGTCATAACCAGTCTTGTTCCTGCTGTTGCTGCTAAATGAACACCTCCCCGACTATTCAATCTTTAACTATCCTCCTCTGGAATACTAACGCACTTACTCAACACAGACAAGAACTCGACATTGTACTACATGACAAGAGAATTGACATTGCACTACTGACAGAAACCCACTTTACGTCAAGGTCATATTTTAAATTAACTGACTACATCACATATGCCACTGACCATCCTGACAACACTGCCCATGGTGGAGTAGCTGTGCTTGTACGGAGATCTCTCAAACATCACATCCTATCTTCTGTATCCACACCTTCCATGGAAGTCTGCACCATTTCCCTTGAGTCCCATCAATACAACTACAATGTTTCTTCAATATATTGCCCTCCAAACAAACGTATAACCCAAAGTGACCTTTCAAATATGTTTCAATTCCTTTCACCTAAATTTATTTGTGGAGAAGATTTCAATTGTAAACACCAGTCGTGGGGGTGTCGAGTAACCACACCTCGGGGTTCTATTCTCCGTAAATCTCTTCTCAACTCATCTTATATTGTCCTAAGTCCTGGAACTCCTACATACTGGCCATCTTCCACAGTCAAAAAACCTGACCTGCTTGATGTATTTGTCACTTCACCCATCTCAAAACTAAACCCTTACATCACAACTCTCCCTGACCATTCACCCGTACTTCTATCATTATCTATTCATCCTATGAAAATTATTAATAATCAAAATCTACTCAACGGACATATTGACTGGGAAAAATTTAGAGCCAAAATTGAACGACAGACTGACCTAACAGTACGGCTCAAAACATCACATGAAATAGATGACGCAATTAGTAAATTAACGCAGGATATACATGCTTGTATAAATGATGCTAAAGTCCCATACAGTCTAAAAAAGCACACTACATACCTACCAATGGCAGAGAAGTCGATACCCATCTGACAAACAACAGTTAACAGGTTACAAAACCAACTAACTCGAGACTTAAAGCAATATCGAAATGGTCTATTTCAAAAATATACTGAAGCGCTGAAACCAGAAGACAAGTCACTGTGGACTGCTACTAGACGAATACTGTCTCATAAAAAAACTAGTACCCCGATTCTTACTGGCGACGATACCTGGGCAAAAAGCGACTATGAGAAGGCCGCAGTCTTCTCCAAACACTTAAAACCCTTTTCATTCCCAGCTCAAATATAGAAGACCCTGATATTACGGCAAAAGTAACTGATGACCTTGTAGCCCCTTTACAGCTCTCTCTCCCCACCCAAGTCATTCTCCCCAAATAAAGTCTCTTTTATAATTAAAAAACTACCATCAAAATAATCTCCCAGTTATGACCTTATAACACATGAAATCATCAAGCAACTTCCCCGTAAAGTCATAATTTTCCTTACATATATATATATATATATATAACTCTATCTTACGAACAACCTACTTCCCCATTCTGTGAAAATTTTCTATTATTCGCATGATCCCAAAGCCCCATAAGTCTCCACAACTATGTACCTCGTACCGCCCAATCAGTTTACTACTAACCAAGGGCAAAATCTTTGAAAAACTATTTTTTCGAAGACTTAGTCCCATTTTAGAATTGAAAAATTTAATCCCCTCTCACGAATTCTGGTTTCGATCGCAACACTCTACAATTCAACAATGCCACCGTATAGTTGATGTCATTTCCTCTACTCTTGAGAAGAAAAAGTACTGCTCAGCTGTCTTTCTTGATGAGGCGGAAGCCTTTGACAGTATTTGGCATGCTGGGTTCCTTTCGAAGCTCAAAAAATACTCCCACATACTTACTATCTTATAATGCAGTCCTACCTCAACCAACGCTTTTGCCAAGTAATAGAAGGCTTTCTTCAATTATTCATATTAGGGCTGGCGTACCGCAAGGAAGCATACTTGGACCAGTGCTGTACTCCATATATACCTCCGATATTCCAGAATCCCCCCATACTGTCCTAGACACATTCGCTGACGACAAGGCAATCCTTTGCACAGATGACAGTCCTGAACTAGCATCCTACTATATCCAGCAGCATGTAAACGTTAAAGAGCCTTGTTGAAGTGTTGGAGAATATGCATTAACGAACAGAAGGGTGTTCAAGTAACATTCACGTTGTGACCAGATACGTGTTCTCCAGTCTTCCTTAACCATATTCCGATCCCTCAAGCTACAACCACCAAATACTTAGGGCTACACCTTGATAGACGACTTACTTGGACTCCCCATACAAAAATTTAACTAACAGAACAATACAGACGGTATAAACTTTTACTGCACTTAATGGATCTACGCTCAAAATTAACAACTGACAACAAACTGCTACTTTACAGAACTGTGATTATGCCTATTTGGGCATACGGCATTGAGATATGGGGAACAACAAAGAAAACTAACTCTCTGAGGATACAAACCATTCAAACCAAAATCCTTCGTAAAATTCTTCATTGTTCCTTCTATATACAGAACAAAACAATTTATTCCGACCTGAAGTTCCCAACAGTTCAGCAGGTAGCAATATCCCGCTATAAAGCATTTCACAAAAAACTTCCAAAAAATGGTAATCCCTTAATCCTAACAATATCCTCCACAAGCATTCCAGGAAATCCCAGGCGACGTCTGAAGAGGATGTGGCCATGAGACTTATTACTATGAACTGTTAGGACATTTTTTTTTTCTTTCAACTTAGACCCACGCCAGGAAGTGTAGTCACTGGATTGCTTCTTCCCTCCTGTGTTCCCTCCTGCATCTGTGTTATCAGTGTCACTGGTAATATAATACTTACATTGTTGTGACTTTAAACAAATAAAATAAAAAAAAAATTCGTATATGAATATATTCTGTATTTGAGATGATTGATAAGGTGTTTCTCAGAGTTGAATATGTACTATCTATTAAGAATAAATAGCTTTGGGAACGAGCAATTCTCAACCCTTTCTATGAACAGGCAGGAAAAATCAAAAAACAAGTTCTTACGCTGTATTAATCAGAGGAATAACTCACAAGTCAGTAAAGAGAGCGATTAGTGATGAGGAAGCTGTTGATTATCCAACTGAATTTCTTGAATCCGTGATGCTCCTGGAGTGCCTGCTTATGAGTAAAAACTTAAAGTAGAGCACCAGTCACGCTGCTATTTAGTATCAGTAACAAATTTCATGTTACAAAATTTGGCTGCCCAAAAATATGCTACGGGACACGACTTTGAGTTCGTGCTCTGCACAGATATGCCGTAGAGGCGCACATCATAACTGGGTGTCACATTGGAGAGTCTGTGTGTAAACAATGCATACCATTGATTCCGAGCCACTATCCGTTTCTGTTCAAACGATTGCAAAGTCCCGTCAGCGTCTGTTTTGTAATGACGTTAACTAACTCGCAAGGGAGTACTTTAACTAACACGGGAATTGTAGTGAGCAAGACCCAATTTTTCTCACATGGTCAACTGTAGTTTGTTTGCTCAAGAGTCAGAGGTTCCAACTCTTTGTTCTTCCATGAACCTGAAGAACAGACAGCTAATGTGGTGTATACAGTGGTGTATACGTTCTTAGGGCTATATTTTCCCTTTCGATAGTTAAATTTAAATTTTTTTTTCTTCATGCTAATTTTTGGTAGCTTTTGGTGGGTGTTATATGTAAAATGTAAAAGTTGTAGTCATTGTATTTTATAAAATAGATATTTTCTGAATTTACAAACGTACTGTAATACCCTTTTGATTTTAACTAATTGCGTTTTTTATTCAAAACTATGTTTTTCATTGTCGGTATTTATGTTGGTATTTTTTTTCAGCTATTGATTCTCTAAGTTTAATATTACTCTACAATGCAACTATCCAGAAATTTTAGTTCGAGAGAAAAGGTAGTGTCGAAAAAACTCAAAGGGTAATAAAGTGGGTTTCCTAAGAAAAATATCGCGAGGATCATCTACACTATAAGTTCTAATTTCAGGTTTTATATCAATTTGATTATTTAGACAGTATAAACTGTAATCTTACCTCTTTACATTTCCTTCCCCTATAATGCGCTTCTCTTGTTAGTTTTATCCTAAACAGAGAAGAAATTGAACTAACCTGATGTTGGTGGGTTGAGTGACTAGGGCACTGGTTGAAGACATCTAGGTCAGTTTAGGTGTCAGAAAAATATTAAAAAATCTTGTAAAAAGGGCGTTAGTGACAAGCCCGTAGAAGTTACTGCATTTATAGGAAAGGATACGCCCGTTCTTGAAAAGGACGTTCCTAACTCTAAAAGGCTAAAGACCAAGAAAGTGGCCTTCCGATTTACTGGAATCCCGCTTCAGGAGGCTTCATTGATTGTTCTTCCTTGGTTAAAGATTATCTTTGAATATTGCTTGGATCTATCTTACGTTCTTCAATCTTGGAGAGAATTTAAGGTAGTATATATTTCCATTATGGTGGCACTGAAAAGGTCTCACACAAAAAATAAATATAAAAGGATAAAAAATTAAAATAATTATTTATTCACAAATGAATGTTATAAGGGATACTGTGTAACATATTCTCTAAGTACATTCAAAGCGAAACTGCCTTGACATCCCGCCATATTGCCTCCCTTCCCTGCACTCCGTCTTATCTGGTGTAGACCCTCATTACACCATGTAGGAAAAAAAGGTATAAAGAGATGCTTATTTTTATATTTATTTTTTGCAGAGACCTTTTCTGTACCATCACAATGGAGATAAATACTATCTTAAATTCACTAAATATATCGTATTAAAAGCTATTGTTGAAGTTTAAAAATTAATTAAAATTAAATACTTGTATTAATTATTATGTTATTAACAATATTGTTAAGTTATTGTTCAAAGGTATTTATTGTTATTTCAACCTTCATATTGGGGCAGTTGAGACTAGAAAACTAATCTAATTTCCTTAAAAAAAATAATATTAAGTTTACATCATGAAATTTTAATCCTTCAGTACAAGTCTTCAAATATTCTAGACATTACACTTATTGTATGTTGGAGAAATATGGAGAAGTTATGGAAAAAACCAATTAAGTAAAAATTAATGTTTATTTTCAACAATGAAAAATAGTATCCATATTTAAAATCCACATCAATAAATGTCATTGTAACAAATCAAATATAAATATTCAAAATTCATAACTCAATTATTTTGGTAACATTTTTAATAAATTATAGACTAGTTCGTAAAAAAATACATAAAATAGGTATGTGACAATATATGTGCCTAACCTCTATTTGCCTATATATGTTGAAAGTAAAGTTAATAAGTCGCCTGGAAATCACACTTTTCAAAAAATATATATTTACAAAGAACAGTTAAAATTTTCTAAGTAAATTGTAAAATTTGGCACATAGAATATGTTAATTAATCTAACATTTAGATGGTGTATGAATTACTTTTAACAGCAGTAATAATTGTTTTATTAAAGTAACTATTTTAAATACAATAAGATACCATTGAGCAAGTCATTTTCACAATAGTAAGAATGGAAACACAACGCTTACAAACTAACACCGCCTTAATGCACTGGAAAGCTACACAGAGAGTATATAAAACCATGCAATTTATATAAAATGTTTTTAGAATATTTTGGTCACAACCGGAAAAAATAGGATTTCGAAGGTGTTTTTTTTTTACAGGATTAGGCTGACTGCCAGCAGGTGTGCTCGGAGATTAGAACACACGAGCAGGTCCAGTCGGCGTAGAAAGCGCCCCCGTGGCAGGAAGGACAAGTGACGGTTCGGGTCATCCTGCGGGAGGTGTCCCGACGAAGGCCTTAGGTTCAGGACGGTCGCTTCCACACTCACTGCGGAGTCACCTTGGTAAAACCTTCATTTCTATTTTTTCTTCTTAAACAGTTCCTTATTATTATTTTTAATATCTCATCTTTACAAAAAAAAAAGATAACTTTAATCATTTGAAACAGTTTTTTCTGAAATCGTAACAAATACTTTTATGATAGATTTGTAAAAATAAAAGAGAATGTACTTCTCTTATTACTTAATTAATGATGATTTGACTGTAAGTCTCTTTTCTTATAGAAAAGAACTCTTTTCTTTCGCGACCATGCAATAATGTTCAGAAGAAGGGAACCAGCCACGTCCCGTAGATTTTACTTGTATATTGGCGATAACAAATTAAGATCATGTATAATGGATTTATAAATTCAAAATATAATGTTCCTAAGAAATTGAGTCCATCATAAATGCATTAATATAATTTTTCATGGAAAAAAATATCAGTCAATATTTTTAATATTTTCTTGTGTTTATTATAACTAATCAAAGAAAATATAGTTTGATAAACCAGATATTTCATAATGAATTGTTAACACAAATTTTTCTTAAGAAAGTGATATATTTAGAAAAATAAACTTTCAAATTTAAAAGTTAATAAAAATATTTATAAAACCATAAGTTTTAGTCTGCACCTTATGCCATGTGCGATGAGCATTTCTTTCTGATGTCGACTGTGTCGAAATATTGAAGTGAGTCTTTACCACTATTTTTCCATGTGTTTTTCTTGCTCATAATCATATTTATGCTTTACTAGGATGTTTATATATATATATATATATATATATATATATATATACACAATAGATTCACAGGAAGAAACACAGACACTCACTATGATATTTCGACATCCATTATCATTACGAGGAGAGGAGAACCGATTGGAAAGTAAGTCAGGAATGAAGTTTCTATTTCAGAAGTGTTGCAACTTATGGAAGGAGGAAAAAAGGAAAAATAATAAAATTATAATAATAAAAAATAATGAAATAACAAACAAAAACAAGATTAAAATATGTAAAAAAAATAATATAGGAGAAAAACTAATTTGAGGACCATAACAAATTTATACAATTTAATAAATTAAAAACAACTGAAAAAACAATAAAAAATCTAAAATTGAAAACTTTAAACGATTATAATTAAGAGTAATTAACGATTGTGGTTGAATTCTGGGATAGATATAGCTCTGAAGAGACAAATATGTGCTTCCTCTGGAAACATGAAGATGGCATTAGGAGTAGAATTAGCGGTAGAAAAAATTGCATATAAAAACAGTCATTTATGATAAGAGATGGAAGGCACCTCTCTGATAATAGAAAAAGTATGCAAGGAAGAAGAAATTATAGGGAGGGGGGTCCTAATAACCGAACCTTAAAAATCTTTTAAGATCAGAACTATAATGTGAATATGCAGGAGCATAACTAATTATAAAATTAGAGAGACAGCCGCAATTAAAAATTACTTGTTTAATTGGTTAATTTTGAAATTACAATGAATAAAATTGCCATACTGGTACATTTGATGAAAGCGTACCGACTGTAATCTATAGTAACGTATAATATTAAATCAATATATATTTAACACCCCAATAGTATACTTAATGAGTGCATATTTGTCTTCTCAGAAGTTGATCTACCCTGTCTTTAATTTTTGTTTTTGTTTCATATTTATTTAAATTATTTGTTGACATTTTTTAAATATTTGTTATTTATTTTTATACTTATGATTTTTTTGTTTTAAGTTTAACGTCTTTATTTTCTATTTTATTATTTTTTCTTTTTTCCCCTCTCTCTGTAAGGTAGCAACACTGATAGAATGTTTTGTGATGGTGACTGCAGTCCTGTTTCTTACCAAGTGGTTCACTTCTCTTCTTGATGAGGGATGCAAAAAGAAATACTACTTTGGTATTTTGTGTTCAATTAGTGTCTTTTCACTGTGAATTTATTTTATTTAGTTTGTTGAACCTTCTCTGATATTGTTTATATAAATTATATATATATATATATACTTTTTCGTTGGAAATACGATACAAAACGGACAAATATAGTTCAATATAGACAAAGAAACATAGAGAAATCAAAAGAACACACTTACAGTCTCTAATTTTTGGTTTGAACCGTCTTCAGGAGAGATAAGAGTGGGAAACCAAGCGCACTGGTTCAGAGACGGTTGGGTCTCCAAGTTGGGAGACCCAACCGTCTCTGAACCAGTGCGCTTGGTTTCCCACTCTTATCTCTCCTGAAGACGGTTCAAACCAAAAATTAGAGACTGTAAGTGTGTTCTTTTGATTTCTCTATGTTTCTTTGTCTATATTGAACTATATATATATATATATATATATATATATAATTAAAATTTAATTACCATTAAACTTATAATGTTTATTAGAAAAATTTTAGAACTAATAAGATATTCATTAAATAATTTAGTAAATTTAAAATGAGCCGTTCAATTCTGACGCTATATTTAATTTTTTAGTTTTTTAGGAGGCCATACCTTATAAAAGTCTAAAAACAAGAAATTTAATATGAAATAAATATAAAATATCGTTTTGAAAATTAAGCACTTTTATGCATGATTTGTTTCTTTAAATAACGATATTTTTTTAATTCATTTGTTCGCCAATTTTATAAGAATTTTTCTGATCAATAGAAATGAGGTTTTGTCACATGATCTCCGACGTCAAGTAGTTATAATGTACCATTCATTGGAATAATAAATACTAAAAGGACAATTTTAACAAAAATCTCACTAATATTTAGTTTTCTCCGGGATGTACACTGCGATTGAAGCGAGTGTGGAGGGACTGTTAGTCGTATCCCATGCTCAAGCAATGTTACCTTCCCTTGGTTATACAATACAATTTCTAGTACAACACTACTTTTCTAAGCATTCCAACCATTAACCATGTTTTAAGCAGTTAACTACTTTTGACTTATTAATTTGCATTTTCAGTTGTAAATTTTTACAATTGATAGGTGAAGAACAAACTGTCGTTAAAGACAAGACCCACTAATTAGTGAATCGCATTCCAAAAAAGTAAATTTTACCTATTCCTCTTTTCTTTTACTTTCATTATTTCAGAATGCAGAGTGAAGAGTAAATCCTGCATGAATGGAACGAAATATGGGAATAACATGAGCTCAGTTGTTACTATTATGACTTAGTCTTAACGATAAATTATTCTTAGTCGAGTTATTTCTGCTGGCTATCTGTTATTAATTGATTACTTATTATCAGTAATGAATAGATGCATCGAAATCATCATGATCTATTTGGTATTACCGGTTTGTTTATTATTTTTATTTTACGCTATATTCCTTAATTATAATATTATAATTGTATCTTTTAAAGCATTATTGTGTAGAAATGACTTCAGTTCCCTCTATTTTTAACTCTGTCATTTATTTATTTAAAAAAAAACTAATTATTTAAGCAATCGGTTTTTAAATAGTTCTATAGACAGGGAGATTTTTTATACTTTTTAATGAAAATATTCCATTTATCTTAACCTAATTAAGGTGTTTTGAAGAAGTTTAAAAATTATCATAAATAGTGTACTAATTAGGTTCATGAAGGCCAGCCGACTTTAAGCTTTAGGTTAGGTTTAAGAATAATAAAGACTAACGGTAAAAAATTTAAGTATTTAAATTTGCATTATACAAAGGTAATTATTACTTGCCAGTGGCAGCTCGTGGCTAAAATTAACTATTCTGCTGCTTGAAGATTCTTTTTTACATTAACATAATCTTGTTATAATATACAAAACTCATAAAATAGATATGTACAACTAAACTTGAGAAAATCATATAGAACATCGTTTTACTTCCTTCTAATCTGTTATTATTCAAACTTGACAAAGTCATTTTAAATAAACACGTTTTTCTTCTTTTACTTTGAGGTAAAGTTTTATCATTTTCTCTTTGCTTCTCAGTATTTATTCGAAAGGCATTTACTTTAAATTTGGTCTAATACACTGATGTGTTGAAGCGTAACATGTAACGTCATATTATTTATTATTTAGTCACTCTTGTTACTTTACTATAAGTAAAGTATTGTGATCATGAAATAATTAAATCTCAAGATATTGACGGAACTATATGTTTTAAGGTCCCCAAAGTTGTTTTATAAATTTTTTTCGATGACGTCTATGTGTGAGTGGGTAGATGTACCAAAAAATTGTGTACACGCTAAATCCATCTTTGATGGATCAAATTAATATTTTACACAAAAATTGATATAATTGTGTAGACGCACCCTATTGTTTGAGAACAATTATGCATGACGGGGAAGTCACTTTTTTTGCCAAAATGTGTTTTTAGACAATATTTTTTTCCTCCTAAACTACTAACACTAGAGTTTTGTAATTTTGGCATTACCATAGAAGTGACAAAAGTAATAGCTAAATAACCTTTAGATTTTTAAGGTTTTTTTTTCAATAGAATGTAAAATTGATTACATATGATTCAATCTAAAAACTTGTAAGGGGAATACAAGCCATACCGTTGCCAAAATGAAATTATACCTAAAAATAGAAGATTATTCGAGAAATAAGCTCATACAATTTTTTTAAACATTATATTAATTAAAGGGACTAAAAGACTTATACGTATAGTCGGTGTTTATGAAACTTACTTATCCCATCTCAAACCAATGTTGGTTGTATTAGTTCAACTGCAACACAAATCCAGGAAGTTCAATTTTCAACCACTTTTATAGAATTCATAATATTTCTAATTCACAAGTATAGTGAAATAAAAATAAAACAAAAAATCAATTAGTTGTCAAGAGGTTTGTTACTTGCACTTTGACAAATAAGTCTACATTCTGAAAGAGAGACTGCTCACTCTCCCTCTGTCTAGCCTCTGTTCAATAAGCGTATATATGTAAACAAGAAAAACACCTTCTTTCTAGATCTCCCAATCAGAGAAGAACATTATTGATAGTAATCATCAGGTTTTTAGAATATGCGTGCAAAAAAACTTATTACATTCAATGCAATCATTAATCTGATTGAAAATCGGGAACATCGTAGTTTTAATGAGCTCACTTTGTAAAAACCGCCACTATAGCTTTGTATTATAGATTTCTGTTTATATTAATCTATATCAATGTTTTCAGACATATACTAAGAATTGTTAACCATAAAAACTTTAAAACTTAATGTTTGGTAACAGTAATATTCATAATGTAGTCTACGCACATATTTAAAGTACTAAATCAAAGATGTATTAAAGTAATGTTCAAATGAAATACTAATAAACATATATTATCAATAAATAGATTTTTTTGAATAATCATAACTAGAAAATGTATCTTTCTTGATTGTAATATTAAAGTATTACGTAGGGAACTCAGTCAGCTAAGATTTTCAGTGCAGCAGAAATAGTTCGACTTTCAATCCAAATATTCATTGACTTTTTGGAATGTTAGAAATAAATTATTAAATTTTTATACGAATACTAAAAAAAATAATAAAATTGATTACTGAACTGCTGTATTTTAGAACCAATAGACTGTATTTAATAAGGTTAGTTTAAAATATCAATATATCAACGTTTATTTTATTGCATCTTTTTATGATGAAGAGTAATGCAGATAAAAATGAAATGAGCATAGCATTTAAAAATGAAATGAAGAGAAAATGATGACACATAGCTCATAGCTGAACAGCAAAATCGAATGACCCAATTTCATGCTTTAACATACAACCCTATTAATCTAAAAGCAAATAAAGAGTTTCCTATGCTCCCATTATATCGCATTATAAATCCATATATAGAGTAAAAAAGAAGAGGTTTTAACTAAATAAGTATTATAACAACAATTTTAGTATAAATGTTGTTAACAATTTAATTTCAGTTACTTAATAATGACGAATTTTTGATTATTTTATCAATAATGCATAACAGTCTTTAATTAAGATTATATATATATATAATATAAATATATATATAAATTATATTCACAAAAACAACATATAGAAATGAAACAGAAACTCACTACTATCTTTCTGATGACGAGGCCATTGAAATATAGTAGTGATTTTTTGTTTAATTTCTGTGTGTTCTTTTTGTGAATATAGTTTATTTAGTTCGTGGAATCATTTCATTTAATTGGTTATATATGCAAATACATACATATATATATTTCGTTAAAATTTATAGTAGATATTGCGTTCACGACTTTTTTACTCCTTGCTTCTTTTTTTCTCACAATCTTCTTTTGTGAAGGTGATAATTTCCAAAGTAAGCTTGCAAACGACATTGAGCAAGGCCCGTAACAATAGGGGGTTGCAGTTAAAACACTAAAAACTCTTGACCGTAAATATCTGTATCTAATTAACTATTAAATTAAACTAATAACTAATATAACAATGATAATAATATAACGATGATAATACAGCCCCGTGTGTCATCATCAGGTTCTTAAATTACTTATATTAACTAAATGTACATATTACATTGGCGTTTAAATGCCAACTGAACACTTTCACCTAGACTTAAGAACCTAATGATGACCCACGGGACCGAAAGCTTGTTATAATAGTTTAGATTGATAGTTAATTAGATAAAGATATTCACGGTCTAGCGTTCTTTGTGTTTTAAGCACAACATCTATTGTTACGTGTTTTGCTGAATGTCGTTTGCTAACCTACTTTTGTGAAGTATCACCTTTACAAAGCAAGGTCGTGAGAAAAATAGAAGCGATTAGTAAAAAAGTCGTGAACGACTATCAATTTTAACGAAATATGCTAAAAAGAGGACTTGCTACCAAAATATACTGATATATATGTATATATATATATATATATATAAGATTTCACATAAACACGTGAAATAACAATCAATGATCAAACCACAATAAGAAATGGGAAAACAAGACTAAGATCTTTCAACCGTAACAAGCGGTCTTCGTCAGAGTCAAAAACCCAACTTGGGTAACGAAGACCGCTTGTTACGGTTGAAAGATCTTAGTCTTGTTTTCCCATTTCTTATTGTGGTTTGATCATATATATATATGTATGTATAGTCACCATTTTTTTTTACTATTAAATATCTTTTAATGTAGAAACTTAAAATAAAAAAAGCTATTATTTTACACTAAAAGAAAATGCACACCATTTTTTGTTTATAAATTTCCTGTTTGTTTACTAATTGCAGAAATCTTAAAAAATATATACTTGAATGCACTATGCACTTTTCAGAAAACCATTAATATGCAAAAATATATAGAATATGAAACATATTCGTACCAGTGTTATTTATGATCATTTTAATAGAGTAGCATAGGACTTTAAATACATTATGTTGTACGTAGACACATGGGCAATATCTAGTTTACCCAATATAATATTAAACTATTTATTACTGATAAATACCACTATAATAAAGCCAATATTTAACTGATAATATAACTAATATGTACTGGTAACAAATGAGAACTTAGAAAGCAGTGGCAGAACAATATTCCAAGACTTTTCTTCAGAGATGTCAGAAATAGATATAAATAAACGATGAATAGAATATATTTGCATTAACATATATAAGAAACATTTAGTTTAAGGTAGTTGTTTATTAATGGCACATTTTGTATTACAATTGATGTTTATTTTTTTTAATTACGTTATACTGACCTTGAATTCAGAGCTGATTATAGTCGTTAAATGTGATAGATTATGTAATTGTTAAACAATCTATTTGTTAGCATCAGTATACTCATGTCTTTATGTATACTATATAAATATATTCATTATAGTTTAGATTATAACTAACCAGGTTAACATATTTTAATTATCAGGTCGTTATTTAGTCAATTTGATAATATTCTCTGCATACTTGTACTATCCCTGCTTTTCTTAATTCTTAATTTTGCATTTTAACGTTGGTAGCCTTGTTATAAGTTTACATCAATTCTGTTAAAATATTTGGGCAGTCATTTTATTCCATCAGATGCTGGATAAATGGATTATATTATTTTTTTAAAAAACACACCTTTTTTTTAGTAAAGATGATACCTTAGTAAAATGATTACATCCCAGCACCTACTATGGTCGGCTATTTGAAACTTTATGAAAAAGTCTTTACTCTTATGCACCCAGTCAAGTTATTTTACTATTACTGACTTTATGAATGAACTATCATAAGGAAATTACAAGTTTGCTTATTATATCATGATATTAGACCATGATATTAAGCTCTCCAGATTGTTGTATGATAAACAGTGTATATATTTTTTTAATTTTAAGTACATTATTTTCAACTCCAGTTCTCCTACACGTTTTTGCCATCTCAATACACGATAGTACTGAATAAGTCACAGTTTTACCGTACTCTGTGTATTTAGTACAGTATAGTTGGCATGTCTTTGGCTCTATACCTATGACATTGTTTATCATATATCTATCCTGATTTCTTTTGACTGAAATTGCTTCAATATCTATATATGTTAGTAACAACAATGACTAATCCTACATGAAAAACTAAAATATAAAACAACGAATTAATTAATTAATGACTAATGACCCACTAAAAATAAACTAAGATAAAACTTTAGTGTTTGTAAGAAAAATATTAAAAAAAAACACTTTTTAATTAATTAAGCTAAAAAAATCTGACTTAAATGTTCAACAATAAACTTTAATGAATTATTAATCTTAAGGAAATATATCCATCTTATGATAAATTGACTTTGTCTATCTTAAGATTGTGGAAATCACTTTCATTTCAGTATATGACATTTAACTAGATATCCAAATTTTCAGATTTATTTTTATAAAATAATATAAACTAAAAATAGGTGCCAAAGTTTATAATTTAATTTGATAAAAATATATAATATTATTTAGATTCCAATACTTACGTTATAAAGGTTTTATACCTCATTAAATCACCTTTAACCTGTTTAGTAATTGTTTTTAATGAAACCATATTTCAAAAAATGATTGGAGTACTACAGTTTACTCCAATTATTTTTTGCTTTTGTAAGCAGTTGAAACCACAAAAGTTTCATATCTTGATAAAACTAATAACAATTAAAAGCATCGATACAATATAGATGGGTTAGAATTTTATAATACAGCGAACTGTTTGTTTTTTAGAGGTCATCAATCCAAACATACTCATTATTCAATTGCATAATGAATCCTTCATTTTAATATCAGAAATAATGAAAAAGAAAACTTGTGTAAACTTATCATTGACTTATAAATGATATATGTGATTTTTTTAAAAGAAATATATTACATGTTTACACAAAATGGTTGTTGAATTTGATTAAATATTTTGTTTTCCAAACAACTATATTTAAAGGAAAGCTCTACTAACTCAATAACAGCTTATCAAATTCGTTGTATTTTCAAAAGCCGTCGTGATCTAGAACTGCATGTTGAAATTGAAATGGAAGCACCAACTCAAGATTAAAATTGCTCACATAATTCGTTCATAAACAAGGAAGAACTGTACTTTTTTTTTTTTGGATTCCTGTTTATTTCTGGAAGGAGCTATGTTTTACTCCCAAGTACTAACATTTCTTGGAACTACACCTGGAATATCTCTTTATTTGAAGTTTAACTTGCATATTTACGATATTCATGCTAAAGTTAATGTAAAACTAGTTCAATACCAACATCATATTTTATATGAGAAGTATTTCAGATACATTAGAAGTGACGTAGATAATTCGTTGAAGTATGTTAACTTATTAAAAGTATTAGAGCCGATAATAAAGAAATTAAATCCAAATGTACTCATGCTGTAATCTATGCATTCAAATGCACAAAAAATGCATTAATATATTTCAATAAAAGCACAATTTAAATATTTATTTCCAAGAAAGCACTACGATTCATAATGAGTACTAAAGAAAATAAAAGGAGAAACTGTAAACATTCTGAATAGAACACTTGTAAAATATTGTATCTTTTAATAATAATATTTTTTTTTGTTATTATAGTTTCACGTTTGTTTATTACCACAACATCTTTATATATATATATATATATATATTATAAACAGGAAAACGATCCACAAAGAACTACAAACGTTTCAGTAAACTATACACATACAGTAAAAATACGAACACACTTACAGTCTAGAGACTGTGTGTTCCTATCTTATTCTGTGTCTATAGTTTATTGTGTAACATATATATATATATATATATATATATATATATTATATATAGTTACATAAAGCACGACACAGAAAGAAGAAAATCACACTTACAGAATTCTCAATATTTCGAACTGTTATTCGTCATCAGGAGTAGACTAGAAGAGAGAACAAAGTGAGAGAGATCTCCCCACGTCGAAGGACGGAGCGCGAAAATATAAATATACTACAAATATACGTAAATATATATATATATATATATATATATATATATATATTGGTATACTTTGGGAGCAGACCTTCTTTTAAACATACCTCATTAAAGATCTTGCCAACATTAAGTTTAGTATGTTTCCTACATACCTTTTCAAGGTTTCGAATGCTACCTTTCCATCTCTGTGGTACCATATAAATTAACTCACCGATTTTTTTATCTTTCATTGTATTTTTCATATTACATTTCCGACGTTTCGGTCTACGTTGACCATTTTCAAGGATTCTATATACAAGGTTTTTTTAAAACAATTCTAATAAATACTTATTTAGAATACTTAAATAAGTATTTATTAGAATTGTTTTAAAAAAACCTTGTATATAGAATCCTTGAAAATGGTCAACGTAGACCGAAACGTCGGAAATGTAATATGAAAAATACAATGAAAGATAAAAAAATCGGTGAGTTAATTTATATGGTACCACAGAGATGGAAAGGTAGCATTCGAAACCTTGAAAAGGTATGTAGGAAACATACTAAACTTAATGTTGGCAAGATCTTTAATGAGGTATATATATATATATATATAATGGATGACTTTGTAACACATTCCATATTAAATATTCAATGTTTAGTTGGAACATTACGTGCGACAGTGAGAGTGTGTCTGTTCAAGTTTATAGCTATAAAATTTCTAAGACTTACTGAGGACATAAAATGGAACTACACCCATAAGGCTGTCATTTTCAACTGCAGTTATTTTACTGATTCTTCAACAAAATTTAATTTAAAATTACCATCCATGAACCGAAATTTATTGTTTATTTTTAAAATTACCATTTAAAAGAAGATTCCATTTTATAAAAGAAATGGGTTTGAGATAAGAAACTTCTCTTCTTTGACCAAAACTGCCTCAAATTTTAACATAAATGCTTATTAACATTTATAGAGAATGTTATTGATGTGATAAAAATAAAATTAAGAAACCTACGAAATACAAACTTCGTACGAAGTACAAAAAGCCACAAGGATAAATAAAAATAACAAAAATATGCTCTGAGGCGACTTTATATGTATGTATATATTGGTAAATAGCAGAGCAGTTTTTGCATTCACGATTTTTTTCAGTTATTATTATTTTTTCCTAACCACATTTCTACGTTGCAAAGGCAATAAACGTAACAAATTTCCTAGGTACATACTGGAGGCAATAACATAAACTAATAACTATATTATATATTAGCGGACTAACTGGAACTATATTGTAGGAGAAAACAGAAGTTTTCGACCTCATAGGTCATCTTCAGGTAAAAGAAAATAAAAGATATCTTTATATATATATATTCAATTTATATAATTGATTATATATTCATTACATTATCATCAAGAAAACGATCTAAAAATGACGACAAATATTTCAGGGTAAACAGCAAACAGATAAGCAAATTTACAGTCTCTAATTTGTAAGTTTGGCCGTCATCAGGAGAGAAGAGAGGAGGACAGCAAACTTTTCAGGAGAACCAAGAAAATTAAATAAAAAATAAGTAAAGAATAAGTGAAAAACAAAGAAAAAAATAATAATAATACACAATTTGGCTCTGTCAAAAATTAATAAATAATCAAGACAAGAGAATAGAAAAAAATATATACTAACAAATATTATGAAAAATATTAAAATAAATTATAAATAAAATTAATGAAACATTGCGTTGAAGAAATAATAAATTAAAGCTCTTAATGCTTAGTATGCAGCAGGCCTAAATTTATAGATAAACTTCTTCAAAAAGAATTTTTTTTTTTTTAATTTATGAAATATTTTTCCTGTCTACCTTTTAAAGAAATTTTAATTTATTATTTATTAAATTATTAATTTCAAAACATAGTTCATTTTAATATTCTTCATAATATTTCTTAATATTTATTTTTCCTTTTCTTTTTTTTTTTCATTAATTCTTCATTTTTCACAGCAATATATTGTATATTATTATAATTTTTTTTCTCAGTTTTTCTCAGTTTTTTATTCTTTACTTATTGTTAGTTTAGTTATCTTATATCTCATGAACCCAGCACTCGTGTGAAAAGTTACTTCGCTAGTGCGATTGTTGTCTCAATCTCTTCTGTATTGATAACAATAAAACTAAAAATCAGAAAGTATAAATGTACATCTTATCTATTCAATGCTTACCTATATCTTACTCTGAACGTATATTTAAAAGATTTCAAAATAGACACATGATGTATACATTGGACGTTGATGTCTTATTTTTCGATTGGAGGGTCTTTTTTTTTCTATTTCTTATTGTGGTTTGAACATATATATATATATATCGTATGAATGGTCACAGGGCTTCCGTTGGTCAACGCAAAAACCTTCCTATTGCTATCCACTCTAATTCCCATGGACTGGATTTTAATCACTGCTTCCGGGTCCAAGTCCTTAATCATATCCCAGTTCCGTCTTCTCGGGTTACTTTCAGAGCTTCAGAGGAGGCAATTATCTGTCTTCTCAAAGCTCGCTCTCCTCCTGGCCTCAACTTGTACCGTTAATTTAATTAACTTTTTGTTTTATTCATTTATTTATTTTTTTATTAATTTATTTTTTTTAAATCGTTTATTGCTTCATTTACTATTCTTCTCCTTTTGTTATTTTTATTCGCTTTTATTTGTTCTTTTTAGTTATTTTTCTCTCTGTAGTTAGTAGCTTACCAAGGGCGGCCGGCAGAGTGCGTACGTGTTCGTCGCATTCGGCCTACCACTCAGTTAGCTTCAGCTACTCAAAGTGACTACTTCTGCCCAATGACGACGACTGTCGAAATATCGTTGTGAGTCTTTTGTGCGTGTCTTTATTTGTTTTTCTCTTTCCTGTGTAAACTATATATATATATATCAATGATCAAACCACAATAAGAAATGGGGAAAACAAGACTAAGATCTTTCAACTGTAACAAGCGGTCTTTGTCAGAGACAAAAACCCAACGAAACACTAGATGCAGAAAACATCTGGTGAGGGGTTGAGAAGAGTGGGAGGGAAGAGTGGTATTTTAAAAGGGTGAAAGCGCAGGAAAGGGATGTTTGGGGAAACAAAGAAGTACAGTAAGAAAGAGTAAAAAACTATCCGCTAGCTGTCAACTATCTTTGAAGAGGCTATTGCCCTCGTGACGAAAGTAACGGTCTCTTCACTTGATAATTTCGTCATGAGGGCAATAGCCTCTTCAAAGAGGGCTGACAGCTAGCGGATATTTTTTTACTTTTTCTTACTGTACTCCTTTGTTTCCCCAAACATCCCTTTCTGGACATTTGTACTTTCCTGCACTTTCACCCTTTTAAAATACCACTCTTCCCTCCCACTCTTCTGAACTCCTCACCAGATGTTTTCTGCATCTAGTGTTTAGTTGGGTTTTTGACTCTGACGAAGACCGCTTGTTACGGTTGAAAGATCTTAGTCTTGTTTTCCCATTTTCTTATTGTGGTTTGATCATTGATTGTTATTTCACGTGTTTATGTGAAATCTATATATATATATATATATATATGATCAAACCATAAAAAGAAATGAGAAAAAAGAACAAGAACTTTCAACCTTAACAAGCGGTCTTCATGAGAGTAAAATCTGAACTAGAGCCAAAGATATAGAAACATAGGAAAGAGGTTGAGAGACGTGGGAGACAAGAGAGACATTTTAAAGGTTAAAATTGCTGAAGCGGACAATCGTTCGGGGAGAGATGTTACAGTAAAAAAAAGAGTAAAGAAAGAAATATGTAAAATACTATCTGCTAGCTATCAACTCTATTAGATAAGGCTATTGCCCCTCGTCAATATTCCGATGAGCTAGAATAAACCGTTACTAATATTTATGGTATTTATTCCATTAAATTTAATCAAAAATAATTTGATATTTTTAACAACACTAATTCTTCATAAATAATCCTTTTAGCTTTGGACCAATCTATATCAAAATTTACATTATTCATATAAAAGAATAAGGCGCTACTTTGTTCCGTTCCTGTTACGTTGTATTCGTGTTGTTTTACATGTGTTTTTAATGATTCACCAGTTTGACCAATATAAATTTTATGACAACTTTTACACGGGATTTTATAAAAAAAACAAATTGCACTCCAGTTTTCTGGGAGAGTTTTTTATTAACATATTGCCTACGTTATTACGATTAGAAAAAAACAATATTAAAATCAAGTTTACGGACAAGCCTACAAAATGGGGTTAATAACTCATGATACTGTAAAACTATGGCATTTGAAAGATCATAATCTTTTTCGTCAATTCTTATCGTGGTTTGGGCGTTGATAAATATATATATATATATGATCAAACCACAATATGAATTGGGGAAATAAGACCAAGATCTTTCAACCGTAACAAGCTGTCTTCGTCAGAGTCAAAAACCCAACTAGCTAGTGGATAATCTTTTACTCTTTCTTACTGTACTCCTTTGTTTCCCCAAACATCTTTTTCTGGACATTTGTACTTTCCTGCACTTTCACCCTTTTAAAATACCACTCTTCCCTCCCACTCTTCTGAACTCCTCACCAGATGTTTTCCGCATCTAGTGTTTCAATTGAGTTTTTGACTCTGACGATGACCGCTTGTTACGTTTGAAAAATCTTAGTCTTGTTTTCCCATTTCATATTGTGGTTTGATCATTGATTGTTATTTCACGTGTTTACGTTAAATCTTTATATATATATATATATACCTAAATTTAAAAATTTAAACGAATGCAACTCCTTATTAATGTTCAAGTTTTACACCATTTAGAACAATCAATATACAATAAAATATGATTTTAGACAGTTGCCGGTGTGCTTGATTATAATCACTTTTTTGACGACTCAACAATAAAATCAATTTGATGTGTTTTTCTATTTTCTGAAAAGAGTATTTGTGAAGT
This sequence comes from Hermatobates lingyangjiaoensis, assembly GCA_026182355.1. NCBI lineage: Eukaryota > Metazoa > Arthropoda > Insecta > Hemiptera > Hermatobatidae > Hermatobates > Hermatobates lingyangjiaoensis. The sequence continues at coordinate 1,177,023 of JAPFBL010000030.1, read as the reverse complement.
ATTTTTTTAAATTATTGGTATAAACTTCCTTTTATACTTCAAAACGTGATATATGTCAACGATTAGGCTAAAAAATACATTGCCTGTAGACGTTCGGTCCACATATAATGTTTAGTGTGAATCTAAAATTAGTTATTTTTGGTGTAGGGTTTTTCTGTAGGCAACAAAAAATTTATTTCAAATAAAGTAAACAATAAAATAATGATAACAATATGGAAATATAATCTAATTATCCCTATTTATAGAATCCTCAATATATATATTGTAAAAGGGAAAACGATCCAAAAGGACAACAAACGTTTCACGATGATAAACAGGAAAACGATCCAAAAGGACAACAAACGTTTCACGATAATAAACAGGAAAACGATCCAAAAGGACAACAAACGTTTCACGATGATCAACTCTCCTGATGACAGTTCAACGGAAAATTAGAGACAGTAAGTGTGTTTGTTCCTTAGTTCTGTGTTTGTGATTCATCGTGTGAATTTTGAACTCGTATTGTGTTCAGTTTGGATCCTATTTTGGTTTATTAAGTGATATATATATATATAAATGTCTCAACTGCAGTAAGAAAATCAGAAATCTGTTTGTGTATTATTTTGTGAATACACAAAATACAAAATAGTACCTATCAATAGAATATTTTTTTAATTTAACTTTTAAATTCAAAGTATAAAGGAAACAAGTTTACATTTTAAGTTATATTATAAATTAGTTTGAAATAATTTAAAACTCAAGCTCCGTTTGTAAATTAATCATTTCCCCTATTAATAGTTATGAAAACTACGTAATACATTGTTTTTCAAAAGGGTTACTACTTTGCCTTTACAATCTAACGTCATCAATAATTGACTAGTATCTCAAACTTTAGAAAATAGCTCATATGTTTATTTCAATTTATTATGCCAATATAATGCAGGAAGTTAACATTTTGGAAATATTGTCGTAATTTATTTGATAAAATTTCCGAATGATCACTTGAAAAATATTTACAGCATTTGTTATTAAAAAGTAAAAACTAAAAGTGTTCCTGTCAACATGATATTAAAATCCTATATAAAACAAATTCAGTGTGAAATAATTATTATATTTAATAATTTAAAGAGTTATATGTATAGCATCAAGAGATCATAATACGTAGATAAAAACTAAGTTTTTTGTATAGGTACGTCTCAGTTACAAGTGTGTTTTTCGAAATTATATAATTTTAAAAATATTATCAAAATAAAATATAATTGTTTTATTTTATTTAGTTTGGTATTTTGCTCTATACAAAGTCATTTGACGGAATAAATACAGTGATTTGGTGATGATTCGCTTTCAAATTAATGATTCTATTAGTATTTCAACTCCAGTTGGGATAAAAAAAAATTAGTGTATTTGGAGAAATTATCTACCTGATGATACGTAGATTAAAATGAAGATTCAATAATGAAGTAGTGAATTATCCCCTCAATCAATTGGATCTTTCTTAGAATTTTGCAGATGATAATTGAGTATTGAAAATATTTAAAAAAAAGTCAGTATATTAAAAACTAAATCACAGAAGAAATGTTTAGTTTTAGTCTGAATACAGTGACATTATTCATGGTAAGGTGAAATATAAAGAAAAATTTAACAGAGAAAAATGCATATTTTTAGTGAAAATAAGATAGAGTACGAACATTTGAAAAAAGCACTTCATATTTCTACGTTCTGTTTGACGAAGTTATTATTTATTTCTACTTTTAACTATTACCACAATTTTAATTGCATCTCTGGTAAAAGGTATTTTATAATTTTTTTTTCTTATGATGATTTTGTGTAAAGAAATGTCAGCTATTTAATTAATCTCGCCTCATGAATACATGTGTGTAGGGACGGTGTTATTAGCAAAGGACAAACGTTCTGTTCATTATTTTAAGGTTTAATTAGAAAATCTGAGAGAAAAAACTAAACTTTGTCTATAGTTATTCAATAATATTTTAGGGTTTATCGATTAAAACTCACTTTTTTTTATTTATAATTTGTTCAGAAGGTGGACGGAATTATACATTAAAAAATAAATAACTTTTTTATAAAATACTTTAAGAAAGAATAATTTAGTAAATTAAATGCAGTAAACATTATTTCGGGAGTGAATAATCTCCGTCTTTCATATGTTATAAATCCCTCGTCTTAATGCGAAATTAACACAAATGGCGTTAGTCTAACAATTTTAAAAAAATATATAAACCTCAATAAGTGTTGAAAGTTAATGTTGTTACCTAGAGGAGGTTGACATAACAGAATTATTTTAGTTTTTATATATTATTTAGTTTTTTTTTTAATAAGATAAAGGGCACATCATTTTTATAAATTGTAAATAATTTATAGTGAGTATTACTGAGTTTTTAAGATCTGCGTTTGGACGAACATTTTATATTTATAAGTTTGAAAAGAAATATAAATGATACTATTCATGAATTAAATAACCGAAATTAATTACTTTCCTATAGAAATTTTTCTATAAATAATCAAAGGGGTATTTTTTTTTAATTTTACACATATCTATAATCAATAGAATATCTTGTTTTGCACCATAGTATATCTGTTATCTAAGATTTATCTTTAAATTAGGTCTTACAAGAAATTAACTTCATTATTAATGTCATAGAGGCCGTTGGTTAACTTTTTTTTACTATAAAATTAGAAATGTATTTCATTTTGCTTCTTTCTTAGACCAGTCGATGCCAAAGAATATATGAGATCGTAAACCCCATAAAAAGCAAATGAGCACCCAGTTAAGATGGTCGATGCATTTAATACTTACAAGAGATCTCTATTTCCCTAATTAAATCATATTAAGTTTTATGACAATGAAATACCTATATTAATCTACTTGACTACAAAATTCTCCAATTTGAAATGGAAAAACAGTAAAATAAATATACTATTTAATGTTCCCAGAGATACTGTTGTACTACTATTAAAATATGTGTTTAAAAATATTTTGAATTGTTATTTACTTTTAGTATTAGATACTAATAATTCAATAGAAAAACAACTTAATTATAATTCCTTTTTAAATAATTTTGAAATAAAACATGAATAATCACAAACACCCTAATCAGTGCTTTAACTATTGTACAGTCTCTCCCATAAATATAGCTATGTTGACATTTTCGTTTCTTAAATAACAATTGTATACCCTTGACGTAACACTTTATAAAGAGTCGTTAATAATATTCTGGTGGATTAATGCTCACTTTCTAACCATACCAAAATATAAACTTATTAATGTTCTGTATTCTTTATGGGACTTAACCACATAATAAACTATAAGGTACCGACAACCATTTCACTTTCTTGGGTATTTTTAAATACAAATCTAACTTCGGATGGAATTGTTATAAATGCTATTGAGTTTTAATTACTCTAAATGCAAAGTCTTTGATTGCTTCTGTTTCTCTACTGATGAACTTTTATGCTCCTTTGTAGAGACAGCTCAATCTATATTTTGAAAGGTTACATCTTCGTTTCAACTTACAAAAAGTATATGTGGTCGCAAAGTTAATGAATATGTCGTAAATGCAACATCAGTTAATTATTTAATGCTTCAGTACAAAGAAGTGTTAGGAAATAGAATATTCATCATGCATGTTATTTATATATAGTATTAAATACAAATTTTATGCATTATCATTATAAAAACTGTATTTAATTTGTCTTGAAAAATATTAACTTTAATTACCCATGATTCATAAATTCTTTCCCTTGAAGAAGTTAAATACAGTAATAATTTTGATCCTGGAAAGTTGTAGTTTTATAATGGATAAAAGTATTTCTGGACGTATCTCTGTTTTATATTAAGCAAAACATATAAATATTCTATCTTAATTTCCTTATAATAAAAAAGTTTAATTAACATATAGAATTTTTGTAATTTTATAAAATTATGTATTATTCATTTTTTCAGTAGTCTATGGATTGGGGCATATTATGGTAAATGGAATAGTTTTGATCGGTTTATTCTGGTATGGCGGGGGTAAACACGATGTTTCTTTTCTTATTGATAATTTTATTCAAATGCACAGTGAATCAACTGAGGTAGTGTAAATAAGTAGCATGATAATTTAAAAAAAAACTTTCTTGTAGAAACAGTTAATTGACCTTCCTTTCCAGGACCAGTTATTTCAGGCAGTTTTAAATAATAAATGCTACGTAGATGCAATAATATCATTTAAAATATTTTAAAAACAATAATGTGATCAGTGGTATGAGTAGATTGATGTAAATAAAGGTAAAATTATTTATAAGGAGAATGGTAAATGAAGAAGGCTGACATGCAGAACAAGAGGCATGCACCTATCTGAACCAAGCGATTAGGGCAAACACAACTGCCAACGGAGGTGTGACTCTAAGGCCATCCGTCTTATTGCACATGTCCTCCTCGCAGAAACACATGTGACCCGTGCCCGTACTTTCCATCATGCACACATGGTCCACCATGAACAAGTTTATTTGCAGGTGTGATGTGCAAGTTCGTCTAACATTCTCGATCGCTGAAATAAAAATAATAATATTATTATTTTTTTTTTTTGCATAAATCTTCTTCGGTACACCAAACCTCTTATTCCTTAAGTATATGTTTATGCATGATTGATGCAATTATTTAATTATGAGATATTTATTATGAATTTTTTACACGTGTAAATAAATATTTTGAAATACTACAAGATGAGTGGAAAAAAGGATTCAGGTCTGGTTTCGCTAAAATTTTTTCTCTAAAACAAAATTTGCTTACCTTCTAGCTCCAAAGGAAAAACAAAACAAAACTAGACTAAAAATCAAGAGGATAGTTTTTGTATTATACCCTGCATGCTACAAATGGCACGTGACGATGTGCCTAAACCCCAACCCAGCTGCTAATATTATTACATACGGTGTATATTTTTCAAGAATAATTGTGGAGGGTGACATCTAGCTAAATATATTGGTATAAACATTATACCAATTATTAATAGTGTAATGTTAATTGGTAACGTTTCCTGCTAACCATATATTTTTAAAATCAATAACCATTTTCAGTCAGCTCAATATTAATTACGCTTTAACCATTATTTAGTTTTTTTTTAAAGTTGAGAAAATAAATAAAACTAATGATTGTACCTTCTAAGTTGATCGACTACAGCATATAGCAACGTGAAGATGAAACTTTGCTATTATGTAGGGTCGGTTAGGTTCGTTTGCTAGTACAGACTGAGGTAATGATAGAACCTGTTTCTAATAATTGTTTAATAAAGAGAGTTGTGAAACAATTATATGTGAAAATTCAATTTTAGTTGTAGTCACATATTAAGTGTAATTTGTTAATAAACTAGGCTAAAAAAATGACAGTATATCAATCAAAACCTCGAGATTAAACAAAACAAGTAAAAAACTTCAATGTTTTTAATTCAATGAGTACTGATATATTTTTGTAAAAATACAGAAAAAATTATTATAGATCTTCATACTTTATAGTTAAGTAAAAATTATTTATTAAAATAAATTTTTTTGGTTACTCTGGGTCATTTTTATTACATTTAATTGCATACAAATTTGAATTTGCTCTCTGTTGGTTAAAACTTAGAAGTGAGGAGTTGATTGATATTAAACAACAATACAGTTATCATTTTCAAAACATAAATATTAGTGTTCAGTAATTTTTAACCCATTTTTATCAACCATAAAAGTTGAAAAAGATAGATAAGAGAGAATTGTAACCTGTTTTTGAGTTTCTGACCATTTTGACACAGCAGCCATGGCACTCCAGGAGTGGAGGTTGGTCGCGAGGCAGGGCCGTATAATTGAAGGGATCCTTGCAACTTGGGTCCTGCCAAGAGTCACACTCATAGCAGAATATTGTCCGTGCTATAAATATTATCAACTCTGTTATCAAATAAGTATATAATAGGAGATTATACTGAGAAATTAGTGTACATATATTTAAGACAATCCATTATAAAAAATATATTTTTAAAATTGATTAGTCCTTTGAATTATAAGGTTATCATATAATTCTTGTTGTCTTTGAAATAATCTTTTGATCAATGTTTTAATACTGAAATAGTACATTTAAAAACTGTCGAAAAATTACGAAGAAGGAAGTTATTATTTTAGAAATTTAATTCCATTGTATTTAATCAATATCAGCAAATACTAATAGACTGTTAATTCTCTCTGAAAATCTTACTGTTTATTATTGACGAAAGTAAATTCTTCATTCATTCCTGATCCTTTTCCTTTTACTATTGTTTTTCAATCCACCTTACCTATTTACTTTACCATTCCCCCTTCTTCATCCTCATACTTTATTCACCTAACCACACAACACACACACACCACACACACACACACACACACACACATATATATATATATATATATATATATCAATGATCAAACCACAATAAGAAAATGGGAAACAAGACTATGATCTTTTAACCGCAACTAGCGGTCTTCGTCAGAGTCAAAAATTTTGGAGTTGAGATTTTGACTCTGACGAAGACCACTTGTTACGGTTGAAACAAGTATATATATATATATATATATATATATATATATATATATATGATTGAACCACAATATGAAATGGGAAAACAAGACTAAGATGTCCTGATGTCCTTCTTAGACGTCCTGATCCATAGGTTACCTAAAGAGTTTAGGTAACCTACGAATATATAGAAAACCTACGAATGTACTTGCATATCTTCACTTTTATTTTTCCCATCCAAAAAATGTTAAAATTTCTGTTTTTAGAAATATGTTTTTGAGGGCGTTAAGATTGGCTCTCCTGAATTCCTTAATGAAGAGATTAACAACTTTAGGTCAATTGCCCTATCATTAAAATACCCCTCCTCTTATATCGATTTAGCTTTGAAGGGTGATAAAAAAACTTTCTCTAATACTTCAACAGAGCCCCGTTCATTGTCAAATTCTATAGTTTTGCCATATCATGAGTCATTGGACCCCCTTCCAAGATTAGTCAAACAAATTGATTTTAATGTAGTGTTTTCCAATCGTAATAACGTAGGCAATATGTTAATAAAAAAACTCTCCCTGCGAATTGGAGTCCGGTGGTATTTATAAAATTCTGTGCAAAAATTGCCATAAAATTTATATTGGTCAAACTGGAAAATCATTAAAGACACGTGTAAAACAACACCAATACAACGTAAGTAAACAGGAAAAAATTAGTGCCTTATTCTTGCATATAAAAAATGAAAATCATCATATTGATTGGACAGGAGCTAAATTTATTACCTATGAAAAATTGATGTTGTTAAGAATTATTATTGAATCGTCTCTAATTAAATTTAATAGATAAAATATTATAAACATTAGTAACGGTCTCTTCAAACTGGATACTTTTGTTACGTGGGCAATAGCCTCTTCTAAGAGGTTTGACAGCTAGCGGATAGTTTTTTACTCTTTCTTACTGTACTCCTTTGTTGCCGCAAACATTCCTTTCTGGACATTATTCCTTTCCTGTGCTTTCACCCTTTTAACATACCACTCTTCCCTCCCACTCTTCTCAACCCCTCACCAGATGTTTTCTGCATCTAGTGTTTCAGTTGGGTTTTTGACTCTGACGAAGACCGCTTGTTACGGTTGAAAGATTTTTTTTTTAATTACAACTACCCTTAGAGGGGTAACAAGTAATTTTGATACATGGTACATAAGTAAGATTGAATATAAGAGTGGAGAAACTACCCATTGGTACACTCCATATAGATTGTTCTGATAATCTGCCACTAGTTAGCATTTCTGAGTAGGTCTCGGGGCCAACATCTTTTTAGCCTTCTTATAGGGTTGGTAGGAATCTGATGGGATGATAATTCCTGAATAAAAGGATTTAGATTTGTTGGTAATGATTTATGGAATTTGCAGTGTCGGGATTGGATTTCTGGGTGAATAAAATGAATTTTCATATCATTATGAATGGTATCGTTGGAAACATAAAAGGGAGCTTGTACAATTTTTCGAAGGATTTTGGATTGGGCTGTTTTTATTCTTTGGATATTTGAACGCTTGGTTGATCCCCACATTTCAAGTCCGTAATTCTAGATCGGTTTAAGTATGGTAGTATATATCAGTCTTTTGTTCTGCAGAGTCAGATTTGATCTTTTGTCGAGAAGTCTGGATAGCGTCTTATATCGTCGCATTAGGTCCTGTCTTTTCAGTCTTGTATGGGGGTGCCATGTTAATCGTTTGTCAATGTACATCCCCAGATATCGCACTACGTTGGCAATTGGGAGGGGAGAGTGGTTAATATAGACAGGAGGACAACTTTGTTTTCGTAGTGTGAAGGTAATATGAATGTATTTCTCAGGGTTTAATTTGATTCTTTTGTTTTTGCACCAAGATTCCAAATTGAGTAGATGTTGTTGGAGGGATTGGGTGGAGTGAATGGGATCTGAGTCACTGGATAATATTGCTGTGTCATTTGCAAAGGTGAAAATAGTTGTTTCAGGATGGGTTGGGATGTCAGCAGTGTATATTTGGTAAAGAGTGGGAGCCAGTACGCTCCCCTGGGGCACACCAGCTTTTATAGCAAAGTAGGGAGAAAGAGCAGGTCCTTCGCTAACTCGAAAATAACGATCAGTCAGATAGCTGCGAAGGATGAGGTAATAAGTTGAGGGTAAGATGACTTTTAGTTGGCATAGTAAGCTTGGATGCCAGACCCGGTCAAAGGCCTGATAAACGTCAAGGAACGCACCCGAACAATATTGACCTCTCGAAAGATCTTAGTCTTGTTTTTCCATTTCATATTGTGGTTTGATCATTCAATATTTTTATATATATTTTTATATCTTTCTCTCTCTCTCTCTCTCTCTCTCTCTCTCTCTTTGAAAAACTCACACACACACACACACATATATATATATAATCTCAAATAATTGTTCTTGACCTCTTTGTTTCTATTGCATTAGGTAGGTTTGTATTTGAGGGCTAGGTAATATCATTTTAGCCCTGATGATGATGTACAAATACATTGAAACGTTGGCGTAAGAAGGAGTTTATTTCCTTTTATATGACCTATCCCTCAAAAACAAATCTACTTAATACTATATATATACTTAAAATAACCTGTGACACTTAGATAGAAACAAATCAATATTTTGACCTCCATAATGGTGGGAATATTGAAAAGTGAGTCCTTTGTAACGTCTCTGTCTATGTGTCACAATTTATTTTAAGTGTTATCAGTCCTTCTGGATCGCATTTCGTTTATCACATATACATACATTTATACATATAACAACATTTCACAATAAACACATGAAATAAAAATCAACATCTAAATCACTGTAGGAAATAACAAAAATGACTGATTAGCATCATTTTGAACCCTGACGAAGTCCACTTGTTTTACTTCAAAGATCTTTTGTCATTTTTCTGATTTTCTACTGTGGTTTACACGTTTTACATAGATATATCGGTGTATTATGTAATCCGAATACGTTAAATTGTCTAGGTTCAAAATCAAACTCTCATTACCGACGTTTCAGCTATATTTTAAAACCTTTGTTATTGGCCTATGAAACTTCGATGATGAGAGTTTGACTGTGAACCTAGAAAATTTACCAAGAAAATACGCCTATTCTATCATACGGTTGTACATTGTTAAATTTGTTATATTTATGCCATTTATATATATATATATATATATATATATATATATATATATATATATATATTGATAAAAGTATCGACCGTGGAATAGAAACAGAACTAAAGTTTATCAGGACTCGGTCAGTTCTGATAAACTGACCGAGTCCCGATAAACTTCAGTTTTTATATATATATATATATATATATATATATATATATATATACGTTCATATACGTTTTATGAGGTAACATGATAACATACGTTTATCAGAAAATATTTATAGTTGAACCTTAAAAAAAAGCACAGAGGCTACAGTCAATGACGCAGGAAAACCATTCATACTCAATCCATCTTCAAAAGAAGTGTAAAAGAGCCATTTATGATTATCAATTATTTTTACTCTTAATGAGATATCATTTGATAGTTACAACTACTAATTAATCTGAGAGGAATGCATGTTACTTGATAAATTTTATTCAGCACAGATGGAATTACTTATATTTAGAACTGTCCATATTTCTGTGAAAAGAAAATGTCTCCTGACCACTCAGGTGAGAAGTGAATTCTTATTCTGTCATGGGATTGCTTTATACATTAGTTAATTAGAAAAAATTAAAATCAAAAACAGGACAACAGAACAGTTTTTCCCATAAAATATAAAGTTAACATATTAAACCATTTCGGTGTAAAATGGATAACCCTTCTCACAAATTGACCTACGCAGAATAGTCTACGATGTTTCAACTCATCTCTATTAAACATAAAAGGACATTAGTAAATAATCCAGTTACTTAAGCAAGCATTGTATTGCCTCCAGATTTTTCTAACAGGAGTTAAAGAGATCTAAAGATGAAAACTATAGATCTGTAAAGACTCTGGACAGTTTTGAATATCATCAGTATAATACAGCTTTAATGCTACTGAAACTTAAAAATATAAGAACAAAAAAGTTTAAAGTTAGTTATAAAAGGGACAAACTGCTACTGAAAAAGCTTTTTCCAGAAATAGACACGTTTACTTGTCCGACTCCACTGAGTGCTATTGTATTCCAGTTCCATTTCTTCAGTTTTGATTGGTCGATATGCATTACTTATGTGATATCATGTGCAATAATTTCATTAAAGACATCAAAGTATTTATTAATAGTTTTTTTTTCAGGTCTAAATTATTTTTGAGCCTTTTCTATGTATAACATTATTTTCCTTACCCATACAATATTATAGAGGCCCATTTTTATAATATCATAAATAGTATTGCTGTTTCAAATGCATCACAAGTACAGTTTACTGATGTCAAGAGCAAAAAGAATGCAAAATAAAGACTTTTTTTTAGAATTCGTAAAGAAAATGGATTAGTAAAAAAAAGATTGGTAGGAGGCTGATAGGACTTTAGGAAGATGGATGGGGGGGCAGTTGGATAGGTTTTGGTATCGTGTGAATAAAAGATGTTTCATGGCTGTTAAGAACTATATAGTGCGTAAGACTGGATAAACAATATAAGTAATAAGTAGCATAACTTTTCTTAGTAGTCTCTTAAGGATTAAGAATTTGATCGGACAACAGACGGAGAGAACACTTTAGAAGGAGGATTCAAGGAAATGAGCCAGTCTAAATGTTCAGTTATATTTGTTATATGTGCCTGATTTAGAATAGCAGAGTGAGGAGAAAAAAATGGTAAATCGGAGACAAACACACACTGGATTTCTTTAAGTCAAAATTTAGCCAAAATGCAAATCGACTTTCAAGAAGTGAATATTTATTTAATAGTGGGATAAAAAATGTTTAGTTGCCACCTAGAGTATCTTATTATCAATCACTAATTTTTCAATTTATTTTTGGCATTGGTAGTTTACAAGTTCTTTTGGCAGTTTTTGGATTATGCTGTTTAAAGTTGGTTTGTCTGTCGGGTAGTGAGTTCTCTACCTGAGACGTCAGGTATAAATAACAGTTTATAACTGTTCGTAGGTAAAGATAAACGTTTATGTGATATGGTGCCTGTATGGTTAACTGTATTATTTTGGTTTGTATGTTTAGTTAATTATTTAATTTTATCCTTTTATTTCTCATCTTATCATTTATTTCAAGTTCTTTGTGTCGCCTTTTCTATTTTGTCAAAAGTCTAGTTAGAAGGTCTGTTTGATGGTTTGTTTGTTCGTTAATTATATTGTCCGGCATTTTTTTATGTTTGAAAATTTCTGGTTCTTCCCTTATGTTCATTCGTTGTCCTTTTTGTTCAGTTTGTAGTAATTTCATTGTGTTTTCCATGCTGTCTGGGTTATGTACAAATTTATTTAGATGGTGTGCATAGAATATATTCTTAAATGGGTCGCAAATTTTTCGCTAGGTTTACCTATGTAAGTTAAAGACGCGTACTTGTTCGTTAATCTTGGGTTTCAAGTGCTATTATTGTATTTATTAGTTCTCTTATTTATTAGTTATTGTATAATATTTTTGCTATACCCGTTATTTTTTGGTACTGTTTTCATAATTTGAAAATTTGAATTGAAGACTCAAAACCGGTCGAGCTCTCCAGATATTATACAAGGTATGACAGATAATATTGCTATTACTTCTAACATAATTTAATGTTTTCTATATTTGGTCTCCATTGAATCCAAATTACATATTTATATGAAATTTTAAAGGGCCTATACCACATCTCCCTCTATAACTACCAAACAGAAGCATATTAGATATTCGGGACCACTTCCATTGTCCTTTTCTCAGAAACTTTTATACAGATATACTTTTAATCTTTATGTATTTTATATTCCCTTTCGTCCTATATATATATAAAGATTTTACATAAACACATGAAATAACAATCAATGATCAAACCACAATAAGAAATGGGAAAACAAGACTAAGATCTTTCAACCGTAACAAGCGGTCTTCGTCAGAGTCAAAAACCAAACTGAGTTGGGTTTTTGACTGACGAAGAACGCTTGTTACGGTTGAAAGATCTTAGTCTTGTTTTCCCATTTCTTATTGTGGTTTGATCATATATATATTAGTTTTATTATATCCATTTCAAATTGAGTTGGCAGAGTAAAGTAACAGCGTAGGAGAGATATAATTGTAAGTTTGAATCAATTTTGATTTAATTCTATCAAAAATGGAAGTATATGAAAGTCCAGGTCAAATAATCTAAGATATTTACTCTTTTCATATTTGTTATCTTCATTTTATCTTATCAATGATCATTAGTTTTCTATACATCTATTGTGAAAGTAGACCAATGGAAAGGATTTCAAAATTGTGGGTGTAACGCAGACAAGTACTTTGAACAAAAGCTTGTTGCAGTTAATTAACAATAGTCATTAGAATATACACAAGAAAAATGTTTAATTTACCTGTTCTTCTAAATAAAAACACATTTAATTTAACCATCATTGTGACAACTGTACAATACATTAAATAATTATATTATAAGATATTTCAATTCAGTTATCTTTTCATTAATAGTAGGAGTAAATCAGAGTTAAAAAATCATACTCATTATTAAATTGTACTCTGCAAAAAAAATGTACAAACATATAATAATTGAATTGCAGTGTTATTTTATAACTACGTATAAAATTGTTACTGAATAATATAAGCGAAACGAGAAATTAAATCAAGCATGCGCAGATACTTACTTTGGCATTCAGCTTTTGATAAGGATGCAGTGGCTACTAAAATGACTGAAACAGAGCCATATTGTACAATTGAAAATAAACATAGTTAACAAGTATAGTGATTAACACAAAACAGTCACTTCGATGAAAAAAAATGTTTTAACACTATTGTTTAAGCTCAAAGGTATAGTTTACAGATCAGTAAGAAATGCAAAGTGCTTCTAGTTAATAAAAGTTAAAATATTTATGCAATTGGTAGCTGTAGCAATATAAACTACGTTGATATTTTGTTATTACTATTGAATATTTGTAACAATTATTTAAGAAAATAGTGAAAATTCCAAAGAAATATTATCTTAGAATTAAAAAGTTTCATGCACATCTTACTTAAATTCTGAGACTGAAAAACTCGTGAAATTAGTTCAATCATGAACATATTTTTGAATAAAATTAATAGTATCCACAATGTTATTTAACCTTTTATTATACGGCAACAGTTTTAATAATGAAGATTCCTACATTCATTTAATTTAAACTTCAATTTTCTGCATCAAGAATTTGACCCATTTACTTTTCCATTAAACTTGTTAAAATTACCATCATCAACACACACACACACACACACACACACACACACACACACACACACACACACACAATATATATATATATATATACTGCCAGTACCCCTACCCCCACCCCACCATCCACCCCACTTCAGTCAGTAGCTCTCGAGAACCAGGCCCAAGAGCAGCTACTTTAAACTTTTACTGTATAATGTGTCTTAATACCAACTCCAAAGACTAATAATTTTCTTCTTTGTTTAATTAATCACCCTGAAGATGACTGGAAGCCAGTCGAAACATGTCGGTTCCAACTTAATTAACATCATCCAACGTTTGGATGAAGGAAAGAAGAAGGTATTCAGAAACCTTGAAAAACTAGTGAAGAAAATGACATCAGCGAAATACGGTCAGCTGTTCAACGAAATATATATATATATTAGTGTATATTGGCAGCAGATTCTCTTGTAAACATATTTTATTAAAGTAGACGGCAGCTTCCGCATTTACGACTTTTTTGCTCGTTTTTTCTAGTTTTCTTACTAGTTTTTTCTGGTAGGGAGTGATTTCATGGAGGAGTTGTCCCAGAGACATCAAAGAAATAATTTTGTAGCTTAATCAATAATATTATATTTTTATCCTTCCAAGCTTTCGATTTTCTCGGAAATCATCTTCAGGTATATAGATCAATATCTAACAGATTAAATTCACACAATAACAATTTTTCCAAAGGTTAAACAGACATTAAAAGGAATAAAATTTAGAGGTTAATAGAACTAGATGAACTTTGTGAAAAAACAAAACAAGTCCACTGTGACAAGTGTAAGGTTACAGCTTGTCATTGACAGGACCCCCAGGCAATATCAATGACAGGTTGTAACCTTACACTTGTCACAGTGGACTTGTTTTGTTTTTTCACAAAGTTCATCTAGTTCTATTAACCTCTAAATTTTATTCCTTTTAATGTCTGTTTAACCTTTGGAAAAATTGTTATTGTGTGAATTTAATCTGTTAGATATTGATCTATATACCTGAAGATGATTTCCGAGAAAATCGAAAGCTTGTAAGGATAAAAATATAATATTATTGATTAAGCTACAAAATTATTTCTTTGATGTCTCTGGGACAACTCCTCCATGAAATCACTCCCTACCAGAAAAAACTAGTAAGAAAACTAGAAAAAACGAGCAAAAAAGTCGTAAATGCGGAAGCTGCCGTCTACTTTAATAATATATATATATATATATATATATATATGTAACAAGATTTCACAATAAACACGTGAAATAACAATCAATTACAAACCACAATATAGAATGGGAAAAATGAATAAGATCTTTGTCAGAAAACCCAGGAGTTGGGTTTTTGACTCTGACGAAGACCGCTTGCTTTGGTTGAAAGATCTTAGTCCCAGTTCTGAATTTCTTACTGACATTTTTTTTACTTTACGTGTTTATTGTGAAATCGTGTCATTAATCTCCAATATATCTGTAGATATATCAGGTGGTATCTATTTTATATCAGGTTCTGCTCAAATTGAGCATGGCTCTTTTTTTCTTGATGATACTCGTGTTTTCCCAGATACTAAGTGACACTATTTTAACTGCTATTTTAACCAAATATATTCCTACAGACCATAAATGAAGTTGAAAACTCACTACCTACCAAACAATACGACAAACATCTGAAAGGAAGCTATAAATTGGAATAAATTTTTTAAAGACAACTTGCTTTTGGCATTTTTGATATCTTCATGTTGAGTTTTCATCACAAAAATAAATTGTAAGACCACTAAGAAATCACTATATCTAAATGACTACTGTGGATGCCCGGAATGACAAGAAACAGTAGCTACGAAAACATCTGTCAGATGAATTGTGAACGACGGCCTTGAATAAGGGCTTTGTAATACTCGACAATTTAGAGAAGTTAGAAGTTTAGTAAATAATTTCTTCTCTTAAGAGGAGGTCATTCCTATGTTAAGACAACAACTGGATTTTGATAATTAGACCCAAAAGATCAAAATATTATTTACAAATTTATGACACATTTATATTATAGAGGATTTATGAAGAATCTTATATACAGTAATGTATAATGTACAAGAAAGTACAATCGCAGCTTGCCAGATAGGTGCACCAAGTTGGACTGGCACGATAAAGCTAACGTTGTGTGGCTCTTGTTGTTGTCTTAAATATTTTGATCAAAAACGTTCAGTTAAATTTCCTGCATAGTTATTTTTCTATAGTAACTCTTTTTGTTGAAATTTGCAAATTGTTTTACAATTGTATTATATTATATTACAATTGTATTATATTTCAAATATAATACTTAAGTTTTTCTGTTTTATAATATTATACTTCTGTAAGTCCTATCACTAACTTGTTGTCATAGTTTAGATAGTGACCAATAGAAATAGAGTTTTTGCAGGTCTAGATGAATCCATCTATGTGGCTGTTTGAAGGTACCAGTCACTTGCTACACTGCAAAGCCTCCGTTATTCCACCAATATATAAATAAATAAATAAATATATATATTTATTATTTATTATATATATATATATATATATTTATATATATATAAAGATTTCACATAAACACGTGAAACAACAATCAATGATCAAACCACAATAAGAAATGGGAAAACAAGACTATGGTCTTTCAACCGTAACAAGCGGTCTTCGTCAGAGTCAAAAACCCAGAGTTGGGTTTTTGACTCTGACGAAGACCGCTTGTTACGGTTGAAAGATCTTAGTCTTGTTTTCCCATTTCTTATTGTGGTTTGATCATATATATATATATATATATGGACTGCGATTGAGTTTAATGAAACAGATATATGATTACCTATATATAACAGATCCCTGTATATTTTTATGATATATTATTATAATTTATATTAGATCCAATATATCTGCTATTCAATCTTGGATGTAGTACGACCATTAGCCATGTTAAACTATTACAAAGTTTATAAAAGCAGACTACATGATATAACTTCTAAAGTGAGAGCAAGTTAAAACCATCATGGTGGTCTGCGGAAAATTTGCGACACAAACTTGAGAATTAGACTTGCTCACTCGAAAAGTTTTATAACGTCTTATCTCATTGAATAGCGGTAATAATTTCAGTATTGAATTAAATAGCACTTTTATTGACAGCAATGGTGATGTAAGTCAGACTTGAACCGTTTTTTATGAAGTTTGTAACTACTGAAAGTGTTTCTAAAGTTTGATTTGCTACATACGTATTTCTGTAAACAACTAAGAGTTACATTTCTTGTTAGTGATGATGAATTTTGAGGGAAATGTGAATGCAATAGGAAACCTTATATTGAAGAATACAGAGTTTAGTGATGACTATTAAAATGTTTGAGTCGCTTCTACGGTCTTATGCAAGCTGTTCTAAAGTGCAAGGAGGAAGCGCAGCTTATAGAATTTCATACAAACTTAAGGTCCTAAATCTTAATGTGAGTTTCACTGATGTATCTCTTTTAGTATAGCTTGATTGAGAGGGTTGAGGGCAATCATTTAATCGCTCTTATTGCACTGCCTGTACAAAACAGAACAGACATCGAACATTTTAACGATGTCTTATGAGATTGCTTATCAATCTAGGGAGTCTCATTTCAGATCTACGGAATCAAATACAAAGGATGTCATTTCGGTTTCTCTTGTTGGAACATGACGATATCAAAAATATGTGAATAATAATTTCATTGTATAAAACTGACAGCTCAAAACTGTAAATCTGTAAATAATATTGAACTGTAAATAATTATAAAAAAAGATCAAAATGTCACTAAAAAACTGGTGTCATGGCTGAAAGGACAATAATTTGTTAGTAAATAGAGTATTCATGTTGTATTAGAATAAAACTCTTAATAACGAATTTTCATTTTCTGTTCCATATCTACATTTAGATAAACTAAGAAGAGCAATCTCACTCAGAAGTATTGACCCACAAAATTTGTACCCTGCGTCAATACTTATGACTAACCGATGATCTGATGAGGTCATCAGTTATGAACTGAAAAGAGCCTCTTAAAAGACTGCCATTTTGTGAAATGCATCAAAATATCTTTTCATGCAATGACTGCATTCACCTACCCTCTTGATTAAGCTATACTAAAAGAGGAAAATAACTATAATTTATATGTTATTAATGATTCCCTCAACCGAACGATTATTAAACTCTAGTATTTAACTTTCTAATTTAATAACTTCCTATGTAAGACTAAGGATTGGCAGTACAATCAACACTTATTCTAAAAAATTTGAAAGTGGACAACTTTAATGTAATACATTATAGATAATATTAGGTATGTGGATGGCACATATCTAATAATAAATGCAAAAATTATAATTAGTTGTTTTACCCAGCATGCTCCGATAGATAAGTTTTGTAACTTACAATACCAAAACAATCACACTTTCTACATGGAGAGCTTCAACAATGGGCACTAGGTAAAATGCCTGGTTGTTTCAGTTTTGAAGCTTAATTGAAGTCTGCTAGTTGTTTTATCTTCTGCTCGGATAGCTATACCATGAAGAGTTTTTAAGCTCTTTTGCTTCATATCCCCGCATTATTAAATACTAGTTTCATTTTTCTCTATGCTCAGAGTTTTTTTGAAAGGTCTGTTATTTCTTAATAAGAAGGTTTTTCTAACAGCTTTTCTTTTTGGGAGTCATCATTTAAACTTCATAACATTAACATTTGCAGATTTGTGTTATTTCAAATTTAGTGCTACTATACTGTGATTTTTACTATCAGAGTTATACTATAGTGTGATTCCTACTCTATTTTTTCAGACATGAGGTGATTCATACCAAAGGAGGGTAGATAAAACATACTTCTTGGCACTATTTTAGGGGATGAGGAGTCGCCCTCGTTGAGTCACCCTCAACAATAGCAGTTTCTCCACCTCTGTACATATAAAACCTACGAATGCACAGCAGTACCTCCACTACAGTAGTTGCCATCCCACCCACATCAAAAAAGCAATCCCCAGATCCCTTTCCATCCGCATCCACAGGATTTGTAATAACTTGAAAAACCGTAGTTCCCATATTAACTGTTTAAAGGAAAAATTAGTTGATCGTGTCTACCCTTCCAATGTCATTGATAGTCGTGTCGTGCCGGCTGAAATAGTTCACCGGCACGTACCGAGAAAAGACCACACTGATAGTGTTTTCCTGATATCCACTTTTTTCCCTGGTGCTCATAGGATTGGCTCGGTTATTAAGGAGTTTTTCCCATTGCTCTCCTCTTCTCCTTCAAACTAATCTATTTTTCCTGAAGCCCCCTCCTTATCATATCGCAAACCACCGAACCTCAGAGGCATTTTCTCCCATCACTCTCCCTTGAACCCTGCACTTGGGAGGGGACTGGTGGAGTGCGGACGGAGCAGATGCCAAACCTGTCTTATCATCAACCCTAATCCCTTTTTTACTTCCCCCCATAGCAACATTAACTACCCTTGTCCTACCCACACCTCATGCACCTCGGTTAAAGGCGTTTACCGTTTGGACTGCACTCAGTGTGATGCATTCTACGTTGGTATGGCCTCTACGCAGCTCAACTTACGTATGAATGGTCGCAGGGCTTCCGTTGGTCAACGTAAAAACCTTCCTATTGCTATCCACTCTAATTCCCATAGACTCGATTTTAATCACTGCTTCCGGGTCCAAGTCCTTAATCATATCCCTGTTCCGTCTTCCCGGGTCACTTTAAGAGCTTCAGAGGAGGCATTTATCTGCCTTCTCAAAGCTCGCTCTCCTCCTGGCCTCAACTTGTACCGTTAATTTAATTAACTTTTTTTTTATTCATTTATTTATTTTTTTATTTATTTATTTGTTTATTTTTTTTAAATCGCTTATTGCTTCATTTACTATTCTTCTCCTTCTGTTATTTTTATTTGCTTTTATTTGTTCTTTTTAGTTATTTTTCTCTGTGTAGTTAGTAGCTTACCAAGGGCGGCCGGCAGAGTGCGTGCGTGTTAGTCGCATTCGGCCTACCACTCAGTTAGCTTCAGCTCGATGACGACGACTGTCGAAATATCGTTGTGAGTCTTTTGTGTGTGTCTTTATTTGTTTTTCTCTTTCCTGTGTGAAATATATATATATATATATTGATAAAAATATCGACCATGAAGTAGAAACAAAATAAAATTTTATCAGGATTCCGACAGTTTTCAGGTTCAAATTAACCTCTCTTTGCCGACGCTTCTTATTTCTTCATAAAAACCCATAATTATTATCCCAAATATTAAGGAACATATAAATGTTAAATGAGGCTACAAATAAAATTTAAATGTGGTTTGGAAAATAAAATTTGAGTTATGAGGCTAGGAAAAATAAAAATTGAAAATGTTGGCAAAGAGAGTTTGATTTGAACCTGAAGAACTAACCCAGTTCTGATAAAATGTATATATATATAGTCCAAAGGAGACAATCTGTCGTCCGGTAACTGTAGGATTCGTCCCTCCCTTCGTAAATTTAAAATCCCGTCATCCCGCAAACCTACACCCCTTCCTGCTACTCATCTACTTGACCAATTCATCACTCTATTGCTGACTAAAGTCAGTAGCCCTTCCTTTTTGAGCTCCCTCAAACTCAAAGACAACCTTACTCGAAATATTGAATTCTGTAAGTGTTCTTTTTATTCTTTTTTCTGTGGCGTGCTTTGTGTAATTTAAAATGTATATATATATATATATATATATATATATATATATAGATTTCACATAAACACGTGAAACAACAATCAATGATCAAACCACAATAAGAAATGGGAAAACAAGATCTTTCAACCTTAACAAGCGGTCTTCGTCAGAGTCAAAAACCCAACTTCAGTTCTTCACTTTTAAAAAGTAGAACCACCGCTAACTTGATAATGAAAAATAGCCCAGATGCAGTCATCCCGGAGATACAAAAGGCCAATGTCATATACGAATATAACTGCAATATCGGAGATTGTGAGCTCCTAGACAATTCAAAATATATCGGTATGACATCGACCACACTCTCACGACGACTGACAATGCACTTGCAAGCAGGAGCCATCGCTAGACACACCTCCGAGGAACATGGAAGAAAACTCACCCGCCAGAACCTTGTTCAAAACACCATCATTTTAAAGAAAATTAATGATCCAGCCAGACTGCAAATATATGAAGCCATGAAAATCATGAAGCACAACCCATTAATTAATCGTCAACACACGGGGGTTTCACGCACACTGCAGCTACTAGGTGACCAACCACCAGCTACTCGCCAAGCCGACACTCAGTCACCACCCAGTATTCAGACCAGCAACACCTAAGATATGTATATGAGACAAAATTTCGTAGGAAGAATCAGAATGAAGAAAAATAAGCTCTGACACCTCCTAGATTATATAAAGAAGAGTAAATAAATAAATTAATATATATATACATATAACTGAAAAAACAACACATAAAGAACGAGAACACTTACTGGATCAATATTTCGAACCAAAGTTTGTCATCAGGAAGAGAGTAGAATGGAACAAGATGAGGTACTTGCGTTCAGGATTGTAGGTGGAAGGCGACTGAGAGTTCCTGAACGCACGTACCTCTTCTTCTTCCCTTATACTCTTTTCCTGATGACGAACTTCGGTTCAAAATATTGATCCAGTAAGTGCTCTCGTTCTTTATGTGTTTTTTTTCAGTTATTTATCTGTTCGGTTTGGACTGTTTAGTATTTTTATAAATATATATATATATATATATAATTAATAAAAAGATTTCACATAAACAAGTGAAATAACAATCAATGATCAAACCACTTTATGAAATAATATTTATATAATTAATTATTTATATATAATAATATTTATATTCTTGCATATAAATAATGAAAATCATCATATTGATTGGACAGGAGCTAAATTGATTACCTATGAAAAATTGATGTTGTTAAGAATTATTATTGAATCGTCTCTAATTAAATTTAATAGATCAAATATTATAAACATTAGTTACGGTCTCTTCAAACTGGATACTTTTGTTAGGAGGGCAATAGCCTCTGCTAAGAGGTTTGACAGCTAGCGGATAGTTTTTTACTCTTTCTTACTGTACTTCTTTGTTACCCCAAACATCCCTTTCTGGACATTATTCCTTTCCTGTGCTTTCACCCTTTTAAAATACCACTCTTCCCTCCCACTCTTCTCAACCCCTCACCAGATGTTTTCTTCATCTAGTGTTTCAGCTGGGTTTTTGATTCTGATGAATACTGCTTGTTACGGTTGAATGATCTTAGTATTGTTTTCCTATTTCACATTGTGGTTTGATCATATATAATTAAGTATAAAGAAGAAGCAGATCATTTATATTATTTTCGCCCATATTCAAAGTTTGGTAGGAATCACCCTAAAGTATAGGAGAATCCTCTTATTGAATTAGGAACAGAAAATAAGGGTAGGAATCACGTTATAGTAGCAAATAAAATACGTCAAAATAATTGTTGTTAAAGAACTTCCATAGACTCACAGATGGACTTCAAAATGTAAACGAACATCAAAAAAAGACAGCAGGTGTTATACTTTTTTTTACCATGGAATAAAACCATTTGTACTTCACTGTAACATTACCCTTTTGACCTAAATTAAGTTTCACCTACCAAGAACCTTTTCAGAGTCAACTATTATATTATGATGTAAAATTCTATCAAGATTAATAAAAAAAAAAGTTGCTCATATTAAGTAAACCGACACAGAGGACGTATAGAGAATACATATATATTTAATATATACTATGTATATTAACATATTAATTATTCTTATGTATTAATTATTGAAATCTTGTTTTATGTACATAACATAAACATGTATAATAAAAATCTTCATTTAAATTATAGAAAGAAGTTTAGAAATATGACTAAGATATTTCAACAAAAATAACTAGTCTTTATCAGAGTATCAGTCATAATGAAACAGGTGAAATAGGATATCAATAGTCCAACAGTATTAAAAAACTAAAAAAAAGGTGACGAAAAAGGAATTTTTTTAGGTAAAGAGCAAGGGAAGGAAACAAAGGGCTGGGCAAGGCAAGTCGGGGTAGACAAAGGAGTTCTACCAGAACTAAGTGAAAGTTATCCGCTATCCGCTATCAATACTTATAGTCAATAGTAGTATCCTCTTTAACACTGAGTAAAACTTAAGTAAACCATTACTAATCTTCATAGTTTTTGATCTAATAAATTTAATTGAAGAAGATTCAATAAGATGTCTTCCTGAACGCCTTTGTCTACTCTGACCTTCCTTGCGCAGGCTTTTGTTCCCTTTCCTTGTTCTTGACTCTCTTTAAAATATCTTTCTTGTCACCATAATTTCTCAATACCATATCAAAAAATCTGGGTGTGGCCTACACTCAACTTTACTATAAGTAAATTTAATATCAATCATCTTGGGTATATAATATATAATGTTTCATTTAAGCCGAATGTAAACATCTAAATGGGAGATTAGATTTTTCCCAATTTTACTTTATTAGTCTTTCATTCCTGAGGTAGTCAGATAGTAGTGATTGATCGACTTATCAATATATAAGCTTATTTTTTAATATGTAAATATTAGTATTAATTAGTATTAGTAAATATTAAATATAAAATACAGTTTATTAAGAACTTTTTAAACTTGGTATATCTAAAAATATAATTACATATGAGTAATGAAAAAATGGAATCATTTTTTTCACTTCTGGAAGCAGTTGGATAGATAAGAAAATTAACTAGGTAAATAGCGTTATTAACAACTTCTGTTGTTTAAGAAACAATATTTTTTTATATCAACATTTGTAAAATTGTATGCAAAGGAAATTTAACATCAAAAACAGTATTTTCTATGGTTTCTTAATTGAATTGTATTTTCTCTTTTGACTATAACTGTCATAATTGATCAAAATTTTTACAGACTTTTGCTTCCTTCATCATGTGCTTCATAATAATATATTTAGCAAAACAATTTGGTGAAATGATACAACTAAGTAAGCAACTTGAGTCAAATTGTATAATTTTAAGTAAATATTACCCAGTTATTTAATAAACCAGAAATTAATAATTATAAAGTTATAAAGACCTCAACAAGCAAGACTCTAACCAGGATAACTCTCAATGTAAAGAATTTTTGTAGATTATTCTGAAGCTTTCTCTTTAAAGAGTTACTATGTCGGCTTGAGAAGTTAGACCATGAAAACACGGTCGTTATTTAATAGTTTACTATTATATAAAAGACTTTTAGAAATAATTTTCAAAAATAAAGTAGTTAAATTAATAAAAAAAAAATAATGATTTTGCTTTGAAAGTTATTAATTTAATTTTAAATAATGCAACGAATAGTTAAGTAATAAATTTTTAAATTAAACTAAATAATAATCGAATTATTATCTTCTTGATAACCAATAAATGAGATCTGAATCAGTGACCCTTGATAATGCCTTCAACCCAACAAATAGATAATTAGTTGACTAAAATCATTATTCCATAAAAAATTAAGATATCATATCTCTGTTTTCAAAAGGAAAAAAACATATTTTAATGAATATAAACTAGTTGTTATTTACATGCTTGCAATCATTGTAATAAAAACTTAATATTGTTATTTGAGTATTTTTTTCATAAATGAATTTTTTCATCGAGTGACTTTATTTTTAATGTTTGATCACTCACTGTTTTCAAGACCGGACTTAATTGCTTTAAAAGAAGACCATACTACAGGCATATTACTTATTCATAAAACTTCTTAAACTGAAATATTGAAATTTTGGTTATAGAATCTACGCAAAATCAGAAAATTATAACAACATTATTAAAAAATTTAGCCTATTGAAAGAATCAATATAGCTCGAAAAACACGAAACTCAACTTCTAACAATCCCTACCTGTATGTCCAACTTGTTGGATTTACCTAAATTTACTAAGAAACTTTTTCATCAGAATGGAGAGAAACAGATTCATAAGATTTTAAGATACCATATTATTAAAAAAAGTCGATGTTCATACAAGTAGTTTTAATATATGTGTATTGTACAAAACAGTTGGAACTATCAACATGAATGTAATGTGATTGTATAAATTTCATCACATTAAGGCGATTGTATGACTCTTTTTGACATAAACATTAAATTCTTCATTGCTATATTGTTCTGATTATAATTAAACAAGCATTCCATAATATTTTCTTGTAATCTCATGATGAAGGATTATATGACTGATTTCTTATAATCTCTCATGCGGTCTAGTGGGAATGACACCAATATGCATAAAATTTGAAGAGTGGAAAACCATACACTTGATTTCCATCGGTGTAGTAATAGCAAATATTGATTAAATTCTTTTTTAGAAAAATCAGTGAAACCTAAATTTTGCTTCCATCCTGCAATAACAAACCACATCGTTGAAAATCCAGACATTTTATGAAAACAAGAAATCAACACAGATGACAACAAAACTAATCAAAATGTGGGCTGTTCTTTCGTTATTCATGGAGAAAAGCAGACTGTTGCATTAAGGGTAATGAAAGATCGTTCTTGCGAAGGAGGCAACAAAGGAAAAAAAAGGAGACCAGCAAGAAACTTTTCTATAATTAAAGGCAGAATTAATCAGACGAAAATATCAATAAATGGGATCATGTAGGAGTGTTAAGTGAAACATGGAAAATTTAAAACCGATTTTCAATACTGAATACTGTGGTTTGTTACAGGAAATCACTTACAAACGATTGATCATTTAATCGATGAAGGTAGTCTACTGGACCACGCAAGATTAGCATTATAGCAAGGAGTAATAACAAGAGAAAAATACTGGGCTACTTGTCCTTGTAGTGATCTAGGCTGTTACAATATTAAGTTTAATTCTGTGTTTGAACTTCCTTTCCAAGGCGATATAGGACAGGTAAGTTTCCTTTGCAGATGACAAGATGATTATGGTGACAGACAAAGATGTCTACGATCTTAAATGGAAGATGACCAAGGTGCTTATGAAAGTTAACAAATGGTCGACGGGTGTTAAAATTAATTACCTATAGAACTTCTAAGAGTAAAGAGTATTTTACATAATCAAAATGGATGATATAGAAGTTGTCAAGGCAATATCACTCATTTGCCCCAAATCTTTTTAAACGGCAATGAGATTACCCTCGTGGGAAGTCTGAAGTTCCCCGGTATTTATTTTGATTGTCATTATATGTTAATTTAAACTTTCAAGTTCTACCATACAACGTCCAGGTTGATGATGTTAACCAATATCTTTTCGAGACTTACTAAAGTTCATTTGTGCTTTGATTAAGAATCACTTAAGGTGATACATGGTAGCGAAATTTACCAGTATTGAGTTACATTTGCTCTATTTATAAAAAAGTTCTCAAACAAATTGGTCAGGGAAGGAGAATTGTATGTCTGCATAGGCTAACAGTTTTAAAAGTGGGTACGTAGTTTTCGCACTACGATGTGCTCTGACAGTGCCGGCATTACTGGTAAAGATTTGCTTCTAAAAAATGCCGACTATCTCTGTTAGAATACACAAGACAACGGTTATAATAGCTGGAACTTTCAGGTTAACATCTAGAACATTTTGACACAGTAGGCAATGAGAGCTGAAAAGTTAAACAAAAAAGCTTCTATATGAATTGAACTGACCAACAGCTATGACCATTCTTCAGAATAGTTAAAATTAAATTAATTTACTAAAATATATTGACGTGGAATGAAAGTTGGCTTTCAACAGCAAACAGTAACCACAAACCTGTTTTTTCGAGATGTAATGCTCCGAGAAGTACACGGGGAATTGAATCTAACATACAAGTGGATCCAATTATTCTGTCAACATAGAAGGTATAAAATAAATCATACCTTCACAGGTTTAATATTTTAAGCGACCCGCTTTACTTCTGTTCTCCAAGAGCCACCCAGACCGTATATCACATCTTAGTGAAGTGTCCACGTCTGGATGCGATCAGAGCCCCACTGATTTGGCAGGTTGTGCTATATTCTGATACTCTGGCCATCAATTCATCTTCATCAATTTCTCAAATCAAAGATTCTACATTTCATGTCTAAATTGTTGATCTTATTGATTTTGATATGCTATTGCAGTGAGATTGTATTTTATATTCAGATATCAGTTGCAATTTAGAACTGTTATTATATTTACTAGCTACTACAAAACGATGAAAATTTGTTAAAATACTAAAAAAAAATTAGCAATTATTGAAAAAATGTTTATAAAATTCCTATTACAGTAAAAAACAATATATTAATACAAACTGAAAATTCATCTTGGAATAATAGATCACTTGTTACACTTGTCGGATTTGTTTGCATTTTTATGTTTATTTACATTGACTGACAGACATGGACAGACTGAAATGACTTCATTTAAATAATATAGATTGAATTATTGTTATATTTTTCCTAAATGCATATAGTATTGTAATATAAGTGCTTTAAATAAAGTTTATTATATATATATATATATATATATATATATATATATATATATATATTCGTATAAATGGGCAGCAAATCTTCTTCTAAACAAATGTTGTTGAAGGCCACAGCGGCTTCAGTATTTACGATCTTTCTCAGTAATTGTTCCTTTTTTCTGAACACTTTCCGGTGTTGAACATTTAATTGGTGGAGTAACTCTCCTAATGGTATTCAAAAACAGGGTAGTTAAAATGTACCTAGGAGAGTTACTCCACAAATTAAATGTTCAACACCGGAAAGTGTTCAGAAAAAAGGAACAATTACTGAGAAAGATCGTAAATACTGAAGCCGCTGTGGCCTTCAACAACATTTATATATATATATATATATATATATATATATATATTATATATATGGTCCGTAGGGCTTAAAATAAAATTGGAACGAAAGCAACACAAAGGTAGACAATCGTCGTCATCAGGAGACGAGTTGTCCCTCAGGGAGGCAAGGCAGTGACTGAAGCCCGAAATTTCCAACAGACTTGTTCCTTTTCTAGACTTTGACGTTGCTTTTTACAATGGACCCTTTTCGGCTTCCCTACATACTCGTATCAAACCTACCAATGCTGAGTACCTTTATTAGCTGCTATCCTTTTCATGTAGAATGTCTATACCTAGACCCTTTTCCATCCGTATGCACAGTATTTTGATTATCTCCAAGACGCATACACCACCTCAACATATTAAACGATACATTTTTTGAATAGGGTTATTCCTCTTCATTAATCGAAAGCCGTATATTGCCTGCCAAAATCCCTCACTATCCTAAACCTAAAATAGACAGGAGTGTCTCTTCTTTTTTGTTAATCACCTTTTCCCTATCCTTTTTCCCTGTAGCAGGTAGGCTGTTAGTCATGCCTGATTATTAACCCTGATTATTCCATCCCTCGTTTTCCCTCTCTAACATAGTTTCTACCCTATCCATGTCAATAAATCCTGTACTTTCCACAACAAAGACTAGATTCCCACGACTGGATTCCACTATGGGCTGGCTTACCTTCAATTAAGCTGAACTTTCGTATGAATTGTCATAGGGCTTCCGTTGGTTAATGAAGAAACCTTCTTGTAGCTAGCCATGCTAACTCCATAGTCTCAATTTTAATAACTATTTCTGCGTTCAGATTCTGTAACGGATCCTCATACTAATACTCAAGTTACTTTAAAAGCTTCTGAGGAGACACATACCTGTTTAGTTGCCGCTAGACTACCTCCTCAACCTCTATTGTTAATTTTTTTGTTTAAAAAAAATGCTATTATTATTGATTGTTATGGGATTGATTAGTTAACTGATTAATTAATTATTTGTTGTTAAAATTATGCTGTTTTCTTTAGTCAGAATTTTTTTTTCATCTTTTTCATTATTATTTCTTCATTCGTTTGTTATTTGTTTCCTTCGCCCTCGCTTCCCGCTTGCTTGAGGAGGCATCACTGAGTGTATAACGGTTGTTCTGTTGGACTTCAGTCACCACCTTGACTCCCTGCGGAATACCTCGCTCTCTGACAACGATTGTCGAAATATAGAAGTGAGTTAGGGTTGTAAGATCTTATTTTTTCCATTTCATATGTGGTTTGATCATTGATTGTTATTTCACGTGTTTATGTGAAATCTTGTTATATATATATATAGATATATATATAAACTCGGTAAAGTTAAATATTGAATGTATATGTGTATATTTGAGTTTATAATATAGATTTGAAGTTGATTTGGCTGATTAAAGTGTAACAGCGATACTGTATATTTATATACATTGTGCAGGACCAACATCATAATGATGAAAAAACAGTAGCTCTGTTTTAGAGCGATAATACTATAAAAACTGAATGTTTAGCTTAGGATAACGAATTACCTGCTATACTACTTATCGGATTTGTTGACATTTATTTACATTGTTTATATTAACTTGGACATTTTTTAAGTAAATCAACTGAAAGAAAATTGATGTTTAGAGGTTTAATGAAAAATTTGAAATGATTTAATAGTTTAATGTGAGATGTAAGAAGAATAAAATTCTTTCGTGTAAAAAATCAACAGTAATCATACATGTAATTTCAATGCTTCCTATGGTATGATGGATTTGTCTAACAAAATGCTCTAATCAATCTGTATGTTGCAGTCTTGATAGAACTTAGTATCAGATATAGATTTCCTTGTGTTTATGAATCATATTATCTTTGGGTAATACAAACATGAAGAATAGACTCTTTTGTTCTAAATTACCAAACGGATACTAATTTCAGTCTAATTAGTATGAATTAGTTATCGAATCTTTGGTGATTCGATGACACTAACATTTTTTCTTATATGTTTCTGACATATTTCAGACAGAATAAAAAAATTTTGAAATCTTAAAAGAAGTTTGGGTTAATGTTAAAGCATAAGTAACAGTAAAATAAAGGTATGTAATTTATTATAAATGTGCTTTTCGCTATAAATATTTTTTGTATATTATGGACGTTAGCACATTTTTACAGAAGTTTTTATTGAATAAGGTACCTATTAATTATCTGTATTTAATGAATTAACATATTTTAAAAATCCAATGGTAAAATTCTTTTTACTGGAGCATATAGGACATATTTTTGTAAGCCAACCAAATTTGTTTTTGTTAAGCCTATCTTAAAGTCTATGAAAGTCCTTGAAATATTGAAACATACTTTTTTTTTAATAATCAATTGCTGAAAACAGACATTGTTCTTTTCATCTAAAAACTGTATGAAATCAAGCATTTCTAAATAATAGCATAATGGTTATCAGGTGCCTCAATTACGGAAAGACCAAAGAAAACAATTTTGTTAAGCCTAGAAAAATATAGAACAGTTCTATTGGAATAGATTATAAATAATTCATTTTTCTATTTATAATTTATAATATTTCTATAATTTTGGGTATCAATTTAAATTATTTTTGGCGCACAGTAAAACTTTGCTTAGCATGTACCGTGTGTAACGAGTGATTCACAAACAAGGAACAAGTTGTTAAAAACTGCACCACTTATCTAGGATATATATTCAAAATTATATTAATTTTAACATATATATGCACCAGTCGATATTCATGTGTCAATAGCAGACTCGTGAAAGATGTTATTTCACATTCAAGGGTTTTTGACCATTTAAACATCGTTTACAGAGGTTGTATGCGACTACGTAATCACAATATTGATTATTATAATTTCCTTGTTTCTCGCAAGAATAATTGAACAAACAATTTTAGACTATATTATAACATTTGAGCTTCTCTAGGCATGGGATGTGATTGGTTTCTACGTGAAAATGATTTTTTTTAACGAATATTTCGAATTATGAGTTGGATACGAGAATGATTGTTTATGGAAGTTTCATTAAAAATTGTAAAACCAGTCAAATTTTAGGATTCAAGGACAGATTTATCACCTTATCGACAGTTTGCTTTTTTCAATTACTAAAGAGCTCGAGTTTAATCAAATCTATTTCACTAGTAATGTCATAAAAGAAGTCGAACAGTACTGCAAAATGGTTTCATAAATCTGGCACTGATATTACTGTTAAAAAAAATGCTAATTGAAAAAAATATTTTTGTATCAAGTCAATTAACTCCGATAAACTAACCTCTCTTCTATAATTCTAACACCACAGAAGATGACAACAATTAGGATTAACGACGAGATTCATGATATTTCACCTTTTTCATAAGGTTTTATTCACTATATTCGGAAGCATCATCTCCACTGAAAAGTGTTCTGGTCCCAAATTATATAAATTTATTTAAAGTTAAAAATATTGTACAGGCTTTTATAAAAACTATTAGACTATTCTAGTCAAAACATTTGTATGTATGACTTTAGTAAGTTAATGAATTAACATATTTTAAAAATAAAATGGTAAAATTACTGGAGCATTTAGGACATATTTTCGTAAGCCAACCAAATTTGTTTTTGCTAAGCCTATCTTAAAGTCTATGAAAGTCCTTGAAATATTGAAACATACTTTTTTTTTAATAATCAATTGCTGAAAACAGACATTGTTCTTTTCATCTAAAAACTGTATGAAATCAAGCATTTCTAAATAAAATCAATTACGTGCCTCAATTACGGAAAGACCAAAGAAAACAGTTTCTTTGTTTTCATGAATTTCTTTGTTTTTGTTTACATGAACTTCATCACTGTTAATTAATAAAACATCACAAATTTTTTACTACTCTTGATAATTTTCTAGTTTTTCTTTTGGTTTTAATCGTGTAGGAAAGATAAAAACAATTATTTCTGAAAAAGGCTAAAATAAGTTTAATGTTTTAAATTCTGTTTCTCTCTTTTTTTTCTTTTTTTTGCATCCTTAAACTACGAAATGATAGACGGATGTTTGTTGAATTTAGAATGCTGGTTAATAGTAAGCACTAAGAGTTAATGAGTAATAAGTTATTTGTAATAATAAGAATTATAATAATTACTAGAAAACTTTTATTTTACAAAATAACATTTATCCATACTAAAATTAAAAAATCTCTCTTTGCAGGCAATAATTCCTCAAAAAAGCTAAGTTGACGACTGATAGACGGGAAAGAGAAAAAATTAGTAACATCATTGAAAGCCATTACACCCATTAAGTACAAACCACTTCTTAAACTTGCATGTAATAAACCAGATCCGTAATTTCTTTTTAAAGGGGGTTTCAACTGTGGAGGTGAAGAGAAGTAGTTTTTTAAAATATGATTTTAATGAAATTTATATGAATGATAGTTCATATTAAATATTAATTTCTAAAATTTCAGCGTCATTTATACTATTTGAAAGCCATTCTTAGAGTCCTTACTTCAGCAAATAATAATTATTAATTTTTCTAAAGCATGCAACTTTGAATTTAAAACCCTTTCTAATTTTAGAAAATACACTTTATTGCTTGTTATTACTGAAGTGAATGAACAATACATACAAATTGTATAACTTACAAAATGTAAGATTTTATTTACTTCATTAAATTGTGTTGACATGCAATCAAATATTTGAAAAATTATATTAGTAAAATTTAACTAAAATGTTGTAAATTAAAAAAACTAATGTTTTCGATAATCAATATAATTAAAGAAATCACCACAAATGTAATAGAAAAATGAAAAAAGTTCTAAAGCCTGTCCAGGTAGCTCGTTGTCAGTTCTTTGAAAAGGAGCTACCTCGAAAGGCCCTGGAACTTTTCCATCATATATTGGGAAGTTCTACAAACTTTTGGATATTATATATATAATTTTTTTCTACATAATTTCTATTTGGTGTTTCTAACTATTCCCCGTGATTGTAAACTATAACAAATCATTATATAAAAGTAACAATTCTTTTATTTTTTTTTAAAAAGAGTGAAAGAGAAGTTTTGTTTCAGACTAATTTACTTTACAACTTTCTAGTGTCTTGACTAAGCATGCAATTATAGCCAGTAATAAATATATCCATTTACTTTTGTAGATATCTCATTCTATTAAATTGATATTATAAAGAATTCTTGAACCTTCGAGTACGTACATGACTATATATCTTAATAATACTATTTACTAATACATATGTGAATGTAATGTAATACTTAGGTTTCACCTGCAACTGAAGCGATTTTAAAAATTTCCATCACTTTATAAGGTAATTTTTAGTCTTGTTGTTCTCGTACCAGGTGAAGAAATACCGGACCATAGCAGATCTATGGAATAATAAAAAAAAGGGATTGACTGATTTGACAACTGATATTAAAAATATTTCTTTGCAAGTGAATATAATTTAAATTCAGTTTTTTATACTATTTTTTCAAATATATTGAGAGTCATGTATGCATTGAATAATATGAGTACAATGAATGTAACTAAAAAAAAATATTTGTTTTAAAACTTACCCTTTCATTATTCTATTTCATAATGCCGTGAACCATTTAATATATGCTTGTTACTTCAAGAAAAAGATTAACAGTCACTAAAAAAATAAATATTGATTTTAGTGTTGCATATCATTACATGGACAGAGCAATTAAATTGACATTGTTACTTTTATCCTAAAAGATGGAACTAATTTAGTTTATCTGAGTTCATGATATGTTTACAAAACATGAAGCAAAAACGTAAGATGTATTGCTCCTGAAAGTTAGAGGTCCCTGTCATACATCTTGACTTCCCCCTTGCCTTCCCTTAAAACGCAGGCGTTATGACCTTAACCCTGTATCACGTTGACCACCCATGTTAAATTCAAGTATACTGCTATTTAACCTTCCCAGGAAGTTCACTATAAGTTCAGTATTTAACATTTTACAAAATAATTTTCACAATTCGATTCAACTGACGTATAAAGTTAAGAACAAATTAAATATAGAAGATTATTAGTTCAACATTTTGAAACCACCAATGTGAAATAACTTAACTAAGCCTTTTTATAGACCCCATCTTATTAAATTAGTATCATAAGGATAAATAATTATTTACTGTACCGTATTGTTCCAGCTTTGTCAACGGTTTATTTTTCATTCAACTTTCAACACTGCATGGAAGGTTGCCAAAATAAGGTTATGGAACACATTTGAAAATATTTTTATTATGGAAGAAGGTTTAAATTTTAATTATTCAACGAGAACTTGTTCAACGGTACATAATTTATTATCACTAAGAATAATGTTAACAGCACTTTTTTTTTGGAGGTTAATTGGTTAGATTTTTTTTGTTTATTTATAATGTTTTAACACCACTATGAATTGCCTTGTTAATTTATACTAATTTGTATGTGATATTTATATTCATGAAATAACCTTTTTTTCTTCCATAAAAATTAACTTTTTTTGTACTCAATATTGTATGTGACAACAATACTTACGTTAATAATTAAATTCTTAGTGAATTGTCCTTTTAGCCTTCAGTACATATTTTGCGTGAGAAATAGTTTGGGAGCCTAATTTTCATTTAAAAAAGGAATAATTCCATAATATCTTTCGGAAATATGAAGAAAATATCTTTAATTTACGATTAAATGTGTTCATTTTGGTTGAACGATAAAATATTAATTTTATTAAGGTCGAATACTGTAACTTTAATTACATAATAATATTCTCTGAAATGGTTAGTTTGTTAAAGTAACCAGTTTATTACTGCATTTGTTGGAGGAACCAATTTGACTGTATAAATTGTTTATTACTCTTTACTCTATTTAAATTACTTAAAATCTACTGTCTGCAGATTGATGGTTCTCCTATGATTATTTGATTGTGTAAATCAGTCCCATATTAATCCAGCGAAGTTAGTATCAACCTCGTTATGTTATTCCATTCCAGTGAAAAGTAAAAATCAATACGTTTTGCGAAAATTATCTCATATGTTATTGTGTATTTCTGGTTTTAAGAAGTATTGTGTTTATGGCAGAAGACTTTTAATACTTTTTTTAAAAAAACCAAAGTGTGTTTTAATTTTTAAATTATTCTGTTCATCACCGACATGAGTTATTTGGGTTCATTCTCCTGCTGCAGGGTTTGGGTACTAAGTATCGTTATTGCTGGAGAAAGCGATCCTTTTTTTTATTTGAGTTTGTAGTTTGGCTAATGTATCTAAATAATAGTTTTTTTGTTTTGTTTCATGCCTCAGAGATGTATGTAATTAAGTTGAAACTTTGTTGGTTTCCACTTATAACATGGCTAAACATGGTCTCTCGATACGTCCTGGCCCTGGCCATTGGCAGAATGAGTTTTTAAAACGTATTTTGAACACTCTTAGTTATGAACCTAAGTTATTTTATGCGGAAGATAAAAAGTCTTGTACACGTCCTTATCTCTCTCGGAGAATACATAAAACTGTCTGTCCCAAACCTGACTCAAATGATATTTAGTGAGAAGAATATAAGACTCCCAGTGTTGAATTAACTGGGTAAGTAGTTCACCCGTAACCAAAGTGGGTGTTCATTTACAAATAGGTCATTGAAAAATTACTTTCAGAATTTTGTGAAAGTTTTTATTAACATTTATTGTTGATTTTTTTTTTTGTAGTATTACATAGCTTCATTGAATTGTGAACTGTTTGATGTCAGTTTATATTGTCCCTCTTTATATAGGAGTATATTGATTGTGTAAGGAAAGTATGATGCAAATCTCTTGTGTTCAATCGATGTTCGTTCCCAATTGACTTAATACTTGTCAATGAGAATAACTTCTGACCTATATACTTATATGTAATTGTATTATTTTTTTTTAAAAAAAAGAGTCCAAGTGGCCATAATATTTTCTATAAATGTGGACATATTATTTACTTTTTTGGATACAATTTTTTTTGTTGTCTGACTTAATTACCCATTTTTGAAATATATAATTTGTTTTTGGTATGTTATAATATGGCTGTTCATCCAAGTTTGTTAATTGCTTTTAGAAATTGTCAGCAGATACTCGAATCAAATCAAGTAAGAAAAACCATGATATAGTTTTAAATTTTGGAAAATCATCATCATCATCATTGGATCAAGGTATCTTATTTTTCTTTTGTTATTTTTTTTCTTTCACCTTCAAAATTGCACTTATTGGAATTTTATTATTTCATCCTATTATTTGTTTTCTGATGACGGATTCATTATATGTAGGCTTTTACTTGATAATTCAATGTATTCATTTTCTTTGTGAATTCTTAAGCTTCATTAAAGCTTTTGACACTTCAGTGTTAATAGATTAGTATCCAGCTTAGTATCGTACTACTCTGGTAATTGTATACCGGAAACAGATGATTTCAAAAATCTGAAAATTCATGGTGATTATATCTTTGTTGATTTGGATCTGTTATATAAGATGATATTGATAACTGAGGAGACTAAAGGGGTCGACGAGCTAGAGGAACAAAATGCAAATAGAAGAAGTGTTTTGTAATTTTTTTCAGATCTGATGGAATTCATGTGCATACAGATATTTTAAAGAAATTGTCAACTGTTTTTGTTTCAACTGATAAATAGACAGACAAATGGCAGTTTCTCATGCTTAACATTTGTCTAGTTTTCTTTGTTATAATATTTAAAGTTTAAATTTTAAAGTTTTTTATGTACTCTTATGTACATATTTTGAATATTGTGAACTTATCTGCATTTTATGCCTCATTAGCACAAGGGTTTGTTGCAATACTATTTATATCGCTAATATTTATTAATTTGGATGTGGGAAAATTATATTAAATTCATAGTATGTAACTCTTGGCAGGAAATGATGAAACTCCAACACCAGTTCGGTTCCTGAGAAATTGCGATGAAGTTGGCCTATTTCAGGAACTAACTAGAGTCAATCCTTTTGAAGAAACATTCCGGAAAGCTGCTGAAGCAGCCATTACAGAGGTAGATTTTAATTTTGTCACATCAGCATGTATATGACTTATATAGTTCCTATCTTAACTCCTTTTCTTTTAGGGTGCTTCTACTTTGAATTTTAATAGCAAACCTGATGATGGCACCTTGAATACTCCTCATGTTTTTCCCTCTGGGACTGAAGATGATTCTCAGAGTAAAACCTCAGGTTTGAAAATTTTGTACGTTACTCAAAGTAAAATATAGTGATTGAGAAAAAAAAATTGGAAATTTTGATGGATTTCCATGTTTTGTATCCATTTTTGACATTTTTTGTTTATACTCTCTCTCTCTCTCTATGAGTTTCTCTCTGTGCGTGAGTATGTATCTATAATTTTGTAACCACTCCAGTCTGTAACAATTGGCTGATCTTAAATAAACTTGACGGATCCATAGTTCTTTGTGTGGAAGAGAAATCTGTTGTTTGGGGGCAAAAATCATGAAAAGGTACACTTCATCGTTCATTATGTTAAAATGAGTACACATTTTTCTTAATTATTTTTACGTAGAAACTTTGAACTTCCTACTAATCTGAGAAGTTGAACTAGTAAGTTTCACCTGCAATGCTTATCGGTTTTGCTTACCGACAAAGATTTATGGAGCTCAAAATAAGTAATTTATTATAACCATATTTGTTTTCAAAATTAGAGTGATAACCAATTGAAATAATTCATGTTTAAAAATAATTAAGTACATAAAATCACACAACTATTGACTTCATCGGAACTACTCTGTATTAAATTGATGACGAGTCAGATTACGTTGTTGATTATTTTTATTTACTCTTTGTTAAATGGCTAAATCGTAGAATTGAAATTGATTCTAGTTTATTTGTGTTTTCACTATTAAATCACAGTGATTCAGAAACAGCAGGCGTTCTCTAATTATTCTTAGTGAATATGTCATTTGTATTTTCATCATTTTTGGAGAAAATTAGTGATCACATTAAAATAAACCGACTAATTAGGTCGATTGCTCCTTATTTCTGTTAATGAGGTTATGAATAATGGAGTTGATTGGAAGTACTCCACATTTTTTAATTATTATTTCCTAGTTCAAATATAACTGAAGTATATGGATTGTTTTGTAATTGTATCTTGTACAGAATCAAGGGGTCCATATATAGAACCTTGGTTTCTTATTTTGGTGGTTCATATTTAATTGATTTAATCTAATTCTTATGTTAGTTTGTTAATTTCTGTATTTCTTATTAATTTTTTAACGATTGTTAAATAATTAAGTAAGTAATTGTTTTCATTTCTTTCCTTTTATGTCGTGATTGGGTGCAGGGTTACTTATAATTTTTTTTATGAAATGTTCTCCCTTATTTCATTTTTTCCCTATCTGTTGCTATTCAATGCTTCAAGTGTATATGTGTGGCTAATAAGTATGATGATGATAATAAGTATAATGTGTGGCTAATAAAAGTTGATAAAATAACTATCTTAGGGGTGTCTTTTAGTTAAGTGTTTTGAAAAACAATTTTGAGGAAAAACTTGTGATATCAGGAGTGACCTCTGACAGCGTTTGGAAGGTTGTTTGAGCAGTGTTGCTTCCCACAACGTGATCGACAAGGTATGGGAAATTGCCTCTCTTATTTCGAAATATGGACCTTCTCAGGCTCCCTTAGTGTCATGATATTCAGTGCCAGAATATATAGCCTGTAGCAGTAATAAAATTGTTGCTACGGGTTACAAATGATTGATATGGTGGCTGGCATTTATGGCAATGGGGGTATGGTTTTTATTGGAGTTAACACAAACTAAATGGCAGTTTATGCACAGGTCAACCACAGTGGAAGTCAGACCTACGTAGAATGAATCACATCTAGTATCCTACAAACTTCAGAAAGTCCAAAAGTTGCATTTATCATTTGGAATATTTTTTACTTTTGTGTTTATATCTTTTTGAAATGATTTTTTTAATGTACTTTTAATTTTGTATCTTCTGTTATTTATTTGTATATTTTAACTTCTAAAAAAAGGGTTTTTCTTTCTTTGTGTCGACCGGTGACAATGTCACCACCAGTTAGTTGCCTAATGGGTCTTTCCATAACGGTTGTAATATAGAACAGTGTGTTTATCTGGTGTTTGCTATCCCATAATTTATTTCTGAATATTTATAAATACATAAGCAATACTTTGTGATAATATCTACCCATGTTATCGTCCAAATGTCCATTTATCTTTTGGACTGAACCCAGTGTGTTCCATTTTATGTTGGTTTGGCTTCCGCTAAGCTAAGCACAAGGCTTCCGTGTGACAATTCATATGCTAGTTACTCAAATCAACTAGCGTATTACGTAAATACTTCAGTATTCAATCAGATCCCTAACATGATCCCATAGGCAAGTGAAAAAGTTTCTCCTTGGAGCCAACTCTGTTCAACACCTTAATCTCTGAAGTCATTTTTGTATAGTTTTATCTCTTTATTTATTTATTATTTATGTTACTGCTTTTATTATTATTGGTATTTTTTTTATTCATTTAACTTATTTTTTATTTGTTATTTTTTTCTTTTTACTCATACAGTTATATTTTTTCTTTGTTAGCCTGACTTCAGTTTGTAATTTTTATTTTATTTAGTTAATTTTTAGTTATTTATTTTTAAGAAATGTTCGACTCTTATGGCACTAGGCTACTAGCCTAAAAATAGTGCCAAAAAATAAAAACTTATTTTTATATAGTCTTTGTAACGGGCTCTGCACTATTATCATCTTGTGCAAGAAGTAGAAAATGGAACTAAATACCAATTAACTAAATAGATAATAAAAAAAAAATACTAAGAAAATCAATATTAACCAAGAAAAAATGTAACTATGGGGAAAAATAAATAAATAATTGAACATAAATTAAAGAATAAGAGTAATAATAAAAAGAGTTCTTATAAATGCAAAACAAGTGAAGAGATAAAAATAAAAAAATAACTAGAGATTGAGGTGTGGAGCAGAGTGGTTAGGTGGTTTGCGATAGGAAGTAGAAGAAGGTACACTAAAGATAGAAGAATTTGAAGAAGGAGATGAAGAAGAACTGTCTAATAACAGTGCAAGTTTTATGGACACCCGGACAAAAAGTGGAAATGACAAGTGGATAATACCACTGTTGTCCCTTCTAGGTACAGTGTGTTATACTATCTCTGTAGGTACGACCCTACCGTTGATTAAAATTGGAGGATAGCCCCGTTCTGCTAATTTATCTTTCAAGAGTTAAATGTG
The DNA here is from genome assembly GCA_026182355.1 of Hermatobates lingyangjiaoensis. Classification (NCBI taxonomy): domain Eukaryota; kingdom Metazoa; phylum Arthropoda; class Insecta; order Hemiptera; family Hermatobatidae; genus Hermatobates; species Hermatobates lingyangjiaoensis. Next base: position 1,137,203 of record JAPFBL010000030.1, on the reverse strand, counting down.
GTGGTTTGAATAGACTGGGATCTGGGGATAGCTTTCTTGGAGTGGAATGACAAGTAGTGTAGTGGAGGAAGTACTGAGAAGTAGTAAGTAATACTAATAATTTCATGTCAAGATTGTTAGCCACATTCAGTTAATCATGGAACTGATATTACTAATTTAAACAATATTTATTCTGGAGTTTAAATATTTGCTCAGTTTAGTTAAATTTGTGTTACTTACTTCCTGCCGTGTCCTTTGTGTGAACAATGTTTGAGTTACTTGTAATGTAATCTGATTAGTCTAGTTGAAACTTTTGACTAGTAAAAATTATTGGTTGGTTTAAATAATGTAATTTAATTTTTCTTATTCAAAAAATTTTTACTATTGTATGTTATATTATTTTATTTATCTCTGAAATACTTTTACTGATAAAATGCTACACGTTGTAATAATTAATTCTCATATTGTTTATTTGTTAGACGGTTATGTATGATTTCTTATTATCCTTTGTGTATCTGACTATGAAAAAGGTTTTAAATAAGACCGAAACGTCGACAATGAGTGTTTGATTTTTATACCTAGAAAATTGATCTAATCTTAATTAAATAACACACCTATTCTATCAAACCAACACTTTTATTTCATGTTAACTTCTTTCTATAGGATTTTTTTTTTAAATGAATTACTTCTTCTTGTTTTATATATATATATCAATTTCATCCCTTTGATTGATTTTATCGAACATGTTTATTGGCCAGTTCCTTTTTCAGTTAAACCCTATTAGCAGGAAGTTAGTACGTAGAGTCAAATCCCTCAGTCTGAAGGTCGTGAATGCCGAGATTAACGGCATTCACTTTAATGTTACTGTTTAAAAGAAGATCTGCCTATTTATACCATTATATATACATAATTTAAACTATAATTTGTTATATTAATTGTTTGTTTGTATTTAGATATTCCTGAGGAAAGGATTGATTGGGAGGATGAAAGAATTGTAAAAAAAGAAGCTGATTCATCGGCTCTTAATTCTACTGATATATTAAACAGAATTAATTCGTAAGTTCGATTATTTTATATATTCCATGAAATTGTATGATCATGTTTAGTATATCCTATATTTTTTTATTTTATTTAAATGATGTACTACTAGTTTTGTATGTGTCATGGAATATTTATCAATAATCAGAACTTAAACCTTTTATTTGGTTAAAGTGGTTGTTTGTTCAAAAATGGTTTCAGATAATCAACGATTGTAACCCAAATTAGCTTGCAGTTGTTTCGTGTATTATGACCTGAGCATATTCTATTATTGTAATTACTATGGGTTAATATGAATTCTCGTAGTTTATGGATTCCTTTACTACTTATTCGTTATTTTCTAAATTTGAAAAATTGAATTCCATTAGATTAGTATTTTAATGTATTGATTAAAAAATAAGTGACAATGCTGAGAATATTTTACAGAGGTTCAGTGTGATTACATTATACAGTGAAGTTTTTCTTTCGAATGCATTATTTAATTTATAAAACTACATTACTCCCAATTCGAATTTCTTGCATAATTTTAATTTTGGTTAGTTTATTCAATTTCATCTAATTAATATAAATTTAGTTCTCTTATTTATTCAAGTCAACTTCTTTTTTTAAATAATATATTATTTATATCAGATATTGACTTAAAGTATGTTTAAATAGAATTGCGGCATCTAAGACCCAAATCAGACCAATGCCTGCTTCCCAGCCTTCAGACTTCGATATTGTTGTTAATCCTATTCAACAAAATTTGAATAACAGTGAGGTAATAGAATTTTAGAAAGCACTTATAACTAAATGAAATATGTAAAACTTAAGTGTACTGTTAATGTAATACGTAGCTAATAATTGCTTTATTGTAATATGGATTAATCGAAATGTTCTAGAAAATTACCCATTAAATCATCTTTGCCTTGAATATTTTTACAAAATGATAACTAAAATATATAATTTTTTATATATCTTTGACGTTATAGCCTCATAAATCATTAAATTACTTTACTATAAGTAAGGTATTGTGTTCATGAAAAAAGTTCAGTGTTGAGATTTTGACGGATTAAGATTCCTTGAGGTTCCCCCAAAATCGCTTTATGAAGTTTTTCCGATGATGTCTGTGTATGCATGTGGGTGGTTGGATTTGTATCGAAAGACTTGTGTGCACGCTACGGTCCAGAATCTCTTATGAATCAAATTAATATTTTACATAAAAACATCCCTCCTAGTGTAAATGAACCCTATTGTTTGAGAGCAATTATGCATGATGGGAAAGTCACTTCTTTGGCCAAAATGTGTTTTTAGACAATTTTTTTTTCTTCTAAACTACTGATTGCAGTCTTGAAATTTTTTGATTATCTTGAAGCTACAAAATCAATAACTGAAAAAACCATTAGATTTTTGAAACATCTGGAAATATTTATTTTCAATAAGATGTAAAAATTTTGACTTATCATTCCTTCTGAAAGCTTGTGAAGACGATGTAAACCATGCCGTTTGACAGATGAAAATAAGTTTGGTGCGCTTGTCTAAATATACTAAAAAATAGAGTTGAAATATTTTTTTTTTTAATTACATTAACCAAAGAGTATTTTTTCTGTTTTCAGAAAATGATTTTTTTTATGCTAAAGAGCTCATTAAAAAAAAACAATGAAAATTTACCAATAATATAAGCAGAATAAAAGCAATTTAAAAAAATATGGTGAAGTTTGTCGTGAATACTTATCGGATTTGTTGACATTTATTTACATTGTTTATATTGACTTAAAAAAATTTTTAAGTAAATCAACTGAAAGAAAATTGATGTTTAGAGGTTTAATGAAAAACTTGAAATGATGTAATGGTTTGATATGAGATGCAAGAAGTATAACATTCTTTTTTGTAAAACATCAACAGTAATCATACATGTAATTTCAATGCTTCCTATGGTACGATGGATTTGTCTAACAAAATGCTCTAATTAATCTGTATGTTGCACCTTTAAACAAAACTTCATACTAGATGTAGATTTTCTTGTGTTTATGAATCTTACTATCTTTGAGTAATATTGAATTAGGATGAATGGGTTCCTTAGTTTTATATTACCAAACAGATACTAGTTTTAAGGTGATTCGATGACATTGACATTTTTTCTTACATTTTTCTGACATTTTTCGTTATGCCTCAGATAATGCAAAGTGGCAAGACCATACGACCACGAATACGACTCCTTCTCCTGACAGAGTGATGTCCCCATCCCCGCCCCCATCATTTATAGTGTTTACTGACCTTAACAAAAACTGCAAGATGAGAATTTAGCAGTAGTGGGTCTCTGGTCCGGAACTCCTAATCACGATGTGCACTGATGTGCATTGAAATATTCATTCGTCGTTGGAGATCCACTGGTTATAAGAACAAAAGGCATTTTCTCGTGTAATAGATTATTTTGTAACGCGAAATCGGTTCTTTGACTTTACAAAAGTGTTATTACTGCTGTGATAATACAGATGATATTACATGCATCAATTTTGTGATATACAGAAAAAGCGCATATATTGATAACTGGTCCAGTCACTATTGTACTACCTCCAGGAATGACAGACTAATAAACATCTCCCATTTAGACATTTATATTATGTCTAAGTGGGGCATTAAATACACAAGAAGTTTAATGTTATATTTACTTATAGTAAAGTTGAGTGTAGGCCACTCGATATTTTTTTAATTTATTAACTTATTGGTTTTTGTATTTTGGTGCGCTTTTGATTTATATGAATGTATTTAAATAAAATTGCATTAGAACTTCAAATCACTTTACATTGTTGTCACCATCTGTTGAGTATTAACACAATTCTTGAAAATGAAGCAATTATTAATTGAATGTATGAAATGACGTATTCACTAGTAGTATGTCATCATACGCATTTTGGCAAGAAAAGTGACTTTACCATCCAGCATAATTGCTCCTAAACAATTGTGTTCATCTACACTATGAGGCCCATTTTTGTGTGAAATATTAATTTGATCTATCAAGGATTGTGGAGGGCACAAGCTTTTGGATGCACTCCCACACACACAAACACACGTACATATCATCGAAAAAATGTCATAATACAACTTTGTAGAGCTCAAAACATGTAATTCCGTTAACATTTCGAGACTGAATAATTTCACGATTACTATACTTTACTTATAGTAAAATCATTGCTAAAGTTTATTGCTTCTTCATTATTATAGTGAACAATTCAAATTGGTGGACGGAATAGTAAATGCTAATATGTGAACAATGTAACATGCCTAATACTGTAGATAAAATAACGTTGGTAGGTTATTTTTAAAAGATCAACCGTTGCATCCTCTAGATGACAAATAATAGAACAAGAGCTCTTCACTAAAGATATAAATCTATGTACAGATACTGGCAACATTTACCTTGATCATAAGTAATATGAACTGAATTACTTAATTAATGAAAAGATAATTACTTATTAAACTGACCATAGGGACTTGTGGTTACAATTTGTATATGCACTAACTAGGATGTAATTAACTGGAACCAAACAATAGTTTGTAAGAATAAGAGTGGACATCTCTAACAGGCCCCAACATTAATATTACCTTAAAATATTTGTAATTGAAAATGACAATGTATTTTTAAAAGAAATAAATAAGTAATTATTTAATTTAAGTAATATTAGATAATTAAAAGTAATGATTAAATAACTGTTGGATTTCATGATTTATTCTCACAGTTACAGTATAATTATATACGGCTACCTTTATTTAAATTTTATATACGGCTACCTTTTATTTAAACAATTTTTTTGTGAATTTTAACCCCAAGAAAAAACGATTTATTATATGTTTTGTTTGATAAAATAATTCTTTTTATAGGTTCAACTTTGCCTCAAAGTTGCGCATGGAACCACTTTGGAGTTAGAAGGAAACACACTTAAGATTATGGGTTCCCAGGTAATTTTATGCAGACAAGTTTTTAAAATCTTGTATATGCTCTGAATGAACTGCACCATTGCGAGGTGAAGAAATGCCAGTTGTGAAAACAAAAGTGTGCAAGTTGGTCAGTCAATTAACATTGTTTTCGTGGTCGTTAAATTTAAAGCTACTGGTCATTGGGTTATGGTAGAAAAGAGAGTAAAAGTATTGGAGGATGGAATGGAGGAGTTCATGAGGACAGGCTTTTTTTTTGTAGTGGGACAGGGTTTTCATGACCTTATTGGTAAGAGTTAAGTAGTGAATTGAACTTGAGGTCTATTTAAATATTCAGATCTTTTGTATAACATGGTGACCCAATCATAGTTGGCGGCCTTATTTTGGACTATGCGGATGGAGGTTCCTTACTTTTTGTTGCTGGTAACCTGGTGTGACAGCTGCAAGTCATTGTGGCCCTAATTATTATCTTATAAACGAGGTTCTTTAACATCTGTGGAATTCTCTCGGACCTCGCGATGGGGTCAGACCCAATGGTCGAAGTTGATATAAGGTTATCCATTAGATACACAGACATTAAACCTGGGTAACGGACGGTATTTTGTCACTTGTCACTAATGAAGGCAAGTTGTTACTTGGGTCTGCTTTAATAGATTTTATGTGGACACTCACACTGGATTTACGGTAAAATTCCAGACACTTAACCAGTGAGTAATTTAATTGATAAAGCTCTATAACTCCTCTTTATTGAATTTCACAGTGGCACACCTAAGATCACCGCATTATCGTTAGTAAAGACGTCTAGAAAAAATTCAGTTCTCTTGAGAGAATTCGAGAAAACAATGTTGGAGAATTAGGCATACCCATTAACTCATATCAAGGTCTCTCCTAAGTGAGTACCAATTATCAAGTTCACGTGTCAAGTGATGGACCTTATCCAATTGTAATGGTCGAAGTTCCAGCTGGCTGTTGTTGGCTTGCAACCAACCTCCCGAGAAGATACTTCTTCTCACACAGTGACTCCCTAGAGAGTCTACTCTTCCTGTGTGAAGAACGACGGCCACCACGAGTCGAACACCAACGGGAGGGCATGCGTTGAGTCTTCTTGAGTCACTATCAGATCTAAGAAGAGAAAAGATTTTGTATAATCCCTCTTCACGCTGAAAGCTCAATTGAACTTTGTCAATTGAGCAGCTATGTGCAAAAAACCCTTACATCACTTAGCTGTAGGAATATCTTGTATAGGGATGATCTAGGTTCTTTGGGTTAAGTGAAGGTACGAGTATTATTATATTAGTAGATTTAGAGGGAGGATATTTTGATTTGGTTGGTGAAAAAGATAAGGTGGAACTGTATCGTTAATTGAAAGAGTGGTACCCAACAATCATAATCTACAAGGTAAGTTTTGGTTCATTTAGGATTGGGTAAGAGGAGTTATAGTGAAATCTAGGTCAACGGATAACGAGGGATCTCCCTACATCTAGTTTGATTGTGTTCCAGACACTGGTATGTAAAACTCTATGTGGGACCCACTTATCTGTAAATTTCTCAATTTTTATTTTGTATCCAGGATGCTGTTGAGGGATACGATTTCTTCTGGTTAGAATCAGGTTAGAGGGGGGGAGGTTACTTTTCGTATCTAAGTGACCATTTTAAAATATTTGCCGGGAGGACAGGCGTTGTCTACTGATAGCGTGTACTCTTGTTTTGCCGTCACTACTGCAGACAACGGATTTGGATTCTTGGCCATGCCATGATATTCATTGTAAATCGTGCACATGCCGTTCTTCAGAGATGACATAATGCACTAGCCCCAACTCTGTGTAATGTCAGGTACGCGTTAAAAAATCGTGCTCTAATAAACATTAGCGAGGCAAAATTAATGACTGTTAAAGTAGAATCAAACCTGTTATTTGGCTTACCCATTACTAAAATGGGTACAAAATATAAATAAAACTCTGGAGGGAAGTTCCTTTTCAGGGTCTGTGCACCCTATATCTAACATTAGATATTTGACCATTCCATGTTTTACTCCCCTCGGAAAATGATTGACACTCAATGTCAAGCTCGTGGACTTTCGGATCTGAACTCTTTTAAATAATTCTAACAGATTTATTTCATAAAAAGTCATTGCATATGATAATATATAAAGTTTGATATCATAAAATATCATAACATTATATGTACCTTAAAACATTGTCTGTCTTATTACACCTCGACTGGTTTCGGAAGTCGTTCATTTCAGAAGAAATCCTAGTTCAGAAACTGGTTGAAGCGTAATGAAACGTACAACGTTAATATGGTAAATTTTTATAATAATTTCTGTTCATAATTGTAATATATTTAGAGTTTTCCTGAAGCATGTTTAAGGTCGTCTTTGAATCTAGGTTAGCACTTTTTCACAATGTCTGATGACCCACCATTGCTTTGATCAATCATAAGTGAGAGGGAAGAGATATTTGTGATTGGTCATTACCAGCACTGGGGATAGGGGGAGAGTGTTGTAGAATAAGTACTAATATAGATAACATATGTTGAGGGTTGTTCAGAAATAGGTTAAAGAAATTACACATTGAAACAGAAGGAAAGTGGTCATTTTACTGATGATATTAATTTTTAGTTCAAATCAATTTATTACAAATTTATTGTTATTACTTTGAATTGCTACTTGTAAAGGAAAAGACATCACGAAAATATGAACAACCACAACATGAAATGTGTACAATATTATTTAATGAAAATTATTTCAAAATGCTTTTTTTATGCAATATTTTGTTGTTGAAGGATACAAACTACTCCAGAACAAAAAGCAACTTTAAAGTAAATCCATATGATATGAGAACAGTAATATTCACAGCCTCACCGATTTCTGAACAACATGAATCAAACAGTGTAAAAGAGGTAAATGCATACACATTGCTTCTGAATTAAGTACTCATACTTGTTTTTATTTCATGGTATTCATTTCTTCTATTTTAGAAATTGAAAAACTTTTTAGGATATTCAAAAATGAAACGGACGATGGGAGATCTTAGGAAGTCTGTTCAGAAGGTGAATATAGTTGAACTATGATCTCAGCTTCAGTATGTTTTAAACTATTATACTGATTTGAAGAAAACTGTTTATTTCAGATCAAAAATGTCTCTTCAACAATATTATTTATTTCCTTATCCTAAGATATTTAACTTTTCTGACATAGGTGTTGCTTTTAAATATTATTTCTTATTTCATGGTTGAATTTTTGGTTTAATTTAAATAACGTAACATATATATCAGTAATTTGAAGAAAAAATAAAACACTCAATTTAATAATTATTTGTTTTTCACCCGGGCGAAGCGGGGTGTGCTGCAAATAGATATGTTATGATCTCCTGTCCATTTATATTAATAACTACAACTAAATATAAATTTTCGGATAAAATTATATTCCGGTTATTATGTGTTATTTTTGTTCATCAATATGGAAATTTACTTTTATAAATATTAATAAAATTGGTTTCATTTATATAATTTTTGTATTATTTATTTATTAAGATTTTAAAACTATTTAAGTTTTATCACTCTACATTTCAGTTTAGTTCAATTATTTAACCTTCAATTACTCCCATTCAAACAGATTTTTTTTTTAAAAAATTGTTTTTCTATGTGTCCTCATTCTAAATTGCTGTAAACAAAGAAGGTTTTTTTTAAATAATTTACGATTAACACAGAAAGAAAAGGAAACTCTACTGAAAGAGAGGTTGGATGTTCAAAATAAGAATTCGGAATCTGGTAGTTCTCCGAGTGCAGCTGGATCTGAATCAGGAATAGATGAAAAAAGACGTCTATTAAGAGAAAAAAACAGGTACTTACTTCAATTTGTCCTTGTTTATGGTGTAATTGATGTAGAAAATTCTAATTAAGTTTGTATGGTAACAGTAGGTGTTATAAATAGTTATAAACAAGTATTTAATCGAAGGTATCGTATAAAATTATAAAACCTTAATAGTAATGGTTTATTTACTATTAAATTATAACTCATTATTTACAACTCAACTTAATTTGAGTTGTTTATGGCTTTGTAATGTGCAACATTTCATGGGCATGCTCAACCTTATCGCAATCACTCTGCTATATTCTGAGTGATAAAGAATTTAAAAAGGATTCAAAATTTGTTGTGTACACTGTATACACTACTTTACCTCGATGGTAGTAGAAGAAGGATTGATGTTTTATTTTTGTGGGAAACATTACAATATAGTTTTGATAAAGGCTATATGACATTATAGTTATATCTATTAAAATATTTGTAAATCTTCTTGAACAATGTCATTATATGTAGTGACTTCTATAAGCAGACTATGCATTTATTAAAATATAAGCAGATTTTCAAAGCGCACGGAACCAGTAAATTCTGAGGCTGTTGACTAAATTTTTTATGCATTTGCTACGTGGTTTACAAGTATGAGCTAGTATTTCATTACAAATTTGAAATATTTTAATTCTGCTAATGAAGGAATATTTTTAATCTTTACATGTTTATGCCAAATAATAATAAATATAAATATATTGCATTGTTATCACAACAGAAGTATCAGCAAATTTTGTTATTATTTTGGCTCTTGAAGAGGGGTAATATCTGAAATTGGTTTAACTGAAAAGGAAACTATAGAGTGAGTTGGACTGATGACATTTAGGATTACAGAATTACATTAAGGTTTTTTTCATGAAGGTATATTCGGGTATTCTTTCTTTTTTTGGGATAATCGAGTGAAAATTAACAGGAATCTCGGTATCTTGGAGGTGGCATGCATTTGTGTTGTGGGAAATAAATTTTTTTTTTATCTTACCGTTGTCAAAATATGTTTTAAATGAAATGTAATTTATTTCCTGTTATTAAGTTAGTTATAGCAATTAATTATAAAGTTATTAAGTTTTCAATAAAAGAACTGGTAAGCCATAGTTATTACTATATTCTTACATGGTTTTCGTTTGAAGTTCGAAGCAATTAAACGTAAAACAAAAACAGCTGCAAGTTATTTTATGTCTTCATTCTATACTAAGAATATTAACGTACATTGTGAGTCCTACAAGTTATCATTATCAATACATTGTTTATTCATATCTTACGGATATGTTTTTAATTTTATTGAAACGTAGTTTAAATGGTTACAAAAATATGTATGAATATTAGATTGGTTTGATGCAGAATGATTTTGCAGGGCAGCTGCTATGAGATGTAGGGAACGACGCAAGGCTTGGGTACTGGAGTTGGGGAAGAGAGCAGACGAAATGTCTAATACTAATAAGGCTCTAGTTCAAGAAGTTGCACTACTAAGAGCAGAAGTTGCCAGGCTTAAAGCATTGCTTCTTGCACACAGAGATTGTCCTGTCACTAGGGCAGCAGCCAATCCTCCTTTAGGTTATTGAAAATATTCATTAATGTATTTTTAATTGCAACTTTCCTTTGCGATGATGCTAAGTATTTTGGCTTTCTCTGTTTTCTAAGGCTACTTATTTGACTGTTTTTCAAGATTGTGAGTGGTTCTCAGGTTATGATTTTTCTTTAAACCCACTCATTCCAGCGTTCCGATTATCATAATAATTTATGTATTTGAAGTTAATTGATTGATTTTTTTTGGAAAAAACTTACGAATTTAACAAAAGACGTATCGTTTTTGCGATATGTTTATTTATGCATGAATTTGTGACGTTTAATTTGTTTGTGGATTTATATATAAACAAAAATGAAATAGTTCATGGGTATAACACATCAAATTAAAGATTAAAGTCTGTGTTCATCCGCCTATCCGAACTGTTCTCCTGATAACGATGAGTGTCAAAATATAGAAGTGAGTTGTCATTTTTTTATATGTTTTTCTCTGCTTGTTTATATATATATACTGATAAAAGTATCGACCTTGAAGTAGAAACAAAATAAAAATGTTATCAGGACTTGGTCAGTTCTTCAGGGTCAAAGTAAACTATAATTGCCAACGTTTCAGTTTTTATTTGAATCTTTTGCATAAGCAGAAGTATAAATTTTTTAAACAGAAAAACTAAGTATTACATTAGAGATTATTTTACAAAAAAAAAGCAGACTGTGGATTTCAGCAACAAATGTCTAGTTTGAATGAACACGTGACACTTCAGTTTCTTACAGTTGTCACACTGGACTGGTTATCACTCTTCATCAAGCGACTGTTCTGTTTCTAAGTGTATTAGTTCTTCGTTAAAAAGGAGTCTGTACGTATCTAGAAGGTCAATCAAATAACTTTGTTCAAATCTTCAAAACAGAGATTGCATGGAAAGATAATGACTTCAGGTTCATTCATTTTTATTCATTCTGGATGATTTGAATCCTTCCCCGATTTTCTAATGTTGTCGATGACATTTCAGATGTTGTCTTTTTTCCAATGCTGCTATAGAAGATTCACCATGGGTTTCGTGAAAAATTTACGAGAAGTTATGTGGAAATAATTAGGCTGAAAAGTGGATATTGAATCCTCATGCATTGGCTGTATCAGAGCTGTGGTATTTGTGGGAATATACTTGATATCCACATTATCATTATCATTATCCAAAATGAGTAATGCTTTGTTGTTTGTTATTGTTCTTCACATATTTTCTTACTTCTGGACGAAAGTGATTATTAACTGAAAGAGAATTTTAGTCATCCAACCTTTTCTGTTGGATCTCCAAAAAATGAGCAGTTGTTCCTTGTTCAGTCCTTTAAAACACCTTCAATTTTCGGAAAAATATACTTAAAATGCTTTTATTTTAAAATCACCAGCACCATTAGTTCCTAGAAGCAACGTTAATCGTTCTTTTTACAGTTTATATGCAGCTGTTGACTATTCAAATTTTGAAATGTTAATTTTTCAGATATTCACTTCCAAGAGAGTCCTCTTTCGTTTAAATTTAATACCTTCTGGTCGCTATCCACCTCTTTCAATAATTGTTTCATTTTAGTATTCTTCACCTACTTCATTGTCTGCACTATCTGTTTCATCTTTCATTTTTAGGTTGTACGATTTATAGTAATTTTTGAGTATTCAAACTATCCTCAGCTTCCTTGAAATGTTACATATATCTTCACAGATTCATCACTTCTCCAGGTGATGACGAATGTCGAAACATTGAAGTGATTTAGTTATATCAGTTCTTCCTCTGTTTCTTTTAAATTGGTTTCTTTGTACTTTTGTTTCATTTTGTTTGTTATCGCGGACAGTTTCTTTGATATATATATATTTATACAAAAAATATACTGATATGTGATAGACTCACTTCAATATTATGATATTTTTGGTGATCTGGAGAAGATTATCTTGGCGTGGAAGACAAAAAAAAATTACACGCTGTAGTAACAAGCACTGGCCACCATGCTCAAAAGACGAAGGGAGAAATTATATAAATAATAACAAAATATTAATAATATAAAAAAGAAGAAAATGAAAAGAAAAACAAATTAAGGTATTTAGCCAACAAACTAACTGGAACCATTAACGATAAGGTTGAGTCCCAGAGTTGTTCTGTCTCCAGAGAGAAAATATCGGTTCCCTCACAAGCTCTTAAAGTAACGTTGTATACTCTTAAGAACCTATATGAGCATTTGGACACAGAAGCAGTCATTAAAACAAAAACTATAAGAATCAACTTGGATGGTAAATGGTAGGTTACTACTCAGTCCGATGAAAGCTCTATGACAATTCATACGGAGCCTCAGCTAAGCGGAGGCCAATCCAACGTAAAAAGCATCACTCGGGATGCAAACCAATTTCTACATGCAGTTATGTGAAGTTCAGGAAGTTGAGGAGATTAGTATGGATATATTAATGCCTATTATTAATATAGGGATTGTTAGTACCTATATTAAAGAAAATTGAGGAAGGGAAATGAGAATTGAAATTGACAATGAGACAAATTTGATGACTACCACATGAACAGTGATTCATTCCTGTAGGAATATTTGGAAACCTTATAAAATATTGGAGTTTTATTTTGGAATACGTGGGAAACTGCACTTGAGAATGGGAGACATAGAATACGATTTACTAAAAATAGAGAGGTAGATTGGAAAAAAGTATAGAAGGGAATTTTTATAATAATGCCAAGTTTATTAACTCCAGACAAAAAGTATTAATGAAGAAGGTCGAATTCTCCGATTCCTCGTATGTTCAACCTGATTATATATATATATATATATATAATATATATATATATATATATATATATATTTCGTTGAACAGCTGACCGTATTTCGCTGATGTCATTTTCTTCACTAGTTTTTCAAGGTTTCTGAATACCTTCTTCTTTCCTTCATCCAAACGTTGGAGAATGTTAATTAAGTTATAACCGACATGTTTCGACTGGCTTCCAGTCATCTTCAGGGTGATTAATTAAACAAAGAGGAAAATTATTAGTCTTTGGAGTTGGTATTAAAACACATTATATAGTAGAAGTTTGAAGTAGCTGCTCTTGGGCCTGATTCGCAAGGGCTACTAACTGAGGTGGGGTGGATGGTGGGGTGGGGGTACTGACAGTTAACGGTTTTTTCATCCACCCCACCTCAGTTAGTAGCCCTTGCGAATCAGGCCCAAGAGCAGCTACTTCAAACTTCTACTATATAATGTGTTTTAATACCAACTCCAAAGACTAATAATTTTCCTCTTTGTTTAATTAATCACCCTGAAGATGACTGGAAGCCAGTCGAAACATGTCGGTTATAACTTAATTAACATTCTCCAACGTTTGGATGAAGGAAAGAAGAAGGTATTCAGAAACCTTGAAAAACTAGTGAAGAAAATGACATCAGCGAAATACGGTCAGCTGTTCAACGAAATATGCTTAAAAGAAGGACTGCTTCCAAATTTTACAAATATATATATATATATATATATATATATATATATATATATATATATATATTGTGTGTGTGTGTGTGTGTGTGTGTATTTACGAATTTCTCACCTATTTCTTAAAAATTAATTTTTTGGAAAGATTTTCCAGTTTTCTGATAGATTTCATTGTGGTAGGAGATAGCGTATGTAAAAGCTGTCCATAATTCATTTTATTCACTTTACACTAATGCCTACTATTAATTTACGATTACACTTAACTATATAAAACGACATGTTTCGGTCCTTCAAAAGACCATCTTCAGGTTTATTTTAGACAGTATAAACTAAAACTTAACACACAGAGATAATTATTACTAGGGAGGTAACACGATACCGCGTTTAAGGTTTACATTTCACTGAAGGTTTTTGGAGGGTGGCTGGTGACATCTTTTCAGAATAAGAAAAAATTTGATTTAACATCAAATGTTATTGAATCCTTTAGAATACTACGGCTTCAATGAACTTATAGTTCAGTATACTCAATTATGGTCTTTAGGATGAACTAATCCATTCATTATCCATCTATAATTCTTTCCGGCAAACGGCATGAGTCTAAAGAGTTCAAAAGTTAACCGTTTTTTAATAACCGAACTTTTTTTTTAATTAGTAAACTGTTTTACTAGGAGTAATCTTCACTGTTTCACTTAGGAACATTGAATTTTAGAACTTAAAAAACATTATTTATTTACATTTACAAGGCAAGTGATATATCTTAATTTTCTCCCCTGTGGTTTCCACTTCAGTTTTTGTTTTGTAGGATATCAGTTTTGTTGCTTATAATTATAACAGTTGTTTTGGCAGGCACCTTGGTGAAGTGTACTGTTACATCTGTTTGGGCCAAAATCCTGTAGAATCTGTTCTTTATGATAAACCCAGGCATAAGATGGTAACTGAATTATAAAACTTACAGTTCAATGCAAGTTCATTGCAGTAAAATCCATCTTGGTAATTTTGTCACAAACCATCGAATCCTTAGTAGTTTCATTATTCTATAATATTGTAAAACTTTTACTGCACAATATGGTGTATTTTTAGTTTACATTTGAATTAATGTATACACATTGTTTAATTTACATGTGTAAATTAATAATATATGGTTTATTAATTAACCTTCAAATTTGTTTTTAATATTGTTATAACTTATCAATTTTTTTTAATGTTAGTGTATTAGTAGTTAAATAATTTATTGTACTATAGATATCGACAGCTAACTATAATATCGAGTCCTGATAAACTTTACTTTTGTATATATATATTTCACTTATTAAAACGAAACACGATCAAAACTGGACACAATACGAGTTCAAAATTCAAGAAGGGTAACACACAGAATAAGGAAACACTTACAGACTCAAATTTTCGGGTAATCCGTCTTCAGGAGAAAAGAGAAAGGGAGACCAAGCACGTTGTAGACGCAATGGTAAGTAACCAACCCGGCAACCGCCAGTGCTGCTCTGCTCCCCGTACCCGGTCTTAAAGTATAGAATTAAGAGAAGAAATAAACAGAAATTCAGATAAGCAGTACTAGTTGGGTAAATATATAAATTAGATAAAATTATAAGCAATAGAAAATAAAGAAAAACTATATTAATCAAAAATAATAATAGAGAAAAGAAAAATAATTAAATACAATACAAAAAATGTTTTTAGTTGTATTAGTCTCTACCTTTTATTTACTACATTTTATTACTAAACAATTGTTTGTATTGTATTTAATTATTTTTCTTTTCTCTATCGTTATTTTTGATTAATATAGTTTTTTTTCTATTGCTTATAATTTTTTATCTAATTTATATATTTACCCAACTAGTACTGCTTATCTGAATTTCTGTTTATTTCTTCTCTTAATTCTATACTTTAAGACCGGGTACGGGGAGCAGCACTGGCGGTTGCCGGGTTGGTTACTTACCATTGCGTCTACAACGTGCTTGGTCTCCCTTTCTCTTTTCTCCTGAAGACGGATTATCCGAAAATTTGAGTCTGTAAGTGTGTTTCCTTACTCTGTGTGCTACTCTTTTTGAATTTTGAACTCGTATATATACTATATAATTAATATATATATATGTATATAATAAATAATTTTTGTCGGTGTAAATATCATATTAAAACAAAAATTCTTTCTTTTTTTTAAGTAAGTTGTTTTATCTTTCTTTTATCTTCAAAATATGCAATTCTGTTTTTACAGTTGCGGTAGTTAACCCTGAAGTAATTGACGATACTTTTGTGAAAGTGAATCAAATGTCAACACGAAAGAATCGACTATCACTTGACATTGCGAGTGCCACTCGCTGCAGTCCGGTTGATTTATCGACACCCCAGGATTTGCCGTCGCCACTTGTTCGCAGAGATGAGATATTAACTTCCGTTGCTCCGACTACTCCGTCTGATTTGGCTCCACGCCTTAGACCTCTCTTTTCTCAACTGGTTGGTTAAATTATTTGTTTTATTACATTTATATTAGATGTTTACTATGGTTTTAAGAAATAGGAAAAGAGTACTTTGATATAAAATCCTTCTTATAAAAATTAGTGAAGAATGACTGAAATAATAAACATATCATTACATATTTAATAATAAAGTAAATGTGTCTAAACTGAAATCATGAAAACAAGTAAAATTTATTTCTACCATTTAAGTTGTTGCTGGAATGGAAAATAAAGGCAAAATAATTTTGTCTAACCAGAATTAGATTTTCAAGGGTGAAATATTAAATTTCACTATCTGTGCTATTATTTGTTTAAAATGTTTATTAATAATGATTAAATTATTTTTTTTTAAAAGTGTTCAAGAAAATGTGTTGAACATTCCATAACTGTGGGGAATGTTATATTCTCCCATCAGTTACCCGGTGTTTAAATACTATTATTATTATAAAATACTCTCGTTTAACCACCGATTTCACGGTTTTTAAATAATTTTCTTCTACAGTTTTTAATGTGAGTGCAGTCATGGTGTGCCTTCACACCTCAAATATGATCAATCAAAAAGAAAATATTTCTAATGTAGTGCAATCAGTTATTATGTGGTATTTACTCATTATAGGGTAAAAAGCTAATGAAACAGTCTCCACATATAAAAATTTAATCATATAAACAACCCGTTTCGAACACGTAGTGTTCTTCTTCAGGCATTAACTAAAAAATATAATGACATCAGAGAATTATCTATAGTACAAAACAAAAATAAAATACTCTTTTACTTATCATACTCTCTTCCTTATTTTATTTGATCTTTATTTTATACTATATTTACTTTGTACTATAGATAACTCTCTGATGACATTGTATTTTTTAGTTAATGGCTGAAGAAGAACACTACGTGTTCGATACGCATTGTTTATACGATTAAATTTTTATATGTGGAGACTGTTTCTTTAGCTTTTTACCCTACAATAGGAAAATATTTGTATGTAATAATCCTATCATGATAAACTTGTTATTGTTTTTTACCTTCTATTATTACATTTATTACAGTTAATATTATTGGAATTACCATAGTTCAATCCAAGTTTACAATATTATTAATTGTAAGGTATGGTGGTGAAATTATAGTAAAATTTATTTTTATGCCTATAAACTACGAGTATTTCTTTTTATATTAAATATAAAGTTGTTAATGTATTACTTTGTGTTAGGATTCTGATGCTGAAGTAATTATTGGGGAAAAATCACTTGCAACACCAGTCATACAGATAAATCCCAATGCCAAAGGAAAGGATAATTCATTTAGGTGATCGTTTTCTTTCAAAGAGTTATTCATTTTACTACTATTGAAGTTCTTATTTGCGTCCATTACTCATGACTACAAATTAAGTTGAATATTTTTATTTATTCCAAGTTTTTTTTATTTAAAAACAATGTACTCAGAGTGATTTATTTTTTTATACCAGACTGTTGTATAATACTTCTTGATGATGGATCATCTACAGTGCCTTTTATTTAGATTCTATTTTTACTAATTCTATTTCTTATGAAATGTTCTTGGTTATTTTTAAAAGTAGATTATCGTTATTGAAAGCTTCTACACTTATTGTAGTATGTGTAAAAAACACATAGAGATCACATCTCTTACTATGCTCCTGTGTTGGCATACTTATGTTTTTGAATCCAAATTGTACTGACTTATTTCCAAGAAGTTAAGTTGTTGCAGAGTATGTACTTTTGGTATGTCGTTGTGATTATGTCCTACTACTTAATAATATTATCAGTATATGTATTTTTTTATATAATTATTTGTTAACATTATTAGTCAAAAACTTCTAATTGCCAAGTTATTAATTTTTAATAACTGCAATTTATTTTATGAATATGTGAGACCTGTTCAATTTTGCAGTTGTTTAAATGAAACTGCATTTTTGTTCGTTCAATGAGTTTAAATTGAACGTTTTTAAAACGAAATAAAACCAACGAAATTATTGAAGAAATTTGTGGTTTTTAATTAGTGAAATGATATTTTTGTCATTGTTATTGTTACGTTTTGAAATTCGCTTTTATTATGTTTACCTTGTTGAATTACCGTTTATTTTTGTTTAACGGTTATCTATGGTTCTTTGTATATTTATTAAAACTTTTTTTTTATTTCTTGGCCTAAGAATAAAAGTTGACTTTACAATAACTTTGGGTTTTAATTCGTTCCCAGTAATTTTAATTTACCAATCACTTGGTATGCTTATTTTATTCTTTTGATGGGTAAGGCTTTCTTTCATGAAGAATTCTTACTGCTTGAAAAAATTCAATTAATTTATTGTATAATTAAAATTGATTTAAAAAAAAATATGGAGACAGAACTAAATAATTCAAAATATTTTTTTGTGAAATTTATTAGATAAATTACAGGAAAATTTTTTAACATTTATGAAATGTAATATTTTGGCATCATTTCTAAAATTAATATGGTATAAATCTACACGAAAACATCAAGCAAGGTGACGAAGAATACCTTTTCAATCACTGCTTTCAAAATATAATACACTCTTAGAATTTCTAACTTTTTTTACATGTTCTATTTAATGGATAACATGAATTAATTTTGTTTATTAATTTACATTGAGAAACAAGTATTGTTTAATTTTGAAATGTATAGAAATACATAGGAAGAATAAAAACTACTAAATTTGATATAAGTGAAAACAAGATAAGCTGGTAATACTAATTCAGGTAATAAGCAGTAAAAATATACATATATATTCTGGAGAAAATAAGGAAGAGGTTTATTCAAGGTGGAACAGAAAAGGAGGTTTTCCAACTTTTAAATTTATGTTATCTAACCAGCAAGTCAAATTTACAGATCCCTTTCCTTTCTATCAAACTTCCTTAAATTAATCCTCATTATCTCCCAATATAAAGATCTTATTTACGCATATATATATATATATATATATATAATATATATATATGTATATACGAAATATGTCAGAGCAGAATTAATGAAATGGCTGTACAACTAAAAATTAATAAAATTTCATAATATAGTTAATCTACTTAAGTATTTGGTCTTACCATAGTACCCTGTGAGTTCATTATGGTTACCATGGTAATAGTTTAAAGCTTCATGCCGAAAATCTTTTTTCATCTAGTTTTGTTACTAAACCTACGATTTTGTAATCATTGAGATCAGGTTATACAGATAACCGCATTTTAATTGTTGTTTTTTTTCATCCCAATAAGTTTAAGTACAAATTATGAACAAAAAATATACAAGAATATTTTCTCGAATATGTGCTTTTATGATGAGGTTTTCATAAAACAAATGAAATAAATATTCAATAATTTAAACACAACAGGTTTTTTTTCTTTTAACAGTAAAAAACAGTAGCCTACTTGTTCTTAATGTTATAAAGTTTGGGTATACTGTAAAACTTATTCCTTTACATAAGTAATGTCGTTTACGGTTATTGTATTGGGTATTGGAAGTCGATTTCTAATATAAAGATTGTTCTGTTTACATGTGGAACCATCGTTAAGGTTTGACAAGTTTCATATTTTGTAATTCATTATAATGTTTTAAAAACTTTTTAAATTTATTCCTGTTATTTAATATATTTGCCATCCGCCTAATCCTCTAGAAGCAATTGAAATAATAATAAGAAATAATAACGAACAAAGAAAAATTATAATAAATTACTAATGAAACGAACCTTTCTGTCGTTTTGTTAACTGTGTTCCATTCTTTTCTATGAAAGAGTTTAATTATTAAGAGTTTAATTAATTATTCTTTTCTATGAAAGAATTGACGGAATTGAATGTATTATATTTTTCCCTTCTTTTTTGTTCCACAAAAACCATAGCCATATAATTAATGTTATACATTGGAAAAATGAACACACTATTAAGCATACTAGCATGTGACAATTTTTTTTTCTCTTTTAAAACTGCCTTCAGTCTCTCATTAGATTTTTCGTTTTTCTCTTACTGCCACACTGTCTCATTTTATAAACACTTATACGTTAAAAAGACCAATATACAATACGAATAGACTTATATGTGAACTGTCCACTTATGAGTCCAGTGTTTTCATCTTTACTAGTCATTTAACATTTATGTATGTTTTTCTCCTAAATAAAATATTTATTTTTTGAGTTGAAATGCATTTCAATTAAACAATCATCTAGAATGAATACGGTTGTCTTGATGATTACTCATTAAACAAAACTGAGAGTAAATTATAGATTTAACAGTTAATTAATATGTTAACAAAGGAAAAAGAAAACTTATTTTAACAAATGATAGAATATACATACTTTTTATAAAATCTCAATAATGTCAATTTACACGAAATTTCTGTAATGTCAGATTAGAAAATTATCCATTTCTGTATAATATTTCTTCCTTTTCTAAATATCAAATATATTTTATATTTAGTGTTTTTAATTGTAGAGAAAATAATTTTAATATGCTTTTTTAAAATAATACATGTGCATAATTTTTTATATTAGAATACGTTGGCAGCAGGTCTTCTCTCAAACATATGTTGTTAAAATTTGCAGCAGCTTCTGCACTCACTAACTGTAAGCTGGTATTTTTATATTAGAATACGTTGGCAGCAGGTCTTCTCTCAAACATATGTTGTTAAGTTTGCTAGCCGAGCATGAGGTCCAATCAGAGCAGCAGCCTTAACCCTGCGCTCTGATTGGTTCGAATTAGTCAACCTGATTGGCATTTAAGCTGTTTACTACAAGGCATGCTCTACCTTAAGATGACCAATGTTCCTATGGTCGAAAGCTCGTATAATATTGAAGATGTCTCTAGGACAGATGCTGTGGCAACTGCAGCCAGAAGAAAGAAAAATCGCCCGAAGGATCGAGGCCACCAGCTTAAAGTTAGTGAGTGCAGAAGCTGCTGCAAATTTTTTATATGCATATATCAACGTCAAATACACAGTAAAAACAACAGAAAAATGACTCAGATGTTTCAACCAAAACAAATGGTCTTCACCGGGGTCTAATTGAACTGAATATATATATATAGCATATATATATATATATATATATATATATAACTTCCGAATAAGAGATGCTCTGTCGTGTACTAATGTTGGTTTTATTATAGGCAAAGATTTTGAAACACCTCACTGCTCCCTTCTCTTTTACTCTCTCTTTCTCTTTCTCACCATATGCTTCTCATCTTTCCTATTTTTTTTATTTTCACAGATTGAGTATATGCACACACAGTGAAATAGACACACATGTATATACTTTTCTCTGAAGATTACCATTATAAATCAAGCTTTCTTTTTTTTCTCCAGGAATTATTCTCTTACTTCTTTTTGTTTATTATTAAAAAGAATACGTGTAATAAATTGGTTTGGTACGTAACGGCTTTGTCTCTTCACTTCTAAAAGTAATGAATGTATTGATTTTATTTTTCATGTATGTTATGAAATTCTATTATTGGATATATGTATGTAAAAACTAGTCATGGGGACAAAAACTCTAATTTGATAATCGTTAATTAACGAAGTTAATATTTTAGTTAATGATTTAACTTATGAGTTAACATTGAAAATTATTATTGGGCTAAAGAAAATTCTGTTATCTCATGTAAGTAAACCCGAAAATTTCATAAAGACTGGAAAAAGTTAATCATTTTAAAATAATAAAAGACTTCATAGATAAACTCACTTTTCTACGATATTTCGACGTCCGTCGTCAACAGGTAGAAGTATACTACTCAGTGGCCAGCCAGCTGAAGTATCCGGTGACACGAATGTGTCTTGGTTTCTTTTCGTTTCGTCGCTAGACTGCAGCATTGCTATCAAACGCCACGAGACATGCTGCTTATTCCCGAACAATTCGCTAACAAGTTCAACCACTCCAACCGCTAGGGAGGTCTTCCACAGGAGAAGTGATTGGTGAAGAGACTACAGTGAACCAAAGAACACAACGGATAGGAAGTAGTGTGTCGCGGGATACTTCGGTTGGTTGGTGCCTCTCGAGTAGTCTGCATCTACCTGATGACGACGACAGACAAAAATATCTTAGAAAAGTGAGTCTGTTTGTGAAGTCTTTTATTTTTTATTTAATATTCTTTGTTTTAATTGGTCATTCGTTTTTCAATTTTTCAACTAACACTTATATATATATATACGAGTAGGTGTGTTCTCTAATCGGGGTTTGGTCAATTTTCCAGGATATTTTTTTTTTCTACTTCTCCACTTCTTCAAACATTCACTCACATCTTCTCCATACACTCTTCTTATATCCTCATAAAAACCCATATTTCTTCTTATATAAACCCAAATATATATTTATTATATATATATATATATATATATATATATATATATATATATATATATATATATATTATCCTGGAAAATTGACCGAACGCCGATTAGAGAACACACCTATTCCATCAAACGGTCGATATATTATTGAATCTGTATATATATATATATATATATATATATATATATATATATATATATATAACGATTAAGAGAAAAGATAACGGGGAAACAACAATACTTACTTCTATGTTCCGACCACGAAATCAACAGGGGAAAAAGAGCTCTGCTCACCTGGCAGACAGTTGGGTCTGTTTTTTGAAATACCTCTCCCTCCCTCCTCTTATTCTTCCTCTCTCTCTCTCTCTCTCTCTCTCTCTCTCTCTCTATCTATCTATCTATCTAACTATCTCTATCTCTATCTTTCTCTATCCATCTATCACACCATATACTTCACATCTTTTTAACTGTTTCCAGGCGTGAGAGCATTCTTCTCCTGATGACAACGTGTTCGAAATATTAGAGTAAGTTTTGTAGTTTTTTCGTGCTCTTTTCTGTTATTCGTTTCATAAGTTGTCCTAACGAACTGTTTCTTATATATATATATAAGAAGTATTAAGTTTTTATATATATATATATATATTAAGTATTAATATTAAGAAGTATATTAAAATTATATATATATATATATATATATATATATATATATATATATATAAGAAATAAATATACATATATGTATAGCAGTTCAACATCGAAGAAGAGTAAAGAAACACACTTACAGACTGAAATTGTGGGGCTATCCGTAGTCGTTGTAGATGCAACGGCAAGTCATATATATATATATATATATATATATATATATATATATATATATATATATATATATATATATGATCAAATCACAAATAGGAAATGGGAAAACAAGACTAAGATCTTTCAACCGTAACAAGCGGTCTTCGTCAGAGTCAAAAACCCAACTGAACACTGAACTCAGTGTTCAGTTGGGTTTTTGACTCTGACGAAGACCGCTTGTTACGGTTTCCTATTTGTGGTTTGATCATTGATTGTTGTTTCACGTGTTTATGTGAAATCTTTATATATATATACAAGATTTCAGCATAAACACGTGAAACATAAATCAATGTCGAAACCACAATAAGAAAATGAGAAAAAAAACCAAGATCTTTCAACCGAAACAAGCGGTCTTCGTCAGAGTCAAATCTCAACTGAGAGTCAATTAAGATTTCACTCTGATGAAGACCGCTTGTTATGGTTGAAAGATCATAGTCTTTTTTCTAATTTTTTTTATTGTAGTTTGGACTTTGATATATATATATATATATATATATATATATATATATATATATATATATTATCTTATCAAGAAAACGATCCACAAAGGACAACAAACTTTCAGTGTAATCTATAGGTACACAGTAAATAGAAAAATACTGTGATATAAATAGCACCTGCGAAGTGAGGGTTCAAGACCAACAGCGTTGTCACTCGGGTACCTGGTTCAAGGGAAGCAATACAAATAAAATAAGAATAAGTGAAAAACTGAGAAATAATGCTGAACAATATGGCACTATACAAAATAAATAAATACTAAAGTAAATGAGGAAAATTTGATGATAAACTTTTCATCTAGTATAGTTGAGATTAAAGAGTCATGATGGTAGCATACATATGCAAGTCAAACAGTTGATTAATCAAATGCCATATTCTCTTAAAAAAAAAATATAATTAAACTTATAAATAATATATCAGGGCCTCTTCTCCACCTAACCTGTAGTGTACTAAAGTTAGACAAATTAATCAAACTTGGGTCTATTACACTTGAAGAGTGAATATATTTACAGAAAGAAGAATTAGAATCGAAATTATTTTATCAGTTGCACACTAACAAGAGAAAACCCCGAATATTGTAAATACAATACATTTACTTTACTAATTGTCATAATTTTACTATATTACTTTATATGTTGCAACAAAACCGTTTTATTTTCAAAACAGGAGCTTCAGATACAGTTTCTTAGTTTAGATCGGATGTTGTCAACCTATTTCTACCCATTGAACTTTACGCTGTTCCGTAGTGTTATTTCATTACTACCCGCTAATGTTCCAATACTTGACTTCATTTTAGTAAAAAAAAAAAAAAGAATTGCTAGTAATAATAACAACAAATAACACAGTCACACTTGATCGTTCAAATTGGTATCTTCCACAAGTGTAATGTAAAATATACGAATAACATTTTTATATTAGTAGATATTGGTTAATATTTTGTTTATATTTATTATTGATAAACCATTTTATCAATTTGAATTGATAATATAGTTTTTATTTATTTGAAACTTGGGAATATTAATTCCTTATAAAATTATTTAAGGTACAAGGACACATTCATGGGCTGAATGTGATTCTAATTAATTTTTTATCAAGAAAATAATCAAACATCTTTTTTTCCCTTTGATTTTGCAGCCTTTTTCAATTTTTTATATTATAAAGAAATCGCATTGGTTTAACTTGTGCAGAAGAAGCTCATGATAGGCTCCTTGGAATCAATGAATTGTTCTAAGATATATAAAGATAAATCCACAAACTATAGAATATATTACAGTAATATTTAAAAGAATAATTAATGCAAATATTGGATCTACCACACATGTAAAAAGAAAAGGATATTCTTAGGGAGATATGCTATCCCTTCTTTTCTAGTGTGTGGATGACCCGCTGAATGAAGACTCTTTATAACAACGGTTATGATACGCAAAGATATGCAGAAGACCTTTTATTAGAAGAAGATTAATGATAAATGCTGCTGCCTTTCAGAATATTCACCATCAAATGATTCAAAGATGGATAAAAAAGAAATGTCTATGTGAAGAAGAAAAAAGGTTAACCTCGAACTATCAAAGTTGCAGACATACTCTTGGAGGTTCTTTTCCTGGAAAATAACATCGGAAGAGCCTTGTAGTAGATCCACTGGCTAAAAGAATAAAAGATCCATTTGCTAAAACAATGCTAAGCAGTAAGAGATTATTTCGTAGGAGATGGAGCTTAATTTTGACTTAGGATTTACAGAAGTAATATTACTGCTATGGTACAACGATTAAATACTAATTAATATCTCCCACTTAGTGATTTATATAAAAATCATTAATTTTCTCTTTGTTTTGCAAAATGAGAAGACCTCTATGGGAGATGAAAATAAAAAAAAAATAATAATGTTGGAATAAAATATAAATAGTTTTGAATATAAGTTGGTTAATAAAATGCCCTTCAGAAACAAATAAATCAAGAAGAAAGCAGTTAAATGATTTCAAGAGCAACCATGTTCAATTTAGTTTAAAAAGTTCATTCCAACTGTACTTATTTACATTTCTAAGAGTTTACATACTTAGAAATTTGTAAAAAATATTATATCTTCAAAGGTAGAATTTAAAAATATATGTAGAACATCTATTAGAAACGTTTTTAGTAAACTACTATGAATGAAAGCTGTATTTGATATCATACGAAGAATGCAAACTCTCTGTCTAGAAGAGGTAGAAATCTTTGATCACTGTATATTATCTATCAGTTTTCGAACCATCACCTTTGAATGGATAAACATTTTTGTCAAATCATGCCTAAAACTAAAGAAGTGAGGGATACTTCTCTATGTTCATTTACGAAGGACATTTAACAACTTATAATCTGAAGTTGAATTTAGTTACAACAATGGCATGTACAATATAATGAGATTCAGGCCACAGATTAGTAATATTAATAAAATATCAGATTGATCAAGGATTTCACGTTTATTATAACGAATACAATGATATAGTCACACATAAACAGATGATACATATTGAATAAAAAGTATGTGAAGCCACATTAAATAACAGAAAAGATCAATTGGTCGTTAAGGAGTTTGATATTATGTTTACTTGTAGTAACGTTGAGTGCAGGACACTCCAGATTTTCCACATTGCCAACATTTTGATTCCCTCCAACATTCAAATTTCATTTTCTCTCTTCATATTATTTAAGTTATTATTTTAAGTTATTATAACTGTTCTTCTAGCAAAGTTGAATGTTCCAATCGATTATCTTGGAAATAGTCACTTTCTGTATAAAAACTTGAACACTAGTTTTAGTGATCGGACCGTAGGGGCTAGGTTAATGGTCACAGATTCAGATGGTAGTTTTCCTTCTTAGCAAACGAATGTATCGAAATAAAAGATGACAGATGAGTCTATTTAAGGTTCTTCCGCAAATAAGCTTTCGGCCTATGTGAACAGAGGATGTACTTCGGAGGAGAAATTGTGTAGAACTTTTGTAGAAATTGTGTAGGACTTCAAGACAGTTGGAGGTGTTAAAGTCACCGGTTGTTTTTTAAGATACATAAAATATCCATATGGAAACACCTCACTTATCATTTTCGAAATGCCGACCCCAAGTCAGTTCTCATTACTGCATGAGACGCATTTAAATCTTTGAAATGAAACACTAATAATTATCCTCTGGTTTTTACACTAGGGCATTTAAAATGTTAATGTTTCAATAGTGGTGAATTAGAACCTACAAAACAGTCAAGGGTAATATTCATGCTTGGCCCATATTAGATTTTACTTTTAAAATTCGCTGTAGTTTGGACAGGAACTATTTCATTCTGGTTTAATTTCTGATCAGAATCGAGTCTAGTTGAAAGATTTTAGTTTATCTTTGCAATTTTAAATGGATGTTGATTAATGATTCAAGTGAATTTATATCTTTTCCTGGGTATGTTAAAATACTGTACCTTAGTTTTGAACCGTATTTTATTGTGTATTCAAAACAAATATATCACTACTACTGTACACGGACTGACTACGGCTCCCTGTGCCATTTGACTTTTCTATTTCGGTGTTTGTGAGTCCAAATTAATTTTATAAGGTATTTTCTGTAATTATTTAATTTAATTTTTTTTAAATAAATAAATAATAAGAATATATGCCATTTTTTTGATACTCAACATGCATATCATGAACATAATAGATAACAAAATTAAAGTTTGTCAGGACCCGGTCAGTTCTTCAGATTCAAATTAAACACTCATTGCCAACGTTTCGTTTTTTTTTTCATTTTTTCATTGTAGGATATGAAAAAGGCTTTAAATAAAAACCGATATACTTTTATCAATATTCATAATAGATAACGAAATACCGTTATTTTTTTACAGATGAAAGGGAACAAAAATTCTTTACATATGACTCGTGTTTTTACTCTTATTTCTTTCAGATACTTTTTTATTAATACTTTAGTTTGATACTAATATTAACTTTGAAATATTTTTTTTAATATTATTCTTTTAACCTTTTCTGCCTCTATAATTAGTTGGAAGGAAAAACTGGTTTAAGAAAAAGTGTTGCAGTTTATTTTTATTTTTGTTTGTGATAAAGTTTGTTTTAATGGTTTATCAATAGCTTTTATTATTTTTAAATGAATTGTCTGATTAACAATTATTGAAGTTGACTTTTTGTTTAACTTGCCTGTCTGGGTCAAAAATATCGGTCTGGGATGTCGGTCACTACCCTCCTGTTTGAACAACTTTGTACGAGGTTATTATTCGTTCTTTTTTAATAATGTTGATAAATTCGCTTTCTTAGAATTTTAAATATATTATAATTACGAGCTGAATTTAATAAATATACATTCACTATTATTAAATACAAATCAAGTAAATGTATCTAATAATAAAAATTGTGACTCATTTAGCCATTTTTGAATTAAATTAATTTAAAAAAAATTATAAAAATGAAAGCATCAACTATTGTTTTCGCTTTACCTAAATAATTTAGTAGAAGTGGTCGAGAAAGGAAGCACTAGGACGATGAGGTATAATAAGCTCTAATAAAGATTGGGTTTTCGGAAACCCGGTGTATAATAACCAGTAACGTGAATGTAAACGTTTTCAATTTACATACTCATTGACTTTAAATATTTATAATCAGACTTCTGAAAGGAATCATAAATGTAGTAATTGACCAAAATTATATATGGCCACATCATTTTATGCTAATCCGATGAAAAGAGTTTCGTTGTAGGTGCCATTTTGTTTGGTATAAGTTTTTTAATTTTAAAAATATTAAGTTCAATAAATCTTTCTTCAAAATACTGTGGGGATAGAATTTTTTTTACCTTGGATCCAGTTTGAGAAATATTCCCATTAGAAAAAAAGAGAATCTTTTTCAAGTCAAGGGTTGGTAGTTTACAATCAATTAATGAGGAGCCTCATTGTATGTAGTTTAATTCTGAAATTTTCAACTAATATGTAAAAGAATTTTGCTAATGCGAATTGCAAGTTGGATAATATATCTAATAGAAATATGAAACAGTTTAAATTCAGTATATAAAACTACATAATTGCTTCAATTCTAATACAGGAAACTAATACAATTCACATGTTGTCCATGTGAATGATTTTATAAAGATTAAATCGTAAAAAAGTTATTTTAGAGTCCAAATGAAAATTCGTTTTGTTTTATTATGTAAACAAGTCAAGTTTACATATAACTAAAAGTTGTTAGATTATTAATACATTAGTGTTAGGAGTAAAAATTAAATTTGTTACTTCATGGACAAAATAAAATATAATTGTAGGATTTTTGAGGGGCTCTTTAAAAGTTGGTTACATTAAAGTGAGTTGCTTTTAAAGTTCTATAATGTAGAACATTATGCAGTAGAATTATAGACATCGAAGAACATGAACATTTTACACGATTATTCACGATATGTTGAACAGATTTATTGTTTTTTTTACCATCGTTTATGTTTTACATTTTATTTAATAAACATTATATTCTTTTAAATGTAAAATTTAAAATATTTAAATTTTAATTGAAAAGATTAAAATGTTTTAAAAGATTTTAAATTTTACTCTATCTGATATTTGATTAGTTTTACTTCATGTTTATCAAATGTCATAATATTGAAATTATTTTTCGCTTTTATGCTTTAACAGATATCTTGGTGCGGTTTAGAAAAATTTATAACATATTAAGCTTAGTTGAAACGATAGAATTTTATATGAAGTACACTAGAACTTCATTATCACGTAAAAGGAATATTTTGATATTTCCTTAAATAGATTGATATCCAGAAACTAAAACATGACAAACATCAAGTATTTCAAATTATTTGGCGTCTTCACGAGTTATGCAAGCAGTTATTGTGTGGTATTTACTCGAGATAGTCAAGACAAATATATTAAGTCTTCACCACAAGGATTTTATTTTACAACGAGTTTCGAACACTTAGTGTTCATTATCATGTACATCTGCCTCAGTAAGGTGGTGTTCAGTGATGTCTGTTGACTCTCAGTCACTGGACTCCTCCTTATTGATGCATGTTTACCTGATGATGAACACTTAGTGTTCATTATCATGTACATCTGCCTCAGTAAGGAGGTGTTCAGTGATGTCTGTTGACTCTCAGTCACTGGACTCCTCCTAGTTGATGCATGTTTACCTGATGATGAACACTTAGTGTTCATTATCATGTACATCTGCCTCAGTAAGGAGGTGTTCAGTGATGTCTGTTGACTCTCAGTCACTGGGCTCCTCCTTGTTGATGCATGTTTACCTGATGATGAACACTTAGTGTTCATTATCATGTACATCTGCCTCAGTAAGGAGGTGTTCAGTGATGTCTGTTGACTCTCAGTCACTGGACTCCTCCTTGTTGATGCATGTTTACCTGATGATGAACACTTAGTGTTCATTATCATGTACATCTGCCTCAGTAAGGTGGTGTTCAGTGATGTCTGTTGACTCTCAGTCACTGGACTCCTCCTTGTTGATGCATGTTTACCTGATGATGAACACTTAGTGTTCATTATCATGTACATCTGCCTCAGTAAGGAGGTGTTCAGTGATGTCTATTGACTCTCAGTCACTGGACTCCTCCTTGTTGATGCATGTTTACCTGATGATGAACACTTAGTGTTCATTATCATGTACATCTGCCTCAGTAAGGTGGTGTTCAGTGATGTCTGTTGACTCTCAGTCACTGGACTCCTCCTTGTTGATGCATGTTTACCTGATGATGAACACTTAGTGTTCATTATCATGTACATCTGCCTCAGTAAGGAGGTGTTCAGTGATGTCTATTGACTCTCAGTCACTGGACTCCTCCTTATTGATGCATGTTTACCTGATGATGAACACTTAGTGTTCATTATCATGTACATCTGCCTCAGTAAGGAGGTGTTCAGTGATGTCTGTTGACTCTCAGTCACTGGACTCCTCCTAGTTGATGCATGTTTACCTGATGATGAACACTTAGTGTTCATTATCATGTACATCTGCCTCAGTAAGGAGGTGTTCAGTGATGTCTGTTGACTCTCAGTCACTGGGCTCCTCCTTGTTGATGCATGTTTACCTGATGATGAACACTTAGTGTTCATTATCATGTACATCTGCCTCAGTAAGGAGGTGTTCAGTGATGTCTGTTGACTCTCAGTCACTGGACTCCTCCTTGTTGATGCATGTTTACCTGATGATGAACACTTAGTGTTCATTATCATGTACATCTGCCTCAGTAAGGTGGTGTTCAGTGATGTCTGTTGACTCTCAGTCACTGGACTCCTCCTTGTTGATGCATGTTTACCTGATGATGAACAGTTAGTGTTCATTATCATGTACATCTGCCTCAGTAAGGAGGTGTTCAGTGATGTCTATTGACTCTCAGTCACTGGACTCCTCCTTGTTGATGCATGTTTACCTGATGATGAACACTTAGTGTTCATTATCATGTACATCTGCCTCAGTAAGGAGGTGTTCAGTGATGTCTATTGACTCTCAGTCACTGGGCTCCTCCTTGTTGATGCATATTTACCTGATGATGAACACTTAGTGTTCATTATCATGTACATCTGCCTCAGTAAGGTGGTGTTCAGTGATGTCTATTGACTCTCAGTCACTGGACTCCTCCTTGTTGATGCATGTTTACCTGATGATGAACACTTAGTGTTCATTATCATGTACATCTGCCTCAGTAAGGAGGTGTTCAGTGATGTCTATTGACTCTCAGTCACTGGGCTCCTCCTTGTTGATGCATGTTTACCTGATGATGAACACTTAGTGTTCATTATCATGTACATCTGCCTCAGTAAGGAGGTGTTCAGTGATGTCTATTGACTCTCAGTCACTGGACTCCTCCTTGTTGATGCATGTTTACCTGATGATGAACACTTAGTGTTGATTATCATGTACATGTGCCTCAGTAAGGCGGTGTTCAGTGATGTCTGTTGACTCTCAGTCACTGGACACCGCCTGATTGATGCATGTGCACCTGATGATGAACACTGAGTGTTCGAAACGCGTTGTAAAATAAAATCATTCTGGTGAAGACTTAATATATTTTTCCTGACTATTTGGCGTTTATTTATGAAATGAACAAAATTACAGATATTCAGTAATAGCTTTCATTAAACAAACTTAACTTATTGAATGAAAAAAGGAAATATTTATTTAGATATTTCTAATTATTTATATCAGAAATGATCTCTAGCAGAATAATATAATGTTTTGCTGTTATCACTATAAAAATTATATATCATTATCTTTATCGATGTAAGAGTTTGAGGTACTAGCATCTAATAAGAAACAGAGTAAAAAAATTGAAAACTAGTCAATATTGGTATTTTGTGTCAATAGCAATGTGTAACGTAAACAACTTGCCATAAAGGAAATATAAAACGCAATTATATTTTAGTCCTTTGATTTCCTTTCCTAATTACATTCTATTAAGTTCTAGAAAATAGTTTCCTATCAGAAGATAGAGCACTTATTTATCAAATCAATTTAGTTAAATATTTAACGAAACATATATTGTACATTTAAATAAAATGAACTGGGTACAAATCTTTTGTCTTATTTACTCTGTACTTCACTCTGTACCAAACATGCTAATTCCTTTCCATATTATCTCTTTTACTTGTTCTTCTTACTCACTCTTCTATCTCTCTCTCTCTCTCTCTCTCTCTCTATCACTATCACATCAACATACAAGGACACTCAACAAACACACACACACACATACACACACACACACACACACACACACACACACACACACACACACACACACACACACACACACACACACACATTATTCTCTCCCAGATGAAGTAAATTTGTTAGTAATTGTTCATACTAATTTCGTAATAAGTGGTAACAACTTTAATCCATGAAATTAAATATTTGTTAAAATAAAAACTGAAAACAAGGTACTATTTTATTTCTAAAGAATATTGTGACAAATAAGACACGAATCTAAAACTATAATACGGAACAACAGAAATTCAGTATTTTGAATTCATTATTAAAATTAAAAGAAACAGTAATTACATTTTATTTGTTAAAAGTTTAGACTAAGAAATTTTTTATGAAGTTTTGTAATTGTATAGAAATAATTTAATTCTAGGAACTCTTTTAATTTTGGTTTTTTTTTAAACCAAGAAAATTGAACACTTGCAAAAAGGTTTGATCACTGTAGAAAGTCAAACTTTCTGGTTCAAACTATTACGTTCACTTGAGAACATTTAGTAATAACAATTAGTTTTCATTGAAGTGTCTTTTTAACAATGCTGGAAAGAATGCTTTGATTCCACAGTGCTACTGGCAAGTTTTTAAGCACTCGGTGAACTAGAACGTAATTCTATATATGCCAGACTTAAAACCTCTTTATCTTCAAGTAATTTCATCTATAAATTTAACGGACGGTTTTACAAAATTATTTATAAATATACTGAATTGCATTTAACAGTATTCAATAAATCAATAAATAATTAACTTTATTAATAAAAGAATAATTTGATAATTAGTTTAAGTAGTTTTAGTTTGAAATTGTGTAGGAAGAATCACTTTTTCAAAAAGGAAAATAATCCTTTCCCTTTCTCAGGAGGGGGAGCCATCAACATTGGCACTTGGTTCTTGTGTGACACTCTTATCTGAAAAAGAATAAAAATCAGGTATTCAGTTTTTAATATCAGTTTTTCCAAATCAGTTATACAATCTGAATTATACGAGAGTGCATAACTGATGTTAGAATAATATTTTACTTTTATTTTTTTATTTTTCAATTTAGTAAATATTGAAATTCGTTTAGTCATTTTTGTCATTTATTTAAATACTAACTTCAATATATGGTGAAATTGGTTTCTAGTTTATTTTTTTAGGGAACATCTTGCATTTTTTTTAAAATTCATTTGATACTATATTATTACATGATAAAATATGAAAATATTAAATATAGAAAAATTATTGAATGTGAAATAATTTATAAGTATTATATGGTTATTACTATGTTGTGATTTTTTAAATAATACAATGAAAATCTACTAATAATTATGTCAAAGAGATGCATATGAGTTATATATTTCCCTCTTTTGTAGATAATAAGAACATAATATTATATTTTTATAGAGGCTTTTGTTATACATAGTTATAACCTTAGAATAGGATTCGTTTGCTGCAGTTAAGAACCAATGATCATATACCAGAACCCGCGATCTCACTGAATGTCCCTCCCCGATGTGCCTTCACCTTGTCGTGGTGGGGAGGCTTAACACACCTGGGTGATTGTTCACTCATGATGTGAACTAAGAAAGGCACAGCTGGGTGGAAGGTTAGCCTGGGTCAGCGTCCGAGGTTGGAAGTCCACTCGTTCGGCCTCTGGCTTGGGTGGTAGTCTACCCTTATTAGTCAGATGTGGCTAACAACTGTCTTTTTTAAAACATCTCTTGCGGGGCTTTGTGGGGTGGTTGTGTCCTCAGGCCGGATGGTAGGTCTTCTCGGCAAGCCCTGGTCAGTGGGACTATCCGCTCTTCTGGCCTAGTACAGCTAATGCCTGGGACTATCCGCTCTTCTGGCCTAGTACAGCTAATGCCTGGGACTATCCGCTCTTCTGGTCTAGTACAGCTAATGCCTGGGACTATCCGCTCTTCTGGCCTAGTACAGCTAATGCCTGGGACTATCCGCTCTTCTGGCCTAGCACAGCTAATAATGCCTGTCTTTTTCAAGACTTTTTTCTTACATTGGCGGCAAAACAGCGGCTTTACTTGCTGCCTTGGAGTTCTTGACCTTAGGTTGGTGTCCATGGGTGGAAGTTTGCTCAGTCATGCACTGGCTGGGGAGCTGGATGCCAAACTCCTCTTTTCTCCTTCCGAGTTAGGGCTGTCTTATTTTTTAAGACTTTTTCTCTCCTCTCAGTGAAATCCGGCAACCTTGTTCACTTATGAGGTCCCAGGTTTATTCGG
Source organism: Hermatobates lingyangjiaoensis (assembly GCA_026182355.1). Classification (NCBI taxonomy): domain Eukaryota; kingdom Metazoa; phylum Arthropoda; class Insecta; order Hemiptera; family Hermatobatidae; genus Hermatobates; species Hermatobates lingyangjiaoensis. Next base: position 1,102,376 of record JAPFBL010000030.1, on the reverse strand, counting down.
ACGATCCTGGTTTTGGCTGGTTGTCGTGTACTTAGGATTGCCTGTCTGGTCGCAATGTGGTTAGCATATGGATCCTTCTGCTTCATTCTCCACCTATACTCTTTCTTGTAATCCCTTATTCCTCCCCTTACTTACCTATTCTTTACTATATATCAACACCCTATTAACTGTTACTCTTGTTTTTTCCGTTTTCATTTTTCATCTATAATTCTCAATTGTTTCTTTCATCAAGTAACCATCAGTCTTATAGAGACTACCAGGCTTATGTTTATAGCTTTTGTTGACGTATGTTGTGGAAGTCCGCTTCTGAGAGGTAGGTACCTCCTACCTACCAATAGCAGACCTACCAAGGTCAACCTTGGGCACTTCACGAAGACTGTCTCGTTTTTCTGGTTTGTGAGGAAACGGTTGGTTTCTCGTAACATCATAAAATAACTCCACGTTAAAAAACATCAACTTATTCCGCATTATCATACAGTTAATGCCTGTCTTTTTCAAAACTTCCTTTTGAGGGGCTCGGTGGGCTGGATTCTGTTCTTGGATCGGTGTCGTGAAGTGGGAGGTCCACTCCGGGTACCGGGTTGGAGTAGTGTCCGTCCTTTGAGTTTTGTGTGACTTTCGCCTGTATTTACAGGACTGTTTTCTCACTGCAGTGGCACAACAGTGGCTTTAGCTATTTCTTTGTGATGGTGTGTTCTTGGGCTGGCATCTACGGATGTAAAGTCGGCCCAGTAGTGTGCTTACTTGAGAGCTTTCGGTCCCTACCCTCCTTTCTTCTTCCGGCTAAAGCATGTCTTTATTACAATTTTTTCTCTTCCCTCAGTGGGGTTTGGAAATTTTTGTTATCCATCATGGAAGAGGTTGATTCAGACGTGTCTGGTTGGGACTGGTTATGGTGGACTCGCTTTGCTTGGTTGGTCTCGACATGGTTGGCTCATCTCATCTCCTTCCTTCTCCTGATACCTTCTTCTTCTGTCTCTTACTTTTTCTCTTACTTGCCTATCCTTCCTATTCTCCTATCCTTCTTTCTCCTATTCTTCCTATCCTTCTCAACTCTTTATTATCTGTTATTCTTCTTTTTCTTTTCGTTTTTTACCTGTAATGCTTGTTGAACTCTTTCACCAAGTAACCGTCAGTCTTGTAAAAAGTAAAAGGTTTATATTTTTAGCTCTTGTTGATGTAGGTCGTTGACCTCTGCGAGGTACATCGTGGATGCTTCACGAAGACTGCCTCGTTTTCCTCATTTGTGAGGATGCGATTGATATCTCGTGACGTGAAAAAACTGCTTCATGTCAAAAAAACAACACCCTGGTATGCTTTACCACTGTATAGTCGAAAGACCGAGGAACATGTGTAAATCAGAAAAACTTATTAGGGTTACAAATAATTAATTTAAATTTTGTTGAGAGTTGCAATTCCATTTTTAAACTCTACATTTCGAACATATTTATTTATAGGAAAGAAAACTGTTTACTGTGCATGGTGGTTGCATCCATGGTTCACCATCTATCTGCATGGGAAAAGTTTTGGTAGTTCTTAGTATGATGGAAGAACACTGAGCAAGTCGTCTTCCGCTAGCGCGTAGGCCTGTTCTAACCTGACCCATGTGCAGACAGTTTTCCAGTCCTATTACCTCGATTAGTCTGTCTCCAATATCTGCAACCAACAGTCAGTATTACACAGGTTACATACTGTTTCTGTCACATCAACCATTTCATAGATATTTATACAACTTCATTTTGAAAATGAAAATTTAGTAAAAATAGAATAATTTGAATACACTGATATTATATTTTCAATATTATAGATGCAATTAATTTTTTTTTTCAACAATCCTACAACATGTTATTGTTGTGTGAATTAATTATTTACTGATCCTTAATGCTTCCGGAAAATTCTTTATTTATTTGTATCTCAATGTGAAATGTTTAAGAAGAAATAACGATTGATAAATGTTTTGTAAAATAGTGAATTAAAATAAATATAAAAATAATAAGTTAAATAAATATTTTTTTAACTATATGACATGAATTTATGCATAAAATAAAATGTTTTACTCGTATTAAAACATAATGCGCATTTTTATATTTATTACAAATTTAATATCTTACAAGATATCTGTTAATAGTTATTTTTTTTTCGTTCCTATGAACTTTATCGTTTATAATTTTCTCAGTTTCTCACTTATTGTTGGTTTATTTTTCTTACTTTCCTTAACCGAGCACATTTGCAACAATACTCTTGGTATACAACTGTTGTTTCGCACGTGCGTTTGGTGTCTCAATCTATTCTCTTCTGATGACGGTTAAACTGAAAATTAAAACTTGTAAGGATGTGCATTTATTTATTTTTTACCTATATTATACTTATTAGTATATATATATACATATATATATATTATATAAGTTTCATTAAAAAGCTACATACTGTGTCAGTAGACTTAAGAACTTTTTTACTAAGTTAATTTTAATCATAGAGATCTATATATAAAATATGAATTAAATAAAATCCCTTGAAATATAGTTTGATAAAAGAGTGTTAATTATTATGAACCACGTTCAATTAGGAATACGAACAGTGTAGGCATTGATTATACCTTGGATGGCTGCATTTAAGTCGACAGTGCTGAAAGAGGTAGTGGATAATTCCTTTTCTTGGTTCTTTTTTCTTTTTTTTCTAATGCTCCTGGAGCGGTTGTTATTGTCACCCCAGAGGTTAGAACCGCCATGCGTGAAGGGTATGTTCAGCAGAGCTACGCCCTGTAATGCCTGACCATTTGCCAAATCTAGACTGACATCATCGCACTGAAAACAAATTATATTCCATTAAAAATTAGCGGGAAAAAGCAATAATATTACTTTGTCAAAGTGTGTGTTTGAAATAATTTCATCACTGAGTTGCCATTTTTTAAGGTTATCATTTGACGTTTCATATCATCAGCTTACTTTTCTTAACAGAGTGCTGCAACCTCAGTTGTGAATAGTTTAAAAATTTCATAATTTTTTTTGTAAGTTGCTAATTTTTTGGCAAAATATCATTGTTCTGTAATGAGCCGTTTAGCGTAAAAAAACATTTTCTGAAAAAATAAAATGAACCATAGTGGCCCTTTTATAATTTTCATTTCAAAACAAAATACCTCAACTCATTTCAAAAAATACTCAACATTATGCTCTGTTCGTGGATATATTTTCATTTTGATCCTGCAAACGCTATGACTAGTGTTATCCTGAGAAGCTTTTATATTGAATCATAAATCAAAACTTTTACATTTTATAGAGAAAAAAATATTTCCAGTTGTTTTAAAAATTTGAGTATTTTTCAGTCATTGCTTTTCTCACTTTCATGACAATGCCAAAATTTAAAGACTCTAGAGTTAGTAGTTTAGGAGAAAAAAAGATGTCTAAAAAGACAGTTTGCCAGAAGAAGTGACTTTACCATCATGCATAATTGCTCCCAAACAATAGGGTTCATCTACATCATGGGGTCCCTTTTTGTGTACAATATTAATTTGATCCATCCAAGATTGTGGACCGTGGCGTGTACACACGTTTTTGAATACACACCCACCCATACTCTCACAGAAATCATCGAAAAAACATCATTAAACGAATTTGGGGACCTCAAAACATGTAATTCCGTCAAAATATCGAGATTGAATTAATTCACGATCACTATACTTTGTTTGTAGCAAAGTAAAAAGTGCCAATAATTATGAAAACTATTAAAATAGTATTTAAGAACATCCAATTAAATTCAAGGTTTATTTTTTAAGATAGAATTTAATTTATCCATGAGTACAAAAATAAAATAATGTTTGTCTGTGAGTCTGAGTATTCGGTTATACATGAAAATAACCAAATGATATCAAATTAAAAGAAAGTGGACTCGTATTCTTGCAAATTTTCCTATTCAATTTTAGTGTAAGAGATGATAAAAATTAGTTCATATATAATTAAAAAAATATGATGTGGGACGCTACACAGTTTTCATCTACCTGTTTATAAACGGAAGCTACTTTGTTAGGGTAGGGCCATTTGCATTGCGGTACTGTTCTTTTGGTAGTTGTTTTACAAACAAATTTTCTTTCTCTTCTGATTTCCTTTTCCCTCAGTTTAATAAGTTTACATCTAATTTAAAATTAGTATGTATATTTTACTGTCTTTTGTTTAATAACCTCATTAATAAGTAAAACCCTCATGCGTAAAATCCCTCTAGCTCAGTAAAAGATATTAATGAAATTAGGACAACAATTCTTATATACTAATTTTTGAAAACTATTCAAACTTATACATTTAAACGTAGGTTAATTTACTGTAGTCGTCTTGCATATTGGTTATTAATTTTTTTGTTCATTATGTAATTACAATTAATTTTAAAAATACAATTTTTATGAGCATATAATGATTTATTTCTTTCTGACAACTTTGGATACATTCTTTAAAATATATATAGATATTCTAAAGTTTTAATCTTCTAATAAAGTAGTATAAAATGAAGGGTAGTTTCATCCACTTAATTATTCAAAACAAACTTTCGATTCCGTCTTTTCGTTTTTATTTGAAAACTTTTCCGTACTCTTAAAAACCAGGGAAAATAAGTAATGTTACATTAATCAATAAACACAAGTACTAATGTTGCAAACATTAGTACTTGTACAGTTATTAAATGTAGAATAACATTAGTTATTCTACAGAATAACTCAAGTAGAAGTAATTTATGATAAAGTAAAAACAACTAACAGAAAAACTTACTTACAGTAAAACATTGTAATGAAGGAAAATATGAATTACATTACGGAACCAGGATAAATTTTATAGTTACTTGGTTGTTGTTTGAAGGGTTATGTGGAGCATGAGATAAGTTGTGATTTTGTTATTTACTTGGAGTGTTTTTTTTTCAGATTCTTAACTCCTCTCCCTCCTCCCACCGTAATTTAATAATTTAATTTTTTTTTTAAATAATACTGTTGACCGAACGTTGCAATGATGCTATTTTGTATTTATTTGTTTTTTGATTATCCTATGATTACTTATTTTATTAATTTTTGATGAGCTTATTAAAATATTTTTAAAATAAACTTTAAATAATTTGTATTAATATATTGATTAAAAGTTTTAATTTGATGCAAAAAACTGATTAAACCAGTTTTATTTTTTGTTATTTTTATATATAAATTTAGTTAGAGAGAAAAAAACGCATAGAACTAACTCATACAAACCACATCTACATGCCATCTTCAGGAGTAGAAGTGGACTGCTAGGTGGCTAGGCACCTAGGCGCTCCCTGCTGTAACTAAAAGTCGATACCCAACCACCAAACAGTCCACTTCTTCTACTGATGATGGTGGGAGTCAAATATAGGAGTGAGAGATCAGTAATTTCTGAATATTTTTTTTTATAATATATATATATATATATATATATATATATATACATATATATACTCATTAAACAATTATAAAATAAACCAACCGAATATACTTACGGTTATTTCAATGTTTTCATGTAGGTTTTTACAAGAAGCAGCAAACTGTTCTGATGTTGCATACTCAAAGTACCATAGTTTGTTCTTCATCCTGCTGTTAAACTTTTCTGGATTCTTCTCCCTTTCTAGGTGAAATTTGACACATATAGCAGCATCCTAGAAATTTGTTTACTTTTTAAGGATTTGTTTACTTTACTTTTATAAGGATGCTTTATTATTTTAATAATTTTTATCACATCAAAAAACTAAGAGTAAAACGAACGTATTCAAGAACAATTCAAGAACGTATAATATGATATTTATCAATATTAATATATTTTATATTTGTCAGTCTTCTTTTATATTTAATGGGTAGTAATTCAGTACCCGATGAACGTATAGTAAGAATTTCTATTACGGGGCTAACATTTTTTACAAATAATGATCTTCATCAGAGTCACAAGTTGAATTTCTCACTGTAGCATGAAATTTTTGGTCAAAGCTGTTGTATATTCATATTTTTATTGTAAAATTCCGTTATATATATATATAACGGATTCAAAGAACAGTAAGACATCAGAAGAAGACTAAAATCTTTTAATCGTTACAAGCGGTCTCTATAAGAGGCAAATATCCACTGAAGCCAAAGACGTTGAACCATCTGGTGTGTTGTTAAAAAGAGTGAGATACCAGGGAGGTATTTTAACGCCCTTTTAAATTTTTCAGGGCATTAAGAGTCTGTTCCTCTGAATTCCTTAATGATGAGATTAATAACATTAGGTCAATTGCCCTATCATTAAAATACCCCGCCCCTTATACCGACTTAGCTTTAAAAGGTACTAAAAAAACTCTCTCCAATATTTCAACAAGGCCCTATTCATTGTCAAATTCTATAGTTTTATCGTATCATGAGTCATAGGACCCTCTCCCTAGGCTTGCTCTTAAACTTGATTTTAATATATTTTTTTTCTAACCGTAAAAAATATATATATACATATCAACGTCCGCCTGAGTTACAATAAGAACTCAGAAAAAAGACTAAGATCTTTCGACCTTAACAACAGGTCTTAGTCAGAATCAAAACCAATACTGACTCAGTATCAGTTTTAACTCTGACGAAAACCACTTGTTACGATCGAAAGATCTTAGTTTTTTTTCTTATTGTGGTTTAGATTTTCAGTTTTATTTCACCTGTTTATTGTGAAACTTGCTATATACATAAAGTTCAGAATATATAAGAAAACTTATGTAAATTTAGAAAAAATGCTTACAGCCTCTAATTTCAGTTTGAATCCTCGTCGGGAGAGATAAGAAAGGGAAATGGAGCACAGTGTTGTAGAGACGGCTGGATGCCAACAACATTGCCGCATGAGCGCCCGGTCTCAGGAATAAGGTAGAAAAAAATCAATTTAAAATTAAGTATGGGATAAGAAATAAGAAAACAGTAATAAATAAAAGGAAAACAGAGAGGTGAACCAAAGAGTTTGTTACATAAATAAAAGTAAAAAGATTAAGCTTAAATAAAAAAAACTTAAAGTAACATTAATAATAAAAATAATAATAATTAATAAATAAAAGCGTTAATTATAAAAATAAGTTAAATAAAAAATAAATACAGTCAATGAAGTAATTAATTAAAGCATTATCTTTTTAGATTAAGACCAGGTGCACTACGCGTACTTAGCTGCCAAATATGGGCTTTTTGCAATCAGAAAGGATTTGTCGCAGCATTTGCAACTTGTAGCGCTCATTAAATGGGAGTCCGTGGGTATTGGCATGAATGGCGATGGGAAGATGGGAGTGATTGTTGACGGAAGCTCTACGACCATTCATACTGAGACTAAGCTTGGTGGATGCTTCACCTAAGTAGAACGAATCACCTGCGGTACACTCTAGACGGTAGACACAGTTCTTGGATGAACAAGAGTTGTCATTAGGAACAGTTGAAAGGCAACCTCGACATCCACACAGTTTCGTTTTTGAGAGTAAACAGTTAATCCTCGTAGAGGTTAAACCCCTGTGGGAGAGAAAATTACCAAGGTTTTGGAGGGGGGGTGGGGGGGGGGGTGTCTGTAGGTATGGATGATTAGAAAAATTTCTGGAGATGATGGGGGAAAAAGGATAAAATAAGATAAAACTCTTTATTGATCGTACTAAATTCATTGGGTAAAGGAGAAGAAACCAGACGCAGGATTGAGTGGTGCCGTGGCTGAAACCAGTCTTCTTCTGAGGTTGTCACTTATTGAAATGTAGATATAAATGGGCCTTTTCAAAGATGACGGTTCAAACCGAGAATTAGAGACTGCATGTGTATGTTAATAACTTATATGTTTCTTTTTGTATATGAACGTTATTTTTCTATATTTGTTTATCTATATTGAACCTTTATTTGGGTTTTTTAAACATTCAGCATCGTCATTTCCCGGAGAAGTAATATTCCACTTGATAGGCAAACAGTAACACAGAGAAAAAACATAGACAAAAAAACTCAGAGTAAGTAATCTGTGTAACACTTCTCTCTGAAAATATAGAAATGGTTTTTTATTCTACTTTCTTCCCTGATATTTTATATCTGATTTATGATCTGATTTATATCTGACAAACAGTTTCTTTATAATTTTTAAATACTGACTCTATATTTATGTGTAACAAGATTTTATTGTAAACACGTGAAGTAAAGATCAATATCTAAATAACAGACGTTGGAATATAATTCTAATTTTCTAACTGTAGTTTAGATGTTGATATATTTGAACTACATATGTGTTTTTGTCATATAAGTAGCATATAATGTAAAATAGTCAATTGTTAAAATTTGGTGCTAACTAAATTATACATTATTAATAATTGAAGTATTTAATAATTACTTAAACTGAGACGTATTTTCTTTTTGTGTTGGAGTGCTTAAGAAGTACTTACGACTCCGATAGAAAAGTAGTTGTTGATAATTGTATAGGGAATCCTATCACCCCCAGGACTGCCATCTTCCTGATTAAGAACTTCTACTTGCCATCTATCCATCATCACTGGTGTTGCTTTTTCTATTTTCTGCAAGAATTAATAAGGCATCCATTATGATTGCCTTATGTTATCATTAAATCATTTTATTAGTGGTGCAATCAGTCAATGTGTGAAATCTACGCATACAAGAGACAATTAAAGAAACTAAACACACAACAAAAAATTGAAATGGCAAGAAGCTTCGAAAACTTAAAATGACGATTTCAGCTGTAGTTATGAGTTACTGGTATAAGGTCACATATATACCATTTTAATAGTCTATGAAACTTTTTTTATTTTCTATACCACCCAGTCTACAAAACATGTGCTGTAGGTGGTGCAGAATAAATACACTTGGCTTTTTTATACACTGTAGATTTAATATATTCAGGAAACAAAGATTATCAGAATAGTCTAAGCTAAGATTAATTGAATCATTTAGGAAAAGAGTTGACTCAATTAATGACAACATATGTCTAGAATATCTTGACCTTTTAATACCACAGTTGTACATAGTGTATTTCACATCACCACTTATTTCAAGAAACCTTTAAAAATAAATAATGAAACCAATTCCATTAATGCTAGATCGCACTCTTAGTAATACAGAAGCAGTTTTTGAGTAACTTACTTTCTAGTAACATTAATTTCAAGTATCTAGAATCCATTTCATAAACAATTTGAAGTGTAAATGGTTGGCTAGGTGGAAGATGAAATTAATATTATTTCTATTAAACGGTATCACTTTTGACCTTTGCAAACCCGGAAATACTTATGAGTCAAATAGTTGTGAAGTTGTAACCTCTTGTGTATTTAATATGTTAGTCCCTCTTTGATGACATAAAGTGACAGGCCTCAGAGCATATTATTCTTATTTTTTATTTTTCCTTGTGGTTATTACTTTTATACATATATATAAATTTTGGTAAAAGTATAGACCGTGAAGTAGAAACAAAATAAAGTTTATCAGGACTCCGTCAGTTTTTCAGGTTCAAATTAAACTCTCATTGCCAACGTTTCTGTTGTTAAGGAAAATGTTAGAGAGACTAATCTTAAAACGAATTTTTCTTTCTTATACCATCACAATATAATCCCCGACATCTTTTGGTTTCCGGCACTATCACTGAACCATACAGATGTGTTATCGGGTTTTCGCCGTTATTTCCTGTGCTTTAGAGCGAAGCCAGTATTGTTTAGGTGCATTGCTTGATGTTTCACAGGCCTTTGACGGGGTTTGGCACCCAAGCTTACTAACACAGCTGTAGGACATCTTACCCTCAACATACTACCTCATCCTTCAGAGCTATTTGACTCATACCTATTTTCGGGTTAGCGAAAGTGCTTCTCTTTTTCCCTCATTCCCTATGAAAGATGGTGTCTCCAAGAAAGCGTTCTAGCTTCCAGTCTGTACTAAATATACAACTGACATCCCAACACATATTCAAACTTTCATTTCACTCAATCCCTCCAACAACATCCACTGGATCTGCATTCATGGTGCCAGAAGAAAAGAATCAAATTAAACACAGAGAAATCCATCCATATTACCTTTACACTAATAAGAAGTCAAGATTGTTCTCCTGTCTATATTAACAACTCTTCCCTCTCAATTTCTCAGTCGTGTGTAGACATCCGTACGGATAGGTCGTGTTTTTAGCCTGCTCTCGTGCCTTACAATTCCTAGTACTTCGAAGAATATACCTGCTTACTTCAGCATCTGGTGTGAGTTGGCCCTTCAGACCCCCCGAAGGCATCGCAGAGTTTCTTGCTACTGCGACGGGTCAAAGCCCCCTTACAGCCCCAACACATAACCCTACTTAACAGACCATCCGGAATACTGAATTAGAAACTTTCACGACTCCTACACATCAGGCCCCCGTATCTTCCACCTCAGCTGCACAAAACTCATCAGATTCGCCCCTCATCAACCAGTCTTCCTCATTTGCAAGATAAACCACCATCAAATCAGTCCCTCAACAACCAAGTTACAGTTACCACCATCGAAACCAGTTACAGTCTTCAGGAGCTGTCGTTTTTATCAATTGATAGCATTTTCACAGTCTGTGCTAGGACTTTAACTGCCATCTGCCACCACCGGCTATCAAGACACCACTCCTCCTTCAACCTCCAGCCAACCCAACTGCCAACACCAGTGCACTGCGACCAGCGACCAACAACCAACCAGATCAGTACATTTTTAAATCCGATGACGATAGTTCCGATCGTGATCACCAAGGTATCCGATACGGCAAATTTCATGAATGTTTACCCACCAACCTAAGTCCTTTCATTCAGAAATTATCATTGGACCAGATGTATACCAATAATCAAGTTAACAATTAACAAGTTATACCTTGTTTATAATGTATACGTTATAAATTAACAAAATACAACTTATTTATAATATAATTATAAAGTTATATATGTAACAAGTTATAATTTATAAGTTTATAAATGTGAGTACTTATAATTAATTAGTCTTCAGTCAGCATTTTTTCAGCCTTGACTTGTTAACAATTGTTAACTTGTTTTACTTGTTAACAATTAAGCCAAAAGGCTGGAAAGATGTTGGCTCCAAGATTTGCTTAGTAATGATAACTAAGAAGGCTAATTAATTACAAGTGATCCAAACAATTCAGAATATGGAGTACTATCAATGGGTAGTTACTCTAACTTTTTTTTTTTTTTTTAGCATGGATCACTAAATGATAAAAAAGTAATAAATTAATAAAAATAAAAAAAAAGTACTAATGTGAACATTTTAATGGTAAGTCGTAATTAGCAGCTCCAGACCAGAGAGCTACTAGTCTTAAATTATTGATTACAGTAATTAGGTGATCAGTAATCCTTGTTAAAGCGTAAGTAAGTTTGTTTTGTGAAGACTTTGTATTTGCGGCTGTATGGTCTTATAGCTCCAGAGTTAGCAACAGTCCGTTTGAATCAGGAGTCAAAAGACTAGGAAATTTGTCTCAGCTTATGGGAGTTAGCTAAGTTTGACGGTCAGATTAAGAGCTTGAATAAGGTTTGGATGAACCTTGAATTAACTATGAAAGTGCTGCTTAATTATCAGTCTTGAGCCTAAAATTAAACTGAAATATTTAATTTGAGTTTTATAGGGTATGTCTGATTGAAAGTGAATACAGAAAGTGGTATTAACAGAGCTAAGAATGTTTGATAAATCATTCAAAATCAGTAATGATTTATCAGAACTGTGATTGTGAACCCTTATGACCTTATATTGTCGTCTTGCATTGATTTATATGATATTTCTATCATTGATACCATGAAGATAAGTGTGACTTATGCTTACTCTAAGTATTTTGGTGATAGACTCCCCCTCGTATCCACCACCCCAGCGTAGACACCGGGCGAGGTCATTACCAGTGCCCAAAGGTACCACTCCTATTGAGGGATGCAGATCGAACTGAAGTTGATCTAAAACAAAACAACTATCAACATTTCTTTCTCATCAGTGAAAAATCTAAATCATAAAAGATATGTCATCAATTGAATGGTTAAAAAAACATATACATGTTAATAATTGCTATTATGATAAATATACATGTTTACTACTTATAATCTAAATGGCCATCTTTAAATATTTAAATATCATATAAATTATTATATTTTAATTTAAATTTAATTTTATTTCAAAAATTTATTTCTTTAATAGATATTTTAAACGATATCAATTTACAAAGAAATGTAAGGGAAATAAATTATTTAATAGTTTAAATATGCGTTAGGAGTAGTGACCAAAATATATTTATGTATTAATCACCCATAGTTTCTAAAACCCATCCAACAGTGCCATCTCCACCACAGCAGATAACTTTGAAGTGAGGAACATCCTTGAAGAGGGTGAGGGCGTGTAATGGGCCACCCTTCGCCAAGTTATACACCTGTCTAGGATTTAGCAGATACTGAAACTTTCGTAGCATTCTAGCTCCTTGTCTTCCACCAGATTTTGGGTTGATGAAAACGAGAAGTGGCTGACTGCCTTCCAGGGGCATTATCTGAAACGAAAGTGCTCCCTGTGTTCCTCCTCCTCCTAGTTGAAAAGTCTGTAACAAAGTCAGTAATTGTTATTTTTTTCTTCTTCGTAAGAAAAGTCTTTCTGAAAAGATATCTGGGTTTATATTTTCTTTTACACAAATTTTTTGATTTATTCTTTCATATTCTATGTCAATATTATAACTACTTAATTAAAAAAACAAGAGCATTGTTTTAAGGCTCACCCATTGATAATGGTTTATACATGATGAATATTTAATCCATTAGATGGCACAGTGTTTTCAAGCGTTAAAAAAAAAGGAATTTTTATTTAACAGAACTATTGTAAATTTGCAACTATTAATTTCTGTTATAATTACTTTCTTGTGTTTTCATCCCACAAAACTCATAAAATAAATTGCTAAAATATTTATGTTAGTCAGTCTTTACAATAAATCGAATAAAAACATTGCAGTCTGCAGTCGACGTCATAAAACAAAATCGAAACTATGCTTTTCTAAAAACTGTTGAAGAAATGAATTTTTGTTATGCATTTCTTATAAATAACGCTGGTGGCTTGTCACACATATTGTCAATCTCTTTTATAGGCGTTGTTCCATTTGAAAGCTCATTTAATCTCTTAATCCTGTTTTTTATTTTTTTTTAAATAGGACTCACACTTTGAGACTTTGCGCATTTTGAACTATTCACTAAAGAGATTACATTAAATGGGCATTCAAACCTCCTGATATAAAAGATTTTAGATGACTCTTTGGTACGCTCCAAAGTTTTATTTTTGCAGTAGTTGTTAGGAAAGCATAGTTGTAAGTTGTGTTTCATGATGTCGATTTTTTTTCTTTGATTTATTGCAAAGGCTGATTAATAAAAATATTCTAATAATTTATCGTTTACGTTATGTGAAGAATAACTAGAAAGTGATTATTACTGCAGTAAATATTTGTAAATTTACAATAAATACATAAATTTGTAAAAATATCTCACTTTTCATGAGGGCATGAGAGAAAATTTTGTTTCATTGCACGCACAACGGCCAAGGAGATCGTCGCACTTAGCGAAAAGCAGTGGTCCGAATTACCGGATCCTGTAATCGACCTGAGTGATTTGATACCAGACCACAAAAACAAGCAAATACAATAGTATAATTTGAGCTTTATTGAATTTGGAAGATTTTTTGTTTTATAATATTACCACTGCTTTTAAATATCGCCTGTTTCTCTCGCCATGTCCCTTTTGATATGCACAACATTAAAACAAATGAAGCCCATGAACTAGCAAATGGTAAATCGTATTTTTCTCACCAAATCATAATTTTTTTTCATGCCAAATCGCACAAAAGAAATACAACTTTTTCTTGCCTTATATTTAATATATATGCTTCTTTATTTTTATACTGGCCAAATAAAAATATATTGTTCTGCATGCTTACTACACTTTGAAAACTGGTCCGTGAAAACATATTTTACATAAATCCGGTCGGTGAAAAAATGATTAGAGACCACTGGCGTAATGTATAAATATCTTTATTTAATGTTCTGAAAAAGTAATTCACCCAGTGGGATGCTTACTGGTTCAAGAAAGGAAAATATAAACAGCAACAGTGTAGTCAAAGTGTAGGCTATGAACCCAGCAGCCACTATATTTGGATGGTCATTTTGATTTACTTTTATTATTTAATTATTGTGAATTAAAATATTTCTATATTAAACAGAAAGTATATATTTTTAGAATAAATGATGAAATAGTTGATTTCATAAACAACTTCTTTTCACTAGGAACTGGAAACATTTTTTTCATTGATTCTAACCATAAAAATGATCTAATATTTGCCTTCCTTTCCGGATTCCAATAAGTATTAAGCAACGCGTGACCTTTCAGGAGTCAGTATCTTTTATATTTTTTTCCCAATTCAGATCTATTCGTATAGATATTTGACTGAACTGAAAGTGAAGATATTTCCTTCACATTAATAATAATTATAGGAAAAATGATTCAGTTCACAGTCAATTATTGTAGGGTCAGATGTAAGCAAACAGGTATTGTGAATGCTTGAAGTAGCAGAATGAAGATTGCAGGTTGGAATCTTGGCCATATCTTCGATTTTTTTTATGAGGGAATAGGACATTTTGTGAACGTCGGACTAGACATACAGATCTCCGTTCCTAGCCTACATGTTGTTTGAAACTCCTAAATTACCCACACTATAATAAACTTTGAGAATTTTATAACTTACCTAACTTTAATGGGTAGATTTAGGACTGTGGATGTGGAATCAACCTAGTAATGTGGTTCACCCATAACTGAAATGGGTGCGAAATAATAAATGAGACACACTTTTTGCGACTACAACAACACTAAAAGGTGAAACCTTATAAGTGATGATGTTGAAAACGGGAGATATGAGTATAGTTTTTGAGACATTTCAAATAGTAATTGAGCAACATTAATTTATTTCTTAATAATAATATTGCTCAATTAAAACATTCACTCTTAATTATTGTAGACATCTTTAATCTATTAAAGAGATTAAAAACGTTTATCTTTTAAGTAATATTAGTATTACAAACACAAGCCCCATGTATCTGACATGCTACTCATAAGCCCCATGTATCTGACATGCTACTCATAAGCCCCATGTATCTGACATGCTACTCATAAGCCCCATGTATCTGACATGCTACTCATAAGCCCCGTGTATCTGACACAATACCTTAAGAAAAACAGTAATGTCTTTTAAGAAATTGGATTGTTAAAAAGTTAAACAGTCAGCATATCATACAGATGAAGTAGCTAAAAAAACTGTTTTTAACTAAAAAATTGTGGAGTGGTCTACACCCAACTTTTCTATAATTAAAAGTATTTTTATACTCATAGGTAATCAATTTAATTAATTGATTGAATTTATGTAGCCAGTTTTGACTTTTGTAATAACGCTAACATTTGGGATTAGAGTTTTCCTTCTTTTAATCAAAATCCAAAATACATGAATTGTCTGTCACAGGTCTGTCCTCATGTTTGTTATGTCATCCCCGTGGTTCATAATTCTACTGGAAAGAAAAGATTAACTTGAATATGCAATTAACTTACACCTTTTATTATTTACATGATAAAATTGAATTGTTTTAATAATGCTGAAACAGAGAAATTCGAAATAGATACATACATGCACACAAACGCATATAAATATATATATTGGAGTATATATATAGCATACATTTGGTTATGCATTCTCTACTAAATACAACAGGAAATATTCTTTGGATGGGTTTCTTCAAATTTCGTTCAAGTTTGCGAAAAATTCATTTTTCGTTATCAAAATAGCGGTTTAATATGTTTATAGCCGATGCGTTTTGACTGTCCTCTGCAGTAATTTTTAAAGTGTTTGAGTGTGAATGAATGAATAAATAAATATGTATTATGGGGTTTGCTCCTAGTATACGTTGCAGAGGTAGCCGTTCAGTTACCCCTGCCAAGCTCTTTTTCCCATTGTACAATATTTGAAATCTTACAGCTAATTGCTTTAGTCAAATTGATTTATAATTATAACTGATTATAATTATACTTAGTTTCTTAAAGTTAAACAATAAGAATGATAATACTACAAACTGATAGTAATAATTATAATATAAATTTCTTCAATCATAAAAATAAGTTGGTCTGACTAAAATGTATGGTTCCTAACATTTTGCAAAGGGTTACAAAGCTTGATACAGGAGACCTACTCTCTAATGCACCGTTACTATCGTAATGTATATGTGGGCGTGGACGATGCAATCAAGAAATGGTTCATTCATTCACATTCACATGTCCTTAAAATAACTGGAGAAAACAGTCGAAACTCGAGGATAACATATCAGTTGGTGATATGTTTTTTAACATAGTTATGATACTATGTGACCTATATGGTCTGCGCAAACGTTTAGATACAGATACCCAAATACATAAAGCAGTGGCGACTCCTGACCTTTTTCTTTAGGCATGCAATTTTTAAAGAATAAAAGAAATACAGAGAAATACCCTTCTAATTCTCATGTTCAGTCTTTTCATGTTGAACAAAAGGATAATGATGTATTAAAAACATTTTATGGGGATTTGAATCAGGTTTTATTTGGAAATACTTTTAAAATTAACTTTTATTAACCAATACAATAAAAATAGGCAAAAAATGTTTTTATTAAAGAAAGGGATACACAATACATAATTTGAATAAAAACTTCTTGCAAAATTCTTCGATAACAAAACCATAAAACTTCTCTCTATCTGCCATGAGATCTTTAAGTAAATGTCTTTCAATTGAAATTAGGGATAAATTAGACAATCGCTCTTCACTTTGGGAGCTTCGTAAATAACTTTTAATTCTTTTGAGGGCAGAAAACGATCTCTCAACACTTGCTGTTGTTATGGGAATAGTCATAACCAAATTCATGAGTTTATAAATTTCCGGAAGACCTGTGTGCAAATCACTTTCCAGTATGTATTTGAGGAGCTCAGCAAGCCTGAGTTGCAGTGTATGCAAACTTCGTTCTTGTTTCTCTTGGCAATTAAGACCATTTTCATTAACCAGAAATGATAAGAGTAAACCCCTGCATTGGGAAGCTTAGCGCAATCATAGAAAATGGTTCCTTAGCGTGTAGTGGAATAAAAAAAAAGGGGTTCCTTTAAATATTTCGAGTCTCGAACATTTTGGTTTCTTTAAAGATGAATTCTATGCATACAATGCATGTGTTGCATTCCCTGAGAAATCGCCACTGACATAAAGACATCATCAAAAAAACGTCAAAAAAAACTTCGGGGAAAAGTATTTGAGTAAAAATCTCGAGGCTAAATTTTTCACAACTACCGTACTATACTTATTGTAAAGTAAAAATTATTTATAATATATCAAAATATAACGAACAGGTTTATAATGACCAAAATTATAAAGTGTTATTCTAATGAGTATTATTGGTAGTAAAAAGTAATAAAAATATAAATTCAAAATCGTAACTAATATTATTATGAGCCTAATTTAAGTTTTTAAAATATTTCTAGAAAAAGTGAAGTAAAGTGGATTTTTAATTTGAACAACTAATGAAAACTGTAAATTTAAATTAAATATTGTGCAGACAAAATTATGAGTACAAATGAATTCCATTTCTCATTTAAGATGATTTATTTAGTTTAGTTATGACTTGTGATTGAAAAAGGTTTGTGGAGCCAAATAGAGCAACAGTGAGTACTGATATTTTTTTTACTAAGCATACGATTTTGGCATAGTACTAAAAGTGTTAAAAGTTAATCTGTTAATTATTTTAGAGGTGTTTTAAAGCGACTATAGTTTCAACACTATATTTGAAATAGATCAATTTCGAAGAAGACGTATTGGCGATCTGTAATTTTTCGATCATTGATCTATAATATATATATACGTTTCACAGTAAATCACAGTCACAGATCAAAGGAACAAACACACTTGCTGTCTCTAATTTTCGGTTGAACAGTCATCAGGAGAGTTGAGATAGGGACACCAAGTGCACTTGCGAAGCGATGGTTGGAGACCCAACCATCGCTTTGCAAGTGCACTTGGTGTCCCTATCTCAACTCTCCTGATGACTGTTTAACCGAAAATTAGAGACAGCAAGTGTGTTTGTTCCTTTGTTCTGTGTCTGTGATTTACCTTGAAACGTTTGTTGTCCTTTTGGATCATTTTCCTGTTTACAATATATATATATATATATATATATATATATAATATATATATATATGAGAATACGTTGGCAGCAGGTCTTCTCTCAAACATATGTTGTTAAAATTTGCAGCAGCTTCTGCACTCACTAACTTTAAGCTGGTGGCCTCGATCCTTCGGGCGATTTTTCTTTCTTCTGGCTGCAGTTGCCACAGCATCTGTCCTAGAGACATCTTCAATATTACACGAGCTTTCGACCATAGGAACATTGGTCATCTTCAGGTAGAGCATGCCTTGTAGTAAACAGCTTAAATGCCAATCAGGTTGACTAATTCGAACCAATCAGAGCGCAGGGTTAAGGCTGCTGCTCTGATTGGACCTCATGCTCGGCTCCAGGCTCCTGCTCGTCGGAATTACATACATGTCCTTGACCTGGAGGTTTATAGAGGGGTTCCTTTCCTTTATGTACAGGGCTTCCAATATTTGTAGCTTCTCCGCATTCTGTTCCGCCTGTATGATGGCAGTGCCCTGCACCAGCATCTCCCTCGTCAGCTGAGTGTTGTGTTTTTCCTGTGTATGTTTCTTGGGGGCTCCCGCAGTTAAATGAAGAGTTAGCCTCCTAGAGAGCTTAGTCGCAGTCATCCCAATGTACTTGGAAGGCAGGCTTTCACATTCACCTGTGGTGCAAGTATACTCGTACACTAGGTGACTGCGCTGAAGCTCCGGGGTATTCTTCTGAGGATTGTTTTTCAGCAGTAAGTTACTTGTTCTCTTGTTCTTGTAGTAAATTATCAGACTAATCCGGCTGCTTTCACACCTACGTAACACCCAAGGATGAAAGCAGCCGGATTAGTCTGATAATTTACTACAAGAACAAGAGAACAAGTAACTTACTGCTGAAAAACAATCCTCAGAAGAATACCCCGGAGCTTCAGCGCAGTCACCTAGTGTACGAGTATACTTGCACCACAGGTGAATGTGAAAGCCTGCCTTCCAAGTACATTGGGATGACTGCGACTAAGCTCTCTAGGAGGCTAACTCTTCATTTAACTGCGGGAGCCCCCAAGAAACATACACAGGAAAAACACAACACTCAGCTGACGAGGGAGATGCTGGTGCAGGGCACTGCCATCATACAGGCGGAACAGAATGCGGAGAAGCTACAAATATTGGAAGCCCTGTACATAAAGGAAAGGAACCCCTCTATAAACCTCCAGGTCAAGGACATGTATGTAATTCCGACGAGCAGGAGCCTGGAGCCGAGCATGAGGTCCAATCAGAGCAGCAGCCTTAACCCTGCGCTCTGATTGGTTCGAATTAGTCAACCTGATTGGCATTTAAGCTGTTTACTACAAGGCATGCTCTACCTGAAGATGACCAATGTTCCTATGGTCGAAAGCTCGTGTAATATTGAAGATGTCTCTAGGACAGATGCTGTGGCAACTGCAGCCAGAAGAAAGAAAAATCGCCCGAAGGATCGAGGCCACCAGCTTAAAGTTAGTGAGTGCAGAAGCTGCTGCAAATTTTAACAACATATATATATATATATATATATATATATATATATATATATATATATCAATGATTATATCAATATATATATCAAACCACAATATGAAATGGAGAAAAAAAGACTAGGTCTTTCAAACGTAACAAGCGGTCTTTGTCAGAGTCAAAAACCCAACTGACGAAGACCGCTTGTTATGGTTGAAAGATCTTAGTCTTTTTTCCTTATTTCATATTGTGATTTGATCATTGATTATTTGACATGTTTATGTGAAATCTTGTTATATATATAGAAAATTGTCACAATAACACGTGATATAAATATTCAGGTAACTCACCACAAATTAAAGAAGATAGTCGCTCTAAGGCCTTTCGCTTTCACGTCGTCAGAGAGCAAGTGAATACAACTTGTATTCACTTGCTCTCTGACGACGTGAAAGCGAAAGGCCTTAGAGCGACTATCTTCTTTAATTTGTGGTGAGTTACCTGAATATATATATATATATATATATATATACACTACATTTTTCAACATTAATAAATTAAGTATCTATGACAGTTTTATGACTTGAGAAATTGAGATGTTTAATTTTAACTACATATACAAATAAAGCTCCCATTCTATCAAAGTTCATTTTGATCCAATTTTACAAAAGCATGAAGTAACTATTGCTCTAAAACCGTCTAATTTTTAAAGAAAGAGGTATCTCTACTGTAACAATTTTTTTTAAAAGCTATAGCCATTATATTATATCTACTTTACCAGGATTCAGTAAAACTTTCCAGACATCCCCCTGTAATCCTATCCCTTTTACACCCCACCCCTGTCTACTGTACACAAATATGTCAGTCATTCATCAATTCTTCTAACTATTGGTTCAACAATGTTCCTATTATTTCTTATTCTCATAAGTTTAAGAGCTTTCTGGTTTACTTATATTGTGGATGGAACCTGAAGAAGAACACTGTATATCTGAAATGAGTTATTTTTTATAAAATCATTGGTTTTTAGAGATTTATATTATTAATATTTTTTGTTCTTACAATAAGTAAACAACAGAAAAAAGTTGATAGCACAAGTTTTGAATTCAATTAATACCCATTTTTTAGTATTACGAGTACTTATAGTAGTGTGGACTACTCAATATATTTTTTGAGCTAAATACCTTTTTGACTATATTACCTTTTTAGTCGTGTTGATTTCCGATACCTCATATATTTTTTAAGCTAAATAACTTTTTAACAACATTGTTTCCTTCTATATCCATATTATAATGGATTGGCATTTGGAATTAATATTCACTAGTCGAGATGTATTAAATTCCTTTTGCTCAAAATTAACATAGTTCAAAGGGTTTTTTGTTTTTATTTGCTAAAATATTAGTAAAAATTTAGTTTTTAGAACACGTGAACTCTAGCTGAACGAACATATAATCTTTTTATATATTCTTTTCCAATTACAAATCTTAACTTTGAAAATATATTTTGGATGACATCCTTAAAAAAAAACTGTTGACAAATCATTTTTTAAAAATGGCTTTAGTCTTATTTCGAAAGAACGAGAGAAGGAGATTGACTTACTTTTATATTAAAATATTGTTATTCATTCTTAGTATACATCTCGTACGCTCAAAGCGTGCCTGACTATGACGTCTGAGACAGAAGTCGCAAGCAGAAAAATTTCCTTTTAAACTACTTCAGTATTATAGATTCTATATCTTTAGTTATATATGAACCCTTATTTTTTTTTAAAAAAAAAGTTAAATTGAATACTGTTAGCTTACCAATAATTCATTTTCCTGATAAAATTCAATGCAGCTTAAACCGAGCAGAAATATCACTTGAGATGCGGTGAAGTGAACTTTAAACGAATATTTTATTCCACTTGGATCAACCAGAGAATATTAAAACTCTCATGTTTTTTTAACTCTTACTTTAACAAACATCTGTCAGTTATTGCACATATTAATTGCAATATGTAATTGATGTTTTTGACAAAAAAACACCAAAAAAGATCTTGGGGGTTTTAAATTGTAAATTCATCAAAAATCTTGAGATCGAATTTTTTCATGAATACTGACTGATTCATGAGTTAAAAGGCACTGAAACTCATAATGTTGCATGCCCTATCACATTTAATTTCATCTACCCTCTTCCTGCTCAGTTATTCTAATAGAAACATTTCAGAGTGCTATTGCTTAGCCATATTTCGTGCATGATGACAACAAGACGAGGACTTTTTATCCTAATGAACGGTAGACCACAAATTATATTTATACCTTTTGTATAAAAACAGTTTTATCATAAAAAAGATCTCAGTTAGCATGATTTTAACCTGAATCATTCTTCTTTCAAATTTAACAATTGAGATTGCATTGTACCTTTTAGATCAACCATTACTTTTATTGTCAATATTAAATACACAACACACTGTTTCATTTAATATTCGAAGTTCGGGATTACTTTTAAACATTATTACTATTACATTTCCAGATACTAAAGTCTTAAAATTACTATACATATTAAGTAGATAATAAATCTAGTGAGATGCTACATAACTTTCGTTTACCTCTCTATAAACATGTCCTCCAACAAAATTAAATTAAATTTCTTAAAAATGAAATAATTCCTACCTATAATTTAGACAAGGAATTCATTGGAATAATAACTAATTAATAATAACAAATCCTAATAATTATCACTCTAAAATGACAACTTCCTCTAAAATTAATTAAGTAATCAGGAAATTCATTATTATTTAATAAATCAATGAAGAATAATGAATTAAATAGCGTGTGCCTGTGGAATGCCCGGAAACTTTCCTCTTTTTTGATCAATAGCGCTACTAGAAAGGTGGATGTTATGCTAGCCAATAATTTACAAAAGCAAATTTGTTTAATTTCTGCCTATCAGTTTGGATCAAATTTAATGTATATTAACATTTTATTAGTATCATAATTAAATAAATTGGAGCCCTTCAAAAGATAATTTGTTTATCTACATAAACAAAAGAAAGGCTTTGTCTGTACATTGCTTATAGAACTGACTCATTTCAAGTTTCATGGCTTTACGTTTCTTACATTAGAGAAACCGAATCTACCCTTAGAAAAATTTCTGTCTGTTGGTTTGTCCACAAAATTTTATCACAATTAAACTCAGCTACCATAAAACATATGAAACTTATACATATAGCTTCGCTCTAGAAATCCTTTCTTAAGTTTCTGAAGGTGGAGATTTTTATCACTTAACCTATTGCAGAGCGATGGATTCTAAGGGAGAGAGATATGGGAATATATTTCTTTATATGGGGAGGGTTGGCAGCTATTAAAATGTTGGGATAAATGAGAATTATAGGATTTGGTATGGAGGGAAGTTATAAGAGTACTATTATGGAGTGTGACGTTTACATCAAGGAAGGTGACAATTTCACTGTAGATATTATGGGTGAAGAAAATTAAAGAGCAGAAGATTTGGAAGCGATCAATGAAGACTTTTAGTTCAGAACTACCGTGATGCCATATAAAGAAGATATCGACAATGAACCTGGTTTATAGTAACGGAAGAAGCAGGCAGGTGGAGAAGAAGTTGTTTCTGCTCTTCAATTTTTTAATTTTATTTATTTTATTTTCATTAATTTATATACAGGTTACATTAATAAAAGTATCATTAAATTCATATAAATTATTATTACAGCTTATAATATTATGTTTGCAGGAAATAAATAGAAATATATTAATCATTTTGATTTTTTCAAATCATTTCATTGGTTAATTAATGAAATTCTTCCTCACTGAAATTTATAAATAATGATAATAACCTATTAAAATGAAATTTAAAGAATAAGATGCAGTGATTTCGGACACCACGATATTTGATAAACAGATAGAACTTTTAGGCAGTGGTATAAAGTACACATAGATGATTTAATCAGAGAAAGAATAAATCAAAGAAATTTTCAAATTTATACAACAACAAAAAAGGTATTTCTTTCAATAAAGTGTAAAGATGTTGACTTATAATTGAATGTGAAAGGTTCTGAGGAGACAAAAATCATTATGTTATTAACCAGTTTAATATTTTTTAGTACTTATGTAAAGGAGAGTGTAGACAACTTCAGATTTTTTCAGATAAATTACAGTAAAAAGGCGAATACTAGTTCGAGCTTGCTATTTCGTTTTAGGGCTACCAGTTACTTAATAGGGCATTTGATAATGATATTTCACTCTCTCTCTCTTTCACACACACGCATACACACACACGCGTAAACTCGCACACTAACGCACACACACACGCGCACGAACACACACACACACACACACAGACACAAATACGCGCACACACTCACTCACACACACACACACACACACACACACACACACACACACACGCGCGCCACACACACACACACACACACACACACACACACACACACACATTCCATAGTGCACATTCATCTCAGTTTCTAGATTCAAATGCACTTTCTGTTGATGTTACCTAACCTCAAACACGATGCTTTTCTAAGAATTCGTTTTCAATCAGGTAAAAGTATATCAAGCTCTAAGGTTCAGGTGTATGCTATCAGTGCAGAATGCATACCCAATTTCAACTCACATAATATTATCAGCAGTCAGTCTACATGGACAATCAATTTACAACGAAGAAATTAATCTGTGAATAGCTGCTGCGAGAAAATTTTGGAGCGATCTTCATACTGTGCACTTTTGCTTACCACTCTGGCAAAATAAATAAGAATAAAACAACATGGAATAATCACGAATGAAAAGAATATTTTAAAAAGACAGTGGACAAGAACATTGGTGAAAAGAAAATTGCTGAGTAGATATGGAGAAGGTTACCGAGCTTGAAGCAGAGTCTGGAGTGAGAGCCTCAGACCGTTGCTTGTCCTTGCTAATTGACCTCTGTCTGTCCAGCACCACGGGGCAGATGCATGTCGGAGGCAGAACGTGAATACGGTTCTCTCCCAGATTGCACTCGGGTTTGACATGCGATGCACACCTGTTGTGTAACTATCCCATACATAAACCAATAAAACATGGATTCCATCAAATTTCGATTTGTCATTCACTATAAATTAAACTTGTATGTACATTTCCTTTACTTTAAAAGGCAAATAGCTCTAACAGAATGATCCAGTTCTGATCTCTTAGTCTATCAAGCAATAAACCCTACGTTGTCAAGATTAATAAATACCCTAAGTATATTTTAGAATGTTTTTTCTACAAAATAATATAATAATAATGTACTTTATAATAATCATGCTGTGTTTTAATAATAATGAAACAAATAATAAATTAGTAATTAAACCCTACAATAATGAAAATATTGTACCTTACAATAAGTAGGCGTTCATTTATATGTTCTATTAAAAGGAGTATCAACAGCTATGGTCAACAAAGCGACTTCCAGTTAGTCAGTCATACGATATCCAGATGAAACAAAAAACCAAGGGTTAAGAGATTCGAATCCATAACTTATCTGCAAGGAAAATAACTGAGTGACTTTACAGTTTAAGATAACTATATTCTCCATTTTTACTGTTTAGATCATTACATTTGTTTGATATGTAAAATAAGTTGAGATTGTTAAGATCACCGGAAACATTAATGAAGAAATGTATTGTATATTGGATAAAAAAGTTGCACGTATTAAAAACACATGAATTTGAAATATGCAAAAATGTAATTCAATACGCACAAATTAGTTACTTTTTATTACAATATACTCAAAATGACTTATCTTTACTGAGTCTAGCGCTTAATAACATGAGAGTAACAACACAGCTGTCGTAAATTTCCCTTGTTATGTTCTAATTTAGCTTTACTATAATATAGAACATATGTATTTTAATGACATTTTCTTTTATAGTAACCCCACAGAAAAATCTGTGGATGTTAAATCAAGGGACTTGGTGACTCTACCTTCCAAAAAGGTAGGTAAAATAGGTAAAAAAGGTTTACGCCAAAAATAGGTTCGCGTAAATACTCGAATTAATCCATGGTTTCATTAGATTGAAAAACATGTAGCACCATCTGTCTGCAACAGACAATGACGCTCATCTTCTTCAAGTAGGCAAGAAATGCTTTTTTTCTTAACAACTGTCAATCTATAATAAGTCAGAATGGACGGTCAACTGGTTCTATTCTTGTTAGCAATGGACCCATATTACCAGATATGTGTGATCAATCTCGTTATTATGGAATTGTTAAGCACCTAGGTAACTGAATATTTTTCATGAAATTTATGAATAACACAAGCACTGAATGACTATAAGATAAATATCATATTATTTTATTAATCTGTTTTACCTTGTTGCTGCAATCGTCTGACCAATTTTGCACATAATACATCTTCAAGTAGGTTTATTTGCACTAATTGCAAATCCTGTCGGACGACTTCAGTAATGAATTACGAAGTTAAGACAAATTTATATAATAATACGATGTACTAACTCTGTAACTAACTCAAACCATTGAAGTACTAACAATATGTATTTATAAAATAAATTTTCAAAAATTCGTTAAGGAAAAACGACATGGTCAAGGCGAAAGAACTAGATAATACTAACTAAGCTATGACATGATCATGGCAATAGAACTAGATAATACTAACTCAGTTATGACATGGTCATGGTGAAAGAACTAGATAATACTAAGTTATGACATGGTCATGGCGAAAGAACTGGATAATACTAAGTTATGACATGGTCATGGAGAAAGTACTAGATAATGCAAACTAAGTTGTGTGAACAGTTATTAGAGTAATTTGTAATACAGCTGGAGTAGTGATTCACAAGCTGCTAGTAATGTTTTCTTGTCGGTGAGTTAGGAAGGTCGGTGCAAGTGTTTATAGGTATATCACTTGGGAACTATAAACGCGCGCAAGTTGGTAGCGCGACATTTAAGAGCATATTAATTAATATATCTAATCTTAGTGTTTCTGGACATTTCAAAATATTGAAATATATTATCTTTATTAAGCCGTGTTTCAGTCACTTTGTACCAATAGACTGAGTAGAGACCTCCGCGGTCACTCGTGAACTGTTGTCCCATGACCAACCTGGACCACAGAGTACATCTAGTATATTTTAATGTTAGCAGTGGGACAAGGCAGGTATAAAATGTATTTAATTAACGGAAACAACCTTTTCTAAAACAAAAAAACAATTGTTTCGAGAATAAAATTTTAGGGATTTCAAATAACTTTACTAAAATCCTTTATTTTTTAAAAAAAAGTTATTTTTAGAATAAAATATGATAGGAAAAGGAGTTGCGTTTAACATCTAATTGACACATGTTTTAATAGTCTATTTGAGTTCTCAATTTGAACAGTGAAGTCATATTTTAAAAGAAGAGAATATAGTGAACTCTATATATATATATATCAGTTTAAAGCTATGAATCAAGAAATTAAAAAAAAAATTGTTCTTTTCAATTGAGAATCAATGTCTCAGGACAGTAGCAATTAAAAATATAATATAACTTTCAAACCAATACACTGCGTAATTAAAGGGGCGACTGCTGAGTTTTAAGCGTGATAAACGAAATTACGGAAGCCTGAGGAAAAATACTACTGGAACGGGGTCAAAAATAAATACAGATATCTCAAAAAGGTATCATTCCTTCGCATTGGACATGCTACTACCTTTTTACTACTAAAAAAATAACATCTAAATTTTATTATCTATATATTTTTTTGAAAAGTTTACATATTTTAATAGCTTCAAATTTATAAATGAACCAAAAAAGAGTGGAATAATTTTTTTTTTTGAATAGTCTATTTAACATTTTTTTGAAAATAACTGCCAACAGTAACAAGGAATTCTTTACAGTGTTAATCTTTAAATTAAACGTAACTTATTCAATTCTTTTCATTCAAAATATAAAGAATTTCTTAATTTCAGAGAGGTGAATGGTGACGAAAAATGTTGTAACTCTATGAGTCATTGGTCAGGAAATTGTCTGCAAAAGACTGGCTCAGATGAATTTATAGGGTAGGCAATGGTTCTGCGTACTCTCGGTCTGACCATAACTTTACCCAGATCAGTTCTGGGTCATGTGCCAAACTCCAAACAGGTAACTTCTTCAAACAATTTTGCAATCGCTGTAGAAATAGTTTTCTTGGATAATTAAACTAATTTGTTTAATGTGATTAATTGATAATTGAAAAGACTCTACAATAAAAAGAAAATATAACAATTTCTATTAACTTATACTTACTATTTTTTTTTTATATTTAATGGAGACTGTTTAATATAACATGGAGGGAGTGTGTTTGAACCACATTTGATTGCGCTTACAAACAAAAATTACTCCCTGGTAAAAATATAGCAAAACATATTCTCAGATGCAAGAAACCCCTTTATATACATCTACTTATCTGTAGGATCATGCGCATTCGAACTAACCATTGTAACTGTACTAGGTCTGTATGAATTGTATGCAGACTTACATCAAAATACAAAATGTGCTTTACATCTATAGGCCTCACAAAAGTACTCTACTCTCCATGCTCACATTTAGCCCAACCTTTTTTCACTTGTTGAACCAGTCGTGGTACACTTTTTTTGGAATACTCTTCAGTTCCTTCGTCGTATATGCCTTAATCTAGGAAATAATGCCAAATCTCCTTCCTATCAAGGGCTTTTTGAGTTTAGAGAAGAAAACCAATTTGCATTGCACAAGATCAGGTGAGTAAGGGTGGGGGGGAATGGTGCAATGATCATGTCTTTGGCTAAAAACTTCAAGTTCTGAAGGTTGGTTGGACTAATGCATTGTGAGTTGATGTCCTCGGTAGTTCTAGCTTTTAACAACAAATAGGGTCCCTCAGACGTTTCAGAACTTTATTGTAGTAAGTAGGAGGTTTACTTACTCGTATGGTTTACTGTGGAGTCCTTCAGAAGGTATTTGTTGTGAGCATCACTCTTAGTATGGAAGAAACTGCCTGCATCACTTTGACCTTGTCAATCGCATTTAGATTTTCAGAGACTGTTTGATTGTTCAGAAGAAGATAAAAATTTATCAAGGATAATAACAGGTGATGAGTCATAGTTTTTTTGGTACTGACATTGAAAGGAAAGTTAAATAGTCTTAGTGGGTAGGTGAAACATCCACCAGACCCAAAGAAGTTGGTAAATTTCGATCCAAGGTCAAGGTGATGCAAACACTTGATGCTAAGGGTGTTGCTCACTACAAATACCTTCTCAAAAGTTCTACAGTAAACTACATTGAAGTTCTGAAACGTCTGAATGACGCTATTTGTCGTGAAAAGCCAGAACTGCGGAGGACTGGCCACTGGTTTCTTTCAACATGACAATCCTTCAGCCCACCCACCCTGAGAACTCGTGGAGTTTTTGGCCAATCAGTTGATGACTGCACTACCCCCTCCCCCCCCCTAGTACTCACCTGGTCTTGCATGTTACAAATTCGTTTTGTTTTCTAAATTTAAAAGGCTCTTGACAGGAAAAAGATTCGATATAATTTCCGAGATTTATCTGTAATCATGATGGCACACATTTTGCAGCTACGCAGTGAATTTTCAATTTTTTCGTAAAAATCTCATAATAGAACTAACTGATAACCCACCTATTTCAGCAATCCCTTTGATAGTTAAACATTGGTTTTTCTGCACCAGAGTGTTAGTTACACCTAGGACAGTTCAACATCTTCAATACACTGTTCACCACCCTTTAAATCCTTACGACTTGAAGTGTTCTGTACGATTATAGCAGAATCGCAGTAATGCAGTGTTAAGCATTCATTTTCAGCTTTCCTAAGTTTATAAAAATTTCACAGCAAGTTGTTGTTTCTTCAGATTATTTATTCTAAATTCCACCAAACGATTAAGTCGACTTCACTAAAAACTGCTTAGGTAATGTACAAGTGGAGATATCTCCAAACAGAAATGGATGATCTCCTGATCTGTGCAAACCTAATACCACCAAGTAAACTCTGTTGAAAGTAACTGGAGACGTTCAGCCAAATGCACTGGTTTTATATGAACAGACATTGTATTTCGACAGTTGCTATCTCGCCCAAACCTATTACCACACATATTTATGTTCAGAACAAAATCTATACGGAAAAATCTCTCCCTAATATAGCTAAGAGAGTTTGTTAAGTTAATCAATGAGAACATGTAATTGATATCAAATTATTCAAAAATGTATTATTCCACAACTTTTTAGAATGGTTGACCTACAGACCATTTTTAGAACCCAAAATAGATTTTGCAAAGACGGAACTGAACATTCAATATTTAAACATATAATTAAAATGACTGCAACTGTTAGTTCACAACAAAGACAACGAAACCTAAATGAAAAATGTAGTAGCGAAAGGGCTTTGAAAGAGGTGGCACAAATAAACACCTTTAAGGTCTCAAACTGATATATTCACCAGTATTTCAAAGTTGTATTGTGAATGCATTCTTAAGTGGAAAGCATGGAAGATGATGATTAGTTTAATATATATATATATTAAAGTTCTAAGAATGATCTTGAGTGGACAAGAATAGTTTAGAGTTAGTAAAGAAACAGGGTTGGTTTCTAACCACCAATCTCTTGTCCGTACATTTGGTCAACCTCGTTTTGTTCTTCAGGAGATAGTTGAAACCAAAAATTAGAGCTGTTAAGTTAATATGTTTTCTCTCTATTTCCGTATCTATTTTTTAAATATAAATACGTATAAAAGATATCTAAAAATTTGATAAAAATAAGTTTTTTTTGTGTTTCCATTTTGTTTGGCAGTCAATGTTTGAGTTTCCGTTTTAAAAATTTAAGTTGTTCTTCACCGTTTTGTTAGGAACATTTGGTTGCCTCTTCAACCAAGCAATACTGGTTACTTTGTACACTATTTGGTTTATATCCATATCAGTGATTATTTTGGATAACAAATTTAAAAATGAGATTACATTATTTACTGGTTTTTTTGGAAAACTTCATTAAGCTTCTTTATTCTGCTTCAGTAAAGAATATGTAATAACATATCCCAAAACCATAATAAGAAATGAACATTTTCCTTCATACAATAAAGGAAAGTTAGATTTTCTTATGACTTCTCTTTCTTTTATTTGATAAAACAAACTTGTATACGGGTTTTTTAATGAGTGACATGTTCACATCTGAACTGGCTAGATTAGTTTTTCATTCACTGAAATATCTGCTCAGGGACCTTACCTTCTCTACTAGGTGGATAAATAAACGATAATACCAGAAAGACTATAGGCTCGCAAAAAAGGAAATCAAAGAACAAATAACTGAAAGAAATTAAAAGGGTAAATGGAGTGGTACTCACAATGATTTGGCACCAACGACAGTGTAGGCCCGTAATGCCGTTGTAGCTCTTTATTGTCTTCTTACATTTGTGGCACTTTCCGTGTCGATTGCCCTCCACCCAGTGGTGGGTCATGACTTGTGATGTCTTCTTTGACTTCACATAAGTTGCTATGCAGGAAGCAGGAGCTCGTTGTACACATCTCTCATGGACCGTATATTTACAAACTACAGAAAAGAAAAAAAATACTTTTTAACACTTACCTATCATATGTTTAAATTTACAGTGTGTCTTGATATATCTTTAAAGATGTAGAATCAATCTTTTGCTATGGTCTTAAAATATATGGGTTACACTAAAATTGTATATTCCCAATGAGTTTCCCGGTACTCTTCACGATTTGTGATCGCACCCAGAGTTATGTAATTCATGGAAGACTTGTAGGTCTATCTTGAATTTATTCTACACTAAAATAAAGGATTATTTTGGGTTGCTTCAATTGGTTAAATGTAAATTATGAAATTGTAGTACTAAAATAACATGGATAACTCAATGTTAAGAGATAACTTCTTAATAATTAAGACACTTGAAAGTTAATCATAAAAGTTAATATTGAAGTGTTAATACTTTGTTAAAACTTGCCAGACACGATTAAAATACAAGGATTTTAACAATGAAATGGTTAAATATTATAAAATACCAAAAATCTTTTAATTATACATAATTATATATTTTCAATGCATGTTTCGTAACGGTGTACTATATAATACCACAAACGTTGTTCAAATTACAATATTGTTTACAGTTTTATTCGTTATATCCTTGTTGTCTAAAACATAGGAGTACATTACTTTATTAAACTAAAGTATAGTGATCATGACAAAATTTGACGAATATACATACTTTGAGGTCCTCAAAGTCTTTTTTGACGTTTTTCGATATCTGTGTGAGTGTGTGTGTGTGTGTGTGTGTGTGTGTGTGTGTGTTGTGTGTGTGTATCCAAAAGTTTGTTATTACGCTACAATCTACAATCTTTGATATATCAAATTTATATTTTACACAGTAGATGAACTCTGCTGTTTGGGGACAATTTCACACAATGGAAAGTTACTTTTTTTTTGGCGAAAATATGATTTTCATGATGTGATGGAACGGACACTAATTTTAAGCTACTTCTTTGGTGATTCAATGAACATTGGATTTTGTTTTACAGTTTTTTGACACTTTTCTGACAAAATGGAAACATTTTGAAATCTTAAAGCAATAAAGTAGAAAGGAAGTAGGCCATTATTAACAATTTCCTATAGTATTATATATTTCTTCAAATTGTTGGAGCTCTTTTTAAAGACATTAGATGAAAACCGGACTCTGCGATAACGGGTTTCTAGCCAGGAGTGCTGGCATGACACTTGTAGAGTGTATTTTTAAATTCATTTTTTTTACATCAAAAATATTATTTGCAAACTATTCACCATAATTTTTTACTTTCACATTTCATAGTGGTAACATGACTCTATGAATAGCTACCAATAGAACTACTACTTGAATCAGAGGTTGAATCTTCAACTCGTATTATATTTTAAGGCCTTACTATCCTTATAAGTTACTATCTTTAGATTTAAAATGACCCCCATTATTAATCTTATGATATAGTCGTACACGTTATAGATACTTTTGACTAAGCTCTATTAAAAACTACATTTTTTGTATGAATATTGGATTAATCACATAATAAAAACCTATTGTATACATTAGTACTTATATAGGACTTTACTTAATGATTATTGTTGGCCTGAATGAAATCCATGAAATGCTCTTTGTGGCTTTGAAATAGTTTCTTAAATTTTTGTTTTTGCATTATACACAAATTTGAGTGGAAGCTTCTCCTCAATGACTGTACCTTTTTTTTAACACAACATTGACTACGAATCGGTCTCTGATTTGCTCCTCTTTTGAACTTTGGTACCTATATTTTTGAGTTCCTAATATGTGCAGATCTGGATTAGTAATACAGTGTAAGCAACTGGTTATCTCTGTCTGTTATATAGTGTTAAACAGAGCTGTTAAAAACATTTTATTAATTTTTGCAAAGAAATATTAATAATATTTTTGATTTCCTTAACGCAATAAATCTGTGTTTTTTTAAATTTAAAATGGATGATATTTCATCAGATTTTCCTACCATTAAATATAAAAGAGTAATTTACTAGTTTATCTTCAACCAATTTGCAAAAGCTGATCCTTGAGCAAATTGCTCATCCTTAATCTTTCATTACATCCAATCGTGAGATTGTAAAAATTTAAAGAGGAGCCAAAATATTACATGTATTAGAGAACCCTGCTTTACCTACATTCTCTGTATCAAATCGTTCTCTTTTCGTTTTAGAAGGTATACTATTTCCTTCATGTATTATCGCTTAATCCTGCAATATGTAGTGTAAAAAAGTGTAAAACTGAAAATGGTTTATCAAACTTGAATATATAAACAGTAAACAGGAAATCATAAACTGCTGTTTACTTCTTTTGACTTGCTCAGCGATTGCCGCTATAACAGAAACTGGAGCTTCTATTCTCGTTTGTTTTTTTTTACTTTGTTTACATTTACATATTCTGAATCCTCAAAAGTCCTTTTTGATGTTTTTTTAATTATGTCTATAAGTGGGTGGGCACGCAGATGATTATTTGAATAGGTGTGTACCATAAATGTTGTGGACAGGCCCATACCGTTGGATGGATCTAATTAATATTTTTCATAACTTATGGTTTAGATGTATATCATCGTTTATTAACATGTTTGTGTTTGTGTTTTGGCGGGTTCAAAGGTTTCCGCCTCTTTTAGACACAGAATCTTTATATGATGTTAATTAAAGCTTTCATAAGTAGTAGTTAAGAAGACAAAATCTACATAGATATTCTACGCATATTTTTAAGTCCTTACAAATGTAAGTTCATTTGGAATGAGCTTTTGTAAATTAATTGGATCCTGCTGTTCTAGCCAACTTTTATCTGTTTTCATCTTGATCCATTTCTTAGTTTCACCCCTGGGTTGTGTAATGCAAAAATACTTGAGCTACAGTATGTTTGAATGGTTCTAACCTTTTCAAATGTCACAGTACATCATTCCTTACTATTCCCTTGTTTCTAGATATCTACAAATGATATTTAATACAAAACTTTTATTATTATTTTTGTACTGTCAGCATATAAGACTCGAACTCACTATTAAAATCGGGAAGCATTAATCCAGGTAGTTATTTGTGTTCACTTTGATGCTCCCTGCAAACATTCTATGAGGGTCATTCTCTCTATGCAAAATATAAGTAGAGCTATTTATTAATAGTTCATTTCATTCTATTAATTTTTTAACATTTGATCTCCCATTTGACATCTCCATTTGGTAACCGTATCGGCAGGCTGCAAATTAATCATCCTTTATACAAATATCTAACTGGAGACGTTTATTAATTTTTCCATACTCGAGGTAGGACAAATGGTCATTAATGCAGTTATTCCTAAACACGCTTCTTTATTACACCACACAACCGATGAATATGATACTATTAGTTTTACCAAAGGTGTTATAATACTTTTGTACAGGTAAAACGAAGATTTGGCTTTAGGACTTCATGATCTAAGAAAGAATCTCTTACAGGAAAACATTGCTTTTGTGCTAAAAGTTAGTGTATCTATTACATAGCTTTTTCAATTTAGTCTTTCATCTACAAATAATCAAAGCATATGCCACTATTATTGATATTTCTAGATTAATGTCTTCTCTCCTTGGGAAAGCTATATAAGGACTGTTTTAAGTAGATTTATATCCAAAACTTTCAACTTTTCGAATCTTTAAACAATTTGAGGAGCGTGCTGCAAAATCGAAAGACAGTACCATCAAGCATTCCTCTTCTTTTGATAACAAAATTCTATTTGAATCGTACACATCATTGTTCAGAGTATCTATCAGGTCATCTCTAACTAATCAATACAATAGAAACGTTATCACACCTACCTGAAGAAATTCAGTATTGTTCACAATTGTGGTAGAGCCAACTCTTATATCCTTTATTTTTCTATAACATTACTCAAATCTATTTTATAGTTTATGGAATAATTCATCTGTACATTAGTGCTGATTATCGATTTGATGGCCTATCATGGACCCTTTCATATCCAGAAGAAAAAAGCCACAGCGATTTTTTTAAGACTTCAGTATTTTCAATTTTGTGAAGCAAAATTTTGGAACAGATTCTGTTGATTTGTCCTTGTGATAGTTATATTGTCCCTTCAAGCTTCTATAAGTGGAAAAATTTTCATTTTTAACATAATAGCATTTACTAATTTGATATTGTAAAGTTATAAAGTATTGGTAGTGAGATAATACATAATTCGATGTTTTATGATTGTCCAAAAACCAGAGATGTGACATAAAAAAAGTAGCCGTATTATCATAATGAACGAAGAAGTTTCTTTCCCATGCATCAATATATTTAAAACACTAAGATCTATACGTCCGATAATTAGTTATCTTAAAAGGTTCTACTCTTAGATTTATTGCAGCACATTCGCTATATATATATATTCACTTACAACCATCGTTCACCCTAGCAAGCATCATAAATAGATGGTTATTTGGTGATCATTTTTTTTAGTTTTATTAATTCTATTGTTCTTAAATATCATATTAACAGTTTTAAAATGCCTTCAAATTTCATCTAGTAAATCTTAAAATAAGCATATTAAGATTGATTGAATTTGGCCAAACATATTACTTGTTCATGATAAAATATAGCCTAAAAACAATAAGGCAATTAATTTTAAAAAATGAATTTGATCCGTTAAATGGTGTGGCCAGACTTGTACCCATAAACTATTGGATAAATGCCCACCCAACTATACACACAAAACTTACACACAATGGACCTGGATGCTGAAATATAACGTATTCAATTCTTCATTCACATTAGATTATTCCACCAGTTCGAAAGTACTTCAGTTTGCAGACGCGCACGCACAATAACAGAGAGAGAGAGAGGGAGGGAGGGAGAGAGAGAGAGAGAGAGAGAGAGAGAGAGAGAGAGAGAGAGAGAGAGAGAGAGAGAGAGAGAGAGTGAGAGGAGTCATCATTGAGTAAATGAATACAAAAGATTTAGGGACTTCGAGATTCAGTTTTCCCTTGATTACTATTCTTTACTAATAAATTTAAAATGTTGCAAGCAGTTATGACATGTGCCTTTGGCCTTCGATCACAGTTGTGTCATGAAAGACAGAGAATAATTTTTGATTATATTATAGGAATCAGTTGTGATTATGAAAGTACAGAATAAGTTACAACTTTGGAACTTATGAAAGAAAAAAAGACAGATAAACCTTTGTTGATGTATGTAGAAAAATATACTTCAAAATTTGAATTTAGAATGAACAAAAATAATAGATGTACTACCGGTAATCTGCAAGTCTTACATTAAAATAATTCTTTACTGCAAAGAATTTAAGTGTGTGAAATATATCATCATCAAATCATTAACCTTTGAATTATTCACCAGCGATCTCTACTACTGGATCGTAGTAGAGAAAAAATTCTCCTACTGGATTTTATTATTAAGCTCGACACAAAAGTATTAATCTTTATCGGGCCAAGAAGATTAAAGTATATTGAGTTCATTAAATTTCTCGAAGAATTGAATCAGAAAATGATGATATTATTACCCAATTTTAATATGAGATGATTCAGTTTTGGAATTTTTAGATAAGAATATGGGAGTAAAATGCTGAGACATCTATTTTTAGAAATGAAATGAAAACTAGTTTGTTTGTAATTAAAAGATAAGAATTGTATATCAAGCTTAGTGTTCGACATTGATGTTCCTTTGGTGGTGCTCCCGTGTTGAAGTTCAAAGTAAGTGACAAAGGACGGGAGATACATTAATAAAATACATTACAAAATAAAAACATTTATAAAGAAATTTTAATAAGCAAATAAAAGAGTTTTCTTTTTATTTGGAACTGTAGAAGTGCGATTTTTAATAGGAATTCTGAAAAATTTTAGTTGAGTTGTTTGTACTTGGATTACTTTAGAAAATTTAAAGTTTTTTCAAAGTTAAGTGAATTAGTTAATGTTACAAGCTGAATTTATTTTGATGTTAAAATTTTCCTTATGAACCGTTCAAGTAATTTACATTTCATGTTGTCGAAATTACATCGGTAAATGTTATGACTTCATAATAATTAAATACTAACAAACGTATTCGTCTTTGACGGAATCAACAATTCAATTATACTTGGTATTCCAAAATACCATGGAATACCATACCAATTACAGTATTATACTAATACTATAATTAGAAATTATAGAATAGTAGAAAATATCATTATTAGTGAGAAAAACTTGGTCTCGCTAACTTAAATTCCTACGTTACAGATAGTGGCTCGGAATCAATTGTATAGATGGTATACACACAGACTCCCCATTCTACATCCAGTCATGATGTTCGCCTCTATGGCATTTCTGTGCAGAGCACAATCTCAGAGTCGAGTCCCCTTGCACATTTCCCGGGGCACTCAAGTTTCGTAACATGAAATTTGTTACTGATACTAAATCGCTGCCTGATGGTGCTCCTACTTGAAGTTTTTACTAATGAGCAGGGAGTCCAGGAGCAGTCACGGAGTTAAGAAATTCAGTTAGATAATGAACTACTTCCTCTCTTAGTAATAATGATTACTAATCACTCTCTTTACTGACTTTTAAGTTCTATCTTCGGCTTGATATAGCATAAGAACTTGTTTGTTGATTTTTCCTGCCTGTTCATTAGTAATGAACACAGGCAATGGCACAGTAATCAACACTTGAGCATTGCTCGTTCACAAAGCCATTTATTCTGAATAGATAGTACATCTTGAACTCTGGGAATCACCTTGTCAATAAGCTCAAATAAGCAATATATTCATGAATGCAAATGAAATTAAAATCAACTAACAATACCTCATTGCTACACCTGTATATTTTCAAAATAAACATGTGTGTGTAGTTAGCCAAACACGGCTTAAAAGTTCATAACTTCGCTTCATCGTTGAATATTCCATCCATCCAAAGCTGATATTTTAAGTTAAACATACACAAATCTACTATCAAAGTTTCAGCTTATTATGTCTTATGCTGGCTGAGTTTACTAGTGGCAATATTTTGTGGACAAACCGACAGACAGAAATTATTCTAAGGGTACATGCGGCTTCTCTAAAGTATGAAACGTAAAGAAAACTTGAAATGAGTCAGTTCTAAGCAATGTAAAGACAAAACCTTTGTTTTATTTATATAGATATACTTGTGCTACTGTCAACAGCAAGCACGCAAGCTACTGGACTACTCTAGTTCCATACCTTACTTTATTACCAGTGTTTATATTACGCAAATATTAAATTAAAAAAGAAATGTTTTTGTTGTATTTATTTATAATACATTTGCGCTACTTTCATTGACGTGCAAGCAAGCTAATGGCTACCCTGGCTCGATCCCTTTACTTTATTACCATTTTTTATATTATTCACATTTTAAATTCAAAAAAATATTTGTTTGTTACATTTATTTATAATACATTTGCACTACTGTCATCGGCGATCACGCAAGCCACTGAGCTACTCTGGTTTGATACCTTACTTTATTACCAGTGTTTTTATTAAGCAAATATTGATCTAAAAAAAAGTTTACAGTTATATTTAATACATAGCAAATGTACCCGTCTTTGACGGAATCAAAACTTCTATTATACTTGGTATTCCAAAATGCCATTACAAATTATAGAGTAGTAGAAAATACCATTATTGGTACAGTGTTAAGCAAATGCCTCTGTATACACTACATTGTAGTGTATACAGTCTGTAGTGGACCTGTCTGTCCTTCAGGTTCGTGGAAGAACAAACAGTTGGAACCTCTGACTCTTGAGCAAGTAAACTACAGTTGACTATGTGAGAAAAACTTGGTCTCGCTAACTTGAATTTCTGCGTTAGATAAAGTCTCCCCTTGCGACTTAGTTAACGTCATTGCGAAATAGACTCTGACGGGACTTTGGAATCTTTTGAACGGAAACAGATAGTAGCTCGGAATCAATTGTATGGGTAGTATACACACAGACTCCCCATTGATGTCCCCATTGACCACCCAGTCTTGATGTCCGGCTTACTGGAATATCTATGCAGAGCACGAACTCAGAGTCGTGTCTCTTTACACAGTTTTGGGGCACTCACGTTTCGTAACATGAAATGGTTGGTTCTGCTGCTAAATTGCAGCATGATTGGTGCTCCTACTTTAAGTTTTTATTCATGAGCAGGCAGTCCAGGAGGAGTACATTCAGAGTCAAGAAATTCAGTTAGATAATGAACTACTTCCTCATCACTAATCACTCTCTTTACTGACTTGTAGTTCTTTCCTCGGTATGATATAGCGTTGTTTGTTGATTTTTCCTGCCTGTTCATATTAAGGGTTGAGATTTGCTGGTTTACAAAACTATTTATTCTTAATAGATAGTACATCCTCAACTCTGGGAAACACCTTTTCAATGATGTCAAATGCGCAATATATTCATATGCTCCAATTAAATTAAAATCATTGTCACACCTGTATATTTTCAAAACAAACTTTTCTGTGAAATTAGGAAAGTACAGTTTAAAGCCCCATAACTTCGTTTCTGTTCTGAATTATCAATCTTTTTAGAGTCTATATTTTAAGTTAGGCATACACAAATCCAGTGTCAAAGTTTCAGCTTGCTATGTCTTATGGTGGCTGAGTTTATTGGTGACAAAATTTTGCGGACAAACCGACAGAAATTTTTCTAAGGGTGGATTCGGTTTCTCCAATGTATGAAACGTAAAGAAAACTTGAAATGAGTCAGTTCTAAGCAAAGTAGAGACAAAATCATTATTTTATTTATATAGATTTGACAGTATTAATCAGTTTATTAAAAATACTTGTTTATTTTTGGTCGATATTCATTGGAAATATGAACAAATTTGAAGTAGAAAACTTCCTGGTCTATTAAGAAGTTGAATTTTTTTTAAGATTTGATACGTTTGAAAAAGGGTTTTTAGCCATCAATCATAATCATCTCATACGCTAAAGCCTAAAATAGATGTTTACTAAATCCAAATTAGACTATTTAAATATTTGAAGGTATTTAAATACCTTTAACACATCTAACATTTGTAAAAACATCTATTCTATTGGTTCATATATGTTCGTAATTTTGTTGATGTGGTCCTGTAATTTTAAGGATTGCCCTCAACTTTTCAAAAGAGTAAAAATAAACTACCATAGTCAAATAGTGGCCTCCTGCTGCATTAAGTTACTTCTGCAGCAAACTATTGATAATAATTTCAAATAATCTCAAATGTATTTGAAGTTTGTCACTTCAAATTAGCAAATTAATGGCAAAGTAGCCATTACTATGGTCGTAACCATTCATTTCTTTTTACTTTCTGATTGTTTTTTTATATTATCTATATTCACCTAATTGATACGGATAATAGTTAAAACATTGGCATAATAATAACAACATTGAAATAAGAATGGAATCAATTATTATTATTTTTTTGGCCAAGCATTAAATTATTAATTAGTTCTTTTTCTTTTAAAGTTACTTTCCTGATAATAAAATTCACATCACGTTTGTACTGTCAGTCTGATTTACAGATGTTCATTAGAGACATTTACTAATTGTACTTTTTTGGAGTTGTGGACCTTAGTTGTTGTGGTAGTTAATAACTGGTAAACCAAAGTTCATTATAACTAACATGAGTACAGGCAGTATATTTTGGATAAGTCACTCCATGCGAAGTGAGAAACGTAATGCTTACTGTCCGAGAAAGCTTGTCCAAGACTCTGATAGCGGTACTACTGATAGGTGTATGTCTAAGAATTAATTCATTAAGAAATATTTTTCTTTAGAATATGTTTATTAGTTTCATCAACTACTTGCTTAAATATTGTTTTCTTTCGCTTAATTTGGCAGTCTATAATATCTTTTTCAACTCTTTCCCTATTTATGTCAAGGGAATGAGTTGTAATCACCATTTTTTCACATATTTTTCAAGAACAGGTAAAAGTAAAAATCGGGCTTTAGAAAAAAAAATGAACTCTTTGTTCACTGAATTCATATTTTTTTCTCTTTCATTCTTTTTCACTTCTCATGAATTTTTTTATTTATGACAAAATAGAATTATTACTACCAATGTGATTATTTTTTTGTAGACTACCAGACATAACACTTTCTTTGATGTTGGTTGTGTGACCACGTCAGTGGTGTACCTTTGATATACTACATATGCGGTTTGTTTCTTAATATTGAAATACGATTCATCTCTTGAGATGATTAAAGGGCTCCTTATAAAATAACATCAAAATGGTCTACTTTATTCATAATATAGCCAAATGGATAAGATTTATAGCAAATTAGCCATTACCATAGTCGTAACCATTTAATAACCATTAAAGAAATGATTTCTCTTAGGTATCACCTATCAAATACTTTAAATACTTTAATATTCCTTTACTAATATCTTTAGTTTGGTCAACTATACATGTACGGTTTCTTGAGTAGTACTGTGAACTATCATTATCTTGCAAAAAACCTGAATGATAAAAGTGAATGTGCCCTGGAGATGTTAAACCAAACATTCGTTATTCACATAATGTATTTCAAGCTCTGATATTCTACTGGAAACAAGAAAAACAGTGCCATGCTGCCTTATAAAGTGATCTCATAATCCCTTCCTGCATTTTCAATATGATTGAACATATACATCTATTATTTTTTTTCCATAATAACCATTTTGTTCGTATCTTCTTCAAAACCAGTTAACGAATTATATTTTACTTTTTAGGCTTTTTTGATATTTCTTTCCCCAGTAATTTCGCATCCACTGAACCAGATTTTTAACACATCACGTAAAAAAAAAAAGGTCTATTAATTTCTACAAAAGTATTAAACAGCCAAAGCTTTTTTAAACCCCTTCTGTCATATATATTTAAAAAAAAGGCAAATAGTAAACTAAAAATGTAGTTCCAGGTCAAGTAATTCAACAGCTTGAAAACATATTATAAATAAAGAAAGATGGAAGGTTGAACAACTTGCAACAGTTCGCAATCGATGTGACCCTTCAGTCAAGATAAAGTCCCGTATATTTTGACAGTTTGGAGATTAGTTAAACTTTTAAAAAAGATATCATTTAAATAACAACAAACTACCTTACCATAATACGCCTTCAACTGTTTTCTTTTTTGTTTTGTCCATCACAGCTATCAAAATTTAGTTTACTTTTCTGGCATACATTTTAACTTTAAAGATCAATATTAACTCATCCTGATCAATATGAAATTTGAAATAAACTTAATTGCCTACTAACATCACTACAATATCTATTTCTTATGACTAATAAATATTAAATAAAACATTACTTAATAAAAATCTCATAATAGACACCATATTTCTTACAAATTAACTTTGTACTAGGTTTATAACTCTAATTTTGAGTAATGGACCAGAAAAGTATATTAAATAGAAACCAATAACTCCGAGTTATAAGTAAAAAAAATGGAAGAGATTTCAGTATAATATGCTATTATGTCTAACTTATATTTAATAGAGTTTAACAATTAAAGAAGAATATGTACCATCTTACCTTGAGAAAGGGTAGTAATGGAGTGATTAAGCGCCTCTAATAGCCTCTAACACTCAACTCCGACTTTCGGCATTCACGGGGCTACACTGTTAACCTGCTATATGAAGGGACAAACGAAAGAGGAGGAGAAGGTGATCAGGGGCTGGGCCTGACCACCTTCGTTTCCCATCCTTCCTAATCCCCAAATCCCCCTCCTTTATCCCAGCCCCAATCTATGATGTTATGCGATCTGTGCCGAAGGATGGATGATACAGGGGTTTCTGTATTATGAACGGAGCCTCAAGGCACCAGGCGACCCCCTTGAGTAAATAGCCTTACTCCGGTATGCGGTGCTCTGCCGTAGCGGACAAAATACCACCGATAGAGCTTCAGGGATTTTCCCCTGTAAGGAGAAGGAAGTCTGGAGACCATCCTCCGGAAGCGCAGAGCGTCCAAAAGCGCTAACTAGTGGGAACCTCCCACAAGTGCACCTGAGGACTCGAAGAAGACAATTCCGAAGAAGGAGAAAGGAAGTACTTTCTCCTTAGGGAGCCTTAATGGACATTATCAATGATGGTTTGTGCAGATTCTGCAAAGAGGAAGAAACATCGTTGCACCTGCTGATAACTTGTAAGGCAACTTTGCTGCAGAGAGACAGGTGCTTCCGGACACTCAACAAACCCTAGAAAAACTTTTACCGCTGGAACTAGCAAAAATGCTGAGCTTCTTGGAGGCGTTGAAGCTAACTGCTCGGGTACTTTATTACAGAAGAGGGGAAGTACAATAGTTTTTTTTCTAAGTCGCAGTGCTATAGTCACCCTCAAATAATAAAAATAAAAAATAAAATAAATACCTTGAGAATTTCTTTCCTCATTTGACAGTCGGGTTCTGTCTATCCTCCAGAGCAAGAGAGTTTTCAGTGGATTATCTTATCTTTATAGCTCCGCATTGAGTCTTCCTATTTGATATCTGTCGCATCTCTCCTACCTATCCAATAATCGGTTGCATGGTTAAATATTTTAGATTCTATATAGAATATAG
Organism: Hermatobates lingyangjiaoensis; assembly: GCA_026182355.1. NCBI lineage: Eukaryota > Metazoa > Arthropoda > Insecta > Hemiptera > Hermatobatidae > Hermatobates > Hermatobates lingyangjiaoensis. The sequence continues at coordinate 1,058,753 of JAPFBL010000030.1, read as the reverse complement.
TACTCTATTTTGAATTAAAGTTTAATCGTTAAGTTCTATAAATATTAAATATCTAAAAGACCGACATCAGCTAATAGAACTATTCATAAGAAGAACACTAACATCCCTACAATCTGTCAGATCAAAGACTATCTGCGATGACAAATAACTTACTAAACTTTCCTTATTTGCTATAGAATACAAAAAAGAGCTTGAAAAATTAAACAAATACCATCTAACAACAGATTTAACAGAAAGTAACAAATAAAATAATAACTAATAGGTCACAAAAAATTAAAAATAGTAGCAACCTTACCATGCTTTGGAGATATTTTATTTAATAACCAGATACTTTTACTTAAATTGGAAAAAAACAAAAAACTTATTTAATAACACGTAAGCACTGCACTAAGACCGAATGATTCAATTCAACACAGTTTAAATTTGTCACTCTGGAGTATAAGGTAGAGTGAAGAAGGAAATATATAAGATAAGGTGGTACATTAGTCTTTAATTATTTCTAACAACCTCTGAGGTACAAACAGGAATAATATTATTAATTGAAGCTCTTTTATTCATTACTTTAATATTAGTTTTCTAACAAAACCAGAAATGTAAATTTTGTTTCAGAGGTTTATTTCGAAAATTAGTCGACAATATTAATGTAACCGACTTGCAATTCATAATGCCCTACGATCAAAATATAACAAAATAATCACGTAATGTGGTTGGTAAGACCTGTAAGCACGAGACTGAAAAAGAATAATCTATACTAAATTTGTTCTGTAACTTGTTCCAAATAACGTTCTTTATTAGTTTCTGTAGATAGTCTATCTGTAGTTGTTCATTTATATTGAAAATTATTTCTAAAATTTTTACAAGAACTTGTTAAATCTACACAAGAATTTGTTTTTACAGGTTTTATTTTTGGATATATTATATATGCTAAAGAAAAGTTGCAATAATTTGTTACAGAACCAATACTGGAATAATAATAATAATAATAATAATAAAGAAACTGATGATACAATCTCTGAGGCTTGTTATACAAGACAACTTCCAAGACATATCACACTAATTTAAAGTTAAACCAAAGAGATATTACTCTTTATTAAATTATGGTTCATTGGTAGAACTCAATAAAGAAAACAGAAAAACATAAACATGGTAATACAAAACTTACTACTATATTTCGACAGGCGTCATCATCAGGCAGAAGTACTTCTCCAGAGCAGTAGCAGCTGACTCCGGAGCAGACTGCTCCGGAAGAGAACTTCTACCTGATGAAGATATCTGTCGAAATATAGTAGTGAGTCTTGTATGCTATTGTTTATGTTTTTGTTTTTTTGCTATTGAGTTAGTAGTCCAGTTGGGACTATTAATTATGATTATATATATATTATATATATATATATATATATATATATATATATATATATCGATAAAAGTTTCGACCGTGAAGTGGAAACAAAACAAAATATATCAGGACTCGGTCAGTCGAAGTTCTTGGTCAGAACTCACCGTGACCTGATATTATATATATATATATGATTCGTTACAATGTTGACCAATAGGAGTGAAGTTTACAGGTCCATGCGTGAGGTCCCAGTTACCCGCTGCTCAGCGAAGCCTCAGTCATTCTCCCAATAGGTATAATATTCCTTATAAATGACAATCATATTCCTTTCCCCGGACAACTCATAGAAAAATATATATATATATATATATAGTTTTCTATGAGTTGTCATATATACAATATATATATATATATATATATATATATATATATATATATATATATGTGTGTGTGTGTGTGTGTGTGTGTGTGTGTGGTTTTTTCACTGTAAACTATAGACGCAGAGTAAAGATACAAAGATACGAACACACTTGAAGTCTCTAATCTTTTGTTGAATCGTCATAAGGAGCGTAGAGATAGGGACACCAAGCGCACTTGCAAAGCAACGGTTAGAGACAAACAGTGTTGTCACACACGTGCCTGGATCAAGTCAAGAAAGAAAAATAAACAAGGAATAAGTGAAGAGCTGAGAAATAATTAGTGTAACTAAAGAAAATGAGGAAATTTAAATATTAAAAACTTAAAAAATTATAATAATGAAGAATATTAAGAAGAAAGTAGCTGATACTAAAGAAAATACTGGAATATAAAATACTTTAATAATAATAATAAAATAATAATGAAAATGATTAGAATAAATTATAAGTTAAAACTAAAGTTTTATAAATAATAATTTAAAATACAAGAAAAGAAAATAAACGCCAAAATAAATGAGATGTATAAATAACAAATGAGATAATAATAACAAAATATATTAATTGAAAAAATATGATAATATCATAAAAAATATATACACTAAAATAATAATAAATTAGGAAAATAAGATAAAAACAAATAAAGCATTAAATACAAAAAAGATAAAAATACAAAAAAAATAGAAAATAAATAAAAAATAATAAATCTCTAACCATTTGAAATAGCCTTATCTTTTTAAGTTTGGATCTGGTCAACAACGCGCATTCAAAAACCAGATTTGTGTTTCCTCAGATGCTCGTAATGTGGCAGTTTTACTCTCTGCGTGAACTGTTCGTACTATTGCAACCTATAACAATCATTTATATGTATGTATATATATAATCAATGATCAAACCACAATATGAAATGGGAAAGAAGACTAAGAACTTTCAACCGTAACAAGCGGTTGAAACCCAACTTTGGGTTTTTGACTCTGACGAAGATCGCTTGTTACAGTTGAAAGATCTTAATCTTGTTTTCCCATTTCATATTGTTGTTTGATCATTGATTGTTATTTCATGTGTTTATGTAAAATTTATATATATATATATATATATATATATTCACTTAATAAACGGAAAGATTTTGGTCACAAAATGAGTTCAAAATTAAAGAACAGTAAAACACAGAGTAAAGAAACACACTTAAAAACTCAAATTTTCGGGCAATCAGTCTTCCTTTCTCTTTTCTCTTGAATTTTAGTTCAAAATCGAAGAAGAGTAAAACGCAGAATAAAGACACACACTTACAAACAGAAATTTTCGAGCCATCCGTATCTCTTTCTCTTTTCTCCTGAATTTGAGTTCAAAATCGAAGAAGAGTAAAACACAGAGTAAAGAAATACACTTACAAACTCAAATTTTTGGGCAATCTGTCTCCCTTCCTGAGGCTTTCTGTTGGTAAACGCAGCAGTCTCCCTGTCACCACTCACGCTATTTCCCACCACCTCAGCTTCAATGATTGTTTCACAGTCCAAGTTCTCCAACAAGTCCTCAGTGATAACAGACAAGTTACTTTAAAAGCTTCTGAGAAAGCCCACATTTGGCACCAAGGAGCACGCTCAAAACCTGGCTTGAATTTAAACCATTAGTTTTTTTTTTTAATAATTTTGTATATATTTCCTTTATTTTGTTTTCTTCACCTTTATTCTCCTTTTTAAAAACAATTTTTTTCCTTGATTTCGACTCCTTAGTTCCTTTTTTATTTTTCTCCTTGCGGCAGCGCTGCTTTAGCCCTTACCCAGTGTGATACTTACCCACTTAACAGTAATCGAGGCAGGCTACAAATACTAGAGGCTTTATTAATCAAAGATTTGTGCCCCGCGCTGAACTCTCAAATCAGTGACATGTTCGTCATCCCGAGTTCTAGGACCTTCGAACCTAAAATAAAATTTGTTCGGAACTCTCCCATGTTGTGACCTGTCGAAGGCGAGAAGTGCTGGACTGATTCAACTGTGTAACGCTCTTTAGTTGACTGTCGTCCCTCCGTCAATTCACTTCTTCTCCAGAAGACTACCGCCATTACGGTCGAAATATTGAAAAGTGAGTCTTTACTATGTTTCTGTCTATGTGACACAGTTTATTTTAAGTGTATATATATACGTTTCACGATGAATCACAAACACAGAACTAAGGAGCAAACAGACTTACTGTCTCTAATTTTCGGTTGAACCGTCATCAGGAGAGTTGAGATAGGGTCACCAAGCGCACTTGTGAAGCGACAGTTGGAGACCAACATATATATATATATATTAATATATATATATATATATATATATATATATATATACAATTAAAAGAAACGGTCCAGCGGACTTTTTTAAATAAAATAAATTCAAAACGAAGGAAACACACAGAAAGACACAGACATAACTCACATCGATATTTCGACCATCGTCGTCATCAGGAGGTGTGAAGAGCGAAGAGCGAAGAGTCCCGCAGGAAGACAGGGCGGCACTCCCTGCACTCCCTGCACTCCCTGAGTGCCGCCCTGTCTTCCTGCGGGACTCTTCGCTCTTCGCTCTTCACACCTCCTGATGACGACGATGGTCGAAATATCGATGTGAGTTATGTCTGTGTCTTTCTGTGTGTTTCCTTCGTTTTGAATTTATTTATATATATATATATATATATATATATATATATATATATATATACAAGATTTCACATAAACACGTGAAATAATAATCAATGATCAAACAACAATATGAAATCGGCTTCCTCAATGAACCATTTCATATTGTGGATTGATCATTGATATAAATATATATATATCACTTTTATAGCAGTTAATAAATGAGGTTGAGTTAACCAAAAACCATCCTAGTAGGTATTTCAGATACAATGGAGATACATTCATTAATTAAGTCATACAATTTAATAAAAGGAGACTGACATATACAGCAGAGGCCCTTCTTGCCAAGTCCCATGAGCATATTAAGACATAAGTTGCAGTAGGCAGGTCTGCTGAAATGCTTCAGCCTCCACAAGTGGTTGCCATCTTCTTTTACATTCTGTAACATAAAAAAAAATCACTTGGCTTTCCTTAAAAGCTCCAATTGATTAGAAAGTTATAAAGTTAATTTATTAATTAGGTTTGAGTTATCTAATACTTTTGTTAGGATGCATAAGAAATCAAAGGGAATTTTAAAAGATGACAAATTCTATTTCAAAGGATGAACTAAGTTCTAGAATTAGAAATATTGGATATCAGATAAACACTATACGAAACTGTAGAGTAACATTGTTTCATATTTCAAATATATTAACCTGTAGAATACCCTCGATTGCTTCAATCATTGCTGCTGTGGCTACACTGTTTCAAAGTTCTTCTAAAATTTGGAGAGAATAACATTCTAGTACATGGCAATACAATTCTGCATTTTTTCTTAACGCTATATTAATAATATTAATCGGATTCTTTAAAATTTTATACTAGTACGTGTAATTCGTAAATTCTATTTTTAGATACATTGAGTTAACTCATGTTCATTAATTATATATTGTATTTGTATAGATTCATTTAACTAATATTATAAATTTTAGTTTAAACTTTACTATAAGTAAAGTATAGTGATCGTGAAAAAATTTGATCACGAGATTTTGACGGAATTACATGTTTTGAGGTCCCAGAAGTCGTTTTATCAAGTTTTTTCGATGATGTCTGTGTGTGTGTGGGTGGGTGGGTGAGTGTTAGCATTGATTGTTACCACGCTACGGTCCAGAATCTTTAATGGATCAAGTTGATATTTTACAAAAAAATGGGCCCCATAAAGACGAAGATCCCTATTGTTTGGGAAGAATTATGCATGATGGGAAAGTCATTTTTTGCCAAAAACCGTTTTTTTAGAAAACATTTATTTCTCCTAAACTGATAACCCTAGAGTTTTGAAATTTTGACATTATCTTTAAGGTTACAAATGGAACAAACGAAAAATATATTCAGAATTTTAAAACAACTGAAAATATTTTTTTTTTTAATAAAATGTAAAAATTTTGACTTATAATTCAATCTTGTGAGAGCGATACAAGCCATACTGTTTGACAGATCAAAATTAAACTATGCCTAAAAATAGAACATTATGTGGAGAATGAGTTGATTTAATTTTTTTCAAAATTGCATTCGCTAAAGAGGCGTTACAGTTCTGTTTTCAGAAAATGTTTTTTTGACGCTAAACGGCTCATTAAAAAATAATGAAAATTTGACCAAAAATGGAACGAAAAATGAGCAATTCATAAAAAAAAACTATGAAGTTTCAATTACGGGAAAGAGCAATAACGCTATAAAAACTGTCTGTTTATCCTAGACTAAGAGATTACCTGCTATACTTGTCGAATTTTTTATATTTTTTTACATTGTTTACATTGACTTAGAAATTTTTTGAGCGAATCCACTGAGATAAAATTGATATTCATAAAGGAACAATTTAAATTGTTTATTGACTTATATGAGATGTAAGAAGAATAATATTGTGCAGGGAAATGATAACACACACTCAGAAAAAATTCCTATATATCTTATTTGACAAAGGGGAAGGAAAAAGATCTTATTAAATACTAAGAAGCCATAAAATTCCCAGTATAATAATTCTGTAAAAAACCAAAAATGTAAAAGATAATTCAAAATTGAAATCTTTCGTTTAGAGATTAATAAATGTAATTATCGTACATCTTTAATTATAAATCATATTAAAACAATATTTTTTCTTCGATTTTTATGATGTTTTTTAGAGAAAATAAGTGTATTTTCCTGTTTTAAGTTTGAGAATTTAATTTAATATTCAATGTAGGAGGATGTCAAGTAAAGGATTAAGAAATCCACTGGCTATTTGAACAAAAGCCATGTTCTGTTGTAGGAGAATATTTCGTATCAAGAAATGTTCACTTTAGTTTTTCAAAAATGTTATTACTGCTGTAGTTATACTAATGAAATTATTTGCATCGGATGTGTGATGTACAAAAATAAGCTTATATATTGATATGTCCTTCAATCAGTATCTGTACTACCTCAGGAATGAAAGACTAATAATCATATCCCATTTAGAGGTTCACGTTATGCTTAAATGAGACGTTATGGGTTATACGCTCAAGAAATTTGATATTAAGTTATTTATAGTAAAGTTGAGTGTAGGCCACTCGAAATTTTTTAATTTAGTATTTAAGTTTTAGTATTAGTCTCTGTTGTGTTATTTTACATTTAGTGTTTAAACAATGTAATTTATTTTTAAACTATTAATAACATTTATTTAATTAGCTCATTAACTGGTAGAATAAGGTCCATACCAATACAAACCACACTCTATATGATTAAAGTTGAAACAATATAAGTGTGAGCAAATTCATATATTTAATTTTAAATTATAATTATGATATTAAATGTTTTAGTTAATATTGCATGAAGTGGATTGCTAATTGAAAATTTGTGTAATATACATCTGCTACATGCACGAAGAGTTACAGACGAAGTTTTGATCAGGTCTTTAATAGTTCCAATATGAACTCATATGAATTAGCTAATTAATGAAGAGCTCAATTGAACACAATGAGGCATTGGTAATATCTTTCGATTTTTTGTTATTCTTATGAATGGTTATGATGGAGTTTTGATCAGGTCTTAAATAGTTCCAATATGAACTCATGTAAATTAGCTAATTAATGAAGAGCTCAATTGAACACAATGAGGCATTGGTCATATCTTTCGATTTTTTTTATTCTTATGAATGGTTATGATGGAGTTTTGATCAGTTCTTAAATAGTTCCAATATGAACTCATATGAATTAGCTAATTAATGAAGAGCTCAATTGAACACAATGAGGCATTGGTCATATCTTTCGATTTTTTTTATTCTTATGAATGGTTATGATGGAGTTTTGATCAGTTCTTAAATAGTTCCAATATGAACTCATATGAATTAGCTAATTAATGAAGAGCTCAATTGAACACAATGAGGCATTGGTCATATCTTTCGATTTTTTTTATTCTTATGAATGGTTATGATGGAGTTTTGATCAGTTCTTAAATAGTTCCAATATGAACTCATATGAATTAGCTAATTAATGAAGAGCTCAATTGAACACAATGAGGCATTGGTCATATCTTTCGATTTTTTTTATTCTTATGAATGGTTATGATGGAGTTTTGATCAGGTCTTAAATAGTTCCAATATGAACTCATATGAATTAGCTAATTAATGAAGAGCTCAATTGAACACAATGAGGCATTGGTCATATCTTTCGATTTTTTTTATTCTTATGAATGGTTATGATGGAGTTTTGATCAGTTCTTAAATAGTTCCAATATGAACTCATATGAATTAGCTAATTAATGAAGAGCTCAATTGAACACAATGAGGCATTGGTCATATCTTTCGATTTTTTTTATTCTTATGAATGGTTATGATGGAGTTTTGATCAGTTCTTAAATAGTTCCAATATGAACTCATATGAATTAGCTAATTAATGAAGAGCTCAATTGAACACAATGAGGCATTGGTCATATCTTTCGATTTTTTTTATTCTTATGAATGGTTATGATGGAGTTTTGATCAGTTCTTAAATAGTTCCAATATGAACTCATATGAATTAGCTAATTAATGAAGAGCTCAATTGAACACAATGAGGCATTGGTCATATCTTTCGATTTTTTTTATTCTTATGAATGGTTATGATGGAGTTTTGATCAGTTCTTAAATAGTTCCAATATGAACTCATATGAATTAGCTAATTAATGAAGAGCTCAATTGAACACAATGAGGCATTGGTCATATCTTTCGATTTTTTTTATTCTTATGAATGGTTATGATGGAGTTTTGATCAGTTCTTAAATAGTTCCAATATGAACTCATATGAATTAGCTAATTAATGAAGAGCTCAATTGAACACAATGAGGCATTGGTCATATCTTTCGATTTTTTTTATTCTTATGAATGGTTATGATGGAGTTTTGATCAGTTCTTAAATAGTTCCAATATGAACTCATATGAATTAGCTAATTAATGAAGAGCTCAATTGAACACAATGAGGCATTGGTCATATCTTTCGATTTTTTTTATTCTTATGAATGGTTATGATGGAGTTTTGATCAGTTCTTAAATAGTTCCAATATGAACTCATATGAATTAGCTAATTAATGAAGAGCTCAATTGAACACAATGAGGCATTGGTCATATCTTTCGATTTTTTTTATTCTTATGAATGGTTATGATGGAGTTTTGATCAGTTCTTAAATAGTTCCAATATGAACTCATATGAATTAGCTAATTAATGAAGAGCTCAATTGAACACAATGAGGCATTGGTCATATCTTTCGATTTTTTTTATTCTTATGAATGGTTATGATGGAGTTTTGCGATGCTTTTAATGGTTTGTAAAATACTCTACCTCATAATCTCCCTACTCACGAGGTAATTCTGAGAGAATGAAACTTAAGTGATGTGAATTCTCAACCCATTACATCAATTTACATGATTTTAAACTCTTTGGAATGATTTCTCTTCATATCTTGTGTGCACCAGAATTTTATATTGCGCTAGACTACCCGTGACCCATTGGGTTATCCAACACCCTCCTTTTTAATGCAATCATTTTCTCATAAATGCAGATAAACTCTAAATTAATTCATTTCTAATAATGAACATATTTTTAAGACAGTTCTTTTTATTTACATTTTTTGTACAATTTGAATTTTTCAAAGAAAACTTTAATGTTTTCTTTATTCTGAGAGCAACATGTGATTGGCCATGTTGGAATGCTCTTTTACATAAATGAACTAAAACTTTCTGTAGAGTTTCTCCTTGAGACTTATGAATAGTCATGGTAAATGCTAACTGAATTGGAAATTGAATCCTTGAAGAAGAAATGTTGTCCTCTTCAGATAAAACAATTTTCACTCTTCGAATTAAAACTTTTATAATTGAAACCGTGATGTGATAATTTTACAAACAATTACTTTATAATAAAGCTCCTCAGTTATTAGTCGTGTTCCATTAGATAAGCGCAGTGGATCGGTATTGCTCATACATACACATGATAGGAACTTTCTTTTTGAGTTCTAGCTTACGTTGAAACAATCCAGACACCTCTAGTGAGTCAAGCAATTCTTGAGGTTAGTCCGTGGGTTCAGTTCCTACACAAACCGAGTTGGATGACAGATATTGTTTCATTTCTCCTGGAAATTATTCAATGAACCTATGATTAATTTCACCTGTGTCTTGTTAAATGGAACTTATATAGAATTTTCTGTGAACAATATATGATGGCTGGCGATTGAATAGTACACTACACTAATCAACATTATGTGCAGGATAAGCATGTCTTTGGGCAATAATAATCTCTTTATTTTCATTCTTTTCAACTCTGTCTTCACCAATATTTATCAGAAATTTAGAGTATTCCTCATCTTCTTCTTGAACTCTCATATTGCAAGTTAAATGGAATTCAGTAAATTTGCGCCACAAGTAAGACTGATTAATTTTTTATAGATATTAGCATCAGTTCCTCTCTTGACAACTGGAGAAGTAGTCAATACCTGAGAGGCTATAACTAATGAAATAGTTCTGAGCTTCTTAATTTAGAGAGAATTTGTTTTATTTAAAATTTTCTTGTACCTTCCGATGCATTGGGAACCTTTATCATTTTTATTGATATAGATATATCTTAAGAAAAAAATATAGGCATTATGACAAACTGTTTATGATTACGCACATAATTGTGTGCGTTAATTTTACTAATATTAATTTGATAATTTCTAAAATTATTGTTAACTATAATAATTATTATTTGTTGATATATTAAATAATTATTTCATATTCTCGTCAAGTATTCTTTAAATTTACTCTTTCTAAATTTATTATAATTAAACCATTATAATTTAAGTCGAAAAACTATTGTTTAATCTTTCTAGGTCATTTATACAAAAGTCCCGTGGTCAGATGGTAGCGCGCTAGGCCTCCTCCAATGACAAGGGTGTGTGTTCGATTCCTACAAAATTTCTAATATTTTATTCAATTTAGAGCGTGTTTAAATATTTTTATAAGTATATAGATATAAAAGTGTCTCAAGAGTTTTTTTTTACCATTCTCAATACATAAGTATCATTTTGATATCCTATTCCTTTTTTGTTTCAGTTATTTTCTTTTTGGTTTGTAATGCTATTAGATGTTTTTTAAGTAATGTATGTTTGTGTTTTCTGTTACTTTCGGTTCGAAGAACTTTACCTTGGTATTGTTATGATGAACTTATATATTTGAAAGTTTTTTTGGCTATTACTTTACATTATCTTAGATTTTTTTATTGTTTATTAGCGTTTCATTAATATTATGTTTTGTAACTTCCTTTTAGTGAAATTATTAGCAGAATTTAACTGTATTTATATATGTTCAAATATAAACAATATTATTTAAAAAAAACAATGCAGTATGATTGGTTTTAATTGTAGTATAATACTATAATAGTATGTAATAAGTATAATAGTATGCAGTATGATATTTGGACCTGGTTGACGGTCGTCGTCAGGAGATAGTATGTATCAACATCTAAACCACAGAAAGATAATTAGAAATATGACTTAAGATCTTTCAACCAAAACAAATGGTCTTCATCAGAGTCTTACTGAAACTGAAATAAGTAATGCAGAAACATCTAGTGTGGTGTTGTGAAGGGGGGGAAGGTAATAGAGGTATTTTAAAGAGCGTAAAGTACAGGAAAGGGAAAAAAGGCTGAGATAATCGAGGTAAGCAAAGGAGTTTTTTTTTAAGCTAAAATGTTAGCCTCAATTCTGGCTAATCAAGATAAATCGTTTAGATATATTGAGCATCTGTCACAATCTATGAATAAAGATGCCTTTCTAAAGAAATTAGATTCATTAGTGCCGGCAATCCAGTTCACAATGTAAGAGAAGTAAGTTGTAACTTTTTATTCTTAGATGTCCTTTTCTATAGATTGCCTAAAGACTTTGGTTTAAGTGTATATCTGAAACATAATAATGTACTCGCATATGTCCATTTTTATTCTTTCGATCCAAGAAATGTTAAAATATCTGTTTTTAAAGATCTGTTTTTGAAGGCTTTATAAGTTTCCTCCCTTGAATCTCTTTATGAAGAAATTTATTAATTAATTTCAATAGAAGAAATGTTATTACATTATTTCCATTGCGCTTCCATTAAAAATACCCCTCTTCCTCTTATATCAAAAAAGCTTTAAAGTGTACTAGAGAAACGCTCTTCAATGAAGAAATAGAATCCTGTTCAATATCAAATGTTTTAGTTCTACCGTAGCGTGAGTCATTTGACCCAATCCCTGGATTAAAATCTTCCTTTTTATATAATTTTTTTCTAATCGTAATAATATACGAACTATATTAATTAAAACTCCCTTACTGAAGTGAAGTGGTATTATAAAATTCCGTGTAAATGTTCTTATAATTAATATTGTTCTAAATGGTAAATCATTAAAAACACCAGTCAAACAACACCAATACAAAGTAACTAGAGAAGAACAAAGTAGCCCATTATTCTCACATATAAATAATGAGCATCAATATATAAATTAGTCAGAAGCTAAAATGATTAGATTTGAAAGAACGGTGTTGAGAAATATTGTCGAATACGGTTTGATTAAATATAATAGATCAAATACTATAAACATTAGCAATGGTTTCTTCAAGCTAGACTCAGTACTGACGAGAGCAATAGCTTTGACTAGAAGGGTTGACAGCAGATTTTCTTACTTATTTCTTCCGGAACTCCTTTGTTTACCCCCAGACTTGTCTTCCCAGCCTTTTGTTCCCTTTTCTACACGTTACTCTCTTTAAAATCCCTCTCTTGCTTTCAAAACCACATAAGATGTTTTTGTACCACTTGTTATCAGTTATGTGTAGTATCAGTTAGACTCTGACGAAGTTCATTTGTTCTGGTTGAAATATCTAAGTCATTCATCTAATTTTCTCACTGTGATTTAGATGTTGATTTTTATTTGAGGTGTTCATTGTGAAATCTATATATATATACTATATAAAAAGATTTCACATAAACACGTGAAATAACAATCAATGATCAAACCACAATAAGAAATGGGAAAACAAGACTAAGATCTTTCAACCGTAACAAGCGGTCTTCGTCAGAGTCAAAAACCCAACTCAGTAGTTAGTTTTGAGGTTAGAATAGCAATATATCTTTGAGGTTAGAATAGCAATAAAAGAAAAGTATTTTCAGATTTTTAAAGCGTTACAGTACATTTTCTGTTTTCAGAAAATGTTTCTTTGACGCTAAGTGGCTCATTAATAATCATAATATTTTGCCAAAAATTGAGCAAAATTAAAAATTTATAAAAAAAATTCACGTAATTCCAATTACGGTAAAGAGCAATAACGCTATAAAAACTGATTGCTTATCCTAGACGAACGGATCACCTGTTATACTTATCGAATTTATTGATATTTATTTACAATTTTTACATTGATTTATTTTTTCAGTGAATCTACTGAAATAAAATTGATGTTTAGAAGTATAATGGAAAAATTTACATAATTTATTGACTTATTTGAGATATAAGAGGAATAATATTTTTACATGTAAAAAATCACCGCCAATAAACATAAATTTCTGTTGCTTTCCATGGTAGGTATGATGGATTTGTCTCACTCGATGCTCTAATCAATCTATATATTGCACTCTTGAACATAACCTAATATCAGATGAAAATTTTTTTATGCTTATGAATCATAGTACCTTCAGATAATATTGACGAGTGAGGAATGGACTCTTTCCTCAAGAAAGAGGAGTTATGTTTGTTGACAGCAGCTATCCAGTTTTTCCACTATTCTAGTCTAATACTTCATTCATTTTTTTTAAAATTTTCAAGCTTTCAGTCATAAAATTTTAAATTATACTGCATAACCTGCTTTGACTTTGATTTAAGTGTGTAAAACTGTCTAATTACTCATATATTTTTTTCCAATATAAATTCACAGTAACCTTATGTCAGAGTACAGCAGGCAGAGTAAATTAGATTTTTATGATTTTGAAAAACAGAAAGAAAAGTAATTTTTATTAAATCCTAGGAACCGATAAAATTACCAGTATAATAATCCTATAAAAGATCAAAAATGTAAAACAGAATTCAAAATTGAAAACATTCTTTGAAAAATAATAAATGCAATTATACTACATCTTAAATTAAAAATTATCTTAAAACGGCATTTTTTATTCCATGTTTCTGATGTTTATCAGGTAAAATAGGAACTTTCTCATGTTTTAAATGGAAAAATTTTTAACATAACATAATAGTTGCTAATCAACAACAGATTATGAATATAACTTTTTTTGTAATCAATGTTTCAATAAAAACATTAAGAAGCTTTTATTTTACAAACTTTTTTGTTTTTATAATAATTTTAGTAATTATTAATACAACTAATTTTAATAATTTAGCTGTATCCTATATTCGTTTAAATTCAGCTTAATTTAAATTCATTATATATTGCAAATAGTTATTAAATAATTATTAAACTCATTACTGCTTTTAATTTTATTATTGATAAATAAAGTAATTATTTTTAAACATTATTTAAAAATTCAGAACCTTTTTATATAGTCATTCCTTAGGTTTCTTCTATATATTATACTAGCAGACTTATATTATACTACTTATTTTACAAACTGATATATTGTACTACCCGTGTTTGATGTGTATTTTACAAAAATTCAGAGCTGATATGTAGTATTCCAAAATATTATTAGAACTTAAAGAATTGTCGAAAATATTATTATTAGTGCAGCCTTATTATTATTTATTATTTTTAATTTTTTTTATTAATTTTATTATTATTAATTATTATTTTCTTTAGCAGCTTTAGATACAGAGCTCAAATTTGAGCTTTATTCGTTGAATACTTCTTATTTTGTACGCGGGTAGGTGACACTCACTTATTTAAAGAGGGCAATATATGATAAACACATACAAAATTAAAATCAACTAAGAATACCTACTTGCTACAGTATCAGGCAATTTAAAATACCTGCATAATTTTAGCTATATACATGTATATCTGTATAGCTAGCCAAACACAGCTTAAAAGCAATAAATTTCCTTCTACTTTAGATTTCAAATCCATTCCAATCTTTATCTTTTAAGTTAGACATACACAAATCTACTATTAAAGTTTCAGCTTACTATGGCTTATGGTGGCTGAGTTTGCCTGTGACAAAATTTTTGAACCAACAAACAGAAATTTTTCTAATGGTGAATTTAGTTTCTCTAATGTACGAAGTGTACAATAAAGATATAAAAATGGAATATTCATTACGGATTAATAGTTCACCTGCTATATTTGTTTACATTTATTTACAGTGTATACATTTACATTTACAAAATGGAGAAAATTTTAAGCTAATTTTCCGGTAATTTGATGACACTGACATTTTTCTTACATATTTCTGACATTTATCAAAATAGGAATATTTTGAAGTCTTAAAGGGAAAACTATGGCTTAAATCATTGATGTAGGTCTGATAAACAACATCAAATGTAACAGATCCACTGGCCGTGTAATGTTACAAATGGCCATGTAAGAGTGGGAACTGTCTGTAGGAACAAGAGCCACATTTACCTGTAAGGGAGATTATTTCGTTAAATGAAATCTTCACTTTAGCTTTATAAAACTGTTAGTACTACAGTGGTAATACCAATGATATTATAAGTATCAGTTGAGTGATATACAAGAATAAGCGTGTACGAGAATGTTGATAACCGGATCAATCACCATCTGTGCTACCCCCAGAGAAAATACTAGTAAGCATCTGCCATTTAGACATTTATATTATGTGTAAATAAGATATTGTATACCGAAGAAGTTTAATAATATGATTACTTATAGTAAAGTTAGTGTAGGACACTCCAGATTTTTTTACTATAATGATTTAATTGTTCATTGTTTTTTGAGCAAACCAATACGCTAAATAATAAATAACTTTTACATATATTTAAAATTTTGATATTATTACAAGATATAACTAGTATAATGCTGAAACTTATTGTTTGAAATTTTTTATGATGTATACAGTTATTCGTGATGAACAATCTTCTTTTTCCCCCTTATGACAACAATGATTTACTAACGATTACTAAAACCAGGTCAGCTTGGGATGCATTTAAATACGAGGGATATTGGCCATGTTATTTCAGATTTAAATGATTTAATCCCTTATAAAGAGAACTTTGAGAAAAGATCAACAATAATGTCCCTGTTACGGTATAATCTGTTAAGAGTCAATTGTCACTTGAAACTGGTAGTAGAATGTTTAATCGAACTATTAATATCAATAGCTCTTAAAAGATTCTTGAAAAGAGAGGATAGAGGAATATTCTGTTAATTGAAGAATAGATGAAATGAGTTACGATACTGAAATACAAAAACTGAATTGGTGTGTAATAGAAAATGGTCTGTACTCGTATTAACAACGATGCATTATTATTTTACAAACAGTGATTTTATGACGGCCTAATTTTTAATTTCAAAGTGATTTAATGAGCAAAACATGTTAAAAAATAATCATTCATTCAAATTAAATTCAAATAAAGTTTACATCTTTTTTTTTACAAGTTTATTAATGATTTTTAAGATTTTTGTTGTCAGTTAGTGACAAGTTTCAATATATCTAAATATTGAATATTTTAAATGGGAAAGATGAGAAATTTTAAAATACAAAAATGGAGATGGTTTCACTTTCCCCTTAAGAGTACATTTACTTAAAAAATTTGTTGTCAATGTAAACATGGTACATAAATGGAAACAAATCTGACAAGTAAAGCAAGTAATCCATTATTCCAAGACTAATTTTCTGTTTTCATAGGTATATTTGCCTTTGCAGTAATCAGAAAACAAAATATGAGCGTTTTTTTTTATAAATTTTCAATTTTAGGTTTCTAATGACTAATTTCTAATGACAAAATTTCATTGTACCATAATGACCGTATTAGCATTAAAAATTATTTTTTTAAAATGTCAAATAACACCTCTTTTAATTAAATTAAATTTTTTTTTTATTTAAAAAAAAGAAATCAATCGACTCATCTCCACATAATGCGTCACTTTTAGGTATAATTTCTTTCTGATCTGTCAAACAATATAGCTTCATCTCAACTCACCACACAAACATTGACAATTGATGTCAATAATTTTACATTATATTGAATAAAAATATTTCTAGTTTTCTGGATGACATATCTGATGACTCTTTCACGTATTGCATCTGCCTCTTCAATAATAATGCCAAAATTTCCAGAGTCCAGAATTAGCAGTTTAGGCAAACTATAAATATGATAAAATATAAAAAAAAGTTAAACACATTTAGGCCAAAAAAGTTACTTTTTCAACATGGAAATAGCAACACAAAAATAGAGCACATCTACACAGGAAGGACCATTTTTTTTAAAAAAATGTGAATTTAGTCCATCAAAGATTCTGGGCTGTAGCGTGTTAACAATTTTTTGGATACACATCCACCCATCCACACACAAACACACTCACTCAGACATCATCGAAAAAATGTGAAAAGAGGACTTTGGGAGGTTTAAAACATTTAAATCCGTCAAAATCTCGAGATCGACTTTTTTCATGATCACTATAATTTACTTAGAGTAAAGTAATGAAAAAATAAATGAAAACATTTAAATAAATAAAGAAATATTAAAAATTAATTAAAAAAGAGCTATGAATGAAAAATTAATAAGTAAGCAATATTCTTTAAAAAGACCAAATAAATAAAGAACAATTAACGATTGAGGTAAGCCCAGGAGCAGATCTACCTCCTGGAAGCTAATAACTTCTTCTTCTAAGCACTTATTAGGCGAGATATACATTTTATCACATTGAAGAATGGTTTGACGGTTGTATAATGTGTTTTTTGTCGGTAGATTGGATATGCTAGTTGAGGGAAGGATTTACCTCATCTTTTGATTGAAGCGCGGAATCGTATAAACAGTCTTAGCAAAACAGACGAGTAATAATTTCTAAATGATTAAAATTGTACTTTAAATATTAAATGATTTTTTAATTTTAAATGATTTTAAATGTACTGCATTTCAATTTTAAAATTCTAATAAAGAAATTAAATGAACTATTTTAAATAGTTCAGCCAGTGACAATAAACAACAAATCAAAGAACTCTTTGTCGAACTTCGTACCGCCAACTGTCAGTGAATTTCATGTTACATTTAGCTGAACTTAATTTGATATTTTAATTATTAACATAAAAGCTAATCCTATAAATTACCGATAAATATTCAACTTGAATAGGAATAAAAACTAAGATAAAAAAATCTGGAGTGGCCAACACGTAGTTTTTACTATCAGTAAACATAATATCAAACTTGTTAACAACCAACTTATGTTTGGTTTGATTAGTCAAACACTTGTCATCCATCACACCATGGAATGCATCAGAAAATATATGTTTGATTGGGGTTAGTTTTTTACTTTTAACAACTTTATTCGTCTAACATATCATCTTAACTCATTAGAACACTTCAAATTTTTTTTTAATAAACCTCTAAATAACAGTTTTATTTCACTTAGCGCGTTGGACCTCTAATGTTAAGGTCGTGGGTTTGATACCCACAAAATTCTCATATATTTTATTATTTATTCAGTTCAGATAAAATAATAATAATAGCACGGTGGCAAGAAAACAAACAAACAAGATCGGTCATCAGAGTTTTATAAGTATGTAGATTTGAAACTTTGCAACGACAGACTGCTGATGACCTTTTCATATAAGGTAAAAATATTATGGCTTTCCATTCACAACTTGTGTAGTAATGCTGGAATTAGAGTCCCTGACTGAAATATTTTTGAATATGATGTTTGATTATTCTTTATTATTCATAAATGACGTGGACATTTTCGGATAAATTTATTTTAGTTATTCAAAATGAAGGGAGTAAAGCTTTTTATTTAGAAATAGAAACGCATTTGGGATTAATGAGATAGGATTGACATATTGCTGCTTGTATTAAGGGAATAACAAATAGAAATTGATCAGAATTGCATTGAGTTTGATTCAAATAAATGTAATTTCTTTTCCACTTTGAAAACGAATTCTGGAAATAATCATATTTGCATTAGTCAATGCATTTAAGAATCACTGATAGTGGTTTATTCAATTTTACTAAGATCAAGTTCTTATAATTGATTGTACGAGAGGCTTTTATTGATGAGTGCAAATTGTTTACTTTTTTACCTTCAAAACCTAGTTACTCACCTTTCAATCAGTATAATTGTACCTGGTCCATCAACGTCGTCTACCTACAAAGTCCAGTCGCTACAATCAAAGTTATCAGTAATACATTTCCCACAGGCCAACACAATTCCCCATCAAGTTTGAAATAATTCAAAGAATTTTTAATGTAATATTTCGAATATTTATTTAATAACTATCGCTGATATTAAGTGCTGTACAAACTAGCAAAAACTTCCTATTTGCTTTGGTCGAGAAAAAATCATTACATCTATATAAATAAAAGAAAGATTGTGTCTGTACATTGCTTAGAACTGAAACATTTCAAGTTTCCTTTACTTTTCATACATTACAGAAGCCGAATCCACCCTTAGAACAATTCCTATCTGTTAGTTTGTCAGCAATATTTTGTCACAAGTAGACACAGCCATCATAAGACATAACAAGCTGAAACTATGACAGTAAATTTGAATATATGTAACTTAAAATATAAGATTTAAATGAATTGGAAATCAATGTAGGAGCAAAGTTATGGAGTTTTAAGCAAAAAATTCTTGTCACAAGTAAACTAGTCACCATGAGACATGCCAAGCTGAAACTTTGAAAGTAAGTTTGTGTATGTCTAACTTAAATCTATGCTCTGAATGCATTGGAAATTCAACGTAAAAGCGAAGTTATGGTCTTTTAAGTTGCCTTTGGCTAAATTGACAGACATGTTTATTTTGAAAATATACAGGTATAGCAAGTAGGTATTGTTAGTTGCTTTCAATTTTATTTGCGAGAGTCACCTGTAGCAAGTGCTTGTGTGATAAGCATTATATTTTGCTCTGATATTAAGTGCCAAAAAAAAAATAAGTGAAAAAGACTTTTAATAAAATTAAAACAGGTCCTGACTTAAAGAAGAGATACCAATAGAAGCTCATTTACTGGATACTCTCAATCAGTTGAGTAGTATCTGTCATACGTATCGGACTGGTGTCAACAGTTTCGCATTGTATCCTGATATTCAGCAACTGTGCGTATCAACATCTGCAGTCTTGTGCAAGAAGTAACATCTCAACTGTTGGGTAAACAACACCACATAATTGCCCTGTATGTTTCTTATCGATTTTTAAATTTTCTAACTTCTAGTTTTTTTGTTTTTAAAAGCTATATTGCTTAGAAACAACAGGTGTAACACTGTTATCTAACTGTAAATAATGAAAAAGAGACGAAGCCGAAGTAAACAACGTTCTCCGTCAAATGTTAAAAGAGTCTCTACTTATTATCGAATCGGGCTATTTTTGACACTGGACAGTCATCAACTGTAAGACAACCATCCTCCAGTAGAACTGACATCCAGTTTTCCTCACCAGTACCATCTTTTCTGTCAAATAATAAGTTTTCTGCGTTATCTAGTGATGTCACAAACCAAGAGTCAAAACTAAAACTACCTCCACCACCTCCAGTATTCTTAAAGTCAATCACCAACTTCACTGATCTCATCAACACTCTTACTGGCCTGAATGGTAATGAGGGTTTCTCATGAAAATCTAGGGGTAGTGATGTTGCAATCTACCCTAATATAGGTTAGTTCTACCCTAAGCAGATGGATATCGCAAAATTAACAGCTATTTCAGGGAACATAATGTTTCTTTTCACACCTTCCAACTCAAACAGGACAAAGCGTTTAGAGTGGTTATAAGAAATATACACCACTCAATACCAAGTGAAGTAATTCATGCTGAACTTAGGGAAAAGGGTCACAATGTTACCAATGTTCTTCATGGTGCAACAGAACAGCCTACTTCTTTATTCTTTATAGATTTAGAACCAAAAGATAATAATAAAAATATTTTTAATTTAAACGAACTCTTCCACTGCAAAGTTATTGTCGAAGAGCCATACAAGAAAAGAGAAATAGTGCAGTGCAAGAGATGTCAGCGCTATGAGCACACTAAGACCTATTGCAATCTGGTTACCCGTTCATGTGAAATGTGCAGGACTTCATAGGTCAGAGGATTGTCAGAAAGTCATCGATGGACCCGCTAAATGTGTTTTATGTGAAGGTTCACATCCAGCAAGATACAGTGGTTGTGAAATACATAAGAATTTGCAAAAGAATATCAGGAATAATAATGCCTCGACTGAACTCCTCAAAACGGCAACTGATTCTTCAAAACCTGCCAGGCTAGTCAAAAAGAACATCAGCTACGCCAGCGTCCCAGCAGGAGAGTCTCCTTCAGAACAACCATTGCCTCAAAAGGCACCCACCTTCATCCCTCCTCCTTCACCTTCACAAGACTTCACAACTATCCTCTCATCCTTCTTAAGTGACCTCAAAACAACAATCACTCCCCTCATCACCCTCCTTACTTCAGTATTAACTAATCTTGTTCCCACTATTACTTTTAAATGAATTCCAACCCTGTAAATGAATGGACTTAATCAACATAGACAGGAACTTGACATTATGTTACACGACAAGAGAATTGACATCGCTTTACTGATAGAAACTCACTTTACATCAAGATCATATCTACGAATAACAGACTACAACACATACCGAACTGATCACCCTGACAACACTGCTCATGGTGGAGTAGCTGTACTCGTTCGAAAACCTCTCAAACACTATGTTCTTCCCTCTTTATCTACACCATCTATGCAAGTCTGTACAATATCTTTAGAATCTTATCCTTACAATTTTAACATTTCTTCTATATAATTCCCTCCTAACAAACCCATAACCCAGCATGAATTCTCCAAACTCTTTCAAACTCTAAGACTCAAATTTATTTGTGGAGGACACTTCAATTCCAAACACCAATTGTGGGGTTGTAGAGGAAATAATTCTCGAGGCTCTATTCTTCGTAACGCCCTCCTTACTACTCCCTATGCTGTCCTGAGTCCTCAAAATTCCACATATTGGCTTTCTTCCACAGTCAAAAACCCTGATATACTTGATATTTTTGTCACTTCACCTATCTCAAAGTTAAATCCTTACATTACAACTCCCACAGATCTTTCTTCCGATCATTCTCCCGTACTGCTATCATTATCCATACACCCTGCCAATTTTTATAATAATCAAATACTGAATACTAGACTTATTGACTGGGAAAAATTTAGAACAGAAATTGAACACCTGACTGACCTTAACATATGCCTCAAAACAGGACAGGACATGGATAAAGCAATCAGTAAGTTAACACAGAACATTCATACCTGTATAAATGATGCCAAAATTCCAAATAAACCCAAAAAATTTGTTACATACTTGCCAACATATATCAGAGAATTAATACAAACTAAACGTCGAGCAAGAGCAAAATGGCAGAGAACTCGATACCCTTCAGACAAACGGACACTTAATAAATTACAGAACAAACTAACTAAAACTTTAAAGCAGTACCGAAACGACCTTTTCCAAAAATATACGGAAGGACTGAAAACAGAAGACAAGTCACTATGGACCGCCATCAGGCGAATACTATCCCATAAAAGAAACAGTACTCCTTTTCTTAGAAGTGACAATACTTGGGCAAAAAGTGACTGTGAAAAAGCCAAGGTCTTTTCGCAACGTCTTGAAACCCTTTTCTCTCCCAACCCAGACATAGAAGATCCTAACACTACAAAGACTATATAGAGATGAGATAAGACCGTATCTCATCACCCCTTTACAGCTTTCTCCACCACCTAAATCATTTTCTCCAAATGAAGTCTTATTTTTAATTTCAAAACTACCAGATAAAAAATCTCCCGGGTATGACCTTATTTCAAACGAAATGCTTAAGCAACTTCCTCGAAAAGTCATAATATTTCTCACATACATATATAACTCCATACTAAGAACAACTTACTTTCCTATATTATGGACATTTTTTGTTATACGTATGATACCAAAATGCCACAAGCCACCCCATTTATGCTCCTCATATCGCCCAATTAGCCTATTACCTACAATGACTACCTTTCCAGTTCATGACTCAAAGCATTGAAAACTATGACTAACAAGACCACATGACCGCGAATACGACATCATTACTGTACAGACTAACTTAATATCCGACATGAATTACTGACACTCCATGTTATAGTAGCACAGTAATCAAGCAGTAGAAGGCCTCTGGTCTGGAACTGCTAGTTACGACGTGTACTATAGTGCGCGGTTATATTCGTTGGTCGTTGGTCGTACCTACAATGACTAAAATATTTGAAAAATTATTTCTTCGCAGACTTTATCCAATCTTAGAATTACAAAACTTAATTCCCTCTCACCAGTTCGGGTTTAGATCTCGACATTCAACAATTCAACAGTGTCATCGCATTTTTGACGTCATTTCCTTGGCTCTTGAGTGGAAAATGTATTGCTCTGCAGTCTTTCTGGATGAAGTAGAAGCTTTTGACAGAATATAGCACGCTGGGTTGCTTTGGAAACTCAAGAAAATCCTTCCACATACATATTATGTTATTATGCAATCGTACCTCAACCACCACTTCAGTCAAGTCATTGAACGTTTCTCACTTTCACATATTTTTCCGATTAAAGCAGGTGTGCCTCAAGGAAGTATACTTGGACCAGTCCTTTATTCCATCTACACATCTGACATTCCATTATCTCCTCACACTGTCCTAGCCACCTTCGCTGATGACAAGGCAATCCTTTCCTCAAATAAGTGTCCTGACACAGCCTCCTACTACATTCAAGAACACTTGAGTTCAAGAATTTCTATCCCTCAAGCTACTGCCACCAAATACTTAGGACTGCACCTTGACAGACGTCTTACTAAAGAAGCGTCTTTAGTTCAGTTAGAAGACGTTCTGTTTAGTTTAGAACAGAAATAATCAGACACTATAGACTTTTAATTCACTTACTTGATAATCGTTCAAAATTAACAACTGTTAATAAATTATTACTGTATAAATCTATGATTATGCCTATTTGGACTTTCAGTATTAAAATATGGGGAGCAACGAAATCTAGCAATGCCCAGAGGATACAAGCTCTTCAGTCAAATATTCTTAGAAAAATTCTTCATAGTCCTTTTTACGTACCAAATCAAACAATCTATTCAGACCTCAGGATTTCAACAGTTCATCAAGTGGCAATATCTCGCTACAAAGCCCTCTTTTTAGCAATAATAATCTCTTAGTCCTAAACATCTACTCAACAAATATCCCAGAAAATTCTCAAAGGCGCCTGAAGAGAAAGTGGCCAAGAGACTTATTGGTGTTAATTATTCTAGTGACATAAATTTAATCTAAGTTTTGTAACTTATTTTTCACTCTGGGAAGTGTAATTACTGGATTATTTTTCCCTCCTGCCTCCATGTACAAATGTATATATTTCTTTCATCATTGTCAGTGGTAATGTTACATTTACGTTGTTGTGACTATGTAAAATAAAAAAGAAATTTGCATTTAAGCTCCCAGCAGAAGATAATTGACAAGATGTTTCCCGAAGTTCAAGATCTGCCATCTATTCAGAATAACTGGCTTTGTGAACTCTGCGATTCCCACCCCTACAAATGAGCAGGCAGGAAAAAAATCTGTGAATGGGATGGCTTTAACATATTTTTATTGAAAAAATCGGTGAAATAAAATTTCCTTACAACATGACAACGTCTATCTTCACATCACCAATATGACCAAAGTCACTCTCGAAGAACTCGTTGGTAAATGTTATAACATTCTCTGTACTATACTTAACTCATTAAAAATTCAATTTGAAAATACAAGTGCATTGCGAGGTGTAATGTTCAATAATGATATGGAAGTCGGCGTTTTGTTGGATGATTTTTTAAAACAAGACCTCTATAGTTATATCACATTTTGATTAAAAGACATATATATAAGAAGTCATCGACAATAACTGAGCCTATGTTATTTGTTTTTAAAAGCAAAATAAATATTTTGTTCCCACTTTTTTATATAATTTATCGCTTATAACATTTACCTATTTATTCTTAGATAGATAATAAAAAATCATGAATTCGTAATTATATTTGTTTATTAGTACTTCCAACACATAGAGTTTAAAAAGGAAAAAAAAACTTTCTTAATTTCTTACTGGTAGTGCTAGTATTTTGATGCTTTTTGCAACTTATTATGTACCAAATAACTACTGTTTTTTTTATTTATTTTTAATTAAATTCATTTGGATCAAATTTAATACTTACTTTCTAAATTTTACTATCCTTAGTTTAATATCCGTACCCAAGTAAGAAAGATTCCTTTTAAACTTCGTTATCGTTATTCTAAAACATTTTTTTAAATTTAGACCCTAAAGGGAAATTTCTGCATAAATCTCATCCAAGATGTATTAAATATCAGCTAAAGAGGCTGAATAACAAGAATTTTATCCTATAAAGTACCTCTTAGAAATGCTAAATTTCTAGATATAACGTAATGTATTCTTTAAAACAATCTTCAACGTGAATATATTGAAATCAAACTTTCAAATTACTTCGAAAAAAAGCAAAAATATTACATTCCCACTCAAATCTTTTCATAGAAGACCTAACTACCAAAATCTGTCTTCTCCAAAGCTATATTTAACTCATTACTTGTGCGATCTGCTATACTGTCGTATTTAATTATATAGGGGGATTTTAAAAAGTACATATTCACAGAAAAATAATTAATATGAAAACTAACAACACTTTTCGAGCAATTAGTGTTCTTCTTCGGGTGACATCTGCATTGTTCAGATGTAAACCTGAAGAAGAACACTAAGTTTTCGAAACATGTTATTAGTTTTCATATTAATATTTTTTCGTGTGGAGACGTAATAGTTGAAATCGAATTACTATAGTTAACTCCACTAACTTGCCACTGATGATTGAAAGATAATACTCAATATAACCACTGGTTTAATAACACTGCCCTTCACATAATGCAAGAATGAATTCAGTTTCCTTCACAGAACCTAAGGACTTATAAACCTTTTGTTCTACAATATCATGTATTAAACTGACTTACAGTACAGGAGTTGTGATACATTAACTGGTATGCGCGACGTACATGAAGTAAGATTTTGATATGTTTACATCGTCATTAATCTCTTAACATCCTTCTAAGATGACTGAGGATGAATATAAATTGTCAAATTGGGGCATTAACAGCTTTGTGTAAAAAAAAAATTAAGAATTACAAAAAAACCCTGCAGAAATGTAAAAAAAAAATCTGGAGTGTCCTGCACTCAACTTTACCATAAGTAAACTTAATATCAATGTTCATGGGTATATAATATATAATGTCTTATTTAAGCATAATGTAAACATCTTTATATTTTATTACTCTTTCACTCCTGAGGTAGTACAGATAGAGATTGATTGATTTATCAATATATAAGCTTATTTTTGTACATCCCACAGCTGATGCAAATAATCTCATTAGTATAACTACAGCAGTAATAACATTTTTGAAAAGCCAAAGTGAAAATTTCTTGATAAGAAATAATCTCCTACAAGAGAACATGGCATTTGTTCAAATAGCTAGTGGATATCTTATATCGTTTACTTGGCCTCCTTTTACATTGAATATTGAAGTCAAATTTTCAAATGTAAATCAGGAAAATACTCTTATTTTCTCTGAAAAACATCATAAACATCCAAGAAAAAATGTCTTTTTAAGATAAATTATAAGTAAGGATATACAATTATTACATTTATTAATCTTCAAACGAAAGATATCCATTTTGAATTATGTTTTACAATTTTGGTCCTTTATAGAATTATTATTTTGGGGATTTTATGGCTTCTTAGTATTTATTAAAATCATTTTGCTTCCCCTTTCTCGAGAATCATATGCACCAATTTTCAGTGAGTGAGTGTTATCTTTCTTCTTGCGTCTTGTACTCTGTTATAAGCTTGCTATGAATGTATATTGAGAAAAATATATTAGTATTAGCCTGTTTACATACTCAACTCAAAGACGAAGCCA
The DNA here is from genome assembly GCA_026182355.1 of Hermatobates lingyangjiaoensis. Lineage (NCBI taxonomy): Eukaryota > Metazoa > Arthropoda > Insecta > Hemiptera > Hermatobatidae > Hermatobates > Hermatobates lingyangjiaoensis. Next base: position 1,031,805 of record JAPFBL010000030.1, on the reverse strand, counting down.
GCTATTCAATATAACTTTATTCATTTTTAGTTGGGAATTTCTAATTTTTGAAAATAATAAATATGAACTATTAGACTAAAATAGTCAACTTTTATCACTGTGGTTTTGCTTCAAAAAGTTTTAAGTTAATGTAAACATTGTAAACAAATATAAAAAAATCGACAAGTATAGTAGGTAATCCCTTAGTCCAGGATAAACAAACAGGTTTTATAGATTTATTGCTCTTTCTCGTGATTGAAATTTCATGAATTTTTTTTGTAAATTGCTAATTTTGTGATCCATTTTTGGTCAAATTTTTATGATTTTTTAATGAGCCGTTTAGAGTCAAAAAAACATTTTCTGAAAACAGAAATCGTACTTTAACGCCTCTTTGGTAAATGTAATTTTGAAACAAATATCTCATCTCATTTTCCATATGATGGTCTATTTTAAGGTATAGCTTCATTTTGATCCGTCAAACGGTATGCCTTGTATCGCTCTCACAAGCTTTGAAATTGAATTATAAGTCAAAATTTTTACATTTTATTAAAAAAAAATATATCCCGTTGTTTTAAAATTCTGAATATATTTTTCATTTGTTTCATTTGTGATTTCAAAGATAATGCCAAAATTTCAAAAGTCTTGAGTTAGCAGTTTAGGAGAAAAAAATGTTTTTTAAAAAACAGTTTTTGGCAAAAAAAGTGACTCTCCCGTCATGCATAATTCTTCCCAAAGAATAGGGATCTTTTACACTTTGAGGCACATTTTTGTGCAAAATCTCAACTTCATCCATCAAAGATTCTGGACCGTAGCGTGGTAACAAGCAATGCTAACACACTCACCCACCCACGCACCCACCCACCCACCCACCCACAGACACACAGACATCATCGAAAAAACTTCATAAAACGACTTTTGGGACCTCAAAACATATAACTCCGTCAAAATCTCGAGATCGAATTTTGTCACGATCACTATAATTTACTTATAGTAATGTAATAAAACATTATCATTAATGTGAAATAGTTTATTCTATATGTCAATGTATAACTAAAAACATTTGATTCATATTGAAACTTTAAAAAACGTCGTATGCTGAGAATGAATTTATTTTAGTAATCAAAGCAGTTTCTTTAAGGAAACAGAAATTAAGGTTATCAGCTAAGATTTTCAACATGAAACGAATTCCGTCCTCCTTTCCTGGTCAACCCTACAAGGAGATATTTGGCATACCGCATACTCCTTGAAGTACGGAAGCTTTGTTTAATCAAGCAATCTATAAGGAGTCAGTTTTCCATGTAAATCAGTCCGATATATTGCTCTTCCTGAACTATATGTATCTCTATGCAGCTAAAGAACTAGAAAATTTGCAATCAATTTAAGATATTTTTTTTCAATAATATTTTTATATACGTATAGGAATATGTTTGTATAATATTCATTCTGAATGCGTCATAACACATTAATTAATTCATTACAAGGATTTAAAATCTAGTTTATTTGTAGTATTACGTTTTATAATATTAATATAATAAAACTTAGTCGGATACTATTATACTAATATTGTTATAAAACTACCTTATATTATAAGGTTATATATTAATTGTAGTATTAAAATATATTATAAGGAATAATATCATTTTTAAGAGTAATAGAACCAGTTATAAGTAATATTAAAATAATATACTAATAAAATAATGAGGTAACGCAAGGGAAGATTAAGAACAAGTGAAAAATCTGAAAAAAAAACTAAGAATAAGGAAATTGCATAATTAATCTGTCGGATATTAATCTTAAATATTTTACCAAAAGTTGTAACGTTATTTAATTGAATTTACACCGCTAAGTACGTTTCTTAAGACAGATGTTTTACTTTCTATATAGGGCAATCAAATATCATATGTCCAGGGAATTGAGATGTTATGATAATATATTGTTATAATTTTTATAATAACATCAATTAAATAATTTTGAATGAAATGGTAACTTCCAATGTGTTTTTCAACTTTTCATTTTTCGTTTAATTATGAAAACCTAGAACAGTAATGTATTGATCTTTTAAAACTGAATTAGACCCGGTTGTTCTAGCCACTTTTTATCTCCTTTTTTCTTCACCTATTCACCTATTATACGCCTGTGAAAGCTGGGATATACAGTCTTTTTCCAGGATTCAATTGTTTCCAGGTACCCTATTTTCAAACTATTTACACTGGTTTCATGGTAAATTTTTGACGCATCAGTCATCAGATTGGAGTACATTTCTTAATATCAGAGAGATTTATTTTTTTATTTTGATATCACGGGAGTACAATACAGGTGAATTTTTATCATCTCGATGGTCCCTGTAAAATATTCTATGTTAGACATTGTATCTGGTAACATGTTACCCAAATTTTCATGTTCTGTTCTAATTTTTCAACTTTTTTCTCTCTTTGAGATCTATCTATTTGGTAGTAGTCTCAATAGACTGCAAATATTAGTAAAATAAACATTTTCATAAGTAAAATACACATTTGTGATTTAACCTATTTATAAACAATCTCTTAGGTAAAATATGTATCTTTAAATCAAAGAGAAATGTAGGCAAGATAGTTAATTTTGTGGGATGAAGAGTTTGAAGGTTTTGGCAGTAGCTGGTGGTTGAATACTACTTCAACCATCTCCATGTGATGAGACAGGTGAACGAAACTGATACACTTATTGCTGACAGATGGATGTTTCTTTTTTAGTCTTAGATACTTGTGATACTCCCTGGTTCAGTTTATTTCGATAATTCTTATCAAGTATCAAATATCCAAAGTTCACGTGTCTTTTTCAGTTTATAGGATCTAAATAATTTAATTACTAGCAACTACTTGACAACATCAATAATCACTCTGCAAAATCATTTAAGTTAAAAAAATATATTTTATTAACAGATTGACCAAAGTGTTTAGTAGTTAAGGTCATATCAGTTAATAACTTTCATCATTAAAATCAAAATTGAAGGAAATATGATATTTTTTAACGGTAAAAGAAGTTTAAAAAGTCAGACTTGATCCAGGTTCTCATTAAAAATCTCTTTATCAATAATTTGACTAAAGCAAAATTTAGAACCTTGATAAAAAATGTTCTTAATAACGGTGTATGTTGATAAGCCTCTAAACATAAAACAAAAAAAAAAAGTTAATGTTATAAGTTCTTAACTCAACCTTAAACAATCTCAGTTCTTTTAATTTTGTTTTACCACAGTGTTCCTTTCCAAACAGTAATAATTTGTAGGGCAACTGTCTCAGTCAATTAACTTTCGGCATTTGGCCAAAGAAATAAAAAAAAAAACAAATTCTTTTTATTTGAGATAAAACAAAAAGAAACAAATAAAACTATAATTCGTTAATGCAATTATCTCACAAGTACTGCTTCTAAAATTCGGAGTTCTAGATCAGCTAGATATATAAAACTTCATTATAAATAGTGTAATATATCAATACTCATTGATAATGGGTAACTCTTGTCACCAGTGATATCCAGTTTTAAAAATCCTGAAAGTTAATTAATTTAATGGTATGTAATACATAAATTATTAATAGAAAAAAAAAATCAATAGTGATGTGGGGTGTATCGGAGTTAGTCAGTCGAGAAGAAGCCCTGATACTTTGCTATTACACCAAGGAACCTCCATCATTCTGTCAATATAAACTGACACTACCAAGGCTGTATTTAATTAGTAGTTAACTTCCTCGATTATTATTATTACTATACGACTACTAATTCCTCTTACCTCGTTAATTATTATAGACGTCCAACCTCTACAACAACGATTTACGTGTATAATAATATATATTGTTTACTAACATCTGTAGTATTAGCAATATAGGAAGTGTAATCAAAAAGTAAGGTGACATTTTGAATTTTGCAGGGTCTGTACCTCTAATTTCTGTAACACAACAATTTGTTGTTGTGTTGGTACACTCGTCACGATCATATGTTCACAGATTTGACTAGATTGACTATATATACGAGTATATGTGTTGTTTTTATGTGAGAGGCTAGACGAAGTTATTGAGGTTAGCCACATGTTTCCATGCTGGGCGATTTTTTCTGTTGAAAATAATGGAGCGCAGGGAGTTTTATACTAATTTTTGTGTAAAAAACTCTTGAAATGTTGACAGTATTTCCAGATTTGGGGTACGGGGAGTCAACTTGAGCAAAATAAAAATGTTTATAAATGGTATAAGCTATTCTACTGCTAATTATTTTTTCAGCAGCAAAAAAATTGCTGAGCAAGTTAACACGAGTCTAACCTTTATGCCTCTCATATAAAAACAACACATGCTAAGTAGTCAAAACTGTGAAACATATAATCGTGAGAAGTGTACCAACAGAACAAAAAACAATCTTAAATTACAGTGTACAGTGGGCACAAATTTCAAAAAGTAATTTTTCATGAAAATTTATATCCACGCTCGATAAATAGATGATATTTTCGTACTTACTAGAGTAAATAGAAAAACTGCCAAATTCATAAACAACTCGGATGCATCAGGACTTAGCATCGCAATAGAAAACAGCAGCAACAGAAACTTATCTTTCCTAGACTTTCTTATTAAAAACACGACGAAAGGTTTTAATATTTATGTCTACAGGAATCTCACAAGAAGGGTCGTTGTCTCAATGATCAATTGGTCCTTACGTGTGACATTGTAGTGAGTTAAGTAGCTTACACGAAGAACTTGAGAGATCTTCTCAAGTACTGATCAGTAATGGCTACTCTAATAACGTAATCACTGAGGAGATTTCTAGGCAATTAGAATTGTGGTACGCTAAAAAAAACCGTGGTGACCTTGGCTTAGTGAGCCCTGGCTCGGGGGAAAGGGTGCTTTCCTCTCAGGAGGGGGATGACCGAGTCCTTTTGGACACGGAGGTTGTCCTAAAACTGATAGGAGTGTAGGTTCCTAACCAGTCATTTAATCTATCAGTTCTCATGTACATGAAGGAGCTGCGAATCTTTTCTTTTAGGATATATTGAGATGACTTCAATGAAGATATTGAGGTGTCTTACACTTCACCTATCTTCTGGGGCACCAAAAGTGCACATGAAAAAGAACATGGTGCTAGTCTAACGAGGCAAATGCTAGTAAATGGAACTACCATTCTTATTACTAATAACAACCCCCTCCACTTCCAAATATTGGAGGCATTATACGTGAAAGAGAAATACACTTTACTAAGTTATAAATAAATGAGGTGTTTGTTATTCATTTAAATTTAAATAGAGTGATTCCATCAGTTTAGGGGTCGACAGCCAGCGGCTCTTCAGCCTCCTTGAATGTGACTCTCTTGAGCCTTAACAAAAAAACAAATAGAAATTAATGAAGGTTATTTATTATTTTTTTATTTACATATTAGTATTTTTCTATTTATTTTTTGCACAGTTATCTTGGAATTTGAGGTGATACTTTAAAATCTAATTTTGAAAAGGTTTTTCTGTCAACCGAAACATCGTCACGTCAACGGCAATAGCATTCTCCTTTATTTGCAGGCTGTTTTTAGAGTGTGTGATTCCTGCGCTAGCCATGAAAAAACCCCTAAAAAGAAAAGTTTTGGAAGAAAATAGTAAGTTTTATCCTCCTTGGATTGATTCATTTGCCTTCATTACCAACGATGTTGGCTTACCTGTGTGCTTGAAATGTGGCGAAAAATTATAGAACAACTAAATGTAGCGTTGAAAGACATTTTCTTTTGAGTTTAGGATATAGCATTCGCTGAAAAATACCTAACTGAAGAAGAGCGAAAGAGAGTCATTTCGGAACTGCAGGGGAAAGTCGAGTAGAGCAAGCATCCTTGCTAAAATAAAAATAAAAGATTCCACATTATTGCAAATTCAGGTTGTACATGTGACAGACATCGTATCACTTAGTATGCCACTGTCCACAATTTTAGCATAATTCTATTGTTTAAGAGACATTATACCCTGTGTTATATGTGTGAAGATAAATAAACTTTCTAATAAAAGGGTTATTATTGTGAGGAAAAAATAACTCCGCAATAAGCTTGTATGACAGGGAAATAACTGAATGATTTGTAGATCGGTGATCGGCCATTGCTACCACCCGGCCATTTTTGTCTACCGGCCATTGCTGTCTGTCGGCCATTGCTGCTGCTCTTAACAGACCACCCTGCTCTTATTATTCCTTTCCTCCCATGCCTAGTCATTGCATTTTCTAGTTCGAATGCGACACACTATCACCGTTCAGATGTTGGGATTGTTATCTAACACTATAATTTGAATGAACAGTTATATATTTAATATCGTTAGGCTCTTATATTTATTTAATGAATAGTAAACATAACAAACTTTTTTTATTATGGAGTATGACACGACTACTATAAATAAACAATACATTTTGTTCTCTGTTTCATATTACATATTTGTGAGAACAACTCTCAATAATAATTTCAAATGGCTATTAATACCGCTTGAGGAGGTTATGTTGGCGTAATCAATGTTAAAATAACGTGATTCTGAACAACTGATGACTCTAAATGTGCATGAATGTATAAACACAATAGTCGCAATTCAGTTATAACTATAGTGTTTTAATTATAATGTATTTTTAATTATAGTGTATAAAAAATTATGCTGATTTTTTAAAGCTGTTAAGCTGAAGCTAAATATTTTGTTTTTGGGATTGCTTTGATTGCTAAGGGTTTTGGTGTTTATATCTGCTTGATGAAAATGATACCATTTGTAATGGTGATATTAGTATTTAATGACCAAAAAAATACGAAAGTAATACAGACGTATTCTAAAACAACTCATAATTTTTGACATTATATTTTGCACTCTAGTATCTAATGAGAAACATGCACTTGATGAGACTTGGGAATTTTTTTATTATTAGGTCTTACATGTGATAAACACACTCTCAACTCTTCATCAACACTTTTCATACGTGTAGTACTTTTAAATTTAATGCCATTAAACATAGAAAAACCTTTTTCATCTAGATAAGGTGTAGAAAAGTGTAATATAACATTCGCGATAGCTTAAAAATATCAATTGACGAAGACTTTCCTCTAATATGGAAACCACATTCCTGGGATAGCAAAAAATTATGAAATTCACTCAAATTTCTTGAATATTCAAATATAATATATAAGTAATTTCTTCTTTTTCCTTGGGGCGCACCTGATAGATTTCTGTTTTTACTTAATTTATTTCTACTGCATTCACTACAGACTTCTGTTTTAATTCTTAATTCACGATTTTTCTTTTCTTTTCTCTTCTTTCTTTCCTCTCCTCCTTCACTTAAATATCACTTTTATTATATCATTGACTCATAGCTTTAACTGGCCCATGATGGTGACGTGGTTGCACTGTATGTCACTTTGTATCGGTCGGTGGACGCATTCACCGCTCCATTCCTGTGTTCCTTCTTCTTTTTCTCCTCTCCTGAAGACGGCAAGACAGTCAAAATGTCGAGAATCGTAAGTGTTGGTCCATTTTTTGTGTTTTCTAGTTAATAAAATTTATATGAATAGTTATTGTTTATATGAATATATACATATATTATTACCTTCGTATTTTTATACAGCAAAGAAAATTTACATGTCACTTTGTATTCAAATCAAACTACCGTACCGTACCGTACCGTACCGTACCGTACTTTTCTTAGCGACAGTTCTGTGAACATTTTGTATCACATTTGGATAATCCAGAAAAATTAAAAAAAAACTCATGAAAACTACATCAAAAAAGAAAAAAGAAAGCCACAAAAATTTTTTTAAGTTCTAATTAATAAACTATGTATTTTACTTAAGTTATCAGTATGCGTTTTTTTTTATTGTATGCATTTCTGGTTTTCCGAATGTGAATCATTTCTTTTATAAGCTTCTTATTTTTATTACTTTCATAATCTATAATATTTTGTGTCGTCTAGATTAAAGTTATGCCTATTTTTAATTCAGTGATAGACTAAAACACAAAATTTTTTTTTATTTAATATCATACTTCTGTAGAGTAAACCTATCTTTTAAATAATGCTTTGCTTATATAACACCACTGCAGAGAAACTTTTTTTAATAGGTGACTTGATCTTTAAAAAATATTTTTACTTACATTTCTTTTACTTTATAATCAATTTTTATGTTTGTACCCTTAAACATCTTAGCAAGTTGTTCTAGCTAACCTTTTACATACGTTACTGATCAGTATTGTGTTTTATTATATTACTTGACCCATTACTTGGGATAGGACTGTGTTCAGGGTTATCTGTCTGTTGTTTTAATGCTTTTTCATGATTGTGTGAGTGAAAATTTTGTTATTTAAATATTTTTATTAATATTAATATTCATTAATATTGTTATTAATGATTAATACTATATTATTATTAATATTAATAAATATTAATAATCATTAAAATTTTTAATTAATTTTCTTAATATTTTTAACATTACAAAATAAATAATAATTATATATTTGGCTGGAGGACCCAAAAATCATCAATTTGTTTTTGTAAAGAGTTAATTGAAATTGGAGTTGACCAAGTCACATCTTTCATGTGGTTAAAGGAAGCTTATTTATATAAATAAAAGAAAGGTTTTGTTTGTACATTGCTTAGAACTGACTCATTTCAAGTTATCTCTACGTTTCATACATTAGAGAAACCGAATCTACCCTTAGAAAAATTTCTGTCTGTCGGTTTGTCCGCAAAATTTTGTCATAAGTAAATGACGCCACAGCCACCACAAGACATATCAATCTGAAACTTTGACAGTAGATTTGTGTATGTCTAACTTAAAATATAAGCTCTAAATGGATTAAAAATTCAACTCAGAAGCAAAGTTATGAACTTTTAAGCTGTTTTTTGCTAACTTCGCAGACATATTTATTTTAAAAATATACAGGTGTAGCAAGTAGGTATTCGTAGTTGATTTTAATTTCATTTTGCATATATGAATATATTGCGTATATGAGCTTATTGACAGGGTGTTTCCCAGAGTTTAAGATGTACTATGCATTCAGAAAAAGTGGCTTTGTGAACGAGCAATTCTCAACCCTTACAAATGAACAGGCAGAAAAGCAACAAACAAGTTCTTACGCTATATCAAACTGAAGAAAGAACTTAAAAATTAGTAACCAGGAGTGATTAGTTATGAGGAAGCAGTTCATTATCTAATTGAATTTCTTGACTCCGTGGCTGCTCTTGGATTGCCTGCTGATGAGTAAAACTTAATGTAGGAGCACCAATCAGGCTGTGATTTAGTAGCAGTAACAAATTTCATGTTACGAAACTTGAGTGCCCCAAAAATGTGCAACAGGGCACAACTTTGAGTTCGTTCTCTAAACAGATACGCCATAGAAGCGGACATCATGGGTGTCGTACTGCAGATTCTTTGTGTATACCACGCATACCATTGATTCTGAACCACTATCCGTTTCCATTCAAACGATTGCAATGTCCCATCAGTATCTGTTTTGCAATGACATTACCTAAGTCGCAAGGGGAGACTATATCTACCGCAGGAATTGAAGTGAGTGAGACCAAGTTTTTCTCACATGGTCAACTGTAGTTTGCTTGCCCAAGAGACAGAGGTTCCAACTATTTGTTTTTCCATGAACCTGAAGGACAGACAGCTAATGTGGTGTATATAGAGGCATTTATCTAACAATGTACTAATAATGATATTTTCTACTATTCTATAATTTCTAATGATATTTTGGAATACCATGTATCATCGAATTTTTGAAAGAGTACCAGTCAAAGACGGGCACGTTTGCTAATAATATATATAAATGAGATTAAACATGGTAAAGAGTTTTATATATAATAGTAGATGTATTAAAGTGGAAAGGAAATCCAATAAAAATTATCTTTATTTTAAGAGAAAATGGTAAAAAATATTAGAAAGGAAGATTAAATAAAAAATCTGTAGTGACCTACGCTGAAATTTACTATAATTAAACATACTTCTTGGGTATATAATATATAATGGCCAGTAGTGGGAACCGGTGTTTAAAATATTATGAGTTCGAAAACTAAATTGTTTAGTTATATATAGGCTATATACATGCGCAAATTTCGTTGTTATACATGCTGAAGTTACGTGAGTCACGCGACAGTTGTGGAGTTTGATAGTGGGATAATTAATACAGGTCGGAATAGGGGTTTACGTAATTTTAACAACCGGTTCGTCGAACACATAATATTTTAAGCACCCGGTGAATCCCATCACTGATAATGTCCCATTTAGGCATTATATAAATGTCTAAATGGAAGTTATTTTGCCCCTAGTGGGGACATGCAGCCGTACCACAGGCTGCATCGGCTTTATTTCCACAGGTTCATTGAACCAGGGGCTACAAAGGCCACTAACCTTATCTGCAGCTGAACAGGTTTCGTAGGACCATTGGTCCGGAGTTTGATCCAAAACTGTTAAATGAAGTCGGTACGACGGGTGGCGGTGGCCTCTGGAGGGTTTACTCTCCATCCCGCCTCAGAGGTCGGATGCGTAGTGGCTGTTGGTCCTCACTCACCTAAGTTGGGTAGACCATTGTGGTCGCTGTGTGAGAAGCAGTAGCTTCTCGGGTGGATGTCTGTTCAGCATACTGGGGAGCTAGAGACCCCAAACTCCTACAAGTGGGAAAGGGCCATGAACTCAGCTGAATGGACTGGACAACTGGTACTTAGTTTATAGACGCTTTGGCTTTTGACAGGATCTCAGAGTGGGGACGATTAGGTACCAATCCTCTCTCGAGCCCTTTATTTTACGAATAGAGAAACCATAAAGGCTCTCTAGCAGTTATAAACACGGACCAGGTAGTGTTTAGCCAACGAGAGATTTGCTATCTCTCTATGAGTCGTTCACTATGGTACTAAAGACTCGCAATAATGAGGCTCTGAGTAGTCAAATAAACTATCATTGGAAGCTCTGGTCCCGGGTAACGGGCATTTCCCTCCTCAGAGAGAGACGACCAAATTCTCATGAATCTTGTGGTAGCCGTTAAACTGTAAGGCGGTAGGTAAGCCTGCCCAGTCAGGAGATGTTTAGTCTTTCATTCCTGGAAGTAGTACAGATAGTGATTGATAAAGCTTTTTTCTCTACATCACACCACTGATGCATGTAATATCATTAGTATAACTACAAGAGTAGTAACATTTTTTAAAATCAAAAGTGTAGATTTCGTGTAACGAAATAATCTCTTACAGGAGAACATGTTCTTTGTTTCAATAGCCAGTGGATCTTTAAATGGTTTGCCTGGCTCCTTCTACATTGAATATTTAAGACAAATTTTCCCATTTAAAACAAAAATGTATTTTTTAAAATAATTTAAAACAAAAACATCAGAAAAATTGAAGGAAATATATTGTTTTAAGATCATTTTCAATTTAAGATGTACGATAATTGCATTTATTTTTCTTGAAAGAATGTTTTCAATTTTTAATTATGTTTTACATTTTTGGTGCTTTATAGAATTATTATACTGGCAATTTTATGGCTTCCTAGTAATAGTAGTAAAAGTAATTTAATAAAATTACTTTTCTTTCCCATTGTCAAATATCATGAAAATCCAATTTATTCTGAGAGTGTTATCTTTTTTTGCCCGCTGTACTCTGTTATAAGGTACTGTGGATGTACATTGAGGAAAAATATATTAGTAATTAGCCAGTTTTACATACTCAAATCAAATTCAAACCCAGGCATGCAGTATAATTTAAAAGCTTTATGCTGAAATCTTAAAATTTTTAAAAATAATAGATATAAACTATTAGAATAGAATAGTGAAAAAACTAGATATTTGTCAACAAACAAAACTCTTCTTTCGTAAGGAAGGAGTCCATTCCTCACGCTTCAATTTTCTTCAAATGTACAATGATTCAAAAACACAACAACTTTTTTTATCTGATATTCAGTTTTGTTCAAGGGTGCATTATATAGATTGACTAGCAAACATACCAAATAAAAATTCTATTATACTTGGTATACCAAAATATCATGGAATACTATACCAATTATAATATTATATTATATTATAGTATAGTATTATACTAATACTATAATTAGAAATTATAGAATAGTAGAAAATAACATTATTAGTACAGTGATAAATAAATGCCTCTGTATACACCACATTAACTGTTTGTCCTTCAGGTTCATGGAAGAACAAACAGTTAGAACCTCTGACCCTTGAGTAAGTAAACTACAGATGACCATGTGAGAAAAACTTGGTCTGCTAACTTGAATTCCTGCGTTAGATGAAGTTTCTCCTTACGACTTAGTTAACGTCATTGCAAAATAGACTCTGACAGGGACTTTGCAATCGTTTCAATAGAAACAGACAGTGGCTCGGGATCAATGGTATGCGTGGTATACACACAGACTCCCCATTCCGCAGCCAGTCATGATGGCCGCCTCTATGGCATATCTGTACAGCGCACAAACTCCGATTTGTATCCCGTTGCACATTTCCCTGGGCACTCAAGTTGTGTAACATGAAATTTGTTACTGATACTAAATCGCTGCCTGATGGTGCTCCTACTTGAAGTTTTTACTCATGAGCAGGGAGTCCAGGAGCAGTCACGGAGTTAAGAAATTCAGTTAGATAATGAACTACTTCCTCTCTTAGTAATAATGATTACTAATCACTCTCTTTACTGACTTTTAAGTTCTATCTTCGGCTTGATATAGCATAAGAACTTGTTTGTTGATTTTTCCTGCCTGTTCATTAGTAATGAACACAGGCAATGACACAGTAATCAACACTTGAGCATTGCTCGTTCACAAAGCCATTTATTCTGAATAGATAGTACATCTTGAACTCTGGGAATCACCTTGTCAATAAGCTCAAATAAGCAATATATTCATGAATGCAAATGAAATTAAAATCAACTAACAATACCTAATTGCCACACCTGTATATTTTCAAAATAAACATGTGTGTGTAGTTAGCCAAACACGGCTTAAAAGTTCATAACTTTGCTTCATCGTTGAATATTCCATCCATCCAAAGCTGATATTTTAAGTTAAACATACACAAATCTACTATCAAAGTTTCAGCTTATTATGTCTTATGGTGGCTGAGTTTACTGGTGGCAATATTTTGTGGACAAACCGACAGATAGAAATTATTCTAAGGGTATATGCGGCTTCTCTAAAGTATGAAATGTAAATAAAACTTGTAATGAGTCAGTTCTAAGCAATGTACAGACAAAACCTTTGTTTTATTTATATAGATATACTTGTGCTACTGTCAACAGCAAGCACGCAAGCTACTGGGCTACTCTAGTTCCATACCTTACTTTATTACCAGTGTTTATATTACGCAAATATTAAATTAAAAAAGAAATGTTTTTGTTGTATTTATTTATAATACATTTGCGCTACTTTCATTGACGTGCAAGCAAGCTACTGGCTACCCTGGCTCGATCCCTTTACTTTATTACCATTTTTTATATTATTCACATTTTAAATTCAAAAAAATATTTGTTTGTTACATTTATTTATAATAAATTTGCACTACTGTCATCGGTAAGCACGCAAGCCACTGGGCTACTCTGGTCCAGAGTAGCAATCATACCCGTCTTTGACGGAATCAAAATAGCTATTATACATGGTATTTCAAAATACCATTAGAAATTATAGAACAGTAGAAAATACCATTATTAGTACAGTGTTAATCAAATGCCTCTGTATATACTATATTAGCTGTGTGTCCTTCAGGTTTATGGAACAAACAGTTGGAACCTCTGACTCTCGAGCAAGTAAACTACAGTTGACCATATGAGAAAAACTTGGTCTCGCTAACTTGAATTTCTGCATTAGATAAAGTTTCCCTTTGCGACTTAGTTAACCTCAATGCGAAATAGACTCTGAAAGGACTCTACAATCACTTCAACGGAAACAAATAGTGGCTCGGAATCAATGGTATGCGTAGTATACACACCCCAATACCACACCCAGTCATTATGTCCGACTCTATGGCCTATCTGTGCAGAGCATGAACACAGAGTTGTGTCCCGTTTCACAGTTTTGGGGCACTCACGTTTTGTAACAAGAAATTTGTTACTGCTACTAAATTGCAGCATGATTGGTGCTCCTACTTTAAGTTTTTACTCATGAGGAGGCAGTCCAAGAGAAATAAATTCAGAGTCAAGAAATTCAGTTAGATAATGAACTGCTTCCTCATCACTAATCACTCTCTTTACTGACTTCTAAGTTCTTTCCTGAGTATGATATAGCGTAAGAACTTGTTTGTTGATTTTTCCTGCCTGTTCATATTAAGAGTTGAGAATTGCTCGTTTACAAAACTATTTATTCGTAATAGATAGTACATCCTCAACTCTGGGAAACATCTTTTCAAAGATGTCAAATACGGAATATATTCATATGGTCCAATGAAATTAAAATCAACTAACAATACCTACTTGCCACACCTGTGTATTTTCAAAACAAACTTGTCTGTGAAGTTAGGAAAATACAGCTTAAAGCCCCATAACTTCGCTTCTGTACTGAATTATCAGTCTATTTAGAGCCTATATTTTAAGTTAGAGCTACGCAAATCTACTGGAAAAGTTTCGGCTTGATATGTATTTTGGTGGCTGAGTTTACTTGTGACAAAATTTTGCGGACAAACCGACAAACCGACAGAAATTTTTCTAAGGGTGGATTCGGTTTCTCCAATGTATGAAATGTAAAGAAAACTTGAAATGAATCAGTTCTAAGCAATGTACAGACAAAATCATTATTTTATTTATATAGATTGGAGCATTTTGTGAGATAAATCCAGGATACCATGGAAAGAAACAAAAATTTATGTTCATTAGTGGTGTTTTTTACATGTAAAAATATTTTCTCTCCTTTACATTATATAAGTCAATAAATTATTTAAATTTTTCTATTATATGTACTTCTAAACATCAATTCAGTGGATTCACTGAAAACATTTCTAAGTTAATGTAAACAATGTAAAAAAATATCAATAAATTTGATAAGTATAACAGGTGATCCTGTTAGCCTAGGATAAACAATCAGTTTTTACAGAGTTATTGCTCTTTTTGCCGTAATTAAGATTACGTGATTTTTTTTTTATAAATTGTTAGTTTTTTGGAAAATTTTCATGTTTTTTTTAATGACCCGTTTAGCGTCAAAAAAATTTCTGAAAACAGGAAATGTACTGTAACACCAGTTTGGTGATTGTAATATTAAAAAAAATTATCTCAACTCATCCTCCTTAGAATATTCAATTTTTAGATATAGTTTCATTTTGATCCATTAAACGGTATGGCTTGAATCAGTCTCGCAAGATTTCAGATTGAATTATAAGTCAAATTTTTTTACTTTGTAATGAAAAATAAATATTTCCGGTTGTTTTAAAAATCTGAAGTTATTTTTTGTTTGTTGCCCGTGTAATCTCAAAGATAATGCCAACATTTCAAGACTCTAGATATAGTAGTTTAGGAGAAAAAAAATGCAGTCTAAAAACAGCTTTTGGTAAAAAATGTGACTTTCCAATCATTTGTAATTGCTCTCAAACCATAGGGATCATCTTCATTATGAGGCCAATTTCTTTGTAAAATATCAACTTAATCCATCAAAGATTCTGGAGCGTAGAGTGGCCACAAACTTAGTATACTCGTACATACTCACCCACCCACGCACCAACAAACACACAGGCATCATCGAAAAAACTTCATAAAACGACTTCTGGGATCTCAAAGCATGTAATTCCGTCAAAATTTCGAATTCAAATTATTTGACGATCACTATACTTTATTTATAGTAAAGTAAATATCAATAGACAATAATAGGATATAATACAATAGAATATGAAAATAAGGCTATAAGACAGATTAAATAAGGCAATAAGAAATAAGCTAAGGTTAAACAATGTTTTAACCCAATAGGAATGGTTAAATGTGATTTAAATTCAAAATTTAAAAGTTGAACCAGGTTATAATGCCAATGTTTCATTTTATTTTAAATCATTTTTATAAATCAATGTAAGGTTTTTTAAAATGAAAAACTATTGAAGTAATAAATATGGATATTAAATACAAATGCGAACACAACTGAATATTACAGCAAATGAAAATATCAAATTATTAGTCAGGTTACACATAAAAACCATGAAACAACGTGATGATGAGGTTATAATTCATACATAGTTCGTCTTGTAGAACGCATTGGAACATTTTTTGTTAATCAAGTAACCAAGTGTAATAAAAAAAAAATAGCAATGACATCTGATAGAGCATTACTCGATGAAGTAGATATTGGTTAGTTAATTATTTTGAAAAGTTGTGTAGTTTTAATTTGAAAGAGTTAATAAAAACGTAAAAAAAAATAATTGTGAATATTAGGTATAATTATTTCAATTTATTTTAAATTTTGTTGTACTTTTTATTTTAAATTATGCTATTGGTCAAGTAGTTTTTAGTAATAGGACAATTTTTAGTAATTCTATTACTCGAATACCTTGTAATTCCAGTTTATGACGAATTATTCAAATAAATATTAAAGAAAACAGTGAGTAATATATTATTTTACAAATAATAGCATTAAACAGAAAGGAGAATGAAAAATAAGTTCTCTCAACATAATTCAAGTAAAATTAATTTATGACATCCAGATATAAAATCTATTTTTGTTATAGAGTAAACCTGACGAGTTTTATCTTCAAAAGATCTCAGTCAGTCAGTTTGGAAATCTTATTGAAGTTCAGACGATGTTTTTTTATTTCACGTATTTACTCTTAATTCTTGCAATACATATATAATATATTAAACATATTGCATTCGGTCAGTTTTCCAGGTTCAAATCAAACTTTCAAACCCAACGTTTCGAGTTCCTAATACAATCGTATTAGGAACTTAAGCAATAAACATGTGTATGAAATTCCGAACGTATATATAATAAACTATTATGTTAGAGGCTTAAAATGAATAATTTTAGGAATATAAGCATGAACACAAATGTCAGCTAAATACAAATGTTCTAAGATAATATTATAAAGCCACATTACTATCGTTAATGTTATTTCATTACAGGTTTTGTTAGTTTTAAACATGCTTGATTGTGTATATACCTTGATTTATGTAATAAAATATGCTTCTTTTTTCTTTTAAATGATTTTTTGTTCTATTAAATATACTTATTGTGTATATATCTTGATTTATGTAAAGAATACTATATTAAATACTTGAACTATATAAGAAACTTTGTTTTCATGGCTTAATAACAAGAAATAGTATAATAGTTATTCCTGTCAATCACATTAACTGAATGAATATTAGTACCTGTTCCTATAATTTTTTACACTCAATGGCACTAGGGGTCATGGCTCGTCTTGTTATACATTAAAATCGAAGAAGAATAACACACAAAGAAAAAAAACACACTTATAAACTCAAATTTTTTGGCAATCCGTTTTCAGGGAAAAGAGAAAGAGAGACCAAGCACTTTGTAAGTGTGTTAAGTGGGTTGCTTGCTGTTGAGTCTACAAAGTGCTTGGTTTTCCTTTCTCTTTTCCCTGAAGACGGATTGCGCAAAAATTTGAGTTTGTAAGTGTGTTTGTTTGTATACTCTGTGTGTTACTCTTCTTCGATTTTGAACTCGTATTTTGTCCAGTTTGGATTGTCTTTCCGATTTTTAAGTAATTATATATTTTACATAATTAATTATTATGTAAATAATAATTATAATTATATTATATATATTATAATTATTATTATAATTAATTTATTAATTATATTATTATAATTAATTAATTATTATAATATATATATATATATTATATTATATATATATTATATATATATATATATATATATATATATATATATATATATATATATAATTATAAAGTAGAAAAAAATTAGTACATGTTTTTATATAAAGAACGATGAAGTACATTGCTCATAATAGAATATACCCAGAAACAATGGAGAACATTTCTGCGCTAACGGCTGTATATATCTGACGAATGTTATTAAAATCTGTTACGCCGCACTTGTATAGTAATTAGAACATTATGGATACTTACCTAACCATGCACTGAATCATTTCCAGAAATCATCCTAAAATTATAAAAAAATGGATCAGAGGACCTCAAATCCTCTAAATCCTTCAAAATCGATTGTTTTAATGACCTCTATAGACTACTTACAAAAAAAAAAAGTAAAACCAGGCAGTAGTTAATTGTATAAGTAAGAAAGGTTGTTAGTCAATGGTAAGTGAGGTGGAAAATACTTGCAGTGTCTAAACCAAGGAGAACGAGGAGTGGTATGGTAGTCATACCACCTCTCTTCCACTCTGCCAAGGAAACTGTCCCATCAGCATCGTAGTCTATCTCCACCATCATATCCTGAAGGATCTGTAATTCAACATGCGTCACATTTATTATTTCTATTTTAACTTTGTAATTTCAAAACTAACCTACATTTCTAGTTATTCACCGAAGCGAAAACGGTAAAAAAGATATTATTTCAAGATCTATTCTTTTTTACGTTTATATATACCTTAATTACGTAATTTTTGTAAAGAAAGGATATTTTTATGATTTTTGTAAACATACAAATGTCTTTGTATTTAAAATAAAAAAATTTTCAACATGAATTTTATTTTTTAAAAAAACGATGAATTGTTTTGAATTTTAAAATCAATTCAAATGATTTAGTTTAAAAAAGTTTTTCTTTTTTTTAAAAAAAAATCATTATTTTGGTAATGTTTTGTGAAGGTAATTTTGAAATTATATTTATATGTTTTTGAACATGCTTGAGCTATAGAAAAACCTATAATCTCATTAAAGACTTAATGAGAAGAGAAAGTCGAGGCTTAAGCCACCAAAGAGAGAGTTTAATTAATGGTTCATCATGGTTTGAATGACTCTTTTAAACCGATTTCAATCTATAGTGAACAAATCTCCAGGCAAAGTAATTAAATATAGGTACTAAGAGGATCATATAATTTGTTGGCTTTTAAATGATTTAGAATATTTCATATATTTAACCAACAATATATTATACTCAGCGTTAGATATTGTTGAAATTTACTAATAAAATTGAAATGGTGAGTTCAATTGTCTGGGATATGGCAATATTCTTAAATATTTCGGGCATAGATCATTATAACAAACCGTTTATTCAATCATAATAGGCAAAAGAGGTATAATAAAAAGATTTTATAACTATATTAATTTCAAGACATAATCAACTTTAAACCAAAAATCTCCCTGTCGCAGACTAGGCATTTCAAGCATTCAAACTTGGTTTACAATAAATCTATTCAGTCTGAAATGTATATTATAAGGGTTTGATTTCTGAGTAACGTTTTTGTTATTACATGTGCACTAAATAGCTAACATTAAACTGTCAACATGTTTCAACACTTTCCTAGAGTCATCTCCGGGATGAGAATGATTCTTGAATGTCCTTTCCTTTTATATAGCCAAAGTAGAATCAATTAGAAGGATTAAAGTTGTTTGTTAGCTATGGGTTGAGTGACCTAAGGGGTCGCTGTACTACTTGGATCGGCTATACTTGACTTTGCGTTGATTCAAATAACTTCAAAATTCTATAATTATTCTAAAATTGTTTATTAATACGTTGTTTCATTTTTTGTATGCATACAGCTTCAATAATTCGAAATCTGTGATGATCTCTTTCCTCTTTTTGTTATTTTCGTACCTCTTACTATAATTTCTCTAGTTAATTTAGTTTAACTAAAAACTAGATACATGTTTTATCATTCTAGTTTAAAAAAGTTTAAACTAGAGTGCTAAACTATACAGTTTGAAAGGGAAGCAAACTCTCTTTTTGTCTCCCATAATATGGTAACCCATATTAAAAAAAAATGTGTTACTATTGCTTTAATTTTAGAACCTAAAATATGACCGTTCAATTCAGCACATTTGCTCCATGTGCTTCTTGGGAAGTGAGCCTCATTGACACACATTGTGAGCCTCTTTGACAGAGTGTTAGTGGTTACTTCAATGTATGAATGTTTGCAGTTTTCACAGTCACAGAAGGTTCATGTGTATTCGTACACTAGTTAATTAGTTTCCTTGAGTGAAGTGTTCTTTGTTTGGTTGTTGTTTTTTATAAATAGGCTGGTGATTGTGAGTATGGAATGTCTATCATATTGAAAACAATATAATGTTCAACAGACCATATATGAGCCAATGATCTATTGCAGATAATATTGTAGATAGACTGTTTCATAATATCAAAGAATATGAATGACAGAAAACCTAAAATATGTAATTTCTCCACATGTATTGCTATATGTAATTTCTCATAGAAGTTAATTGAGGTCGTATTCTGATTTAACAGTTGTTCGACCAATTTCGGACGTAGTCCATCTTTAACTATAACTGATCAATCCCTGTGTCATGGTGTAAATATAATTTCAGAACCAATGGTGCCTGTATCCATGGTGTCTAGATTTTATTTGATATTATTATTATATACCTTCATTTTTTATTTTCATATGTTAATCACCTTTGCTTAATTTGATAATTTTATTATTTAATTCATCATTGTCAAATTAAAACAGTTAAATTACGAGTATCTCTGTTTTTATATTTATACGTTTTGAAATTCTCTATTATATTACGAAAGTTAATCTTTGTCATTCTCTCTTTAATAAATCTATTAAATTTTCCAAATTGTCTGGTTGTTGTCTGTTTTTTTTTTTTAAATAAAACGTTAATAAATAAGATAGGAGACTTAAATACAACTGAAAAAATTAAATTATAGTTTTCGATACAGGCAATTTAAATATTTCTGTACCTATTGTTGGAACTATAAAAATAATTAATAAACTAATTGAAGAAAATTATTTACATAATATTTTAGCAGAACTAGCAAAACAACAACTACGACCCTTAAACAGAAAAACATAATGATAAATTCTTCTCAACAAAAGATATATTGAAAGTGATACATCCAAATTAAGCAAGGTTATCAGCAATTTTTAGACAAAAGCCGGAAGAGCTTTGTGATAACCGTTCAACAGAAAAATTATGTTATGTCATCCATTACATCACATATATTGTTAATTCCTTGTTAAAAGCAAATAATGGTTGTGACGAGAAAATAATAACTGTAAATAACCATCTTAATTTATTAAATATTATAATAAAATTTACGCAGGATGCAGAAATATATATTAAATTAATTCCCATGATATAACAATAAAATAAGTCAGAAATAATCTCAGTTTTAAAATATATAGAAAACCAAGCACAACCGATGAAACGATTCTTGAATCATCAATTCATCTATCAAAAAAAAAAAAATTTATGTGTTACCATCGCTTTAAAAATTATTATCAATCGATAAGTAAAAATAACTACTATGAACCCCTAGAACTTTAGCAAATAATTAAGTACAATAAAAAAAAGTAGGCATTAAAATGGGTATAATGCAGGCCTAGTACAAAAAATGCAACAAAATTTAATGATTAACAAACAAGGGAAAAAACCTCTAAAAATAATATTTATGCCCCTATTACGTACCATGAACAATTTTTCAAGTTACTAAATTGATTACTTAATGCTATATTAAGATAGGTTTCAAAGGTAGTAATTGGGGAAATCAATAGTAGGTATAACAACGAAATATATGGTAACTATGGTAAAACTGAGGTATATGAACATGAAAAGTAAGCAAATGAACATTTATATATTGGACTTATTAACCTATTAAACAAATCAAACTATATAATAATTTAGTTGATTATGGACATGAATTAGAGAGTATGGACAATTCAATGGACCTTTTAAAAAACGGTACAAAAAGGGTACAGAAGAACTAAAAGTACAAAGAAATAAATATAGAGAAAATTTAATAAATGAACCACAAAACATATATTATTTTAATTACAAATAAAAGTGAAAAGAGGACTCAAAAGACTTGAAAAATTATATAATAAAAATACCAAAATAGTTAGCTAATATATGAATAAGAATAAAGAATGAATGTGCATTATATTCCTAATATGAAATAAAATCGAGGCAGCATGCGTACAGGCGCAACTTGTTTTCCAGTGATGTCTAGCCATGATGTAGTGACTGATCAGTTTTACTCGAAGATGGACAGTCTTCGAAATTGGTTAAACAATTTCTAATCCAGTATACGATGTTAAGATGCTACCATTTAGTAATGCAGTGTGTGAGTGTGTTACTTCAGTGTTTATATTGCAATTTTTTTAGGGTTTTGTCAACATCCCAGATTTAAAACAAACTCTCAATGCTAACTGCAAAACTTTGACAAAATTGCAAAGTACAGTGAAGTGAGTTACTATTTTCTGTATAATTGGATTTACTGTCCTCGTGGACAAGTTTGTTTAAAGCCTTCAGACTATATTTGTGTACTGAACCATAGGAATTAAATTTATCTGAAAATTCCTTCAAACGTCTCAGACTTTTCATTGCCTTATTATTTTCACTTGACTTTAGTGTAAAGTGTTCTTCTTTGGATTTATCTATACACATACTCAGGTCGCATTGAATGCATAAAAAATAACTAATATACTCAATATCAAAATTTAAAGAGAAACTAAAGCATTCCAGGTAACAACAGTTCAAGTGACAGTTTCAGACAGAAACTGGGAAGTAGATTTTTACAATAAATGCAAATATAAACTAAATCAGTAAAAATATTTTTTAAAAAAAACTAACAATTATTAAAAGCTTGTTCAACATTATTGTTATGATACATGATAAATGAACTATTTTTATTTTACAAGCCTCTACAAAGTCCATAGTGGTAAATTATTTTTTTTGTAATAATGGTAGCTTATTTAACCATTAACGCTATCAACAACGTAATACAAGTTGTTGATAGTGTTTAGAGTCATGCATGTGAATCGTTTCTTTAATCAATCAACATTAATAAATTTGCATACAGTGATATTATAAAGACTTAATTGTCAGGAAATCGCATGACTTCAATATCGGTAACGACTAAAACTAGTCTAATATTTTTTTTTTTTAGATAAAACAAGAATTCATGTTGAAACTACCTTCGTGAAAATAGCCAATTTACATTGAAAACCCTGGAAATTCATCAATAGCTTAAAAGTACTCTCATTATGATTTAAGTATGCTGTAATACAATTTTTTTATTTGGAATTACTCTGATTTGTCTGAAACGTGACGATAGCAAGTTGATTTGATTGTGTCAGTATAATTTTATTGAAGTGGCATCAAATTGTCTCATGTATTTGTGAATACAAAGAGATTGTTCTGGTAAGTGTTAACCGGATAATTGAAAGTCTCTGAAATTATACCTTTATTAATGGGTAATATACAACCTATATTCTGTTCTTTACAGCAATAAGCTATCTTAAAACACTTTTGAACTTAATTTTTTCATTAAATTGTTCATTAATTAATTTTTTTTAGTAATTTCATTAATTATTTTTTTTAAACATACATGACTCAATAATTGAAGCAACAATTACAAAAAAAAAACCTCTAGAGTGTCCTATACTTAACTTTACTATAAGTAATCAAGTATCAAACTGGTTAGCCACATAATGATTTTTGTCTCGTCCCGAGTTTTTAAATTTAATCATAAAACAAATTTTATATATCTTATTGAAAAAATACATTTTTTGTTGTTTTAAACATTTGAAAGTTTCTTTCATTTATTCTTTCTCTGATTAGATCGTGAATGTGTGCCTTATATCGTTCAGTTAGATTCGAATCTGTTTGTTTGTCTAATAGTGTGGTGTCCAAAATCGTAGCATCCTATTTTCTAAATCTCATTTTAATTATTATTGCTATTTAAAAATTTCAATGAGGAAGAATTTTATTAATTAAGCAAAGAAATAAATAAGCATAGAAAAGTTAAAATGCTTCATAGTACTTAATGGTGTGTATGGTTTTTAAGTGAATGTTTGAATGTATTCAAATTTTTTAAAAGATTTGAATGTTTTGAAAAATATATTCAGGTGTTTTAAAAATTTGATGATTTTTCAGTTATTTCTTTCGTCTATGTTGCCTTCCATGAAGTATCAACATTTCAAGACTATAGGGAAATAGTTTATAGGGACTATAGTTTAGGAGAAAAACATGTCGTCTAAAAAACGCAAAAAAAGTGACTTTTCCATCATGCATAATTACTACCAAACAATAGGGTTTATCTACATTAAAAGACCAATTTTCGTGTAAAATAAATATTTGATCCATCAAACTTTGTGGACTGTAGCGTGTACACAAGCCTTTGGATACACACCCACCCACCTACATACAGACATCATCGAAACATTGTTGGTTGTAAAACGACTTCAGAGCCTTCAAACAAGTAAATCCGTCAAAATCTCGAGATCGAATTTTTTTCACGATCACTATATGTACTTTACTTATAATAATGTAAAAATGAACAAGTGAAAAATTTCGATCATCTTTAGAGGTAACTAGTAGTCAAATTACGAGTACATTATTGTGGCCCGTTGCCACCGAGCTACCACAAAAGACCTTAGAACCTTTGCATGATGATAATGATTTTGCAGTGATTTCTTCAGTATATATCCGTATAATTGTCCGTGAGCCTTTTAGCTTCTTGACTCTTGTCTATTCCTTACTTCTCCTGAAGAAGGAGATTTGATTAGGAATATCAATGTTTGTCTTCAAATTTGATTTTTCCCAGTTTCTAGCATTAATTATATTTCTAATATTTATATATCGAACTAATTTCAGGTTTGCATTAAATGGTGGATAGCAATAGGATCTAGAGGAAACTTATTTACTGCATACCTAAAATAAGTGAATTTAAACTTAAGAACTGTGGAAAAGCAAGGTCCTCAAAAATAGAAATTTATTACACAATTATTCAATTAATATTAAATAATTATCTCTATGTGTTATTAATGTTTATGAGGGAGTACATATGGTACTGAATAGTTAGGTGTTTCAATATTGAAGAACACTGACAGGTTTAAGCTCCGATACATCCCAGCCAAGGTATTCCGCAACTGTC
This sequence comes from Hermatobates lingyangjiaoensis, assembly GCA_026182355.1. Taxonomy (NCBI): domain Eukaryota; kingdom Metazoa; phylum Arthropoda; class Insecta; order Hemiptera; family Hermatobatidae; genus Hermatobates; species Hermatobates lingyangjiaoensis. The sequence goes on along the minus strand of JAPFBL010000030.1, from coordinate 1,006,858 downwards.
ATCATTTGATTCACGATGCATTCTGTCTCCTGGAAGAATAATTTAATTGGTACACAAACGAAGTAGCAATGAATTAAGCATATTCAATTGAAGCACTCACCACTGTATCAAGAACGCCGTTCCCATCAGTGTCATACAGACGGAACATAACTGAAAGTACCTTTCCAATTAGCTATTGCACTATACAGGGAAAACAATATAGGAAATGCATGTTTGCTTATAATAACTTAATTAGTAAACTGATATGAATATGAGATAGTGTGAAATTTCTCAGAGAACAATTTAAAACACTAAATGTTTGGACACTTCCCTGTAAGTGTTCACGCATAAATATATATAACAATATCTTCCAATAAATACGTGAAATAAAAATCAACGTCTATACCATAGAAAAAAAAAACAGAAATGTGACAAAAATCTTTCAACCAAAATAATTGGTCCTTGCCAATCTGATGCTAACAATTAGAGTAAGTTGAACTAACTATATGAGTGAAACTGTGACGAGAACCACCTGTTTTGGATGAACGATCTTAGATATATATATACATAATTGTATGTCTGTATAAGACATACATATGTCTCAAACAACAAGAGTAATCCAACAGCAAAAAACAGAAACAGGTGTTATACAACTAAATTAAACTAAGTTATATAACTAAAAATTAAACAGAGCAGAGAAGAAAAGAAAACATTTACTACAATTGATCTTTTGAAAAAACAGTTTATTATAAAGAGATATTTACAACAAAAAGCAAAAAACTATTGAGGCAAGGTGACATTTCTTCATGTCAAATTGTATATCCCTTTCTTTTTGTTATAGGTTATGTGTAATTGTTAGTATTATATATATATATATATATATGTAAAATTTGGAAGCAGTCCTTCATTTAAGCATATTTCGTTGAACAACTGACCGTATTTTACTGATGTCATTTTCTTCACCAGTTTTTCAAGGTTTCTGAATACCTTCTTTCCTTCATCCAAACGTTGGAGAATGTTAATTAATTGGGAACCGACATGTTTCGACTGGCTTCCAGTCATCTTCAGGGTGATTAATTAAAAAAAAAAAAATTATTAGTCTTTAGAGTTGGTATTAAGACCCAATTCAGCCAGTAGCTCTCGAGAACCAGGACCAAGAGCAGCTACTTTAAACTTTTACTGTTAAATGTGTCTTAATACCAACTCTAAAGACTAATAATTTTTTTTTTTTTTCAATTAATCACCCTGAAGATGACTGGAAGCCAGTCGAAACATGTCGGTTCCCAATCAATTAACATTATCCAACGTTTGGATGAAGGAAAGAAGAAGGTATTCAGAAACCTTGAAAAACTGGTGAAGAAAATGACATCAGTGAAATACGGTCAGTTGTTCAATGAAATATATATATATATATTTATATATATATACCATTAAAAGAAACGGTCCAGCGGACTTTTTTAAATAAAATAAATTCAAAACTAAGGAAACACACAGAGATAACTCACATCGATATTTCGACCATCGTCGTCATCAGGAGGTGTGAAGAGCGAAGAGTCTCTTCGCTCTTCACACCTCCTGATGACGACGATGGTCGAAATATCGATGTGAGTTATGTTTGTGTCTTTCTGTGTGTTTCCTTCGTTTTGAATTTATTATATATATATATATGATCAAAACACAATATGAAATGGGGAGTAAAAAGACTAAGATATTAGTTTGAAGAACACTGACAGGTTTAAGTCCCGATACATCCCAGCCAAGGTATTCCGCAACTGTCTTTGTATAACTAAGCAACTTTGTATAACTAAGAAAATTAAATTTACATTACTTAAAGAAACAACAATGTTAACCGGACAACAAACCTTCGACTGGAATAATAAAATGACATTACAAATAACCTCAACACTGTTCAATCAAGGGAACTAAATAAATCAAATTTCACTAAAACTCAGTACAACACTCCAGAATAAATTATACTTAAATTAGTAATATCACTTCTATGAATTTAAGTAATATTTATTCTGGAGTGCTATACTGAGTTTTAGTGAAATTTGATTTATTTAGTTCCCTTGAGTGAACAGTGTGGAGGATATTTGTAATGTTATCTTATTAGTCTAGTCGAAGGTTTTGTCCGGTTAACATTGTTGTTTCTTTAAATAATGTAAATTTCATTTTCTTAGTTAAAAAATTCTTACTTCTGTAAGTAATATTATTTAATGTATCTTTGAAATACTTCTGCTTGTAATATTCAGAAGTTGTAACAATCCATTTTCATATTGTGTATATGTTTGATGTTTAATGTGATTTCTTATTATCCTTTGTTTGTAGGCCTGTGAAAAATGTGTTGAATACAACCAAAACTTTGGCAACGAGAGTTTGATTTTATCCTAGAAAATTGACCGAATTCGATTAGAAAACATACGTATGTATATATATAATATATTATATCTTACTTGTCCTATCATCAATCCTGTTCCTTCCTTTACCTCTGTCCATAGTAAACGCACCTACTCTATCTCTCACAAGACCTCTTGTACCTCTGGTAACTGCGTTTACCGTTTGGATTGCACCCAGTTTGATTCTTTTTATGTGGGTTTGGCTTCCACCAAGCTAAGCCTGCGTATGAATAATCACAGGTCATCCGTTGGCAAACGCAGTGACCTTCCTGTTGCTACTCATGCCAGTTCTCACGGACTCAATTTTAATGACTGTTTCCGTGTACTGGTCCTGAGGCAGATTGATCAGACTAATTCGAAAGTTACTCTGAGAGCTTCAGAAGAAGCACTTATTAGTCTTCTGGGCGGTAGATCGGCTCCTGGGCTTAACCTCAATCGTTGATTTTTTTTTTTAAAGTTGTTATCAGCTTTTTATTTTATTTTAGTTAAATGTTTTCATTTTTTAATTTTTATTTGGCTTTATCTCTTTATCTTCCCTGTCTACCTTTCCTCCGAAAGTTGGCTACACTGTTTGAGTGCTTCAGTTCGAACGCCAAGTCAGTCGTTATCAGCCTTTGGAGCGATACACATCTTTTCCTGAAGACGAGGACATCGAAATATAGTAGTGAGTTCAGTGATTTCCTTTCTATGTGTTCTTTTTAAATTCTAGTTTATATATATATATATAAACAGATTTCACATAAACACGTGAAATAACAATCAATGATCAAACCACAAAAACAAATGGGAAAACAAGACTAAGATCTTTCAACCGTAACAAGCGGTTTTCGTCAGAGTCAAAAACCCAACTGACTCTTGTTGGGTTTTTGACTCTGACAAAGACCGCTTGTTACGGTTGAAAGATCTCAGTCTTGTTTTCCCATTTGTTTTTGTGGTTTGATCATTGATATATACATATATATTAATATATATATATATATATATATATATAACAGTCGTTATCTGCCTTTGAAGCGATTCACATCGAACAGACGACGAGGACATCGATATATAGTAGTGATTTCACTGATTTTTTTTTCTGTGTGTTTTTTTGAAAATTATAGTTTATATATATATATAATATATATATATAGTATATTTAGTTCGTGAATAATAAAACAAGATTTTACAATACACACGTGAAACAAGAATTAACGTCCAAACTACAGTAAGACATCAGAAAAAAGATTAAGATCTTTCAACCCTAACTAGTAATGAGAGTCAGAGTCAAATCTCAACTGAAACCAAAGATGTATAAACATCTGATGTGGGGTTGAGAGGAGTGGGAGGCAAGAGAGGTGTTTGAATGGTGAAAAGCGCAGGAAAGGGTAATGACCCGGGATGTTAGAGTAAACAATGTAGTGCAGGTACAGAAGTAAGTAACAAACTATCTGCTAGTAGTCAACTCTCGTAGATAAGGCTATTACCCTGGTCAATACTGAGTCGAGCTTTATTAAACCATTACTAATGTTTGTAGTATTTGGTTTATTACATTTAATCAGAGAAGATTATATAATATTCCTTAACAACACCGATTATTCATAATGGATCATTTTAACTTCGGTCCAATCGACATCATGATTTCCATTATTTAAATGCACTACTGGTTCTTTTCTTGTTATGTTGTATTGGCGTTGTTTTACACGTGTTTTTAATGATTTACCAATTTGACCAATATAAATGTTATTGGAACTTTTACACGAGATTTTATAAATACCCCTGTACTCCAGTCCCTTGAGAGAGTTTTTTGATTAAGATGTTGCCTATGTTATTACGATTCGAAAAAAAAAACTATATTAAAATCAAGTTTACGCGCAAGCCTAGGAAGAGGGTCCTTCTATCATAATGACTCATGTTACGGTAAATCTATTGCATTTGACATTGAACGGGATGCTATCAAATCATGGAATGAAGTTTATTTAAAACCTTTTAAAGCTAAGTCGATATAAGAGAAGGGTTACTTTAATGATAGATCAATAGACTTAATGTTATTAATTTCATCATTAAGGAATTCAGTAATCTCTTAATGCCCTCAAAAACATATGTCTAAATACAAATATTTTAACATTTCTTGGATGGGAAGAATAAAAATGTACGTACGCAAGTAAATTAGTAGGTTTCTTATACATGTACACTAAAATGTAACTCTTTAAGCAACCTACGAGTCAGGACATCTAAGAAGGCCAAATTACAACCTTCTCCTATTTCCATAGTGAACTGAATTTTCGTGGCACTAATGAATTTAATTTTATTAGAAAGGCATTTTTATTTAAAGTTTAGGACAGATGCACAACATATCTTAACCATTTAACTTTACTAGGCAATATTTAAATTAACAGTTTAGTTCCATATATATAGACTACTCAGGGATAAGCAGTTACCCATTGCAAGACCAAATTTTTGTTTATAAAAGTTATTTTCAAATTGAAATCAAAATGACAATCAATCACACATAACTTAATTAACTTGGTTATAGTGGTGGAAGGTAAAGGGAGGGGATAATTAACTAATTCCTCCTGGATTAAGGTCAAGAGATCAGTTACAGGTACATTGGTAAACAGGGACTTAACATCAAAACTAATCAATCTATAATCTTCCTTCATATTGACACTTGCTAGTTTACTGATTAGATCGATATTGTTTTTAATATGTTTTTAATGAAAAAAAAATCAACACGAACTAATTTCTAAATTTCTATCAAAATCCCCATCATTTTAGGGGATTTTACGTTTTATTTTTATAAAAAAAAAAGACCATATATGTAGGGGTCGATCAAGATGCGTAAGAATAATATCCCGATAAGATTAATTGTGAGTTCAGTGGGTTCGGTGTCATATAGTGTGTCCAAATGGTTAGTTAGTGCTTTGAGTCCGTTAATTGGAAAAAGTTCAGGCAGCTATATTAAAAACAGTCAAGAAATACTGCTGATCAGGATTAGCCCTAAGGTATTTGGTACCAAACATGAATTATAATTTCACGATTTTTTTACATTTCATTTGGTTGTATGGTTCCAAACACATTTTTTTTGAGGTGGGTACATTATAAACGAAACAAAACAAATTTTACTGTATTTTAAAATAATTGTATTAATTTTATACATCCTATATATATTTCCTGCTCTGTTTCTGACTCAAAGTAGGATTATATGTATTAAGTTAATTATACAGAATATACCTGCATAAAATACTACCAATTATAGAAATGACTGTGTGTTCTTTTTAGCGTATCATCTTGGTGACATAAGTGGTAAGTGCAATCAATTCAATCCGCATCTGTGTAACATTTTTCTGATATGTCTGGAACTTGAATTTACAGTTTATATTTGCATGGCCCTATATGTATTATTGATTATTTCAATAATGGCTTCTCTAGGAAGCCACTATGCAGTAGTTTGCCTTTTTTTTTCAACAATGTTTTCATTTTTACTATTCGGATATCTTTTTTGGACAAATATATATATTTATATATATGTATTTGGGGAGCAGGCCTTCATCTATACAAGTTTTGTTAAAACCTATGCCTATTTCTAATTTCACTCTTTTTCGGATTAATTTTTCCATTCTTCTGAGTTATATATATATATATATATTTAGGGAATGTCAAGTGATGACTGTTTACTTGTTTATCCATTTATTTATCTAGCAGTTCATTTCATTTGGTATTATGTATTATTATTATTATTATGTACACCCAGTATTAAAAATTATTAATTTAAAAGTTAATTTTTATTTACAGGCCAATTATCATGACGAAATTCAGAATAACATTAAAAAGTAATAAAACAGATTCTAAGGAAGTATTCTATGAACATTTTAATACCTGAACTATAACTTCATCATTACAGTTTTCTTTTCTTGAACCCAAAAATGAAGTACAAGTTTTTTTCAATCGCAAAAATAAGAACCATGTAGTTTCTTATATTTTAGAATTCCTACAATTTGTTACGGATTTTACTTTTCCTTAGATAACCTTCTACTTATATTACTCGCTATAATGGCAAAATGTAAAGTTGGTAATTACCTGTATTATCTTGCAAATTGTGTGTGTCATTTCATGTTTTTTGTAAACATAACGCTTTATACTAAACCAGTAACACTACAAATTAGGTAGCAAAAGAGTGTGATTGTGTTTTTTAAAACAAAATGTAAGTACTTATTTTTGCAAGTTTACTGAAATATATATGTGGTATATTTTCTTTAAAAATGCTTCATTATTATTATTTAGCGTTATTAAAAAATAATAAGGGTAATCCCGTATAAAGACCATAACGTTGTTCATGGCCCGAAGCAAGGAATGAGTTGATACGCCTGAGGTAGACTAAAGCAAACAGGGAGAAGGATATTGCAAGTGAATATCGATCTTAATTAAATCCAAGCAATGAAATAAGTTTGTGAAATTCTATAACGAAACTTGTAGTACACATCAATCAAGATCTGAATTCATGAAATTCAATCTGTCATCTTTCCATTTTTTTTACTTGGAAATTTATATATATATATATATATGATGTAATTTTTTTTGAGGTTTGAGGTCCAATGATTAAAACTAGTCCTTTTGCCGACGTTTCGACATATATTTATGTCATCTTCAGGGCTTGGAAATCTGTTTATGTTGCAGCATTCTTATTTAATACAGTTTCATGATGGTACTATTTGTTTTCTGAAAACAAATAGTAACCATCATGAAACTGTATTAAATAAGAATGCTGCAACATAAACAGATTTCCAAGCCCTGAAGATGACATAAATATATGTTGAAACGTCGGCGAAAGGACTAGTTTTAATCATTGGACCTTAAACCTCAAAAAAAATTACATCATATAAATATTGGGTCAAGAAAACAAATCATGATGTATATATATATATATATATAAAGAAGATTTAAAAGTAACTGTTATAAAAACTGTGTACTATATATTTCTCAATGTAAATAATTTAATTTTAAATTTGTTTAACAGCTGGATTTAGTTGCTATTAAACTATTCCATTTGTACATCTTCCGCATAAGTAGTTAATTACATTGATTTTCCGTATTTTTATCGCAATAATGAATATAACCGGACATCAATAATTATATAGTACTTAGTATTACAATTCAATCTCAGAAAATATGTTATAATATATTAAATATCTTATATGTTCCGAAGAGTACTGATTGTCCAAAAGAAAACAAAAAATCAACAAAATAGAAAACAAGTTTTTATATCATATTTGGTGATTTATTTATGGATCTTCATAATAATTTAATTTTATTACTTGCTTATTTTATGTATGTAGGCTTATTTTATTGTAAATATTTAAACAATATTTATATCTTCATTGGAAACGAAATAATACCTACTTTTATGTAGAATTTTTCTAGGTAGTTGTTGTTCTTGATTTATAGTCAAAGTAGAAAATGTGCTATAAATTTATAGCACGTTTATTTTTAAGCAGCATGTATAATTAGGTAAATGAAGAAATTTAAAATAATGTACCATGAATAGAAAATGTTATAAAATTAAAATAAATAAAATTTAGTTTCTTCAAAGGGAAAAGTAGAGAAATAAAATTATTTGAAGTGACACATATTATAATTAATTCTATGCATTTGATATTAATGATTCCCAAAATAGTTTTAACAAAACCTGTTACTTCTGTAAAACTTAAAGACATGGAGAAGTTGATTATGAATACTCACCAGGTCCAGGAGGTAGAATAAACTCAACTAAATTAAATGTATTAAACATATGTAATTATTTCAACATTAGATCAGGAACTGTTTGGATGGTTCTTTTGATAGTTTCATAGTTCTTTATGCGGCTTAAATGATTTAATGTAATATACTCTTTACATATTAAACAACGAGTAGTTCAAAAAGTGGTTAACAAACAGCGAAAAAACAACTTAAAGAATAACAATTTTGACTATGGGAATGTTGTCGGTTGGTGTAAATCTTAATTCAAAGGATTTTGAAATAAGGTTACGTGAAGAATAGAAAGAAAACAGAAGAACTTAGCAAAGACGTATTCTGTGTACGGTTGGTAGCGAACAAGCAGCAGGTCGGAAGCAGTAGTGCTACCAACATACTAAGGAAGGGATAAGGGGAATGATGAATTGTAACAAATAAGTATAAATATGTGTAAACTGAAAAATAAAAAAAATAAGAAAACATAAAATAAGCAAAATGAACAAAAACATTGAAATTGAAATTATACAGTAAAAAGTTAGAACATGAAAAAATAGAAACAAAGGTGAATGAAAAAATGATCAAAGTTTGGAATCGACCCCAGGAGTTAAATTAGTTTATTTTTTTTTCATTTTGTTTATTTTATGTTATATTATATACATATATTTTACTTGTTTTATTTGTTTGTTTACTTATATTTATTTAATGTTGTTCGTCATTTTTAGTTACTTTATTTTTTCACTACTCTTTCCTCCATATGTTTGTACCATTATTCCTGTGATCCAAAATATTTTCAATGAATAATGAATGAATAGCAATTTTTATTCACAAATGTTCATAGTGTTTTATATTCAATATTTCATAATTCTGTAAGATACGTACTCTTTTTTGGAATTGTAATATTACATTTGACATATTTTATATATTGTAATATTGTATAATTTCTTATATTTCTCTTGACAAAAGAGCTATAAATAGATTCGTAATAGAGAGCAGAAAGATTCTTTTGAACCTAGAAATTTGACCCATTCATAATACATACGACTTCAAAGCTTCCTTGTAGGTTAGGTATAATAATAAATAACGCCTTATTGCAAGATTTTTCATATATTTTTACATGATGACTAAAAATATTTTAGGTAATGGGTATTACTTATTTCATAAAACTAATTTAACTGATAATTATTTTTTAAAAACTACGTAATACGATTTCTTAGCAGACAATTATATAAACTAATTAGTTATTTCTACAAAAAGCACATTTTCTCAGCAGCTTTACTCATTGGTAGGGTATTTTGTGTTAGATATTTTGTGATACTAAAAATTACTTTACTTCGAAATTATTCCTCAATATTTATCTTGTTTTGTTCAAATTGTAGGATTTCTACAATCTTGAAACATAATTTTGAAGTAATCTCATTAATTTTGACTAATGAAACTCTAAAAAATCGATTGTATATAGTAAACATTGAACTCATGGAAATAGACGTTGTAGATTTTACTACACTCAAGTTTCATTGCTTTACATTTAAAGATAACATTCAAATTTTTTTTTTTAAACAGAAAAGTTTTAATCTCAAGTAATTAAAGCTTGAGTTGATTAGAACTTTAAGATATCTACAGCCAAAAATGCAATAGCTTTTCCTCATATTATCTTCATGAGTCAAAGATAAGGATATTATTTTACAATTAGCTTTCGAGACGGTGGGAATGCTAACAATGGAATAAAACCACAGTACATATTTAAAAGTAATTCTAAGATCATAGTAATGTCTATTATCACGGATTAACTAAAAAAAAAAAAAAAAAAAAAAAAAAACATTAATGTAAATTGTTACCTGAGAAATGTGTCTTTTGTAGAAAACTACTAATTATTTCTACCAATAACTACGATATTTTGACATTCCAACGACATCAAGGAGAAAAGTGAGCCGCTTGGAAGGTAAGAACTGAAGTCCTCTAATAAGAAGCAATCTGTCAGTATTGTCAATTACGAAAGGAGGATAGACAAGGAAAAAGAATAAATGACTATTAATGATAATGTAATAGATAGATAATTATTTGGTAACGAAAAGATAAACAAAGGAGAGAGTCATGACTCTATTTACATCCTTTAGATTGTAGTTACTTATTTATCATCAAGGTATTATTAATTTCATTCAAATTCTCCACTATCTTATTCCACATATTAACCTTAGTCATTCCCTTCTCATTATCTCATGAATTTCATGTCTCAGTACACTTCCATATACAGTACAGAGGAATAGCATACTCTCCTATATATCTTTGATTGAAGAGCACTCCCTCTCACTTTTTTCAACAATTTTATTGTTTATTGTTATTTCATTTTGTCCATAAAAGAAAGAATTGTGATGATCAATTATTTTACCAATTAAATAACTGAAAAATATTTTCTGATTCTGGTTGTACGTCTAATTTTTTTAATAGTCTTGTAGCAGCTGCAAACTTTTTTTCCTATTTTGACCTGTTGTTCATAGGCTGGCCAGGATTATTAAGGAGTGTTTTGCTAAGCTTTCTTCTTCCTGGAGTACTTCTTTTATCTTCAGGGAGGCAACCTCCATCTCTTAACTGTAAATCTCCAAACCCCAGGTATATCTTTTTACATATTTCTCCTTGCAACATTGTGATATATTCCAATTTTAGACGTCATTGCTGTTTAATTTGCCCTTTCGTCAATTCTGTTGCTTCCACCACATTCTTCGATAACTATCACACATACTCTGTTCTTCATAAGATCTTATGTACTTCTAATAATTGCATTTATCTTTTCACTGCCTCCTGTAATAGTTTTTATGTAAGCATTGTTGCCATCAAGCTATAATTTCATAAGAATAACTACATATCTTTCGTCAGTAAGTGTAATACCTTTTTTATTATCATGCAGCATCATTCGCATGTATTCAGTTTTATGACTCTTTTCAAGAGGGAATTCTCATGCAGATCTTCAACTTTAACTCTAATATCATTGAAGGCTGCAAAAGTAAGCACATATTTGTCTCCTCCATGGTAGCTCTGCCCCTGAGCTCAAACTGACACATAATTTTTCTTAATTTCAATTATTTATTATAAACTTATTTAATTTTTGTTTTATTATATTTTATATATGCATTTTTGTTTATTATAGTTATTTTGTTGTAATTTAACAATATTTAATTTATTTATATAATTTTTGTTGAAATATTTTATTTTGTTTGGTTTTATTATTACCAATTTATTTTTTACTGTCCCACTCCATCCTTAAATTAGCAACACTGAAAGAGTGCTTCTTAACTGGAAACTTCCGTCCTCGCTTACTTTCAAATTAGCTCACTTCTCTTTAAGATCATGACAGAAATGGAAATATTGCACTCTTTGTATTTATTTCTGTATGTTTTTGCTCAGCTGCACAGCAGCCATTTATGAATAAGGATATTTAAAAAGGACAATTAACAATTTACTAATTCTTTCATAGGGAAAGGGATTCTAGGCAATAATGAATTTAAGTTTGACAGAAAGGCACCTTTGTTCATAGGTTTGGGACAGAAGCATAATTATAGTCAATTTATCGAAACTATTTAACTATGAACTCAACATTTTAGTTTTGGAAAGTCCATTCCATCAATAAAATTGTGAATATATTTATAAGATTTGTAAACTATTGTCCGTTAATGTTCATTAATTGTTCATAGATAATTAAAAATTTTAAAATAGTAATTTGTAAAAATGTGAATAAAATAACCGAAAAGTCTTTTACTATAAAACTTTATTGTGAAGGTTATAGTGGTTATTATAATTCCGTATGAATGTCTTAAGTAAAAATCAATATATAATGAAAAAAATGAATTTGTAATGGTTTTTTGTTTTATTTAGATGCATTCGTATTTAGTTTTCGTCTTACATTTTTCTGTAAGTTAGAATATCCTAAAAACTATATTTACTTGCCTATTGAATAAGACGGCTCTGATTGTGAACCATCCCATTGTCTGCCTACCAACAAATATTTCTATGCACATCAGTGCACTTCGTAATTAGCTGTTTCGGACCAGAGGCTCACAACTACTAAATTATCATCCTGCTTTTTTTTTAAGGTCATTAAACATTGTCTAGAATGTTAGTCTGTCAGGGGAAGGAATTGTATTCATGGTCGTATGGTCTTGCAGCTTTACATTAGCTGAGGTACTGTATAATTTAGAAGTCATTAGGTCATCATATGCAGCTCAGGTGGGAAGATATTGGGACTTGAGGGATTGAAAAAGGTTGGAAGTTGAATTAGCACTTTAAAATTATTTCAGAAATTTTAAAGAAAAAAAAAAACCGGAAATTTTAGCTTTTTCAAACAAAAATAATATTTATTTGTATCAGTGATATGTAAAACTAATTTTTTTTTAGCTCAAAGTAAGTATTTACTTAATATTTCTTATTGATTTTAAGGAAGGAACAGCTCTATTGTGGGATTAACATGTTAAATTTGACTTTAAAAGATATTAATAATTGTAAAAGAGTTATCTTACATTCAAGTTTATCCTCAGGTCTGCCAGCTTCAAGAAGAGAAAGATAACATACGACATCTTTGAGATTGACCCTGAGATTATTGATTTCCGACATGCTCGGTCTCCTGTGAGATCTCATTTCTGAAAAAGAAACCACACCAATATTTCATAGTTTTACGTGTAAGATTGCAAGATAAACTCTTTTTCACATGAATACTTTCAGTTGTTGGCTGGTGGAAGTAAACATGATCACATTTGTGTAGAACAGGGCTTCTTAAACTTTTTTATATAGCGACCCCCTTCAAGCTTAGGAAAATTTAAACGACCCCCTCCTCCATATAATGAAATATATATTAACCGTAGATGTAGATGTAATATCGCACTATTTTACAATGTAAATAAAATAAGGATTAAAGAATACGTACCCATTCATTTCACATATATATAATTGGAAACGTTGATGGGATATCGGTCGTAATAAAACACAATAAATAGAATTACATAGTAAATACACACATGTCACTACGAAGACAAAGCTGAGTCTAAACTGAAGTACAAACAGAAAAATAACTACACTCGAATCTTTACCAGTGCAATGACAACAAATTACGATCAGATCAACCCCGACGCATGGCGTGTTCAAAGTGTGCAGCGCACAAAGGCACCGTATCACAAAGACGCCGAAAAAGAAGCTTTAATTTAATTTTTTTTATTATTCTTTTATAAAAATAATATGCCGATTTAGCTTGATACGCCTAGCCTAGCTTGATTATGCTTCCGTATTGTATGTGTAAGCTGTAAGGCGACGCGGCGTCTGGGTACTTATAATCACTAAGTTATCTTGCAAACACTGACGCCGGCGGCCAGACATCAAAGTCGAACGTTCAGTTGAAAATCGAGGAGCGCGTTGTATTTATTATTTTAAATGCTACTTCCATATTTTCATTTATAGGCCCTGCATAACAGTTTTGCATTGCCACTTTTTTCAAAAAATAGTTATAATAAAACTAAAATAGTATTTTGTATGATTTTTATTTGTATTTATATTTGTACGTAGTGTGTATACTAATTTTAAAATTTTATTTATAATGATTGAAAAGTATCAGATCTTTGCGATCCTCTTTCAGTAGTCTCGCGACCCCCCTGGGGGTCGCGACCCACAGTTTAAGAAGCCCTGGTGTAGAAGAATGGAATTCGCTTCTGGAGCGCTGATCATTTGATAGACCTGCAGTCATATTCCTTTAAGGACGAAATCATCATTACATTGCTTCCCAGTTATTATGATATTTCTATATTTTTTAAATCAAAATCATTTAAATCTTATGTTTTCATATAGACTACAATGAAGATATACAAAACTAGAATAAAAGAATATAAACCAAATGAAACAAGTAAAGTGTAATTAAGAACTTTCTTTCCATTTCTTTTGACCTATCTCACTGAATCCCTCCACCACAAACACACATTCATACAACACACACACACACACACACACACACACACACACACACACCAATAGAAGAGTAGAGTTGGCAGGTCCATGCGTGCGGTCCCAGTTACCCGCTGCTTAGTGAAGCCATCGTTAGGTCCATGCGTGCGGTCCCAGTTACCCACTGCTTAGTGAAGCCTTCGTTTACCCAACACCCAACCACTACAAAAAACAATAATAGAAAGGGAACAGGAGTTCACTGCAAAGTGAGGCTAGTGTTTTCTGCCAATAATCTTATTTCACAGAGGGACTGTGGAACCTCTACAACCATTGGCGGAATAACGAAGACTTCACTAAGCGGGATTCAACGAATCATATATATATATATATATATATATATAGTGGTGTATGATGGCAGCGAATTTGTTACCTCCTCCAAAGGTGCGGCAGTAAAGTTGTCTAAGGAGATAGACAATATTTCCTTACGGGATCATGCTGCTATTGCCCTGCTATCATGAACAGGAACAATAGAAGTTTAAAAGTCTTCATATGGAACGCGAATGGTATTCGCGCTAAGAGGAACGAGCTCTCGGAGTTCCTCGATCGTCATTCCATTGATATAGTGCTGCTCAGTGAAACTCACTTAGCACCACAACATAAGTTCAGTCTGCCTGGTTTCTCAATCAGCAGAACTGATAGAAAGTCCTATTCTCGAACGGCACAAAAGAGTCATGGAGGAACTCTAATCGCTGTCAGGACGGGCATACCATACACAACACTTCCTGCTAACCTAGACGTTAAGTTGGAAAACACTACTATACAAATAAAACACAGTGGGAAACCACTGCGTCTGGTATCGGTGTGTAACACACCTAACACAGTTATACCTCAGAAAACCTTGAAAAAGTTCATGAGGACGTCCACACCCACGATCATGGGAGGGGACTTTAACTCTCAACACACGATGTGGAACTGTACGAGGGATAGGAAGATGGGTAAGGCCCTAATAAGGGCATGTGATAGGCTTAACCTAAACTTCTACTATCCAGTAGTTCCCACGTACATAACAGCAAGAGCAGCTAGTACGATCGACCTAGCTTTAGCCAACTCTAGGGCTCCGGTGGTGAAACTGGAAACGATACAAGAGCTATCTTCAGATCACTATCCGGTTTTAATGGAGTTGACTGGCTCGGTGGTCAAATTCTCTCAAACCAAATCCGTCGTTACAGACTGGGTGAGGTTTAAAAGGACACTAAGTCAAATGTCCTACCCAACAGAGGTTACTACGAGGGCAGAAATAGACAGAGAGGTTCAGCACCTCACTGACTCTATTCACGAGGCCCTTAAAAAATCACAAGCAGCTCGAAGCAGTTTTGGATGGGAGAAACCTCTAGACAAACAAATAACTAATCTTATTTCATACAGGAAACTTTGGAACAAGTCTAAACTACCATCACTCAAAACTGTAGTGAATAAGCTTAACAAGCAAATTCGCTACAGATTACAAGTTATACGAGATGAGACTCTCAATAAAAAGCTCGAAGCCATAGACAACACCCCTGAAGCCTGGCAGTTTCTGAGGGTGTTGAGAGGGACCAAACGGACGACGGTGGTCCTCAAGCACAAAGACCGTCTCTGCATTGCTCCTCAGGACATTGCCGAGGCATTCGCTAAGTCTCTCGGTGATATATACAAGGAGAATGGCCCTAAACTCTCCTCTTGTGTATCTCCTCCGGAGGAGTCAATCTCTCTCAGTATGGAAGAAGTTAAGGCCATAGTGAAAGAGCTCCCGAGACGCAAAGCGCCGGGTGCTGACGACGTAAATAATTACGTTCTGAAGCAGCTCCCTGACCTGACACTGAAATGGCTAACCACCATATTTAATCCATGCATTCAAACTGGTTATTTTCCGTTAGCTTGGAAACAGGCACGGATAGTTCTTATTCCGAAGCCGGGTAAGGAGCCAACAATACCAAACAACTATAGGCCAATAAGCCTGCTCAGTTCTTTAAGCAAGGTATTTGAAAAGGCCTTACTGAAACACGTATCCGAGTTCCTCAGATTTACAGACATCCAGTTCGGATACAAAAAAGGACACGGGTGTGTTCAGTTACTGCGCCGCACCCTCAACTTTCTACACTTTGCTAAGCAAAGAAAGCTTAGAACATACACCCTAGCCATCGACCTTAACAAAACCTTTGATTGCGTTTGGCATGTAGGCATTGTTAAGAAACTAGGAGACGCTGGGCTACCTGTATGGTTCCAAAGGATCGTTCACTCCTACCTCACTGAAAGATCCTTTAGAGTTAACGCCCGAAACACTCTATCCTCTGAGTACAAGATTGAGAGGGGTGTACCACAAGGTTCTTGTCTTGGCCCCATTCTTTTCAACTTTTACTTACAGGACTTTCCCAAGTGGAATAAAAACAATCGACACATACAAACACTAGAGAGGATCTATGCAGACGACATTTTGGTTTCGTGCAGGTCCTTCTTCATAGAAACCCCTCTAAAACAGTTCCAACAACACGTTGACAGGATAGTGGAATGGACTAAGGTATGGAAGATGGATATTAATCCATCCAAATGCACTTTCACTGTCAACTTGCGCAAGAGGCTCGGATACACACCTACACTGCGCATACACAAACGGAACATACCTGTAACAACAACCTTCAGGTATCTTGGTGTTAACATAGATGCAAAAATATCACTTAAGAGCCATATCTCTCGCACTCTTGGGAAGGCTTACAGCGCCAGGAGTAGCATCTATCACCTGTTAAAACCTACTTCTGACCTCTCACTTCGGACCAGGGTAAACTTGTACAAGGCACTGTTGAGGCCGATCATCACGTACGGGGTGACTGCCTGGGCTAAACCGGCTGGTTTTTAAACCCATTATGGTTTTTAAACATAATGGGGCGTATTTACGCATTTCATCACAAAACCCTCCGGTTTATCCTGGATGCACCCCGATACGCTCCGAACGAGTTTCTCCACCGAGAAGTCAAACTGGAGCGCCTCTCCAGGTTTGTTCGAAGGTTGGGAAGGAAGGAGGATCGAAGGAATGCGAATTCCTCTAACCCTCTGGTTATGGACATAAAGGAACTCCTCACTCAGGATATCCAGGAAGAAAAAGATCTCCAGATGAGGGGAGCAAAGGCTTCGACTGCAGCGGAGGAAGCACAAGGCTTAGCTTCCGCCACTGCAGTCTTGACAGAGAGTCTACAGACATAAGAATACCCAGAGCCGCAATATCATGAAGGATAAAGAGAATATCTACTACAACAGAAGAACCTCTGTTCGGATTATACCACTGTTATTAGTAGTAGTATTAGTGTTATTATTGCTGATATTATAACTATTAGTAGTAGTATTATTAGTATTATTGTTGTTGTTATTATAACTTATATTGGTAGTATTATTAATATTATTATTATTACTATTATCACTATTATTATTATTACTATTCTTATTATTAATATTATTATTATTAATATCATTATTACTATTATTATAAATGTAATATTAATTAAGTATACTAGTTTTCTCACTAGTTTGTGGTAACTTTCAGGTTTTTTCCATAGGAGTTCTGGTAACGACTTGAAAAAAATGTACGTAGAATGCTAAACACTTTAAAACTTTAATTTAAAACTTCTTAGTTACTTACTTAGACGTAGTGAGCCCTATATACTTGGAAGACAGGATTGCACAGTCCCCTATGGTACATTTATATTCATATATGAGCTGCAGCACCACCTCATATACGAATATAAATGTACCACAGGGGACTGTGCAAACATGACTTCCAAGTATATAGGGCTGACTACGACGAAGCTACTACAGCGATTGACTCTCCACCTTGCAGGAGGAGCACCGAAGACGCATACCGAAGAGGTGCAGAAATTAATTGATACTCTCATTTGTCTTCTATGAAAAGCAGCTTTTGTCTTCATGTCAACGGGGGTAGAGGTTGCACAGTTCCTCTTGATTAAAAGATGCTGACACTCGACTCCAACTTCTTCACACAGAGACCCCTTCGAGTTATTGGTTTCGTTATGTTTCCTCTTAAGATTTTGTTTCGATTGTTGTCGACTGATAATATATATATATATATATATATATGTATATATATAACGTGTTTGGTCTACCTTTCTCTTTTCCCCTTTCTACTATAGCTTTATAAGCTAATTATAAAGCTATAATAAAGCGTTAAGTTAATTATTATTCTTACTTAAACTTTATTAATTTAACATATAATTTATTTTTATATTTTGTAATATATACAGTTCCTCATTCGCTTATTTTTTTATTTTTACAGTGCCATATTAATTATTTTGTTCTTCAGTTCTTCACTTTCTTAGTTTATTCTTCTTACCTCACTTGAACCAGGCACGCATGTAACAACACTGTTGGTCTCCAACCGTCACTTCACAAGTGCCCTTTGCATCCCTATCTCTTCTCTTCTGATGACAGTTAATCCGAAAATTAGAGATTGTAAGTCTGTTTTTTAATTTACGGTGCACCAATAGTTTACTTTGAAATATATATGTATATCCACTCAATAAAAAAATAAATTCAAAACGAAAGAAACACACAGAAAGACACAGACACAACTGACTAAGTCACCGACTGAGTCACCGCCCTGCCTTCCTGAGGGACTCTTCGCTCTTCACACCTCCTGATGACGACAATGGTCGAAATTATTGATGAGAGTTATGTCTATGTCTTTCTGTGTGTTTCTTTCATTTTGAATTTATTTTATTTAAAAAAGTCCGCTGGACCGTTTCTTTTAATTATATATATTATATATATATATATATGAAAAAAGACAACAAATAGAAGAAGCGAGAAAACTTACTGGGTCGATATTTCGAACTGAAGTTCGTCGTCAGGGAGAAGAAGGGAAGAAGAAGAGGCACGTGCGTCCACTCGCGCCGGCAGAGATCGTCACTTCTTCTCCCTGACGACGAACTTCAGTTCAAAATATCGACCCAGTAAGTTTTCTCGCTTCTTCTATTTGTTGTATTTTTTCATTTATATATCTGTCCGGTTTGGACCGTTTTAATATTTTGATTTATATATATATATATATATATAATATATATATATATATATTCGATGCGATGTTGACCAATGGGAGTAGAGTTACAGGTCCAAGCGTAAGGTCCCAGTTGCCCGCTGCTCAGCAAAAAGCCTTTGCGTTCTGCCAATAGGTATAGAGGTTGCACAGTCCCTCTGTGTTAAATGATGTTTGGCAGAAAACATTAGCCTCACTTTACAGTGAACTCCTGTTCCCTTTCTATTTTGATTTTTGTGGTGGTTGTTGTTTACTATTTTCTGTTACGGATATTGCTGGATATTTAAATGATACTCTCGGTTGTTTACTGCGAAAAGCCGCCTTCATCTTCATGCCAACAGGGGTAGAGGTTGCACAGTCCCTCTTGATTATTAAGAGATGTTGACACTGGAATCCAACTTCTTCTCGTAGAAACATCTTCAAGTTGTAGGTTTTGTATATTGTTCTCTTCGGTTTCTTATGTTCATGTTTTTTCTTCAGTTGAATGTTATTGCTGCTATTGATGGGTGGCTGGTAGGTGATGAAAAGTTCTGCACTGTTGACGTGGTGGTGGTATTTGCGACATGTTTCAACCATTCTCTGGTTATCTTCAGGCAAGGAAATGGCCCAGACGTTGGTCCTTATATACAGTTTTCTATGGGTTGTCCGGGGAAAGGAATATGATTCGATGCGATGTTGACCAATGGGAGTAGAGTTACAGGTCCAAGCGTAAGGTCCCAGTTGCCCGCTGCTCAGCAAAAAGCCTTTGCGTTCTGCCAATAGGTATAGAGGTTGCACAGTCCCTCTGTGTTAAATGATGTTTGGCAGAAAACATTAGCCTCACTTTACAGTGAACTCCTGTTCCCTTTCTATTTTTGATTTTTGTGGTGGTTGTTGTTTACTATTTTCTGTTACGGATATTGCTGGATATTTAAATGATACTCTCGGTTGTTTACTGCGAAAAGCCGCCTTCATCTTCATGCCAACAGGGGTAGAGGTTGCACAGTCCCTCTTGATTATTAAGAGATGTTGACACTGGAATCCAACTTCTTCTCGTAGAAACATCTTCAAGTTGTAGGTTTTGTATATTGTTCTCTTCGGTTTCTTATGTTCATGTTTTTTCTTCAGTTGAATGTTATTGCTGCTATTGATGGGTGGCTGGTAGGTGATGAAAAGTTCTGCACTGTTGACCTGGTGGTGGTATTTGCGACATGTTTCAACCATTCTCTGGTTATCTTCAGGCAAGGAAATGGCCCAGACGTTGGTCCTTATATACAGTTTTCTATGGGTTGTCCGGGGAAAGGAATATGATTCGATGCGATGTTGACCAATGGGAGTAGAGTTACAGGTCCAAGCGTAAGGTCCCAGTTGCCCGCTGCTCAGCAAAAAGCCTTTGCGTTCTGCCAATAGGTATAGAGGTTGCACAGTCCCTCTGTGTTAAATGATGTTTGGCAGAAAACATTAGCCTCACTTTACAGTGAACTCCTGTTCCCTTTCTATTTTTGATTTTTGTGGTGGTTGTTGTTTACTATTTTCTGTTACGGATATTGCTGGATATTTAAATGATACTCTCGGTTGTTTACTGCGAAAAGCCGCCTTCATCTTCATGCCAACAGGGGTAGAGGTTGCACAGTCCCTCTTGATTATTAAGAGATGTTGACACTGGAATCCAACTTCTTCTCGTAGAAACATCTTCAAGTTGTAGGTTTTGTATATTGTTCTCTTCGGTTTCTTATGTTCATGTTTTTTCTTCAGTTGAATGTTATTGCTGCTATTGATGGGTGGCTGGTAGGTGATGAAAAGTTCTGCACTGTTGACCTGGTGGTGGTATTTGCGACATGTTTCAACCATTCTCTGGTTATCTTCAGGCAAGGAAATGGCCCAGACGTTGGTCCTTATATACAGAATACAGAGTCCTTATCGCATCGAATCATATTCCTTTCCCCGGACAACCCATAGAAAACTGTATATAAGGACCAACGTCTGGGCCATTTCCTTGCCTGAAGATAACCAGAGAATGGTTGAAACATGTCGCAAATACCACCACCAGGTCAACAGTGCAGAACTTTTCATCACCTACCAGCCACCCATCAATAGCAGCAATAACATTCAACTGAAGAAAAAACATGAACATAAGAAACCGAAGAGAACAATATACAAAACCTACAACTTGAAGATGTTTCTACGAGAAGAAGTTGGATTCCAGTGTCAACATCTCTTAATAATCAAGAGGGACTGTGCAACCTCTACCCTTGTTGGCATGAAGATGAAGGCGGCTTTTCGCAGTAAACAACCGAGAGTATCATTTAAATATCCAGCAATATCCGTAACAGAAAATAGTAAACAACAACCACCACAAAAATCAAAAATAGAAAGGGAACAGGAGTTCACTGTAAAGTGAGGCTAATGTTTTCTGCCAAACATCATTTAACACAGAGGGACTGTGCAACCTCTATACCTATTGGCAGAACGCAAAGGCTTTTTGCTGAGCAGCGGGCAACTGGGACCTTACGCTTGGACCTGTAACTCTACTCCCATTGGTCAACATCGCATCGAATCATATTCCTTTCCCGGACAACCCATAGAAAAATATATATATATATATATATATATATATATATATATATATATATGATAAAACCACAATAAGAAATGGGAAAACAAGACTGAGATCTTTCAACCGTAACAAGCGGTCTTCGTCAACATATGTTGACGACTATATGACGACTATACCAAAAATGTTAAATGGTATAGATATGTTGACGATATTCTTTGCATTTGTACCAATTCTTTAAATAAAGTTGATTTCCTAACAAAATTGAATTCATTAGTGCCGACAATCAAATTCACAATGGAAGAAGAAGTAAGTGGTAATTTGCCCTTCTTAGATGTCCTGATCCATAGGTTACCTAATGAGTTACGCTTTAGTGTATATAGAAAACCTATGAATGTACTTGCTCACTTTTGAACAGAGTACTTGTATTTTGTTCACTTTTATTCTTCGCATCCAAAAAATGTTAAAATTTCTGTTTTTAGAAATATGTTTTTGAGGGTGTTAAGGGTTTGCTCTCCTGAATTCCGTAATGAAGAGATTAACAACATTAGGTCAATTGCCCTTTCATTAAAATACCCCTCCTCTTATATCGATTTAGCTTTGAAGGGTGCTAAAAAAACTTTCTCTAATACTTCAACAGAGCCCCTTTTATTGTCAAATTCTATAGTTTTGCCATACCATGAATCATTGGACCCCCTTCCAAGATTGTCCAAACAACTTGATTTTAATATAGTGTTTAAATCATTAAAGACAGGTGTAAAACAACACCAATACAATTTAAGTAGACAGGAAAAAAGTGTGCCTCATTCTTGCATATAAAAAATGAAAATCATCATATTGATTGGGCAGGAGCTAAATTTATTACCTATGAAAAATCAATGTTGTAAAGAAATATTATTGAATCGTTTCTAATTAAATTTAATAGGTCAAATATTATAAACATTAGTAACGGTCTCTTCAAACTTGATACTTTTGTCACGAGGGCAATAGCCTCTTCAAAGAGGGTTGACAGCTACACTCAACATACACTCAACTTTACTATAAATAAACATATATCAAACTTCTCGACAAACAAGTGATCTTTAGTTTTATTTTTATTCAACCATCGCTATGAATTTTCTACATTCATTGCCTCCAACCATGTCTGTGGGAATGGTTGAAAATTGAACTTCCTGTTCTAATCGGTTCAATATCACGTATAGTAGTTTGTGTTCCAGTTGATCTAATAGCACGAATATTGGTTTGGAAAAGTAGAAAATTTTATAAACTCCGGTTATATGTATATGTCTAGAAAAAGTGATATCTCAATGATCATATCAATTAGTTATTACCAAGTCTCATTTTAATAATGAATATAACTTATACTTACTTAAATAACTAAAAAATAACTTGTTTCGTTTGATCTTATAGTTACGGTCACCTAAGAATGTGATATTATTACTAAAGTTTAAATTTTACAAAAGTTTTAAAATTTTTTTTAACGCTTATTACTCGAAATGAATACCAGCCAACTAAGTGACGCAAAATGACATTTATTTACTGATGAATATAATAATTTCATTAGGTTTTATACTCATAAAGCAAAGGATTTAATTTCTATAAAAACAAAGAATCTTGGCATCGTTTATCAGACAGGAAATTCTCCGCCTCAGAGAAGACACACTTTTCCGCTCCAATCACACATTCCGACTTCAGCCTACCACAAGACCAAATATTTAACCTAAATCTGATATTAAGTTTTGTTGAAGAGTGCAACATATACATTGATTAGAGCATTTTGCTTGGCAAATTTATTATACCATGGAAGCATCAGAAATTATTTGATTGATTGGCGTTGATTTTTTTATGTAAGAATGTTAATCTTCTTACATCTCATATTAAGTTTTCATTAATCAAAGTTTTTATTAATCGTCTAAACATCAATATTATTTCAATGGATTCTCTAAAAAAATGTCTAAGCCAGTGTAAACAGTGTAAGTAAATGTAAACAAATCCTACATGTATAGCAGGTGATCAATTAGTCCAGTACGAATATTAAGTTTTTATAACTGTATTGATCTTTGCGTAATAGAAATTTTAAGAGTAAATGTACCATATGCCCCTTTCGTTATTATAATTCTAAAAATAGTATCTCTACTTGTACCGCATATAATGCCCTATTTTTAGAATAATTTCGTTTTGATCCGTCCAACGGACGGCAAACGGTATTGCCACAAGCTTTCAGATTGAATGAGAAGTCAAAATTTTTACATTTCATTGAAAATATGTTTTTTCTCAGTCATTTTTAAAATCTGAGCGTATTTTTTAGTTATTGCTGTTGTTGCTTCAAAGATAATACCAAAATAAGGAAACTCTGGAATTAGTAGTTTAGGAGAAAAAAAAATGTGTCTAAAAACCTAATTTGGCCCAAAAAGTTATTTCCTGCCATGCATAATTCCTCCCAATCTAAACAGTACATTTACACTATGAGACCTATATTTGTATGTAATATTAATTTGATCCATTTTTGTGTGGACTCACACAAACAACATTTTTTGATACACACCAACTCACCCACACACACATAGATATCATCAAAAAAAGTCAGAAAATGACTTTGGGGGCCTCAAAACGTGTAATTCCTTCAAAATTTTGAGTTGGAATTTTTTTACGATATTATACTTTACTTATAGTAATATAAACATTTGGAGTAGCCTACACTCAACTTTACCTACAGTTTTCTTTTCTCAAAATTAGAAGGATTCCAGGCTATCAGATCACTTAGTAACTCATTATAACAATTTTTTAAAGGATATTATATCGGGTATTAAGTAAGCGATTCTATTACTGTTTAGTTTTATTACATTTTTGAACATTTTATTGGATGGGATAAATAAGTTCCATAAACTCCGGCTTTATGCACGAGCCTAAGTCTAGAAAAAGTGACATCTAATTGATAATTTCAATCAGTTGTTACTACGTCCCGTTCTAATAATGAATATAACTTATACTGACTTAAATAACTACACAACAACTTATTTTTTTTGATAATATAGTTACTGCACCTAAGAATGTGATATTATTACTAAAGTTTAGATTTTACAAAAGTTTAAAATTGATTTGCGTTGATTAGTCGTTTCCATTTCCAAGAATTCTGAGTAGATTAGGCATGCTCTATTACAGTTCCAGGTTTGATGAATTCCTCTGCATTCATCTTGTTTGACGTTCAAATACAGACCTATCTAGCGGAGCGATTGATCAGCAAATACACTTTTTGTTTCAAACCTATTGTCTCTAAATCTAACAGTCATAGCTATAGACATCATATTAAACAGATTTTAGGTCGGCTCAAGTTAGAAAGCAATCCTATTGCTTTCCCAGTTCTTCAGTTATATTTTATGAATACTTCACAAGCACTGCCAAACTGACTTATCGATTTAACCATGTTCTTAAAATAGTAAAATGATTCCAGATATTCAGTTGTTTGTTTAGTACCAGTATGACCATAAAATTAGTGTATTTTATGTACTCTAAAATTACATAAAAGTACTTAGCGTGTTATGTTTCGGACACGCAAATCTTTTTTCTATTTTTAAAAATTAAAAATAAAAAAAATTCTATTAAATTAAATTCTAAACCTTAATTTACCATGTTAAAACTGCTTTCTGATTTTTCAATTTTATCTTTAATTGTTTTTTAATATCTTAATATTTCCCCTTATAGGATCATATTGACTATATTTAAACATTTATTTAAATTTTTGAAGCTTTCCCATCTAGACAACTTGCCCACTTCGATGTTGTCTTTACCTACTTATTAAAGGCACTTTGAAGTTACATTGAAACTGGTACAACATTAGTCTGCTAGAGCCGTATAGGATTTTGCTTTAGATTTCAGATTGACTAGTGGTTTATGGTCTGTGTGACTATAAATGAATTTCCAAATAGATAATGCTGCCACTATACGATAACCTTTTCTATTGCAAGGCATTTCAAGTATACTACTTCTTTTTCATCTGAATTAGTGTTAACCTTTGAGATGTGACCCACTGAATGTAGAATTCTCTCCTCTTGAAGTTGTTTTAATACTGCACCCAGGGCTGATAAATTCGCAAACGTTTCTATTACCACATTTTTCTTTACACAAAAAATGACTAATATTGATGTAAATATAGATGTCACTTGTTTTCTTGAAAAAATCTTCACATGCGTCGGGTCAAACAAATTTTCCGTTATTCTCTTTATTATGAATAAAGAAAAGCGATCAGTGAAGTATACAGATTGTAAGAAAAATCGATTTGGAGACTTTGATGAACTTATTATTCAGGATCTCCAAAATCTATTTTTGAATTTTTTCATGATGTCTCTGTGCGCGCGTGTGTTTCTCTGTAGGTGGTGTGTATCAAAATTATTTTATATACTCACAGGTTTGTCCAAACTAGCGATTGTAAATCTAAATATTTAGGTTTTGAATATAAATCTAATGTTGCTAATTTTCACAGTAATGACCAAGTATTTCTGCTGTTCAAGTATTTCAACATTCACCAGAATGGTGTTGATATCATCATTCTTGTCAAATTCTGTAATGAATCAATGGAATCTTAATTTGATAAGGTTAACGATAAACATGTTCTTTAAATTGTTTACTTTAAATTACAACTTTGGCATATTCCTTGACGACATTTACCAGTGGTTTGGTTATTGGAATTAATAACTAAACTTAGTGTGCGATCGTGCACACAAAAGTTTGCATGATTGCGTAACTTTATCACACTATTGTAAAACATTCCCCGACATATTGGATATTTCTTAGTGTTAAAATGAGTATTCAACTCTTCGTCTGCTTATTTAGGTATGGCTAGATTGCGTCGTAATTTTTTATCAATTCTAATTTAAACATAACGTTAATTTTCAATGAGATGCTGACCTGCGTTTTCACCACGATATAAGAGAGACATTGTCGGTAATGTGGATCTTTGTTTAAGTTGATGAGTCTTCACATTTTCAGTTTTTCTAACCTTTTCTAATTTTATCGAAGGTAATGTCAATTTCCAAACGAACACATCAATTGGAATGCCCAGAATTTGTTGAAACTGATTAACTCCTGGTCCCGTTGGCTAAAGAAACTGTTCCCTGGACCAAAGCCCTAAATATTATATGTGAAGGTGCTTTAATTCCTATACTAACTTAAAGTATTCCTGAATAACATAATGCATTGAAGGGTAAGTATAATATAAATTAAGTGTACTAGAGTACAGAGGTTCTTTATATTAAGAATAATAAAAGTTTTTAAAACTACATTGTATGAAACATTTTAGCCGACCAAACACCCATGTATCTTAAAGCTGTCGAAATATCTAGAGCAGTGGTCAAAAAACAGGGGCAAATTAGAAATTTTTGGGGGTATCGAACGTGCTACAGACGTGGATGTGCTAAGTGAAGGGAAGTTGAAGAGAAGAATGCATCAAGGATCCCACGATCCTCTGAGCAGTAACATCAAAAATCTCTGATATCGATTTTGTTATATCCAAGATGAAACAGTATAAATTTTCCAAAGCCTGAGGTATCTGATATCAAAATATTCAAGATTACAATCTAATGTTAAAATATTAAAATTTCCACTATTTTCTTCATTATACTTATGTCAGAAAGATTAGAGTTATTTTCTTTCTGTATCATTCTTATGACAGAAAGAATACATATTTTTCTTTGTGTGTCATCCTTATGCCAGAAAGGATAAACATTTTTTCCCCATAATAATGGATTCAATAAAATTTTCTTTTGTTATTGTATGAATTTGAAACACATGATGATCAATAGTTATGCTTGTGTGACATATTATTATGCTAAGAGTGTATTATTTCTGTTTATAAATGTAATTCTTACGTTTTTTTCTTGTATACTGTTTCAATGCCAAAAAATAGACTTATATTACCTATGATAGATAGGTGGTTGGAGTTGGGTCTCTAACCATCACTTCACAAGTGCGCTTCGTGACCCTATCTCTAATCTCCTCAGAACGGTTGAACCAAAAAATACAGACTGTAAGTGTGTTTGTATCTTTACTCTTTGTCTATAGTTTACTGTGAAACGTTGGTTATTTTTGTTGATTGTTTTCCTGTTGTTAATATATATATATAAATAACATTTCACATAAACACGTCAAATAACAATCAATGATCAAACCACAATATGAAATGGGAAAACAAGACTCAGATCTTTCAACCGTAACAAGTGGTTTTCGTCAGAGTCAAAAACCAACTAAAATACTAGATGCAGAAAACATCTGGTGAGGGGTTGAGAAGAGTTGGAGGGAAGAGTGGTATTTTAAAAGGGTGAAAGCGCAGGAAAGGACAAATGTCTGGAAAGGGATGATTGAGGAAACAAAGGAGTACAGTAAGAAAGAGTAAAAAACCATATGCTAGCTCAATTCTCTTAGAAGAGGCAATTGCCCTCGTAACGAAATTATCAAGATTTTATTAACAAAAAATGTTAAGCTCAATATTGCCTAGACATGCTAAATGGTATAGATATGTTGACGATATACTATGCATCTGTCCTAATTCTATAAATAAAGATGCTTTTCTAATAAAATTAAATTCATTAGTGCCGACAATCCAGTTCACAATGGATGAAGAAGTAAGTGGTAATTTGCCCTTCTTGGATGTTCTGATCCATAGGTTACTTAAAGAGTTACGCTTTAGTGTATATAGAAAACCTACGAATGTACTTGCATATGTTCTTTTTTATTCTTCCCATCCAAAAAAAGTTAAAATTTCTGTTTTTAGAAATATGTTTTTGAGGGTTTTAAGAGTGTGCTCTCCTGAATTCCTTAATGATGAGATTAACAACATTAGGTCAATTGCCCTATCACTGAAATACCCCTCCTCTTATATCGATTTAGCTTTTAAGGGTGCTAAAAAAGCCTTCTCTAATATTTCAACAGAGCCCCATTCATTGTCAAATTCTCTAGTTTTACCATATCATGAGTCATTCACATTGGACATTCACTAGGACCCCCTAGTCCTTCATTCACATTCACTAGGACCTCCTTCCTAGATTAGTGCGGCAACTTGATTTTAATATAGTGTTTTCTAACCGCAATAACGTGGGTAATATGTTAATAAAATCCATGAGTCATTCACATTGGACATTGACTAGGACCCTCTAGTCCTTCATTCACATTCACATTCATATTCACTAGGACCTCCTTCCTAGATTAGTGTGGCAACTTGATTTTAATATAGTGTTTTCTAACCGTAATAACGTGGGTAATATGTTAATAAAATCCATGAGTCATTCACATTGGACATTCACTAGGACCACCTAGTCCTTCATTCACATTCACATTCACATTCACTAGGACCTCCTTCCTAGATTAGTGTGGCAACTTGATTTTAATATAGTGTTTTCTAACCGTAATAACGTGGGTAATATGTTAATAAAATCCATGAGTCATTCACATTGGACATTCACTAGGACCCCCTAGTCCTTCATTCACATTCACTAGGACCTCCTTCCTAGATTAGTGTGGCAACTTGATTTTAATATAGTGTTTTCTAACCGTAATAACGTGGGTAATATGTTAATAAAATCCATGAGTCATTCACATTGGACATTCACTAGGACCCCCTAGTCCTTCATTCACATTCACTAGGACCTCCTTCCTAGATTAGTGTGGCAACTTGATTTTAATATAGTGTTTTCTAACCGTAATAACGTGGGTAATATGTTAATAAAATCCATGAGTCATTCACATTGGACATTCACTAGGACCCCCTAGTCCTTCATTCACATTCACATTCACATTCACTAGGACCTCCTTCCTAGATTAGTGTGGCAACTTGATTTTAATATAGTGTTTTCTAACCGTAATAACGTGGGTAATATGTTAATAAAATCTTTCCCAGGGAACTGGGGTCCGGTGGTATTTATAAAATTCCGTGAAAAAATTGCCACAAAATGTATATAGGTCAAACTGGTAAATCTTTAAAGACACGTGTAAAACAACTCCAATGCAACGTAAGTAGATAGGAAAAAGTAGGACCTTACACATAAATAATGAAAATCATCATATTGATTGGACAGGAGCTAAATTTATTGCCTATAAAAAATCGATGTTGTAAAGACACGTTATCGAATTCTCTATAATTAAATTTAATAGATCAAATATTATAAACATTAGTATAACGGGTTGTTCCGGCTTGACTCAATGTTAACGAGGGCAATAGCCTCTTCTATGAGGGTTGACAGCTATTGGATAGTTCTTTACTTTTTCATATTGTACTTCTTTGTTTCCTCAAACATTCCTGCCTGGACTTTTCTCCCTTCCTGCACTTTACACCTTTTTAAAAACGACTCTTCCCTCCCACTCTTCTCACCCCCTTAACAGATGTGTTCTGCATCTAGTATTTCAGTTTGGTTTTTGACTCCGACGAAGACCGCTTGTTACAGTTGAAAGATCTTAGTATTGTTTTCCCATTTCATATTGTGGTTTGATCATATATATATATTTAAAATTATATCTGCTTTGGTATGAGCGTATTTTAATTGTAGAAATGGAAATGTTAATTAAAATTTTAATTTCTTTAGAATTTAACAATTCTTGTAAAATTTTATTCAAATACTATTTTTTTTATAAACTTCGTTTTAAAAATAACATTGAAACTGTAATATTCATCATAATTACAAATTGATGACTTAATTTATTATAAAGTTCTACGGCAATATGAATACAGGAAAAAATATTTTCATTTTATGTATTTATTTTGATGTATAGGGATAAATTAATATTTATTTTAAAATATTTTTTTCTGATAATATTTTATTTTTAAATGATATATACTCTAATATTCGTAAAAATATATTAAAAATCACCGGTATAGCCGATTAAAATAGCTAGATTATATAATAATCAAATATCAATTGTTACATAGTCATTGGTTAATACCAAATAATATATTTTTATATAGTATTTCTTAATTCATTGCATTCATTGTTGAACTAATTTCGAATATCTTATAACCCTTTTTGAAATGGTTTAATTTCCTTTACAGTGAATCAATTAGCTAGACAATTAACAGTGTTGTTGATATAGGGTTGTAATGAACTGTTAGCTACATTTCAGTTCAAGATTAATTTCCTTAGGCGTTTACTGTTACTGATATTGTTTCGAAGTATCCTTTTGCTAACCCCAGGCTGCAAGAGAATACAATGCGAAACTCCAAAATACATTCAACCTAGGTGCTATTGTTTTAAGCCCCACACAAAGTGAAAATAATCACTATTGAAAAATTTAGAATTTAATGAATATTAACATAAATTATATTTTATTTTCAATAGCTATTATTTATAAACTATTTCAAATAGCTTGTTAACTATTAAGGTCATTAATGTAATCATACATTGGTAGCCCGAAGTTATTCTATACTGAAGTTAATTCCGAGCTTGTCCTTTGTCATCAAGCTTGTACCAACTGCTAAACTTCCTCCCCGAGGACTACTGCTAACCGGGACAGTTGGAGCGAGTGACCGACTTATGAGCGTGGTAAGTTGCGAATAGCTTTACGTTATTTGATTAACTTCTTTGTTTACTGTAAACAGAAAAATATTTATAAAAGTACAATATATTACTTATGTACAAATAGTATCAACGTAAAAATTAATTTATCTTCTCATTAATGAGGAAGATTGTGCTTAAGGTAATGAATAATGGGTTCTTGAGGTAGTAGCTATACAAATATCCTAATAATAGACTTCTTTATAATTTTACTTTTTCAGATATATTTTTCTACTTCATGTCTCTTCTGTTTTTTAAAATAGTTGTAAAAATCTTTCAAACAATAATTATGTCATCACAATAGTTTTTAAAAAAAACATGTCCATATGTTATCAAATATAACATAAATGATGTTATATGTTTCGTCATATATATTTTCTATATATGATTCCTTCTTATTCTCTTTTACATATGATATGGACGAATGCAAGTTTGTACATATCAATTTATTGAACATATCAAATAAATTGTTCATAAGAGATAAATAAATAGTTTTATATAATTTTTGTTCAATAATAAAAATTATTGAAAACCAAAGAAATTATTGAAAAACCAAAGAAGAAAAAAGTCAACAAATTATTAACCAAAGTTGTTAATATGCTTCCAACATTTGTAAATTGTTTGCAACCTCATTCCCATTTATTTCCTTGTTTTCAGGGACTCACATGAATATAATACTATTTTCATTATGAATTTATCACTCGTTATATATCGTACTAGAGTACTTTAATCGATATCAGAAAGTATCTAATCCAATTGATCACTTGTGTTCACTTCGAGGACCGTTGTATAATAGTCTACGTAGGGCATTGTATCTAACCAACACTTAGGTCAAACTATTAATATTTCATTCTAATATATTTTTTTTTGATACTTCATCTCTCATAGAAACCTTTTAATTTTGTAAAATAAAGAGAAAATTAATCATTTTTTCACACACAAGTCTAAATGGGAGATGCTTATGAGTCTTATTAGTCAATACTGGAGGTATTATTGTTATTATTATTTGAGGGTGACTATAGCACTGCGTATTAAAAAAACTATTGTACTTCCCCTCTTATGTACTAAAGTACCTCAGCAGTTAGCTTCACCGCATCCAAGAAGCTCAGCATTTTTGTTGGTTCCAGCGGTAAAAGTTTTCCTATGGTTTTGTTGAGTGTCTCGAAGCACCTACCACTGTGCATCAAAGTTGCCTTACAGTCAGTAAGCAGGTGCAATGGTGTTTCTTCCTCTTCTTTGCAGAATCTGCACAAACCATTATTGATAATGTCCATTCAGGCTTCCTACGTTTTAGAAGAAAGTAGCTTACTTTCTCATTTTTTGGGAGGTTCTTCTTCGGATCCTTAGATGCACTTGTGGGAGGTTGGCTCCCACTAGTTAGCGCTTTAAGACCTTCTGCGCATCCGGAGGATAGTCTCAGGACTTCCTTCTCCTTAGTATCATATAGGGGAAAATCCCTGTATCTCTATCGGTGGTATTTTGTCCCCTCCGGCAGAGCACCGTACACGGGAGGCTCCATTCATAATACAGTAACCCCTGCATCATCTATCCTTCGGCACGGATGATATAGCACCTTAGATTGGGGCTGACATAAAAGGAGGGGATATGAGGATTAGGATGGATTTGAAACGAAGGTGGTCAGGCCCAGCCCCTGCTCACCTTCTCCTCCTCTTTCGTTTGTGTCTGCATATAGCAGGTTAACAGGGTAGCCTCGTGAAGGCCAAAAGTCAGAGTTGAGTGTTAGAGGCGCTTAATCACTCCATTAATACCCCATACTGGAGGTAATACAGATAGTTATTAATTTTGTTCTCCCTTTATACTATTGATTTTGTATATTACACAATAGATGCTTTTGATAGTATCAGTTTTACTACAGTAGTAATTCAAACTGTTAAGATTATAATCATAGCCATGATTATGCAAAGTATTCAGTGGGGAATCCACAAGTAATCACTAGAATAGGAGTGAAATCTTACTTACTGCATAATCATAGCCATGATTATGGCTATAATAATATATAATATAAACCCAAATGGGTTTATATAAGAAGAAATATGGGTTTTTATGAGGATATAAGAAGAGTATATGGAGAAGATGCCTATGAAAAAGGTTTTAAATAAAACCGAAACGTTGGCAACGAGAGTTTGATTTTTTATCCTGGAAAATTGACCGAACCCAGATTAGAGAACACACCTATTCTATCAAACGGTCGATATATTATTGAATCTGTTATATATAAATATATATATATATATATTTAAATCAAAATTCATAACTTCCCACAAGTTGTATTAACTTGCTCTCTGACGACGTGATAAACGAAAGGCCTTATGAATGTTGTTATATATGAAAGTTGTTATCTTCCATCATTTGTGGTGAGTTACCTGAATATGTATATATATATTTATAGTTGGCTTTCGTTTTCTCACTTTACTACTTCCTTTCCTGAAGATAATCATTGAAAGGGTCACGTATTGAAAAATATTGAAAGTGTCCTAGTGTATAGTTTTCATTCGTTTTCTTTATATTTTGAAACTATATATATATATGCATGCATGACTGTATTCAATTCAATGTAGTTATTTAACAAGTGCAAACCTTTTCCATTGGTTACATGCAATGAGTTGTTAGATTTTTTTGAAGAATTTCGAGATATTTGACTGTGACTAGGAGAAGAATCAATGCTCTTCTTGTCTAGAACTTCATGGCATGAGTGAGAAGTTACTGTCAGCATTGGGTGTGCACCTGCTCCCATACTACCTGCACAAAAAACATATTTTTTAGAAATGCATTTCACTGAAATAGAATAAGATTACATAAAATGAATTAGACACACACACACACACACATCACACGACACACACATATATTATAATATATATATATATAATATATTAATATATTGTGTATAGAATAGCAGCAGATCTTCTTTTAAACAAGTATCATTAAAATTAACCGCAGTCTCGGCATTCACGATCTTAAGACTGAGAGATTCGATCCTACGAACTAACCTCCTGCTAACAGGGTTCAACTGGAAAAGGAGTTGGCCAAGTGACATGTTAAATTAAAATCGATGACTCATGCTTAGTCATTGCTATAAATAGATTAAAAGGATAGTACAGGTTAATATAAAGAGAAGGTTAAAGGTCAATAATGAACAAGAAACAAGCGGTTAGAATAAAAGAGTTGAAAGTCCATATATTGATATATATATATATATATATCAATGATCAAACCACAATAAGAAATGGGAAAACAAGACTAAGATCTTTCAACCGTAACAAGCGGTCTTCGTCAGAGTCAAAAACCCAACTGATTGGGGTTGAAAATAACCTTCTGACGAAGACCGCTTATTACGGTTGAAAGATCTTAGTCTTGTTTTCCCATTTCTTATTGTGGTTTGATCATTGATTGTTGTTTCACGTGTTTATTGTGAAATCTTTTTATACATGTATATATATATATCAATGATCAAACCACAATAAGAAATGGGAAAACAAGACTAAGATATTTCAATCGTAACAAGCGGTCTACGTCAGAGTCAAAAACCCAACTCGTATAAATAATGATAAAAGTATCGACCGTGGAATAGAAACAAAATATATATATATACAAACTTTAACCCATAGGAAAGAACAGAGAAAGACACTACAGAACTCATTTCGATATTTCGACATCCGTCATCATCGGGAAGAAGTGCGAAGTACTTGCGTTGAGAAGCAAACTGCTACTCATATATATATATATGGTCAAACCACAATATGAAATGGGGAAAAAATACTAAGATCGAATGTAATTTTAATATGACTTGGATAAATCATGTTATTAATGTGCTTCCTTAAATAAAGTGGACCATTGATGAAACAGATAGTTGACTATAATGCAGTTATAATAATAACAAAAAAGAACAATCTAAAAATACTAATAAAAGAAAAAGTCATGGTGGTTTGCAAGGTAGCTGGTTGTCCCAGAGTGACTAAAATATCAGAGTTTCTGAAAATTTTTTTTGATAATGAGTGAAATTATTCTTCTTTCTTTTGATTTAGTAGCCATATATTTGATTTTAGGGATATACAGTTTTATTTTGATGTTTCTGTACATATATATTTACAGTGCTATGTTGAAACACAGTGAATTTGAAAGAAATACTATCACTTATAATTCTCTATAATTTCAACAACAGAGAATCGTGTGATAAAAAAAGTAAAGGAGAAGAATTTATACATACACACAAGCCTATAAATGTTTGTAGTTCTTTCCTAAACATATATTACTAAGAAACC
The DNA here is from genome assembly GCA_026182355.1 of Hermatobates lingyangjiaoensis. Classification (NCBI taxonomy): domain Eukaryota; kingdom Metazoa; phylum Arthropoda; class Insecta; order Hemiptera; family Hermatobatidae; genus Hermatobates; species Hermatobates lingyangjiaoensis. Next base: position 971,426 of record JAPFBL010000030.1, on the reverse strand, counting down.
TCACCTAGGTTCTATACACGTATATATCTTTCCTGGATTTTTCTTTCATACAGTATAAAACACTTTATGTATATAAGTGCTATAAACATTAATTAAAATTATAATATGTACTTTTTCTTCTTTTTATTATTTATTCATTATTATCTTTTAATAGCATCTCTCATATAATTAATTTTATTATCATAACAACTATCTGTTATTCACTTTTTTGCTTTCTCCTCATTTTATACATTTCCATTTTAGTGTATAGTAATTCTATTTTTTGTTTGTTTTAAATTAACTTGTGATTCATTTCTGTTGGACATTCTTTTAATATTTTGCAAAAGACATTCAATAAAGAGGAAACATTAAACTATTTTCATTTAAAACTTCATGGTAAATATTAATATCAATCATGTGTTGTCTGTTCCCTTAAATGATTATTCCGAAAAATTGGAATAATCAATCCACTTAGCGAACCGGCTTGTCAAGTTTATTTCTTCAGAATAGCTGATTAATAGCGATGCTGTAATGATTTTATAGAGATAAGTACAATTTTCTAAAACGATAGTAAAATTATATTCAGAAAAGGGATACGGTACATGAGCTATCTTCATAAGGACAGGATACGTACAGTTGGTTCTTCAGAGTTTTTAGAAGTCAGTATTTAATTTTTTTTAAAAAAAATGAAGGTTTAATCTAAGATAATTATGATTTCGAAATGGTATAGATAGATAGATTTTTTATGGTACATATAGAATAACATTAGGGATTAACATAGTTTATATACAATTCATTTTTATTACTAGATAATACATTGGTCATATAACTATTAATGTGTTAACTATATCATCATTTTGTAAAATGTTTTTATACAATATAATGTATTGATGGCAATTACTATTTAATTCCATCGTAAATGAATCATCTAACACTGACAAAGCATTTTTTTTGTCAATATTCTAAGTTGTCCAAGAAACATTTAACGAATATGAGGATGTTATTTAACTGGATTGGAAAAAACGTTAAAGGGTTAGCAGTAAAAATTTAGAGCCAGAAGATCTAGGTAGACAATTTCATTTAATCAAAATTATGATGACAAATTTTATGAATACAATGTGATGTTACATCACCTGCTTATTGACTCAAGAAGGAAGATGTTACCAACAGATAGCCCAAGGTCTACGACACGTAGAACCATTACCCTTATTATTATTATTCAATTTAATTCTAGAAAACCATTTCATTTATGATATCTAGAAATTCTTTTAACCAAGGTGGTTTGATTTAAAACAAACTGAGTCAAAACGTAGCCCAGACTAATGTTTAAGTCATAACGGTAAAAACTATGAAGCTATTGGAGGAACCTGTGAAGTTTTTTGAGAAAACTATTACAAATTTAATGTTAGAGATAACTAAAGCCACATATGTATTGTATATGTATGCCACATTGGTATGTGTTTTCAACTAGCAGAGGAGATAGTAACAGCCCTATCAAAACAGTCATCTTAGACAAGCATGTTTTAAAACAGTAACCCATTTCAAGTTTTATAGTTTTATTCTTCATTATCATAACATTATATTTCATGGTAATTAAGGTTTACCATGAGGAATGAAAAGTTCGTATTACTTGCAGAAATAGATATCCCCTGATTTCTTTCAGAAATTTGTACACCACAAAGAGTAAAAATAAAAAGAGAAGTTACTCGTCTATAACAACGTACTAACACTAATTGTTAATTACGGAAGTATACATTGTATTATTACAATATTTAATGAAAGTGTTTCACTATACAGAAAAGAAAGAAATCTGTGGAGAATTCATGAACTTTTATGACATAGAATTAAGTGAAAAATAAAGACTAACAAGGGAAAGATTGCTATTGAAAAAGGTCGCGGGTTAGGATATCTTGAAACGACTGAACATTGTTTAGTGGTGAAGAAGCTGTAGGCCGGGGATACTGGAGGAAAAAAAGATGAAATACTAAAAACGGGGTGACTGAATGTTGTAAAATATTTACGATTCTAGGGAGTAATGTTGAGGAGTGCGCAGTATAGGTTGCAATCATTAGAAATTGTCAGGGGCCTAATAATAATAATAATTATTAGGCCCAAATAATTATTATAATTATTCAAATAGTAATTACTATTATGATCTAGTGCTATAATAATGATAATTTTAAGCTACAGAAACAATATAGATCATTTTTATATTTCATGAAAATGTCATTTTAATAATTGAGCAACTTATTGATTAATCATTATCTACTCCGTTTATAACTGAGCACTAAAAAAAATTCAGCAATGGTGTTTACATTACAAAATAAGATAAATACATATATGTAATTGTAGCAATTTTAATAGATAAGGCATATTCTAAAGTCAAATAACATGCATTGAACTATATACCTGTTCTTGATCTTGATGGAGTATCATTATCAGATATATGGTAGCCGTGAAGCTTTCCTGTGAGTCCATGGATCTTTTCCGCGAAGTAAGATGTTTTAACCTCGTGCACACATGAGGAAACGTTTGGTACTGATGTACAGCCCAATTTCTGTAAAAAAAATTATAAAAAACAATGAGTGAATCTATGGAAACAAGAAAAAAATTATTCTTTAATGTTTATTTAAAAAAATAAAACATATACTGTGAACATATATCATATGACATTGGTAGTGCGAACTTGTAATACTTGTACTGTATACATCATACATTTCTATAATGAATCTGTAATTAATTAATCAAAAGAACATAATACCGTAAAAAATATTGTCCTAGTTCTAAGAACACCTGTAGTTTCCTGATATTTATACGTCATCACAGTATTCACATATTATTTTTAAATGTAGTGCAATCAGTAACAGATAAACTCATTGAAAGCCATTTTTTATAAACTTTTTAATGTTTAATAAAAGATTTGTCTTCTTTTGAACTTAATGTGAACAAATCCTACAAGGTATCAGGTAACGATTATTTTGAGTTGAGTTTCGTGTAATTAGAACCATTTTCTCGTGGTCCAAAGTTCTTAAAATTTTTATTACAATATAACAATTTATATGTTTTTGTATGCACAATTATAATGCTCTATAGTAATTAGTAAAGAAGCAGAAATGTATTGTTTCCCGATTGCAATTAGTAAATATCATATGCTTCAAGAAAAAAATATGCCAGTAGCGTGTTTGCAAACTCTCAAATACAATGTTAAATTTCTTTCCAGTCCATGTTGATATCAGTTCTATAAGAACCGCACAATTTCAACTAGCTAAAATCGGTATTAGTGGTATAAAAAAATATGGTATCTAAGAACATGTAGTAGTAAATGAAGCGGACTTTCCATGAAACAATATCACCTAAAGGCAATAAAACTCCTCTACACTAAAAAGACATGTTTAGTGCATGACATCAATTCATCCATCAAATGATGTGATCTACAGATTGTCTACAAACTTTTGGATAGGCCCATTTACTCTACCATTTACTCCCCCATACATATACATCATCAGAAGAACATTAAAAAGTGAATTCAGAGGATTTCAAAACATGTAAATTCATCATATTCTCGAAATCAAATTTCTTTATGGTTATGATACATTTGAAATACCTGCGGCTTTTCCCGTAACAGAAATATTTGTAGGGTTTTCCTGTAGTTTCAAGTGTTCTAAATAAATCAAGCTCATGGATTCGATTACTCCATGCTAAAATAAAATAAAAAAATATATCATCACAATAAAAGACCGGGGACTTCAGGTAATCTGCCCACCAAACCAAATAAGGCAAAACACTACCATTGGAAGCAACGGGGACAGTAGAGGTCGGCTGCTCGGTCCGCATAAACACAGATAGCAGGATTACTCTAGAATGTCTACAGGGCAACAAAAATCATTCACCTTTGATCAACTTAATAAGACAAAAACTGGACAGTTTAAAAGCAAGGGCAACAGTTTATTTTACCTGGGTCAAGAGCCACATTGGTATATAAGGGAACGAGTTGGCTGACCAGCTGGCCAAAAGGGCGGCCCAACAGATAAATACAGAGCCAATCTACTCTCACATGCCAAACACTGCCCTCAAGCAGTGGGCCCATGAACGTAGCATGGAGTGCTGGCAGAAGTTGTGGGAAGAGGCGACCAATGCTCAACTTACAAAAAGATTTCTACCATCTGTCATTCAGAGAAAGAAAAAGAACCTCAAAGTGGACTGGAGACTGACCCAGTTTCTAACAGGGCATGGGAGATTTGGCCACTATCTCCACCGCCTGAAACTTGTCAACTCTCCAGGGTGTAGCTGTGACGGTAGGTCACCTCAAACAGTTCAACACCTCCTGTTCGACTGCGTTGAGTTAAACTCAGAGAGGAGTAGGATGGAGTGAAAAGTGGTGACTGCCGGAGGTGCGTGGCCCCCGCAGCTTGCAGCTTTGTTGGAGGAGGGCCTAGTCGGTGCCTTCGGGAAATGGTTAACAAATATTTTAATTTACTGAGTTGATTATGATAGCCTGTATTATCTGTGTGCTCTGATGGCAATTGCTCTGTTGTCATTGTGGTTATTTTGTTGTTGTTAGTCATTATATATTTAAGCTGTATTTGCATAGCATGATGGAGATTGTTGTGTAGCATTGAAGATTTTGATGCGTGTGGTGCCTTCGGGTGGAGCATGCTGTTCTCTAACAATAAAAAAAAAAAAAAAAAAACTACCATTGGAAATGAAAACATAAGCAACAAGGGGCAAAGAGTACTGCAAAAAATATAAATATATGCATAATACATTTCTATAAATATGTGGAATATATATAGAATTAACACATATATAGATAAAAATAATTTTGCATTTCTAGATGTTTCTCAGGAAACATCTTCAGGAAAAGATCTTCCACTTAGTAAAGCATACCAAGTGACATAAAAAGCGTCTTCAGCTGTGCTTTTGCAAACCCAATAATAAATTTCATATTACCAAATAAGATTGGTGTATTAGCTGTAGAAGATGAGATATCTAAAATTCGCAAGAGAACAGTGATCATAACCCTGACAGAAGTAAAAATCAACAATCAGCTCAAAAACCAGATAAGCCTCTGCCAATATTTGTCAAAAATGTTGTTGACTATAGCTCACTCCACAAAAAGTTAAAAAGCTGATAGGAAGAAAACAGTTTTCTTATCAAACCAGAAGTGACACAACTCTAGTTTGTGAGAACATAGGAGATAATTACTGGAAACTGGAATATGCTCTGAAAGAACAAAAATGTAATTACGAGCGCAGATTGATAAGTCAGTGATTTTTTGAATTTCCCGCTCAGTTACTCCAAATGCAACAGTGCTGCCGTCATCTGTAATCTATTTGTGGACAACTATCTAATTATGAGCCAGCTATCACGAGCAGTCGGTGTTTGATAGTCATTCAAAGCAGATAACCTCGTGTATTTTTACGAAAATGGAAAAAAGTGAATTTTGTGTGTTGATTAAGCATTACTTTTTACGTAAAAAATCCATCACTGAAACTAAGGAAAGATTTGATAAATACTACGGGACTCGGTATCATCACTTTCAATGGTTAAGAAGTGGTTTACAGAGTTCCGTTGTGGTCGTACCAGCACTAGTGACGCTGAACATCCAGGTCGACCAAAAGAAGTGATCACCCCGGAAATCATTGATAAAATCCATGAAATGATATTGGATGATCGAAAAATAAAAATGCGAGAGTTTGCTCATGCTGTAGGCATCTCAACTGAACGGGTACATCACACTTTACACGAATATTTGGACATGAAGAAACTCTCCGCGAGATGGGTGCCGCGATTACTCACACTTGCCCATAAGCGCAATCGTGTGACCACTTCAAAAGAGTGTTTAGCAATGTTCAGTCGTAATCCGGATGAATGTTTGCGCCGTTTTGTTACTGTGGACGAAACATGGATCCATCACAACACACCAGAGACCAAGTAACAATTGAAACAGTGGGTTGCTGTGGGCGAACGTGGGTCCAAACCAAACAGAGTCTGTCAGCCAACAAGTTCATGGCCATAGTTTTTTGGGATTCATGTGGTGTCATTCACATCAATTACCTCGAGAAAGGTAATACGATCACCGGCAAATATTATTCAAAGCTTTTGAACAGATTCGACGTTGATTTGAAGCAAAAACGGCCGCATTTGGCAAAGAAGAAAGTGCTGTTCCATCATGATAATGCACGTGTGCACACTTGTCTAGTCACGATGGCCAAAATCCACGAATTGGGATACGAACTGCCACCCCATCCTGCATATTGAGAAAAAATGTATTATTTGGAGGGAATAAAAAAATTAGAAAAACGCTGGACTATATGTATCGAGCTAAAGGGTGACTATGTATAAAAAAAAAGGTTTCTTTGCCGAAAACATTTTGTTTTATTCAAAAAGTCACAGACTTATCAAACCACCTTCGTATCATACGTATCAACTGAAGGTAGAAAGAGCATATAGAGTAGTGCTGACAAATTTACACTCCACCATTTCTAAATTTCTAAATTAACCCCACACAAGTGTTGAAAGAAGAAATACAGTCACCAGAATTTATTGTCCGGAACATTACCAGTGTACTGTCAACCATAAGCTTCCGCTTTTCTTTTATAACCTGGAGCCCTCTCCAAAAAAACAGTGATATATTTATGGTTTCACATATATATGGATGTCGAGGAGCCCTACAAGAAAAAACAGATTGCGCGGTGTAAGCACTGCCATGAGTATGACCATACCAAGACATACTACAACTGTTCACCTCCATATATCAAATGGGTCGAGAATAATTGGACTCAGAATTGCACTAAGCCTAAAGAAGCTCCAGCCAAGTGTACTCTGAGCAAGGGCAATCATCCTGCCAACTATCGTAGATAAAACACACAAGGGGCTGCAGAAATTAAGAAGAATTAACTTTTCTGCCAATAGACTCCAGTGAACAACCCAGAAGCAAAACAACCCTCGACAAGTGAAAGCTGGCTATCTGTGAGCTACAAACAAACAGTATTCTACTACTACACTATTCTCAAACGAATTATCCGTTTGTTATAACATTTGGATATAATCCCAGACCACCAGTTTTATTTCCCATCCCATCAGTTAACCATACAACAGTGTCATCGGGTTGTCGACGTCATTTCCTCTCCTTTAGAGCGAGGCCAGTATTATTCAGGTGCATTTCTAGATGTTTCTCAAGACTTTGACTGGGTTTGGCACCCAAGCTTACTATGCCAACTAAAAGACATCTTATTCTAAGCATATTGCCTCATCATTTGCAGCTATTTGACTGATAGGTATTTTTGGGTTAGCGAAGGCGCTGCTCTTTCCCCAGACTTGTCTATAAAAACTGGTTGTTACAGAGGAGCGTTCTAGCTCCCACTCTGTACCAAATATACACAGCTGCCATCCTAAACCACGCTCAAATAATTATTTTCATATTTGTAGGTGGCAAAGATATTCTATCAAGTGATTCAGATCTTCTTCGTTCCACTAAATTCCTGCAACAACATCTTATGAATCTAGAATCTTGGTGCCCAAAGAAAAGAATAAATTAAACACAGAAGAATCCATCCATATTACCTTTACACTAAAAAAACAGTATTGTCCTTCTGTCTGCATTAACAACTTTCTCTTCCCAATTACTAATGTAGGGTGATATTTGGGGGTGTGCATCGACAAACAACTAACATTGAATCTTCATACAAGACAAAAACGACAGGACGTAATGAGACGGTATAAGATGCTACCCATACTTCTCAACAAAAGATCAAATTTGAGTCTGCACAACAAAACTCAAATTGTGTGTATGCCATCTTCAACTTAAGGATAGAAGAGTAATTTAAGAAGTCTAGTTCTTGAAATTTGGTTAAAATAATAACTCTAAGTTAAATAAAAAAAATCTGGAGTGGCCTACACTCAACTTTACTATAAGTAACTTAATAGTAAATTTCTTGAGTATATAATATATAACGTCTCATTTAAGCATAATGTAAACATGTAAATGGGATATGATTATTAGTCTTTCATTCCTGAGGTAGTACAGATAGTGATTGAAGGACATATCAATATATAAGCTTTTTTTGTACATCACACAGCTGATGCAAATAATTTCATTAGTATAACTACAGCAGTAATAACATTTTTGAAAACCAAAGTGAACATTTCTTGATACGAATTATTTTCCTACAAGAGAACATGGCTTTTGTTCAAATAGCCAGTGGATTTCTTACATCGTTTACTTGACATCCTTCTACATTGAATATTAAAGTAAAATTTTCAAATTTAAAAGAGGAAAATACCCTTATTTTCTCTGAAAAACATCATAAACGTCGAAACAAAAATGCTGTTTTAAGATGATTTATAATTAAAGATGTACGATAATTACATTTATTAACCTCTAAACGAAATATTTCAATTTTGAATTATCTTTTACATTTTCGGTCTTTTATAGAATTATTATACTGGGAATTTTATGGCTTCTTAGTATATAATAAGATCATTTTCCTTCCCCTTTGTCAAATATCATATATACGAATTTTTTCTGAGTGAGTGTTATCACTCACTTTTCCTACCTTCTGTACTCTGTTATAAGTTTGCTATGAATGTATATTGAGAAAAAATATATTAGTAATTAGCCAGTTTACATACTCAAATCGAAGTCAAAGCCAGCTATTCAATATAATTTAAATCTTTTATAGTTGGGAGCTTCTAATTTTTGAAATAATACATATGAACTATTAGACTAGAATTGTAAAAAAAAAACTGGATATTTCTCTATTTCTCAACAAACATAAGTCCTCTTTCTTGAGGAAAGAGTCCATTCATTACATTTCAATATCATGGAAAGGTACTACATTCACAATTATAATGTAATTGTAACTGATATTAAGTATGGCTCAAGAGTGCAATATATAGATTTATTAAAGCATTTTATGAGACAAATCCATCATGCCATGGAAGAGAAAGGTAATTTATTTATGTTTATTGGCGGTGATTTTTTTACATGTAACAATATTATTCCTCTTACATCTCATAAAAGTCAATAAACTATTTAAATTGTTCCTTTATAAATATCAATTTTATCTCAGTGGATTCACTCAAAAAATTTCTAAGTCAATGTAAACAATGTAAAAAAATATAAAAAAATCGACAAGTATAGCAGGTGATCTCTCAGTCTAGGATAAACAAACAGTTTTTATAGCGTTATTGCTCTTTCCCTTAATTAAACTTCATGTTTTTTTTATGAATTGCTAATTTTTCGTTCCATTTTTGGTCAAATTTTCATTACTTTTTAATGAGCCGTTTAGCGTCAAAAAAACATTTTCTGAAAACAGAAATCGTACTGTAACGCCCCTTTAGCGAATGTAATTTTGAAAAAAAATATCTCAACTCATTCTCCACATAATGTTCTATTTTTAGGCAGTTTCATTTTGATCCGTCAAACAGTATGGCTTGTATCGCTCTCACAAAGTGTAGATTGACTTATAAGTCAAAATTTTTACATTTTATTGAAAAAAAAATATTTCCCGTTGTTTTAAAATTCTGAATATATTTTTCGTTTGTTTCTTTTGTAACCTTAAAAATAATGTCAAAATTTCAAAACTCTAGGGTTATCAGTTTAGGAGAAATAAATGTTTTCTAAAAAACGGTTTTTGGCAGAAAAAGTGACTTTCCCATCATGCATAATTCTTCTCAAACAATAGGGATCTTCCTCCTTATGGGGCCCATTTTTGTGTAAAATATCAACTTGATCCATCAAAGATTCTGGACCGTAGCGAGGTAACAAGCAATGCTAACACTCTCACTCACCCACCCACGCACCCACCCACCCACCCACACACACACACACACACACAGACATCATCGAAAAAACTTCATAAAACGACTTCTGGGACCTCAAAACATGTAATTCTGTGAAAATATCGAGATCAAATTTTTTCACGATCACTATACTTTATTTATAGTAAAGTAACAAAAAACAAACAAGCGAACAAAAAAGAAAAAGAAATGTGTTCTATGAACGCCAAAAAAATATACCGTGAAATTAGATTAAGTCAAAAATTCATGTCTTTTGATTTTTTTACTTCAGTCATATTATAAATTTTAAATATTAAAACGTTATATTCTTTTAAAATGTAGTAAAATTGTTTTTCTTTTTTGTTAAATTTTATTTTTCAATTTTATTAAATTCAAAAATCAAAAGACATTTATTTGAATTGTTTGACAATTTTTGTTTGATTTGGCCACATCGTTTGAGAGTGTTCAATACTTTGGTCGAAATGGAGTGGTTATGACCAGTTACCACTTTCCAGCTCTAGAAAAACATTATTAAGTAATATTAAACCTTTTTTACACTATATTTAGTATTAAATTTTATTGAACATTACTTGTTTAGCTGTAAGGTATAAATAGGAAATGGCCAGTATTTTAATTATTCAGATAAATATATCAATTTGTGAATGTTATTTCCGCCTTTACTATTTGACAGGACAAACTTTTAATACAAAAACTTTGATTCCATTCCGGGTCAGTGAATTCTTTAGGAAAAGTTTGCCTATATTTCCATAATATGTTGTATACAGAAATTTTATCAACAAATTTTATTTGATTCTGTCTGAATAAATGTACTCCATTTTCAAAAGATAATCCATAAAAATCAAATTATGAGTCAATTGATCAAACCAGTCAAATTAGTTCTCTATTAATGATTACTAACTTCGTTTTGTCTTGATCAAAAAAAAAATTGGAATGGTCTACACTCAACATTACAATAACTAAACATAATAAACTTGTTGACAACAAACTGATTTTTGTTTTCTTGTAATGTACCAATACATACATATTAATTAATTATGTATAATTTGTTTTCATGTGAAGAAAATAATTTTATTAGTTAAAGAAACTTCTAATCATTGATCAATCTGACATGTTAATAAAATTACTAAACTGAAGACCTAATTTTTCATCAGACTTCCCCTTCCATACCTGTCATATTGTGCATACAAATGAAGATAAAAACGAATGTGTTCTCCAATCCTATTGGCTAGCATTCATATTATTCAATCAAATGTTTCAGTCACTTCTAGTGTAGTCTTCATTCTTTGTACGATGTCAAATTCATAGTAGCTTCCATTCCTAGTAGTCAAATAAATAACTTTCTAATAGATGTATTTACATATCTTTTTAAATTCTCCCTTTGAAGATATAGTATTCTTTACAAATGAAATTTCAGTTTGAGTGAGCTTTTTATACTAATTTGGACTGTGAAAACTGAGGTGTGTAGTGAAAAATGCTAGAGACTATGGGATGGGTTAATATAGTTCCAACATTTGCAAATTGTTTACTACCTCATTCCCATTTATTCCCTCGTTTCCAGGTACTCACATTAAAATAAAATTATACATACTATAATTATTATTAATTTATCACTCCTTATATATCAGTCTAGAGTATTTTAATTCATATCAGAAAGTATCTAATCGAATTGATCATTTGTGTTTACTTCGAGGACTGTTGTAAAATAGTGTACTTACGCCATTGTATCAAACCAACCTAGAAGTCAAACTATCAATATTTCATTCTAATATATTTTTTGATATTTCATTTCCCAAAGAGACCTTTCCATTTTGTAAAATAACGAGAAAATTAATCATTTTTTTACATATATGTCTAAGTAATGGATGGTTATTAGTCTTATTAGTCAATACTGGAGGTAGTGCCGATAGTTATTAATCTTGTTGTCACTATACACGCTTGCTTTTATATATTACACAATCCATGCATATCATCATCACATAATAATTTTTTTTAAGTCAAAGGGTTAAGATTCAATGTTATGCAAAATAACCTCATACAACAGAATGTTGCTATTGCTCCATTAGCCAACGTTAAATGGCTTTCACAATTTCATCTCTAATCTAAAGAACATCCAAGATTATGTCTGTAAGTTGATAGTTTTATGTTCACCTTCAGAAATTTATAAGAACTGTTTGAGGTTATTTTATACACAGGCATATCTCTTTTCACCATCTTTCGACAATTTGTTGACAATTTCCTGCATCATTTGATAAAAGGCAGTACCATCATTCATTATTCTTCTTGTATTAAAAGCTCTGATGTATATCATTGCGTATCATAGGCATGATTATGGAGATTATTCAGTGGGCAATCTTCAACTAATCACAAGAATAGGAGTGAAATCTTACTTACTGCATAATCATAACTATAATTATGCGAAGTATTCAGTGGGAAATCTACAACTAATCACAAGAATAGGAGTGAAATCTTACCTACTGCATAATCATAACTATAATTATGCAGAGTATTCAGTAGTAAATCTACAACTAATCACAAGAATAGGAGTGAAATCTTACCTACTGCATAATCATAACTATAATTATGCAGAGTATTCAGTAGGAAATCTACAACTAATCACAAGAATAGGAGTGAAATCTTACCTACTGCATAATCATAACTATAATTATGCAGAGTATTCAGTAGGAAATCTACAACTAATCACAAGAATAGGAGTGAAATCTTACCTACTGCATAATCATAACTATAATTATGCAGAGTATTCAGTAGGAAATCTACAACTAATCACAAGAATAGGAGTGATATCTTACCTACTGCATAATCATAACTATAATTATGCAGAGTATTCAGTAGGAAATCTACAACTAATCACAAGAATAGGAGTGATATCTTACCTACTGCATAATCATAACTATAATTATGCAGAGTATTCAGTAGGAAGTATACAACTAATCACAAGAGTAGGAATGACAGCATACCTCCCGGAGAACATATATTCCTGTTCACAACTGCGATAGATCTAATATTATACCAATTATTCTTTTAAAATATTACTCTAAATGTACTCATCTCCTTCTACATTCACGAATTAAGACAAGTGATTTGTTTAAGACCTGAAAATGTGTTTATTTTGTCAGGAATATAAGAGAAAATCGAAAGCGAATCGTAAGACTAAATTGAATCACCAACGAGGTAGCTTCAAATTAGTTTCCGTTCTGTAATAAAAAACGAACGAGTTCCTATACATTTCCTATACTTTAATATAACTCAAACACAATATAAGTCAAACACTTGGAGTTTATAAAGACACGAAGAACTATATATGTCAATGTAGAAAATCTACACAGATGTAAACAAGTGCTAGTAGTACAACAGGTGATCCATTATTACCAGATGAAGTTTCAGTTTTTATAGCTTTGCGGGTAATTGAAGTTTTACTTTTTTTTATAAATTGCTACTTTTATAAGTTTTTTTTTTAAATCTTGTTATTGTTAGCGTTGCTAGCGTTAAAAGAACTTGTCCTGAAATCATAAAATATACTGCAATGTTCCTCCCTGTTAATGTAGTTTAAAAAAAAATCCTGAACTCATCGTCATATAAGGTGCTATTTTAAGCATAATTTTATTCTGATCCGTCAAATGGTATTTGTTGCATCTTCCCCACCGTATTTCAGATTCAATCGTAAATCAAAGTTTTTACATTTTATTTAAAATATAGTCTTTTTTTTTAACAAAATCTTAGAACTTTTGAGTTATTATGGTTGTCACTTTCATGATAATGCCAAAATTTCAAAACTCTAGAATCACTAGTGTAGGAGAAAAAAATGTTGACTAAAAACTCATTTTGGCCAAAAAATTGACTTCTCTATCATGATATATTACCCCCAAATAATAGGACACATATACTTTATATGGTCCATCTTTGTGTAAAATTTGAATTTGATCCAGGAAACGGTTTGGACTACTGCGTTCCAACAAATGTTTAAATACGCACCTTCCCAAATACACACATAGAAACACATACATCATAGTTAAAATGTCAAAAAAAAAGGACTCCAGGGACCTCAAAACATGTAAATCCGTCAAAATTTCGAGATTGAACTTTTTCATGATCACTATATTATAGTTAAGTAAAAATATTATTGGTGCACAGCTGTTTGTAATAGCGTTTGCAATGTTATTTAAATACAATCAATCTATGCTTATCATATCATTTATTGACACTTAAAGTTTAACAAACTGTTATAAACAATTAGTAAATAATTTCCTCCAGTTTTCAAAATATATTTAAAAAGTTGTGAATTAGTTACTCTACAACTCTAAAAAAAGAAATTCTTAATGAGCTCAAAAATTCCTATTGTACAAATTACAAAAATCATTAGAAACTAAACTAAGTGTAAAACAAAGTTTAAACTATCCGAAAATAAAAAATGTAGTGTTGGAATGGTTTATAAACAATCCAGTTAAATATAAAACTTTGGATGTCTTTGTTTTGAGAGTAAAACATGTCATTCAAAATATACTTAAATGTTAGTTCAAACCAACAGGACCTTAGAGCAGGAGTAGATGGGTCAGTCAGTTAACTGTGAAATTGTTAGAAGAGGGAAAATTTTTTTGTTGATAGTTCTTTGAGTCGGTGTAAGAGGCAGAACAGTAGTTAGTATGTAGACTCCACCAATGATTACAAAACCTCTTCTAACTTGACCAAAGCCTGCTCCATGTGGGTCGCAAACTGTTTATAGAAGGATATCACTACAAAATTCACATTCCAACCTCCAAGAAAGCAGCAGTGACATACTTCATTGACCCCGACAACAAACAATATTAACACCTAAAATAGCCGACATTGGTCTATCATGGTACTCTGCACTACCTTTACCAACTGAAGGGTGATAATTCCAGCGTTTCTGGATCGCCTCAACAGACACCCTAATCTGCGTAGAGAACAAAACCACCTGATCAGTAGCAAACTTAGACTTATTCATATTTACTTGAATTAGTCAAAGCCTATTCATAACTTATTTTTTGTTTATTTATCTTAATATCTCTTCCTCACGAAGCAGGACTTTCAGAGGGCAATTTGAAAATTAAATTTCAAACTATTTTTCTTATAATTGAAATAAACTGACTCACTCGTGTCGGGGAACAACCTCTAAGCATGTTCAAGGTCACAATAAACACACATTGTTATCATTCCCCTGTTATATCTGGATGCTATATGACCAAATCGCAAACATTTATAACACTGACTAATTTCCCGAAATCGTCTCCTAATCCACTCCTACTGCTTCTTAATCTACAAACATCCTGAACTTCTCTATCCTTACCAAGCACACAACAACTTTATAAGAGCCACTCCTAAACGGTATTTGAAAATGTGAGAGAATATCCCCAGTCCTCAATTTCTCTACTGCTATTGACTAACTGCTCGGCTAAATCCTTGTAAGTCACATCTTTGGGCACTTGTCTTATTTGGATTGGAGGTGCTCGAATATCGGTAAAAAAAATTACCTGTTTTTTTAAAAATCTGAGGATTTTTTGTTTATTGCTTTTGCAGCCTCAAAGATAATGCAACAATTTCAACGCTCTAAAATTAGTAGTTTAGGAGAAAAAAAAATTCTAAAAACAAATTTATGAAAAAAAAGTGACTTTCCCATCTTGTATAATTCCTCTCAATCAAAACAGCGCATCTACTCTCATTTATTACGTTTTATTACAACTCTTAAGGTAATGTAAACAATTACGACAAGTGTAGCAAGTAAACCATTAGTCCAGGATCGATATTTAGTTTTTATCACTTGGTTGCTCTTTGCCTTAATTGAAATTACATGCATTTTTTTTATAAGTCTATATTTTCTGTTCAATTTTTCAGCAAAATTTCATTGTTTTTTAATGAGCCCTTTAGCGTCAAAAAAGGTTTTCTGAAAACAGAAATTGTACTCTTTGGTTAATGTAATTTTTCAAAAACTGACCCCAACTCATCCTCCATATAAAGGTTTATCTTAAGGTATAGTTTCATTTTGAACCGTCAAATGGTATGGCTTTTTTCGCTCTCAGATTGATTTATAAGTCCAAACTTTTACATTTTATAGAACAAAAAATATTTCCTGTTCTTTTAAAAATCTGAGGATTATTTTTCCTTTATTGCTTTTTAGCCTCAATAATAATGTCAAAAGTTCGAAGACTCTAAAGTCTGTAGTTTAGGAGAGAGAACAAATGTTGTCTAAAAACAGGTTTATGGCAAAAAAGTAACTTTTCTATCATGAATAATACAAACTATACAGCACGGCCACTATATGGCCCTTTTTTGTGTAAAATATGCATTTGATCAATCAAAGATTTGGGACCGCAGCAGGACCACAAACTTTGGATACACACTCACCCAACCGTCCCCCCCCCCCCCCCCCCCAATACACACAGACATCATCAAAAAAAACTTCATGAAAAGAGTTTTGGGACTCAAAACAAGTAAACCCGTAAAAATCTCGAGATCAATTTTTTTCATGATCACTATACTTTACTTATAGTAAAGTAAAAATATATGTAGAACATCTATTAGAATTTTAGAATTTATTTACATAACTAGTATGAATGGAAGCTGTATTTTACATTATACGAAGAATGAACTCTGTATCTAGAAGAGGTAAAAACCCTCGGTTTATTATATTTTTATTCGAGAAATCATTGCGGAATGGACAATGATTTCAGTAAAAATCATACTTAAAACTATAAAAGTGAGAGGGACTTCTCTATCTACATTTATGAGAGTTAATGAACTTAAAATCTGAAGTTAAATTTAGTTACAACATTGACATAGACAGTATGACAGCTGTGGCTGCGGAGCGTACGAGTACGATGAGTTTCAGGCGTTCAGTTTAATAATTTTAATAAGATGTCATATTCACCACTGATTTAATGATTCTTATAACTAATAAAATGATTACAACCAAATGTAAACAAAGATACATATTGTTTGAAATTTAAACAACACAAAACATCAGTTGGTAGATAATGAGATTGATATTATGTATACTTATAGTTAAAGTTGAGTTTAGACCACTACATATTTTTTTTTGTTAATGTGACAAAGGAAAGTACTGACATTTACTTTCCTACAAAGAGTAGTTTTTCGTTGGTTTCAATTAAAAGAAAAAAAGAAAGTATTTTGTTTTAGGACTTACTTTAGTGTTAGAGTTAGTCGTTGGCAATGAAGCCGGCGTCTTGATGAAGGAAAGAAAGAGATGTCGACTGAGTTCGTCTGGAGTGGATACCTCCAAGTATGTGTCCAGAAATAATTTGAAGCCTTCATAATCAATTTCCTGCAACAATAGTCACCATTAAACTAACCATATTAAATATAGACAGTTTAATGTTATTCTAGTTACAAAATCAGTTATATTTATTTAAAACAAAATGTCTATTTAGTATATATATTTCTCGTTGCAAATAAACGATGTATTTTGGTATACTGATGTCTACACAAAACAGCAAAGTTTTTAGTATGACAGCTTTTGGAGAAAAGTTTTGGAGCTCAAAGAAAGAAGACATTTTTCTTGGTTCATTGGGTAATTTTTATTTAAGAATATTAATTTTTATGAGTGGTTAGATTAACTATCTAAAAAAAAGCAACGGGCTATTGCTGTGTTTTATTTCATTATGATTGGTCGAACAGTGTAACCAATATCATGTTCATAAGATTTCAGGTTAAACCATAAGTTAATTTTTTAATTTTTTATAGAAACCTGACTTTTACATTAATTGGAAAATTTAAAACTTTCTTCCGTTAATGATAATATTTGTATGAGAAAATGTTAACACTTTACAGTAGGTAGCTTAGACCAAAAAAATTGAGTCTAAAAACAAATAATGATGAATAAAGTAATTTTTTATTATAAAATAATGCAAAGAGTTGAACAGCTTATGTTCGCTATAAGAGGTATTTTTGGGTGTAGGTTGAAATGGATTCATTGAACTGTGAGACCTGAAACGTGTTCACAAACTTGTATACGCACCCTCTCTCTCTCTCTCCCACACACACACACACACACACACCACACACACACACACACACACACACACACACACACACACACACACACACTCTTTAGTTTTACTCTGCCAAGCTGCCAAACATTATCGAAAATGAAGAGAATATTGATTATGATTTTACCATATTTACGAATAGGTCCATGAAACACTACAATTTGGGTTGTGCAATGGTGATTTAGAGGAAACTTATTTAGCACTAAAAAACTGGCCTTCAATTCCATAATTAGACAAAAATAGCGTTAATTATGACTGCAGCAGAAAATATTTATTACCAATTTATTCATTTCAAGGCCTTTTGAATTGATTTTGATTACCGTGGAAGGAATGGTGTCCATGGAAAATGTTTTCAATTCACACTTCTTCTTTTCATTGTCAGATTTTATTGACATTTGACAAAACTACAGTTAACCGTGTCATTAAAATCATCATTGATTTTGGGTGATACTGAATTATGTGAAAGGTATATTCGTATTTTATATCAATGCCATCTTCTGGTAATGCTAATACTTAGTAAGGTCGTGTTATTTATTGTATTACTTGAAAATAATTCACAAATTTTTAATTTTAGTTAAGGAAATGTTAGAAAAATAGAGTAACCATTGAGTTTCATCTGCAGTCCTTCTAAGACTGTGCTATAGCAATGATTATATGTTCATCATAAATTAAAAAGTATATACTAATGATTAATTTCTAAAAATTAAACCAATCTCTGTACATACGTAACTCAATATCTCCATAAATAATTGCATTCTCAAGTTATTTTTAATGATACTCTAGCAATATATTCTAAATATTCTTTTACACTAGTTTTACAGAACCTTTAATACTTTTTAAAAAATTTCTACTGCTACTACAAAGTGCAATCGTAAACTTGATGAAAGTCTTCTGATAACTTAAAATAATCACAAAGTTCGTTTCTGGAAAAATATTATAAAATGAATAATTGAAAAGTTTATTTGAACACATTTTAGAATAAAAAAGAACAGCAACAAAAGATATGCTATATTTTTTTCTGATATATATATTCAATAATTTTTCAGATTGTTTTATCAATTTGATTGTTGTATGTGATCAATTCTGTAAAAAAAAAGTCAAGTAAACTTAACTTTCGTTCTTAAAAAAAAAAAAAAAAAGAAAATGAAAACAATAGACAAGATGACTGAACAACAGGTAAGAGAATTTCCTATAAAGGATTTTGGGTTGAATGAAATAAACCACCCGTTTATTTCTTTTGCCAATTAAAGAGATTGGTGCGTCACAAAGTTTCTGGCAGAGATTCAAAGTTTAAATGGCTCTTTAATCATTAGTTCATAAAATATAGCCCCATTGTTTGTTATTACTCGGCAGAATAATGATTGGTCAATTTTTATTTCAAATAAAAATAGAAAATATTAAACACTTTTTTCTGAAATTTTTAGTTCATTTAAATTATACAACAAATATTTTAATCAATACGGTATCACCAAAAGAATAAATAACCTTATTAATTGCACACAACCCCACAGATAGTAGAGTGACTGTAGGTCAGAATGTTAATGAATGTTGGAAATACCAACCCTTGTGTTGAGTGAAAACACTCATACAAAACAGACACAGACACACTCATACACCCACACACGCACACACACACACACACACACACACACTAACACACAAATATATCTTAGTTGATTGCCTTGCATATTAATAAAGTAATATAATTATTTCATGGACACAATGTATATATATACAGAAAAATCACAATAAATAAACATTTGATGCAATCAATGAAGTTTAAACTACAATGGAAAAAGGAAAACAACAGAAATAAATGCTCTGAGGCATTTCTATTTATGTCATCAGAGAGCAAACAAAGTAACAAAAAGAGAGAGCAAAGTAGAGAAGCTAACATAAAAGAATTAGTAGTAATACTGCCCGAATAAAGTAATAACTAAGTAATAGTAAAGTAATTATCTGAGTAGTAAAGTCTCAGAAAAGCTCGACCGGTTTCGGGTCCGTCTGGATCCCATCTTCAAGAGCAACTAACTGACTGTGTATTTCATTTTCCTATAACCTACCTACACCTACCATTAACTATATTTAACATAAAAGAATTGTATTGTTATTTACCTGCTTTTACTTTCTTTTACCTGAGGATGACATACGAGGTCGAAAGCTAGTGTTTTCTTCTATAATTTAGTTATAGTTAGTCCTTAATATATGTTATCAGTTATTGGACTGTGTTTTGCCTCGAGTATGTCCCTCTGAAATTTGTCATTTTCATTGCTTTTGCTGCATAGAAAAGTGATTAGAAAAAAAGAACAATTGCTAAAAAAAATCGTGAATGCAGAATCTGCTCTGCTATTTAACAATACATGCTTAGATGAAGACACAGTGAGAGTTTATACAAATATATATATATATATATATATATATATATATATATATATATATGCAGATGAATCACAATAAACACGTGATACAATCAATAAAAACAAACCACAAGGAAAAAAAAAGGTTTGTTTTCATATATATATATATATATATATATATATATATATATATATGTGTGTGTGTGTGTGTGTGTGTGTTAGTGTTATTAAAAACCAGATTTGCTTCTGGTTTAAGATCTTTTTAACGAGTGTTCATTTTTCTAAACACTTTTCAATGTTGCACAATAAGGATAGACTAAGTCATCCAGTTACATAATAAACACTAAACCACAATGCTAATTTAAAACGAGCCTTCGACCTTACTGATCATCTTCAGGATTATGAAAGTAAATGTTTACAATAACTAGAATAAAATATTCAGTTGGAGCGTGTCGTATTCTTTCTTTAGTAGTTTTCACATGGCCACCTACTACCGTCCTGAGACGGTTCTTCTTGTAAATAGAGCGTGGACATGCAACTAAAATAATTTGATAGTATTTATAATGAACATTTTATATCAGGATAAAAAAATATAATGAATGATAAGAATCTAACTAATAATTATTATAGTATAAGATTTACAGCATTTAAAAATATGTCCAATAAAGGCTATCCTCAGAGTGGTGTGCTGTCGCCACTTTTGTCATGATTGGTTGTAGATCATCTACTATATACTTAAAATGATGAATGTTAAACAAAGATATGCAGATGACCTTCTTATTATAAGGAGGAATGCTTGATGGTTCTGACTATGATGTCGCATATTTTTCATTGTTGAAATATAGGTCAAGGAGAAATATCCGGATATGAATTGAGGACTGAGATTGAGGATTGACACTTCTTATACTTTATTTAATTACAAAGAAAGATCTGTTTATTAAAAAATATTAAACTAGAAAAATCAGAGGTATTGAAAAACATTCGAATCTGTTTAGAAAAAGATCTAAACTAGGTAAACCATGAAAGAGATACATTCCCTCAGGCAATGTTTTGTTGCATGCGATTCTTTGTTAAATCGTTGGGTCTGAACCCCAAACCTTCATGTTTGATCCAACAAAATTATATTACTGCTGTGATTGAACAATGATTTAATTAAACAAGCATCATCGGTTCTAAAATAAAAAAAACCTGGAGTGGCCTACACTCAACTTTACTATAAGTAACTTAATATTAAATTTCTTGAGTATATAATATATAACGTCTCATTTATGTATAATGTAAAAATCTAAATGGGATATGATTATTAGTCTTTCATTCCTGAGGTAGTACAGATAGTGATTGAAGGACATATCAATATATAAGCTTATTTTTGTACATCACAAAGCTGATGCAAATAATTTCATTAGTATAACTACAGCAGTAATAACATTTTTGAAAAACCAACGTGAAGATTTCTTAATACGAAATATTCTCTTACAAGAGAACATGGCTTTTGTTCAAATAGCCAGTGGATTTCTTACATCGTTTACTTGACATCCTTCTACATTGAATATTAAAGTAAAATTTTCAAATTTAAAAGAGGAAAATACCCTTATTTTCTCTGAAAAACATCATAAACAGCGAAGAAAAAATATTGTTTTAAGATTATTTATAATTAAAGATGTACGATAATTACATTTATTAATCTCTAAACGAAAGATTTCAATTTTGAATTATCTTTTACATTTTCGGTCTTTTATAGAATTATTATACTGGGAATTTTATGGCTTCTTAGTATTTAATAAGATCATTTTCCTTCCCTTTTGTCAAATATCATATATACGAATTTTTTCTGAGTGTTATTACTCACTTTTCCTGCCTTCTGTACTCTGTTATAAGTTTGCTATGAATGTATATTGAGAAAAAATATATTAGTAATTAGCCAGTTTACATACTCAAATCGAAGTTAAAGCCAGCTATTCAATATAATTTAAATCTTTTATAGTTGGGAGCTTCTAATTTTTGAAAAAAATAAATATGAACTATTAGACTAGAATTGTAAAAAGAAACTGGATATTTCTCAACAAACATAAGTCCTCTTATGTTAGAAATATTAGAAACAAACTAATAACTTATTATATTAGAAACAAACTAGTGTTTCTAAGAATATCAGGAACAATGACCATATTTTACCAGGAGAAAAAATGCCCCCCCCCCCCCTTCATTCTCATATATATGATCACCATAATGCGACAGTTTACAGCCTATTCAAACTGTTACGAAATGTAAATTCTACAATAGAAGATAAAGTTTTTAAAAACATGTTAGACGAAGTATTACTAGATTGGCTATGTGTTACCAGATACAATTCTTCTCATAAAATATTTTACGAGAGGTGTTAAAGTATTCACAAATGATCAACTGATTTAGACGTTTTCTGAATTCAAGAAAGCATTTCTGTCCATATGTTTTTAGGTCAAATATTAATAATAATAAAACAAGTAAAATAAGTTATCCCCCATGTTGGTGCCTGTATAATACACAATAACAATATATTCTTGAATGAAGATCTGCTGCCAGTTTATACAAATATATATATATATATATATATATAAATGAAATAAACGATAATAAATATATATAAATATATATATATTTATTTATATATAAAACCTACCAGTGCTGGAAGAATCTTGAACTACCATTCTTCTCATGCTATAAACCAAAAATTAAATTGCGTACAAAAATTGGTTAAAAAAGTTATTGAAATAACTAGTTCATGTTTTCTAAATGAAAATAAGAAAAGGGTCAAATTATTGTTATCCGAACAACGTAGTTGAACGATATTGGTTAACATATAAAGACAGCACAAAGAACATTCAAATGAAGATGATGCTGAACTGGAAGTCATAAATAGAAAGTATTTCAAATTTCTTTATGTTGAGGGCTTATCACAATCAATTAGAAAAGTGTTCAAACGAAACGTACCTGAAGTTACACTGGCATTTTATAATAAAAGAAAAAATAAATCTTTATTTTCAAATTTGAAAGAAAAAATACCGAAGGAATTATAAAGTAACCTCATTTATGCCATCAAATGTAATGACTGTGACAAGTGTTGTTATGGTGAAGCTAGTCGTTTTCTGAAAGAAAGGCTTTACCAACATAATTATTCAATAAGAACAAATAAAAGTAACGCAACAGCTTTAGCTAACCATGCCATAAACGAAGGTCACACGTTCGATTTTGAAGATACAACTATAATAGAAAAAGAAAAAAAATAAGCAAAGAAGGAAGACACTTGAGATGTTATATATTAAAAAGGATCTAAGTTCAATTAATCATAGAAGTGATATTACTAATTTAAGTAATATTTATTCTGAAGTGTTATACTGAGTTTTAGTGAAATTTTATTTATTTAGTACCCTTGAGTAAATGGTGTTGAGGTTACTTGTAATGCTACCTTATTGGTCTAGTCGAAGGTTTTGTCCGGTTAACATTTTTGTTCCATTAAATAATGTAAATTTCATTTTCTTAGTTAAAAAATTCTTACTTCTGTAAGTAATATTGTTTTATGTATCTCTCAAATACTTCTGCTTGTAAAATTCATAAGTTGTAATAATCCATTTTCATATTGTGTATATGTTTGATGTTGATATGTGATTTCTTATTATCCTTTAATTTTTTTTTATACCAAAGGCTAATAAAACTTCTAAAAGTAAAACTAATAGGATAATTTTAGGCTAATAAAACTAATAAAAACAATTCGTATTTATATATAACAAATTCAGTCCTTGGTTATTAATATTTCATGAAAAAGGTTTTAAATATAACCGAATCGTCGGCAACGAGAGTTTGATTTTTGATCCTAGAAAATTGACCGGATCCCGATTAGATAACACACCTATAGATATGAAAATGTGCAAAATATTGGAGTCAACAAATCTTTTGAGGCCTGGAGATCTTTTGAGAAACAATTCAGCTTTCTCATAATGGATGTACGAAATGGATGAAAAAGAAAAGAGAAAGAATGTGAGTGGAACAGCCAAATATAATTTTGTCTGAAAAGTTCATGCTGATTGAACTTAAATTAGTAATAAATATAATAAATCTTCATTAGAAGGATTTAGAAATATATGTAAAATATCCAACGGAGCATGGTTCTCCAAACTGCCACTCGTGGAAGATGCAATTTATGCATCTACGAACATCATACGAAGAATACAAACTCTTTAAGAAAAAGGCTCAAACCTATTTCATTAATGCATGGAAGTATATGCGCGAAATTGAATATAACATATGTTATCTGAATTCAAACCATTAGCGTTTAAGAGGTTAATGATTGGAGCTTACACCTAAAACCAATACTTGTTAGGGATACTTCTCTATGGACACGTATGGAGTTGAATAAAAAACTTAATATTGGAAGCTGAATTCAGAAACGAGAAACGGATGTACAGCTCAATAGACAAGGCCGTAGTGCGTTTGAGTCCAATTAGAGCAGGGCCTCTGTTTGTAATAATAATAATTATAATAGTAATAATATGTCAGAATATGTTAGGTCAATAATTAACTTTTTATTATAACAAACAATTTGATTATGTACTATTTCATAATACTTTGCGATGTTTGATGTTGTATGAAAGCGATAGATAGATTTAAATAAAACATAAGCTCAATTGATTATCAACGATTTTGATCTATTTTTTGTCTATAGTAAAGTTAAGTGTTCATCACTCCAAATTTCTTTCTCCTTTTTATAGGCTGGGCACAGTTATTAAATTAATTTGATTAATATTTACTTTAATTAATTAATTAGTTAATTTAACTAATAAACTATATATTTTTTTTCTTTGTCCTTTACTTCTTCTGTCTTAAAGAAGGTGCCTTCCATCAACAGCTTTAAAACTGCTAATTTCAGACCTATCTTTCCCCATATCATATCCCTTAAAGCTCTCAATACTGCTGATGGCATAGTTCAATGTTCCATCAATCATCAATCTTGTTCCTTCCTTGCCTTCTTACCTTACCACTCACATCTACCTTATTCCTCATAATACCTCATGCACTTCTCGTAAATATGTTTTTGTATTAGGCTGCACCCATAGTGATGATATTTATGTGGCTAGGCTTTAACCAAGCTAAGCTTCTGTATTAATATCACAGGTCTTCCGTTGGTGAGCACAGTCTCCAGTTCAATGACTGTTTCAGTGTACAGATTCTTAAGCATATTCCTGATCCCAACACCAATATAACTTTGAGAGCTTCATAAGGAGTACTTCTTTGCCTCTTGGGAAGTAGATCAGCTCCTGGGCTTAATCTTAATTGTTAATTATTCTTTATTATTAGTTATTTAGTATTTTTATACTACTTTTCTTACTTATTTATTTCTCGTTCATAGTTGATTTCGTATTAATATTGTAAAATTTTTTTGCATTATTTATTAATTTTTATTATTTATTTATCTCTTCGCTCCAAATATTGGCTACACTGATTGAGGTCTCTTCAATGAAATTTCAATTTCAGTCCTTGCTTGTCTTTGGAGTGACTCATGTCTTTCTGCAAGCTGACAATTCAATTGAAATATAAAGTGAGTTTTTGTGATTTCCTTTATGCGTAGTCTTTCTGTGAATTTAGTTTTATTAGTTTGTGGAATTGTTTTTTTTTGTTTAATAGCTTGTATATATCAACGTCCTAGCCACCATAAAAATTCAAAATAAAAGTAAGTTCAATCAAGTAGTGGTTTTCATCAGAGTTACAAAATGATGATGTCACAGATTTTCTGATGATAACGACTTATCGTTTATTCATTTATGCCATTCTTCCTAAAGTTTAGATGCTGATTTTTATTCTACGTGTAGATTTTGAAATATTATTTTTATATATATTTACACCTACTATCTACTACTTCTCGATAGACAATCGAGAAATAGAAACAGAAAATCAGTAATTACCTCTTCTCATGATCACAACGAATACAGAAGTATTGAAATGATTTTTTAGGCATTTTTCAGTGTTATTTGGTATATGGCTATTATGGAATATTTCATACTGATCTTAAATGTGTATAACTAAAACAGATTGATTTTAGTAGTAAATTTTAAAATAAATAAAATGGCAACTTATATTCAGCTATTATTTTTCGATAAATGAGACATTAAGTAGTACATCAACATTAATTCAATTTCTGGAACTTTTGTTATGTATAACTATGAACAAATAATTTTTATATTAATATTCAACACTTGTAGGTTTAAATGTTTATAAGTTTAATTTTATTTACAGTTATTTGCGAAATCACCTCTGTTTGTTTAACATTGATTTATTTCTATTGATAACTTAAACGAAAAAATTTAAATAAATAGTAAACATAATTATTAAAATTGTTAATAAGTATTCTTTTTTATTTAATGTACGACTATAGCGTCAATTTTAAAATATATTGCCTAGTTTGGTTGTTATTAATTATAGATATGTTTACAAAGGAACTACGAACTGAATGGTCTTTCAATGGACTTCAATACATATGAGATAGTGTCTTCATACCCTATTCCTTATAGATGATATTTGTTTTTCATGCTAGAGAACCAACTCTACCAAATTTAAGTATTAAATTTCCTTAGCCAAAAGGTATGCCTACCGCAAAGGTCGATATGCCGCAGTGCAGCATACGTACAGATCTGCTCCGCCATCATACTTAGGCCCAGTCAGTCAACAAAAAGATGAACCAAGCCAATGCTGCTTAAACCTTACCTCCAACCAATCAACTTCTTTTAATGTTGATTTTTTTTTTTTTTTTTGGTACAACAAGATTGAACCAGAGTCACTTTTATAATTTTTCTTGATAGTTGTGTCTTACTAGGTCTAAAAACTTCTCGAAGAATGTTCGGTCTATAAGGTTTGATTTGAAAAGTCCTTGTCCGCTTCACGTTAACGTTAAGTTCACGTTAAGTTGACAATGAAAAAACATTATGGTTTTAATATTTTGTTAAACACAAATTTTATTTTTATCGACGTTATCAATACTTAGAACAGATAATAATAATTAGGAAACTACTTTCTTCTTTCATTCATATTTTATGGTATAAACAATTTTGAGTTAAAACAATTATATTATGGCATGACTATAAAAAATCATACAAACACGAGTCAATAATCATCCGAAAATTAACTACACAGTCAGCTATAAAATTTGTTTATAACTCTGATAATCAATGCACCTGCTACATTTATTTGAGCAGATGATTTCACTTTAGGATCTCAGGAGTATGGTCAAATTACCTAAAGTACGTTTGTAAGAATGAAAAAAAAAGCAGTAATAATACTATGTAAAATAAATATGGCATAATTATTTTGTATACTAAAATCAAAAATTTTAATTTTACTGAGGATATAAAGGCCGGATAAAATTCTGTAGAATGACGAGTACTGTAGATAAAAAGTACCACTTCGCAGTTTCTAACAATCAACCTCAATATATTTTACATTACCATAAAATTCACCACATCATTAATATAATATAGTTAAATATATGTAATATATATTGAACTTAAATATATATGTAACATATCTACAAACATTTTAAATTAATTTGTTGTTGTTGTTGTTGTTGTTATTATTTACATGTAATTTACTATTATTTATATGTAATAATATTATTTGGTATTATTACTCTAAATGATAGCAGTTAAGATCAAGGTTGTTTATTTAGTGATACAATTGTTACTATATGTATACACTAATATGTTGGCTTGGATGTACACGTCATAATTGACTGTCACAAAAGAGGCATTTCAAAAAAGTTACTCTCTACCCTGTCAGTTCAGAAATAAAACATATAATTTTAACAAAAAAATTAATAGTATTATACCTAATAAATTAACTTCAAAATATTGTGAGTTATATTTTTACTTCTAGTAAAAATGTTATTTTTTTTTACTAAAACAATAATTAATTTATAGAGATTAATTGACTTAGACATTTATCTCTATAAACCTATTTATAGAGACAATATAAAATTTATTTTATATATTACTCCTAGTAAACGAAGTATGAAATTTGTTATCAATTTAATTACTTGATTAACTTGAATTTATCTGTAGTGCAATTATCGATTTATTAACTGTACTGACCGTCAATTTAATAACTTCATTTATTTTAATATGTAATCATGTCCATGCAGGCAATAATAACACAATTGTAATCATTAATACAACATAATTAAAGGTCATTGTAGATGAAAATGTTAGAATTTTTAGTGCAATTACAACACTTCTAATATTTTATAACTTTACTATAAGTAAAGTATAGTGATCGTGAACAAATTTGATGTCGAAATTTTGACGGAATTACATGTTTTGAGGTCCCAGAAGTCATTTCATGAAGCTTTTTCGATGGTATCTGTGTGTACACAAAATGATGTTTGTGTAAATTTTTTAACAAAAAAATGGGCTTCATAGTTAGATGTACCCTACAAATTGGAAGCAAATATGCATGATGGGAAAGTCACCAAATATGCCAAAAACCTGTTTTTAGACATTTTTTTTCTCCTAAACTAATAATTCTAGTGTCTTGAAATTATTTCATTATCTTTGAGGCTACAATAGCAATAAAAGAAAAGTATTCTCAGATTTTCAAAGCAACAGGAAATGAAACTATACCCAAAAATTGAACTATATGTGGAGGATGAGTTCAGATAATTTTTTTTTAAAATTACATTCACTAAAAGGGCGATAATGTACATTTTCTGTTTTCATAAAAGCCAATGGGCTCATTAAAAAACCATGAAATTTTGACAAAAAATTGAACAAAAAGTTAACAATTTATAACAAAAATATTTATGAAACTTTAATTACGGTAAAGAGCAATAAGGCTATAAAAACTGAATGTTTTCTGGACCAATGGTTTACTTGCTATACTTGTCATATTTGTTTACATATATTTGCATTGTTTACATTGACTTAGACATTTTTTGAGTAAATCCACTAAAATAAAATTGATGTTTAGAGGATTAATGAAAAATTTTTAAATAATTTAATAACTTAATATGAGACATGGATAAAACTTTAATGTTGTAAATGAATAAAATTCTTACATGTTAAAAATAGACGACAGTCAAATATATAATTTCTGATGCTTTTCATGTTATGATGGCTTTCTCTAACAAAATGCCCTAATCAATCTATATATTGCATCTTTGAAGAAAACTTAATATCAGATGTAGATTTTTTTGTGTTTATGAATCATATTATGCTTGGGTAATAATGAAGTGTGATAAATGGAATTTATCCATTATTTATGGAATTTATGGAAGTTAATAAATATTCTGGTCAAATAGTTCATATTCATTCTTTTTAAAAATTGCATGCTTCCAGTTATAAAAGTTTTAAATTTAACTGAAAGCCGTTTTTAATGTGATTTGAGTATGCAATATTGATTAATTACTGATATATTTTTTCTCAATATATATTTACAGCAACTTTTTAAAAGAGTAGGTCACGCAGGAAATGCTAACATTCCCTCGAGTAATTGAATTTTTATGATTTATGACAAAGGGAAAGCAAAATGACTTTTTTTAAAAAAAAAACTAGCATGAAATAAAATTCCGAGTATATTAACTTTATAAAAGATCAAAATGTAAAACGCAATTAAAAATTGAAACGTTCTTTGAATAATAATAAATACAATTATCCTACGTATAATACAGAGATCGCAAGTTGATGAAAACATTGTCAGAGACTCCTATATGAAAATCAAAAAAAATTGTTAAATTGATATCCAAGCAATATGAAATTGATTTATCGGCGCTTTTGATACCCGTGGCCTCGCAGTTATTTTGACAATAATATTAAAAAATGTTCCACAGATAAAAGAGATATATACTATTATATATATAAACATATATGATTTTGAAGTGTTATTATATATTCATTAATTTATAAACATATTACATTAATGCAAATTTCATTAAATTTTATGTGAACTGTTATTTTTACAGCTTTATTTTTATATCTAGTATTCAGAATATGAATAGAAATATATTAAGCAGTTTGATTTTTCCAATTTATTTATTTGCTTAAATAATGACATTCTTCCGCATTGAAATTTGTAAATAGTGATAATAATCAATTATAATGAGTTTTAGAGAATAAAATCCAAACATATGGAACCACTATATTAGATAAATACATTAAATTTTAATATAGCAATATAAAGTACACATTTACGATTTAATTAGAGAAGAAATTATGGAAGAAATGTTCAAAGTTTTAAAAAAAATTTTTTTTTAATCAAATGTAAAAATTCTGACTTATGATCGAATGTGAAAACTTTTGAGTAGACAAAAATCATTATATTGTAAACCAGTCTGATATTTTTTTACTTATAGTAAAGTTGAGCGTAGGCTACTCGAGATTTTATTTATAAGTTCTTATTAAAGAATATTCATCTTAACAGAATACTTGTTCAATGATTGTTGAATTACTAGAACATCAAGTTTTAATTAGTCTCCATTTTAGCATTACGATGACCTTGCAGAGTGTTAAAAATATTTTTACATTCAGATAGGCATAATGTACTAAGTATTTAAAGGACTTTAAAATCTATGAAGTCATAAATATCCAACTAATTGGACATTTTATCTCCAATTTTTCAGTTTCTATTGACTTTTCTTATTATCGTTAACGTTTACTTATTGATGTTAAATTATTGAAGTTTTTTCTCAAATCATATTAAACTTACAAAAATGACACATGCAAAACTTTAATATTCTACTCTTGTGTTTTAGTAATAATTATTTTTTCTGAATTAACAAAAATATAGGGTGAACAGTAACGTATTCACACAACTTCAAACTCAAGCATTAGTCAACATCTTCTCTAATGTTTTTTGTTGCCAAAAAAAGCTATTATTTTTTTCGTTTTATAGCCAGTATCAGTAACTACAAAATAATAAGTTTTTAATAATTTTATTTCAGGAGTACAAACATGGGGTATAAAAACACATTTTAGGTAATAAAGTGGATTACACATGTGGAAATAATGTCAAAGGCAGGAAGAGTCATTTACAGTATAAGGGTGATTTGTGAGTGCGATGTTAGTTTGGTGCCTCAGATTTTACCCTGATACATATCATCAACGTCACTTCAGAGCCACTCTAACAAACCTGTTGATATTCAAGAAGTATAGGCGGTGATTACATATTTATTTTGATGGATGTGAACAATCAATTTAACTAAATATAAAAATTAAATAACATAAAGTTTTGAACAAGTAATTGCTTACGGAGATCTCCGTAAAGTATAATGTAATGAATATTTTTTATGTAATTGATGAAGGAATATTCAAATCAAAATGTACATATATAAAACTTAATCACTGTATGTATTTGTGTGTATAAATACAGTTCTTAACATAATAACTCTTAACATTGCGTAATGAAAAATATATTTAGAATTTAACATTTAGAACTCAATTGACACTTTTCAATACAATGCTTCTTCATAAGCAAATAATATTTCAACAAAATATTGTTATTCAACCTTTTAAGAGACAACTTTGTTTACTGATATAATTTTAATTAAACATTTAAAACTGTGTGCAGTCTTCAATTTAAAATTATTGAATGAAATGTAATGTGATATGGCTTAGCCTCTTCAACTAACTGGCTCCTAATTGAAACGATTTGTGGGTTTAAAATTCGTATCATTATATTTAACAGATAAGATATATCACATTTAATGATCATAGACTTCTTTCAACATTTCTTGATGTATTGTTTGGCAAAAAATATTCTTTTCATTATTTGTTTAATCTAATCTATCAACTACCAATTGTATTAGGCAATGTGTGCAATTTATAATCAGTGTTAGATTATATCTTTTTTGCGTAATCTATAATTTTAATTCTGTATTAATTTCGTTTATCTCAAAAAAGTTAAGTGTAACGGAACTATAGAAAATTTAAATTGTTTCGTTATATGTAATTTATTATTAGAGTTGGAATTAAATTGTTTCCCGGGTAAAGCCAGGTAGATCAGCTAGTGATATTACCATTAACGGTATATTATATGCATCAGTGGTATGATATACAAAAATATGCATATATATTGTTAAGTGGCTCAATCACTGTCTGTACTATCTCCAGGAATGAAAGGCTAATAAACATCTCCCATTTAGACATTTATATGATAACTGAATAAAACATTATATATTATATACCCAAGAAGTTTGATATTATGTTTATTTATAGTAAAGTTGAGTGTAGGCTATTCCAAATTTTTTACACTGATTTAGAAAATTTTTCTCAGTATTCAATCAACTAGAATTTATGTTTTAACGTTTAATAGAAAAATTTGAAGGAATGAGGTTTTGATTTGATATGATATGTAACAACAATAAAATACTTAACATAAATAAAAAAAACCAAACAACCATCAATTTGATTATGTTTCCTAGGGTGAAGAATGGAATGTCTCAGTCAGTCTACATATCCTACCCTTCAACATATCCAATTATCTACTCGTAGTATATATTCTGATATATATTTGTGTTTTGAAGAACTCCATTATTTATATTGTTATTGGATAATAAGTACTATTTCATTTTTCATACACCTCCATTATATCATGGAAATACACCACTTATCGTGTGATTCTATAATTTTTTTAATTTATTATGAGGTATTATCATACTACAAATATTTCATGATGTTACAGCATTAGATGTGCAATATTACAAATGACAAAAGTGCTATCTATAGGAACCTGAGAGGTTTCAGGTAAATAAGCATCTTCATAAGGGACGACATACTACAACAGAATCACTTCCAAACATGTTAATGAAAGAAATAGGAGTATTTTTTAACATATTTTTTATTATTATTATTATTTGAGGGTGACTATAGCAACGGGTCTTAAAAAAAAACTATTGTACTCCCCCTCTTCTGTACTAAAGTACCCCAGCAGTTAGCTTCAACGCCTCCAAGAAGCTCAGCACTTTTGCTGGTTCCAGCGGTAAAAGTTTTTCTATGGTTTGTTGAGTGTCCCGAAGCACCTGCCTCTCTGCAGTAAAGTTGCTCTACAAGTTATCAGCAGGTGCAACGGTGTTTCTTTCTCTTTGCAGAATCTGCACAAACCATCATTGATAATGTCTATTCAGACTTCCTATGTTTCAGGAGAAAGTAACTTCGTTTCTCCTTCTTCGGGAGGGTCTTCTTCGGGTCCTCAGGTGCACTTGTGGGAGGTTGGTTCCTAATAGCTAGCGCTTTTAAACCTCTGCGTTTCCGGAGGATGGTCTTCGGATCTCCTCCTCCTTACAGGGGAAAATCCCAGAAGCTCTATCGGTGGTATTTTGTCCACTCCGGCAGAGCACAGCATACCAGAGTAAGGCTATTTACTCAAGGAGGTCACGTGGTACCATTGAGGCTCCGTTCATAATACAGTAACCCCTGTATCATCCATCCTTCGGCACGGATACGATATAGATTCGATATCGTATTTTATAATGTGTTGCTTCTTTTATGATATTTTCAAGCCTGTTTATAAGTAAAACTATCTCCCATCTATACAGACACAGGATTCGTTTTACTTGCTGGGGATGTATATCGAAATTTGCTTGCCATGAATAATCACTTGGATGCCTCAAATATTCAACTTTAACACAAGATTTTTCTAATAAAAGCAAGGATGCTTCCGAGTTTATAAAGAAAGATACTCGATCGGACATTGAGCAATTTGTTGTTCTATCGACACAAATGTCGATAAACTTCTTGGTGATACAGAAAAAAATCTGGAGTGGCCTACACTCAACTTTACTATAAGTAACTTAATATCAAATTTCTTGAGTGTATAACACATTACGTCTCATTTAAACATAACGTAAACATCTAAATGGGATATGATTATTAGTCTTTCATTCCTGAGGTTGTACAGATAGTGATTGAAGGACATATCAATATATAAGCTTACATTTCTGTACATCACACACCTGATGCAAATAATTTCATTAGTATAACCACAGCAGTAATAACATTTTTGAAAAACCAAAGTTTTTCCAAGAACATTTCTTGAAACGAAATATTCTCCTACAAGAGTACATGGCTATTGTTCAAATAGCCAGTGGATTTCTTACATCGTTTACTTGACATCATTCTACATTGAGTATTAAAGTAAAATTTTCAAATTTAAAACAGGAAAATACCCTTTTCTTCTCTGAAAAACATCATAAACAGCGAAGAAAAATGTTGTTTTAAGATGATTTATAATTAAAGATGTACGATAATTACATTTATTAATCTCTAAACGAAAGATTTGATTTTGAATTATCTTTATATTTTTGGTTTTTTATTGAATTAAAATACTGGGAATTTTATGGGTTCTAAGTATTTAAGAAGATAATTTTCCTTCCCCTTTGTCAAATAACATATATACAAATTTTTTCTGAGTGAGTGTTATCATTTTCCTGCACAATATTATTCCTCTTACATCTCATATAAGTCAAAGAATCTGCACAAAACATCATTGATAATGTCTATTCAGACTCCCTATGTTTCAGGAGAAAGTAACTTCGTTTCTCCTTCTTCGGGAGGGTCTTCTTCGGGTCCTCAGGTGCACTTGTAGGAGGTTGGTTCCTAATAGCTAGCGCTTTTAAACCTCTGCGTTTCCGGAGGATGGTCTTCGGATCTCCTCCTCTTTACAGGGGAAAATCCCAGAAGCTCTATCGGTGGTATTTTGTCCACTCCGGCAGAGCACAGCATACCAGAGTAAGGCTATTTACTCAAGGAGGTCACGTGGTACCATTGAGGCTCCGTTCATAATACAGTAACCCCTGTATCATCCATCCTTCGGCACGGATCGCATAACACCTTAGATTGGGGCATCTTAAAGGTTAGAAGAATAATCTAACGTTCTTAAAAAGAACTATTGATTGTACATTCTTGCTTTCTATTGAATCAGCAGGAATATTTAGATTTCTTCACCTAGAATCATTTTAATTAATCAATGCAGTTCTAACGAACATAATATTTAGTGTAAGTATGGATTTTACAGGCAGTATTGAAGTGATTACAAATGATCACGTGGATAGAATTTTTTTTTATTTCAAGAAAAGTACTCCAGTCTGGCATACTGATGCGATAAAAATAAAAAACGTCTCATTGTTATTAATAAGTAATTATAATTACTGAAACCAGTAAAAATAAGTTAACACTTATTTTGAAATCTAGTAAACAGTTTGAGATAAATTGAAAAAATTGAGGAATGGATGAAGAAGAAAGCAGGTAAAATCGGGCACAACGACTGTATCTAATTTAGTTTAGAAAACCCATTCCAACTGATTTTATGTGTGTAAAAAATACTATGTCATAAAAAAAAGGATTTATTAGTATATGTAGAATATCTAACAACAATTTGTTATCTTAACTACTGCTTAAGTAACATGTAGTTAACATCGTACAAATAATGAAGACTCTGTCTTGATGTGCAGAAACCTTTGATAGTATTTATTCTGAAAGCTTGCTTTTGCCATATAGAAGGAAAATTTGAATCAAACTATACCTATAAAAAATAGATTTGAGAGATAATTCAAAATTTTAAAATCGCTCAGGACTTCCATGAGAGTATATTATAACTTCAACACGATTGTCACATTAAAATAAAACAAAAACTCAATTGATTATAAACAAATTGGATATTATGATTACTTACGTATATGATTACTCGTATAGTAATGTTAAGTGTAGGCCACTCCAGATTTTTTCAATCACTATTACTCATATACTATTATTACAAAAGTCCGTTGTACCACGTTTCTCTATGATATAGTGGCTCAACGATGCATCTTCATGTTACAGGAGTGAAACCGGTTGGGTGGCTATATCAGCGATTAAAGAAGTATAACAGACTATTACAGAAATTAACAATTATTTAAACTTAATTGGTTTTTAGCGTTTTTTATACTTAATTATTAAATACTCACTATTAAATATATATATTTACAATGGAATGAATTATTATATTGATTATTTTTGTAGAAGGTTAATATTTGCTCTCATCCTTTACTCAAATTGGTTTTTCAAATAGCCTGTCAGTGAGTTCAGTTCTCAATATTGTCCTAATTGGCCCTATGTATGAAAAGTGTAATTTTCAGTAATATACAGTAGCAACGCTGTTATCAATTTTGTTTTTTTTTTAATCGTAGCTTTGCTATAAATACCTAATAAAAGCATAACATTTAATATTTGTAGCTCTAATTTTCATCACAAGAATTGTTTAAATTGACAATAAATTCATATTAATATACTTCGAGTTTTGATGAATATTTTTGATCACAGGTCACAGGTTTGATCACAGGTTTTGATCAATGGTCAATGGCCAAAGAATTCCTGTCTTTTTAAAAAGTTTTAAAACGATTTTGTTGTTACTATGTTTATTCTCTCGACAACTAGAGGTCCATAAGATTTGTCTCTTGCATCTATTTACATTGTATTTATAGGGAATTTATTTTTGTTAGGTTAAATCTTGAGTTAATAAACGGTAGAAAAGTGAGGCAAGGGATGATATGTTATTGCCAAGCCTCGCATGGTTGCAGACTGCTTATTTCTCATATGGTAACTAAAGTTAGTTCTTGCCCACCTTATAGAAAACAACTCAACTAACTTTAAATAAATATATATTCTGCGCTACAATAATTTTTTTTTTCATATTTCTCAAACTCTGAATAACCAGTATGACTTCTTGATTGATTTTAATGTGGCCAAATCATTTTATAAATTATGGTGAACATCCATTACACATACAATTATAAAATGTTAAAATCGGTTAAAAAGGTATGAATTTTGCTTGATTGGAATGTAATAGATATGGTTCATATTTTATCGAATAATATAAAATATTTTTTTATTGTTTTAGTAAGAAGGCCTTACTGTTAGTAACATCTACCCAATCATTCATGCTTTTCCTGGAAAAGAAAAAGCATTAAATTTCAGATATAGTTATAATTTATAACCCAAATTAATTTCACGATGTTATTGAAATAACAATTTAATACAGGATAATTTTTTAATATTACAGATTAAGTTTTTCTATTTAAAAATATAGGTCATAATAACATCCTATATATTAATACACTAGTAAAAACGCATCTCACGTGTTGTCATAATAATGATAATTGGGCATATCTAATTGTTGAAATTAAATTACAGCTACAAATCAAAGTGATCATAGTTAGACGTCATTATATTCTATAATTAGCTTTTAATAGAGTATAAGTTAAATAATATATTTAATGTACATACTTTTACTTTTTATACCTGAAAATAGCACATTATTTGAGGATGAGTTTAGTATTTTTTTTTAAATTATATTGATAAGAAAGGGAGTTATAACAAATTCAGAACATGTTTTTAAACAATAAACCTATAACAATGAAATTTTGTTAAAAAAATAAAATTAAATTGTTGCAGAGGGCAATATAGTATAAAAACTGACAATTTTGTTTGAAGTAATGAATCACCGCCCTATTAGTTGGATTTGTTTACACTTATACATTTGTTTACACTTATTTACAACATTTACGTTGACTTAAAATATTATAAGTGAAATGAAATTGTCAATTAGAGGTTTATTAAAATATACTTTAAATGTTCTAATTAATTAAAATAATGTTAGAAGAATAAAATCGTTACATGTAAAAAGTAGATCACAATTAAACATGTATTTTTTACGCATTCATTTTTAGGATCAAGTAGCGCTAGAACGTGATATGAACTCAAAAATTTTTTTACCAAACCAAAAAATAGAAGAACCGAACATTAGGAATGAAATAAAGAGAAATATTTGTTCTTTCACCACAAGGTTCAAGATAATGATAAAAGTCCAGACAAGAAAGGGTTAAAATTCTCATATGTAAAAAATCAACGCTGATCAAACATAATTTCTGATTGATATGATGATCAATATGATAATCAACCTGCATTTTGCACCCTTAAAGAAAACTTAATATCAGATGTCAATCTTCTTATATTTATGAATCATACTATCTTTGGGTAATATTTAAGTATGAGAAATGCTCATATTTAAATATTACTTCTATAGAAGAGCTGCTATGTTGTTGACAAATATTTTTTCATCTTGGATGAATATAAGAGTGTTAAGCTAATAGTTGTCTTTGATATATCAAAACAAAATGAAATATTGAAAATAGCCCCGTCAGATATTAGAATTGAAATTGAAATGGGTGAAAATGTGCCTCCATACACAGATGCCTGAAGAAATCTAAATATTCCTGCTGATTCAATAGAAAGCAAGAATGTACAATCAATAGTTCTTTTTAAGAACGTTGGATTATTCTTCTAACCTTTAAAGATGCCCCAATCTAAGGTGTTATGCGATCCGTGCCGAAGGATGGATGATACAGGGGTTACTGTATTATGAACGGAGCCTCAATGGTACCACGTGACCTCCTTGAGTAAATAGCCTTACTCTGGTATGCTGTGCTCTGCCGGAGTGGACAAAATACCACCGATAGAGCTTCTGGGATTTTCCCCTGTAAAGAGGAGGAGATCCGAAGACCATCCTCCGGAAACGCAGAGGTTTAAAAGCGCTAGCTATTAGGAACCAACCTCCTACAAGTGCACCTGAGGACCCGAAGAAGACCCTCCCGAAGAAGGAGAAACGAAGTTACTTTCTCCTGAAACATAGGGAGTCTGAATAGACATTATCAATGATGTTTTGTGCAGATTCTTTGACTTATATGAGATGTAAGAGGAATAATATTGTGCAGGAAAATGATAACACTCACTCAGAAAAAATTTGTATATATGTTATTTGACAAAGGGGAAGGAAAATTATCTTCTTAAATACTTAGAACCCATAAAATTCCCAGTATTTTAATTCAATAAAAAACCAAAAATATAAAGATAATTCAAAATTAAAATCTTTCGTTTAGAGATTAATAAATGTAATTATCGTACATCTTTAATTATAAATCATCTTAAAACAACATTTTTCTTCGCTGTTTATGATGTTTTTCAGAGAAGAAAAGGGTATTTTCCTGTTTTAAATTTGAAAATTTTACTTTAATACTCAATGTAGAATGATGTCAAGTAAACGATGTAAGAAATCCACTGGCTATTTGAACAATAGCCATGTACTCTTGTAGGAGAATATTTCGTTTCAAGAAATGTTCTTGGAAAAACTTTGGTTTTTCAAAAATGTTATTACTGCTGTGGTTATACTAATGAAATTATTTGCATCAGGTGTGTGATGTACAGAAATGTAAGCTTATATATTGATATGTCCTTCAATCACTATCTGTACAACCTCAGGAATGAAAGACTAATAATCATATCCCATTTAGATGTTTACGTTATGTTTAAATGAGACGTAATGTGTTATACACTCAAGAAATTTGATATTAAGTTACTTATAGTAAAGTTGAGTGTAGGCCACTCCAGATTTTTTTCTGTATCACCAAGAAGTTTATCGACATTTGTGTCGATAGAACAACAAATTGCTCAATGTCCGATCGAGTATCTTTCTTTATAAACTCGGAAGCATCCTTGCTTTTATTAGAAAAATCTTGTGTTAAAGTTGAATATTTGAGGCATCCAAGTGATTATTCATGGCAAGCAAATTTCGATATACATCCCCAGCAAGTAAAACGAATCCTGTGTCTGTATAGATGGGAGATAGTTTTACTTATAAACAGGCTTGAAAATATCATAAAAGAAGCAACACATTATAAAATACGATATCGCTTGTAGGCTGGTTATAAAACACTTCTGTCTTCTCCAATGTAACGGAAAAAAATGTTCATTAAATATGTGTTGGTTCACAAATGCGTGGTGCTTTAAATATTTGTCCAACAATTTCTTATTATTTATTAAAATAATTTTCTTGTCCTCGCAAACATTCCACAAACTAATACCATATAAGCTGTTGAGAAAAAATGTGTACAAGTGTCTATAATATTCTTCCGGTGAATGCCGTGACAGCGGTGTACTATAATAACATATGTTTAAAGGAAGATCTGCTACCTCTTTATACCATAATATGTATATGAAAAGATTTCACAATAAATACGTGAAATAAAAATCAACGTCTAAATTCCGGTAAGAAATCCGAAAAAATACTAAGATCTTTCAACTCTAACCGCTGGTCTTCGTCAGAAGACTCAGAAGATACCGACTCAGTTTCAGTTTTGACTATGACAAAGATCATTTGTTACAGTTGAAAGATCTTAGTCTTTTTTCTGACGTCATACTGTGGTTTGGATATATATATATATATATATATATAGGTGTGTTCTCTAATCAGGGTTCGGTCAATTTTCCAGGATAAAATCAAATTCTCGTTGCCAACGTTTCGGTTTTATTTAAAACCTTTTTCATAGGCCTAGAAACAAAGGATAATAAGAAATCACATATCAACACCAAACATATAAACAATATGAAAATGGATTGTTACAACTTATGAATATTACAAGTAGAAATATTTCAGAAATACATAAAACAATATTACTTACAGAAGTAAGAATTTTTTAACTAAGAAAATGAAATTTACATTATTTAAAGGAACAACAATGTTAACCGGACAAAACCTTCGACTAGACTAATAAGATATCATTACAAATAACCTCAACACTGTTCACTCAAGGGAACTAAATAAATCAAATTTCACTAAAACTCAGCACAACACTCCAGAATAAATATTACTTAAATTAGTAATATCACTTCTATGATTAATCGAACTTAGATCCTTTTTAATATATAACATATCAAGTGTCTTCCTTCTTTGCTCATCTTTTTCTTTTTCTATTATAGTTGTATCTTCAAAATCGAACGTGTGACCTTCATTTATGGCATGACCAGCTAAGGCTGTTGCGTTACTTTTATTTGTTTATATTTTATATATATATTCGGGTAATTCACCACAAATGATTGAAGATAATAGCTCTGAGGCCTTTCATTTATCACGTTGTCACTTGCTCAAACGAACGTGAGAAACGAAAGGCTAGAGAACGATTATCTTCAATCATTTGTGGTGAGTTACCTGAATATTTATACCACATGTTATTGTGACAATTTTGTATATATATATATATATATATATATATATATATATATATGGTTTTGATGGTGACAATAGGAAAGAAGAGTAATTTGTGAGTCCAAGAGTGCAGCTGTTAGAAGTATATGAATTGGAAATATATGAGTCATTTATTTTTCCCCGGACAACTGATAGAAACCAATATATATATATATATATATATATATATATATATAAAGATTTCACATAAACACGTGAAATAACAATCAATGATCAAACCACAATAAGAAAATGGGAAAACAAGACTAAGATATTTCAACCGTAACAAGCGGTCGTCGTCGTCGGTTGGGTTTTGACTCTGACGAAGACCGCTTGTTACGGTTGAAAGATCTTATTCTTGTTTTCCCATTTTCTTATTGTGGTTTGATCATTCATATATATATATATATATATATATATATACAAAGATTTCACATAAACACGTGAAATAACAATCAATGATCAAACCACAATAAGAAATGGGAAAACAAGACTAAGATCTTTCAACCGTAACAAGCGGTCTTCGTCAGAGTCAAAAACCCTTAGTTGGGTTTTTGACTCTGACGAAGACCGCTTGTTACCGTTCAAAGATCTTAGTTTTGTTTTCCCATTTCTTATTGTGGTTTGATAATTTATATATATATATATATTTATATATATACAAGAGGATAACACAATAAATGAGTGAATTAAAAATTAATATCTATGTTATAATAACAAACAATTATTTAATGTAACCTCATTCAAAAAATATTATGTACTTAAGAAAAATATTAGGATGAAAATTGAGTATGTATTAGATTACTAGTAGTAGTAATTGTATATGGTTGAATGTAGTAAATAACAGTGATGAATTAGGCACGAAGCTACATGATGTTGAATCGATGGGAGGAAAGTATATCTAAGGTGGTTTGGTAGGTTGGTTTACAAATGGCCTCTACAAGAAGCCGAAAACAAATATCAATCACAAATAGAGCAGACATCAGTGCGAAGCAACCGTTTTGATACAGAACAGGAAACTCGTCTAATCCAAACATTCTCAAATATACCATCACAACACTTCTTCTAACCAATGCTTAAGCTCTATGCCTGGACTTCCTAATATTCTCTCGAGAAAAGAATTCACCAAATGTGCATCTTTGAAAAGTAGAGTACAACGCTATGATGAAAGATTACATTTTTAACTATTTTAAAATAACTAGTATATTAAATAACAACTATTTTAAATTTCAACTAGTATAATCTTTAATAGAATGCCAGTGTATATTAAACAATTTTTTGTTTAGTAATTAAGAGATTTTAGGATAAAATATATAAACTAAACAACTGATAGAAACATTATAAGTGTAAAATTCAGTTCTTATATAATGTAGAGTCCCTGTCAATGTTTTCAATTTATTATGGACCTGAATGTTTCTTTATTTAAATAAACGTAACAATTTTAACTAAAACTGAGTGTAGTTACAAAGCCTTATGAAACAAATATATGACTCGATTTATATTGTTTTAAGGAGTCTACAGTTTTTCAAAGCAAAACATTTGTGGTTTGGTTTGATGACTTGGTTGGTGTAAGCTCTTGCAGGAAAATTGAGGATAAAGAGAACGCTCATCGCCAAAATATCTAAAGCGATATATGCAAACAGACTTACTAAAGAAAAAACATTCAACCAAGTTAAAATAATTAATGATATCAAGAGTTAATCAAGGAACAAGAGCTTTATTTTAACGATTAAAAAACAATTATTTGAACAATATTTCATTGAATCAGATATTATGAAATATTTATGATAAAATTAGGTGAGCTTTGACTGACATTTTAAGAGCTTACAGCAAAGGGGATATTCAGAAAGAGTAATCAGATTGATTTAATAGGAATGGAATATTTCATAAAGTCATTGTTGCTGTTTGATGTCACCCAGTAGAATTTATTTATCCATGTCACAAAGCTGTATAGATAAATTTGTAATTGAAAATAATTCGTTTACTTTACAATTTTAATTAATGGATTCCTGGTCTAAAATAAACTTCAAGTCAGTTGTTGACAGAATCATGTTAAAATTTTGGTTTCATTTTATTGATTTTTTTTATATGATATTAAATTGAAACATATGTATTACGCCTTCCATGATAGTTATTATTTGAGGTATTATAGTATGAATCATAAATCAGCCACACTTTCTTTCCTTGAGCCAAAAAATAGAACAGTTTCACATATTATAATTTTTTTTCTACTCGGTTCATAAGGATTACAATATTTTAATTGCTTTCTACATTGAGATTGTATGAGTTATTTACTTATTATTCAGTTTTTTATTATCATTATAATGGCTTTCATTTATGCTCATCTCCAGAAATTGAATATAAAAGAATTGAAATGTTCAAACTTAATTTCTAATCAAGGAAAATAATGTAACAGTCATTTTAAAAGTATTGTTCTCTGTCGGGAAAATCACAGTATATACACTATTCAATACAGTAGTGCCTGAATTATATTGAAACAGTAGTACTGAGGAATATAAATACAGCCTAAAAAATACCTATATAATATT
Organism: Hermatobates lingyangjiaoensis; assembly: GCA_026182355.1. Classification (NCBI taxonomy): domain Eukaryota; kingdom Metazoa; phylum Arthropoda; class Insecta; order Hemiptera; family Hermatobatidae; genus Hermatobates; species Hermatobates lingyangjiaoensis. The sequence continues at coordinate 927,635 of JAPFBL010000030.1, read as the reverse complement.
AGATATTAAAAAATATTTTTTGATTCCACTTACAACTAAATTGGTTTTGAAGGAATACAAGATGATAAAAAACAACCAACCAACAGGTGATACACTGTATAATAAACAATAATGGAACAAACAATGCAGTACGGTGAAATACAAGTTTATTTGGTTTAGTGACCGAGCACTTGTGTCCTCCAAATCAATTTTCAACATAGAAATTAATTAAGATGGAATAATGCCTGCCACACCAACAAGTAACGTAATAAACATTTATACGTTACTGTAAGTAAAGTGTAGTGACAGTGAAAAAATTTTGTCTCAAGATTTTGAAAGATTTACATGCTTTGAAGTCTCCAAAGTCGTTTTATGGCCTTTTTTTTTTGATGATGTATGTGTGTGTGGGGGGGGGGGGGGTCCAAAGCTTTTTTACATGCTAAAGTCCATAATCTTTGATTCATCAAATTTATATTTTACACAAAAATGGGTCTCATAATGTAGACGCACCCTATTGTTTGAGAGCAATTACGAATGATTCAAAGTCACATTCTTTTACCAAAATGTGTTTTTAGGTAACTGATTGCGACGAAAACCGCTTGGTACGGTTGAAATACTTAGACTATTTTACCATTTTTAAGTGGCATACTATGTAGTGTGTTGTTTTTGGATATGTTTATACTCGTATATATATCAATGATCAAATCACAAAATGAAATGGGGAAAAAAGACCGTAACAAGCGGTCTTCGTCAGGGTCAAAAATCCAGCTGAAACAAAACATGCAGAAACATCTGTTGAGGGGTTGAGAAGAGTGGGAGGGAAGAGTGGTTTTTAAAAGGGTGTAAAGTGCAGGAAGGGATGTTTGAAGAAACAAAGAAGTATAATAAGAAAAAGTAGAAAACTATCCAATAGCTGTCAACCCTCTTAGAAGAAGCTATTGCCCTCGTTAACATTGAGTCAAGCCGGAACAACCCGTTACTAATGTTTATAATATTTGATCTGTTAAATTTAATTATAGAGAATTCGATAATGTTTCTTAACAACATCGATTTTTTATAGGCAATAAATTTAGCTCCTGTCCAATCAATACGATGATTTTAATTATTTATGTGTAAGGATAAGGCCCTACTTTTTCCTATCTACTTACGTTGCATTGGAGTTGTTTTACACGTGTCTTTAAAGATTTACCAGTTTGACCAATATACATTTTATGGCAATTTTTGTACGGGATTTTATAAATACCACCGGACTCCAGTTCCCTGGGAGAGTTTTTTTATTAACATGTTGCCCACGTTATTACAATTAGAAAACACTATATTAAAATCAAGTTACCGCACTAATCTAGGAAGGGGGTCAAATAACTCATGATACGGTAAAACTATAGAATTTAACAATGAATGGGGCTCTCTTGAAGTATTAGAGAAGGATTTTTTAGCACCCTTCAAAGGTAAATCAATAATGATATGATAATGATAAATATAAAAATGATAAATATGATTGTCATATTTATATAAATGATAAATATGATAATGAAAAAGGAGGGGTATTTTAATGATAAGGCATTTGACCTAATGTTGTTAATCTCATCATTAAAGTATTCAGGAAAGCACACTCTTAATGCCCTCAGAAACATGCTTGCATTTCTAAAAACAGAAATTTTAACATTTTTTGGATGAGAAGAATAGAAGTGAACATATGCAAGTATACGTAGGTTTTCCATATACACTAAAACGTAACTCTTTAGGTAACCTTCGGATCAGGACATCTAAGAAGAAACAACTTACAACTTACTTCTACTTCCTCAATTGTGAACTGGGTTGTCGGCACTAATGAATTTAATTTTATTAGAAAACCATCTTTATTTATAGATTTAGGAAAAATAGATTTAGATTTATCGTCAACATATCTATACCATTTAACAAGACTAGGCAATATTGAGCTTAACATTTTAGTTTCAAAAAATTCCATGTATAAATTACTCAGGAGAAGAGATAAGCAGTTATCTACTTCAAGGTCAAATTTTTATAAATTTTGAGCACGCATGTTGTATTTGCTAAAGCAAGTAACCGACCGGTAACCACCAGTGCTGCCCTGGCACCCGGTCTTGAAGTAATTGAGGTAAGAGAATATATGAACAGAAATTGAGATAAGCAATACAATTTGGACGAATAAAAGCAATCAAAGAAAATTGGAGAGAAATTAATATATATATATATGTAACATAAAAAGGATAAATCGGAATGCGGTCAGTTTCTTTCACTTCCAATCAAACTCTCATGCCGACGTTTCGATTTTTATTCAAAATATTTTTCGAAGGCAAAATTAGGAATATTTGAAAATGAAAAAACTATTACAAATTCCATTACTAAAACAATATGGAAGGTTAAACTATTAAAATGACAATCTAAGATTTTGAATAAAATCGAAACGTCCACAATGAGAGTTTGATTGGAAGTGGAAGAAACTGACCGCATCCTGATTTATCCTTTTTATATTAAATATCTGCCCCACGGTGAACAATTAATTACTGTTTTGTATATATATATATATATCGTCAGTTGGGTTTTTGACTCTGACGAAGACCGCTTGTTACGGTTGAAAGATCTTAGTCTTGTTTTCCCATTTCTTATTGTGGTTTGATCATTGATTGTTGTTTCACGTGTTTATGTGAAATCTTTATATATATATATAAGTTAGCGGAGTTGGCGGTGGCTGTACCGCCGGCATACGTGGGCCAAAGTCTTTGTTTACGCACAGAGACAAATTACCAAGGCTGGCCTCGAGGAGGGGGTCGGCAGTCTGTGTGTCGCGCTTGTATAATAAATATTACCTTTCATTCCTGTATCATTCACAATTCGAGTCCCTACTAAATCCAATTAACTTATATATAAATGAAAATACTAAACAGTCCAAACCGGACAGATAAACAAATGAAAAAGACAACACATAGAAGAAACAAGAAAACTTACTGGATCGACATTTTGAATTGAAATTCGTCGTCAGGAAGAGAGCAGAAGGGAAGAAGAAGAGGTACGTGCGTTCACCTGTACCTGTTCAGTGGAATGCGACTGAGGACTCCACTGAGAATACGACAGTCGCATTCTAGTGGTCCAGGTGAACGCACGTACCTCTTCTTTTTTCCTTCTACTCTCTTCCTGACGACGAACTTCAGTTCGAAATATCGTTCCAGTAAGTTTTCGTTGCTTCTATGTATTGTCTTTTTCATTTATAAATATCAATGATCAAACCACAATATGAAATGGGAAAACCAGACTAAGATCTTTCAACCGTAACAAGCGGTCTTCGTCAGAGTCGATTTATAGTATTATCTTTTTTAAGCTTAGAATAAGCCTGGATAAAACGTCTAGGTACACTAACAACATCAGTTTTTTCTGAAACACCGTACACCATCCCTTTTAAAATATTTAAATTATCCATTTTATTTAATTTTTTAGCGTTACAAAAATCTTTAGCCACCTGAACATAATTTAAATTACTTTTAGCACCAAAATTTAAACAGTATCCTAATGCTGCTATTGCATTATTGTCTAATATTCTGTCTGATAAATTAATAACTAATTTTCTATTTTCATTTTTATTCCACGGGCTGTTGTCAATTAAGGTTTGAAGTTTTTTATTATGTACTTTAGAAAAATGTTTACATACATTTCTAAGTTGCCAATAAATATAATCAAATACTACTTTCCTCCAATCCGAAGGGATGAGCTGATTAAGATGACTTTTGTTATGCACCGAATCACCAAAGGCTAATTTCACATTACTCCGGCACAAATAAATATGTTCTTTTAGCAGCAAAGACTGAAAATTACCAAAAGGGCCTTCAAACATATTTAGAAAACATTCAGGAATAAGAGATTTAGGTATAAACTTTTCATTTAAACAACTATTTAAAAATTTTAATTTTAGTTTTAATTTATGGGCTTTTGTCAAGCTAGACAAACAATTTTTCACTACAGGGACGAAGAAAGGAAAAAGATGACAAAAATAGGAGTAGGTATCGCACATGGTATTCATCGATAAAAAGATTTCACATAAACACGTGAAATAACAATCAATGATCAAACCACAATATGAAATGGGAAAACAACACTAAGATCTTTCAACCGTAACAAGCGTTCTTCATCAGAGACAAAAACCCATCAGTTGAGTTTTTGACTCTGACAAAGACCGCTTGTTGCGGTTGAAAGATCATAGTCTTGTTTTCCTATTTCATATTGTGGTTTGATCATATATATACATATATACATATATAGTATATATATTCTAATGTCAATAAGAAATGAGAAAAAAAGACTAAGATCTTTCAATCGGAATAAGAGAGTTTTGTTAGAGTTATAGTTTAAATACTAAGATCTTTGAAGCGTCACAATGCTTGTCTGACATAGACCCCTTGTTGTGGTTGAATGATCTTAGTATTTTTTTCTCATTTCATATTGTGGTTTGATCATTGATTGTTATTTCACTTGTTTATATGAAATCTGTTTTTATACATAATATGTATTGATGAAATCTGCATAAGTGGTATGGATCTGATATAGGATGTAACAACCACCAAAAATAATAAAAATAGGACCTAACTGCACAGTGAGGCAGGTTATCAGATGAGGATCTGTTATCAGATGTTATGGATGATAACAGTGTGTATAATTAAAAAAAATTTAAAAAAAATCGCTAGATATCAATGGAAATGAAGTAGTCTATTTATTTATTGTATGAATATTTCATATATTTTTAGTAATTTGAAAGATAAATTATTCCAAGAATCCTGAAAAATGTAATTTGGTTTTAGGGAGGCATTTTATTTAAAAGAAAATGAATAGAATTTTGTATGTAGCATTGAGACCAGTATAACTATTGGCAAAATTAGATGAGATAGGAGAAGAAATTTAGGATTAATCTTCAATTTGTAACAGCAGACTTCATAAAGCCATAAAACTGAGTAGCTATTGAAATATAAAATTGAATGGAGTTCTTTTGTAAGAGGGATAAAACGGAAGTAATGTGGTTTTTAAATTATCAAAGAGAATATTCATCTATCTAAAGGTGAGATTGAGAGTGAAATTTAAAGAATATAATTAGTTTTATTCCTTTTGGTAATTGAACGGAGAAAAGAATAATAGCTTTAGTTAAAGCACATAATTTCAATGAAAGGAACAAATAATTTTAAGATCCTAGTTTTTGATATTAAAAAAATTAAATAAAATATTAAATATAAAATATTCGTCTTCAATTTACTGATCAATACTAATTTGTAAGATATATTTGAATATTGGATAACAACATTATATATCCCTGAAATTGAACATTATTGTTATCATCATGTGTACTACTTATAATTCGATTATGTTTTTACTGTCTATAAAGTATTGGAGGTACCAATGTGAAATTCAAACTAGCACATGTGGAAGTTATGGGATACAATAAACTCCATACTACTTCACATCAGACACTACCAACAATTTTCGTTTAGTATCTTCCCCATCTTGCCATCCTCGTATAAAAAGTTAGTGCCATTAGTGTAAAGTTAGTTGCCCATGTGGGAAAGTTTTCACCATAAGATGCTCAAAGCTAAATGGTGAAACACGAGGAACCGGTTAGTGCTCATAACCGACAGCGGAGGCTTCTCCATCCGTTCATGTCACTCAGCACAGAACACTCTACAAGTGAAGTGTTTCCTCCCCATGTCAAAACTATTTATGATCCTATCGGCTTATCACGTTACTATTCTTTTACATCAAAACCTCTTCATTGAATTATGCAAGCAAACATTTCCGAGCTGGTTGTAACCAGCTAAATTATAAAATTATAAAAACTATAATAATTTTGATTTAAGTGATCTGATATGTGACTAGTAGGATCATGAAACAAGTAAAGATATAATTGGCAAGATCTTTAAATGTCTAATTGTTGAAAGACGCCATTAAACAATTTATTTACTATAGCTCAGCGAGATTTTGACAGATTTACAGGTTTTGAGGTCCCAAAAGTCCTTTTTTGAAGTTTTTTCGATGAATTCTCTGAGTGTGTGTGAGTGTATATATATGTGGATCAAAAGTCTGTGGAGACGCTGGATTCCACGCCGTTTCACGAATCATATTCATATTTTACACAAAGAAGGGCTATATAGCGTTAGTATTCCCTATTGTTTGAGGGCAATATTGCATGGAAAGTCTCTTTGTTCACCAAAATATATTTTTTTTGACAATATTTTTTTCTCATAAATTACTAACTCCAGTAATGGACACTTTCAGTGTCCTGAAATACTGGCATAATCAAAGTGACAGAAGCAGTAAGTGAAAAATTTTCAAATTACTAAAACAATTAAAATAGTATTGTTTCAATAATCTGTAAAAATGTTGACTTATGATTCAATTTGAAATCTTGTGATTAAGGTACAAGTGAAACCGTTTGTCGGATCAGAACAAAATTATACCTAAAAATTCTGATGCTCATCTGATGCAATCATGTGGTATGATTGATTTGTCTAACTAAATGTTTTAATCAAACTATATGTTTGCACCCTTGGACAAAACTTAATGTCAGATATGATAAATGGTCTGTTTATGAACCCCATTATCTTTGGGTAATACTGAAGTATGTACTCTTTTGTTCATTATTACAAAACGGACACTAATTCTAACCTACTTCTTTGCTGATTAGATGAACTTAAACATTTTTCTTATATTTTTCAGACAAAATAGAAACACTCTGACATATTAAAAGAATTACTGTGGCTTAATTCTTGAAAGTAGAAGGAGCACATGATAGATACCTTCGAATTTATGAAAGTACTAATACTTAGATGGATTAATCCACATAATGTCCGACATATTACAGTGTTATTGTAAACGAATAAGAAGTGTAAGGATTAGGTCTAACGCAACTGGTACAATCTGTACTACCTCTTCAATTGAAAGACTGTTCAGCATTTTCCACTTAGATATTTCTGTGAAAAATTATTAATATTCTGTTCATTTTACGAAATTAAATGGACTCTATGGGAGATAAAATATTTAAAAAATAATAATAAAATGAAATATTAATAGTTTAATCTATCTGTTGGTTAGATATAATACCCTTTGTAGATTATTTTACAAGGGGCCTAAAAGTGAAAACAAATGGTCTCCTGGATTGGACGCTTTCTGATATCAATAAAACTACTGTAGTCTAGTATACTGATGAGTTGTAAATTAATAATAAAAACAGTGAAAATCATTTGTTTTTAATATGAGTACTGGAAACAAGAGAACACCTGGGAATGAGTTAGTAAACAATTTAGAAGTTTGGAACGTATTAATATTTCGTATTCTCGAGCATTTTTGCACCACATATCTCAACTTTCACAGCAGCAGAATTAACAAATAGATTATGAACAAAACAATTCAAACCCACTTTAGTTCAAAAAGCTCATTCCAACTGTATTTACACAGGTAAAGAATACTATACCTTCAAAGTGAGAATTAAAAAATATATGAAGAATATCTATTAGAAATTTGTCAACTTAACTACAATGAATGGAATCTGTATGCGACAATATGCGAATAGTGCACAGGTTTTGTTCAGATTCTAGACTCTAGAAGAACTGAAAGATGAGACAAGGAGAGAGGTAAAAACCTTTAGTCACATTATATCTGAATCCGAACCAATTGCATTGAAGAGGATAAAGGTATTTGCTAAATCATACCTAAAACTATGGAAGTGAAGGATATTTTAATGTGTACATTTATGAAAGTGATTATAGAACTTGAAATATAAAGTTGAATTTAGTTACAACAGTGCGGTATACAATTTGATAGGTTTGGGCACGGATTGTACGAGTCCGATGAGATTTAGGCTTTCAGTTTAATAATGTTAACATGTCGGATTGACCAATGATTTCAAGTTTCTTAGAACTGATAAAATGGTCATAGTCACATTTAAGCAATGATACATAATTGATTAATATGTATGTGTTACCATATGTATTACCATATTGAAACGAAGCGAAAAATCAGTTTGTTTCTCAACGAGTTTGATATTTTGATTACTTTCAGTAAAGTTGAGTTTAGGTCCCACTCCAGATTTTTTTTTATTAATGGGTTAGGTAAATTTGTATATCTTACTAAACTTTATAAGTTATGCAAGGGCTCAGACAACAAAAAATTCCTTCAAGTTAAAAATTAAAATCAATTTCTTGATTGCAAAGAACGTAAAAAAGATTAAGTTTCATTGGTTGGCTTTAAAAAGTCAGCCTGAGAACCTCAAATACGGCTATAACTAGATTTTTAATCAATAATTAAATGACAATAGAGAATATATTAGGTGTAGGAAGTTGTCATTATTTCTTTTTGGACTATTCACAATGCTAACAGCCATAACTGAACTGTTTTTTAGCCACGAGCACATGCTCGTGCATAATGAAGAGAGTGAACATTACAACCAGAAATGCAATAGTCCTTACTTCTAAGTGGTCCGGGGTAGAGCATATCCTATCTTACAAGTTTTGATACGTTCTGATGAATAGCAAAAGAGTGAAACGTCTTTTAATAGTTAGTTGAATTTGGATGTTTTGCCATTTTTGTTTCTTTTCATATATTTATAATTATTGATTCTCATATGATTTATTCTATTTTATTTTTTTTATTAGGTCTATTAAAACGCCTTTGAATAAAACCTAAACATTAGCTTTCAATGTTTGATTCGAACCTGGGAAACTGACCGATACAAGATGAAAATGTTTATTCTACGTCTATTTTTTTATCAATTAATGTTGATCATGTGGATTTAGTATCATTGTTTATTATAAAAATCATATTAACAACAGGGTAGGGGCAGAAGGATATAAATACTCTACTGGAAAGATTAGACACTTAAATTGATGGAAAACTTTAAGTTGAGTGGTTGAAGCTATGTATGAAAGCGGCATAATGGTGATGGTAGGAGTGACGTGCGAACAGCCTTATCTCTGCGGCCCAGTGCTCTACCAACTTCTAATCATTCATCATTTTTACAGTGGACTCAACAAGCCTGTTCAGTTGAATTCTATTCCATCTGCATACATGGTTTAGTCTACTTCTTCAACCAACAACGAACTACAACAAACACAGCTTACTGTGTGATTCAAACTTCAGAATTTGGACAAATATATAATTATTAGCTTTCTTAAGCATTGCTTTATGTACAGTATTTAATAGTTCCTCTTTTCGATTTTATAGTCGATGGATTAATACATCTATTCATTATGGTTGATTCAATGGATTGGAAAGACGTTTTATCATGCAAACTAGAGTGATTTTATTATAAATATTTTTTTAACTTTGTTAACCAGGATTTTTAGAGCAGATTTTGTTGATTTTTCCTCCTGATAAGCATATTGTTCATTATGAACAGGTGAATTTACCAAAAAGTTCTGACTTACTTCAGACGGAACCAAATAGTTGTTACTTCAGTGTAATATTACTCATCCAATATAATAAGTTAATGGAATATTCATACAAAAGCAATACATAATACGAAAATTTAGTTTCTTGAATCACTGTAGAAGTGACTTAGTTAGCTAGGAGCTCTTTTGTCATAAAGAATGAAAAAGTATCTTTCGCATGCTTCAACATTACTTAATAACCATTAGATTCTTAAAGACACCAAGAACAAATATATCTGAAATTAATATTTGTTAAACGATTCAGCATCTGATTGACTACAACGATTTGGTTAGAAAACTATCCGTCACATGCTGGAATACGTCATAGAATATATGGTTCATTTGCGTTTCTTTATTATAGTTTTAAATACATTATTTTTTTTACATATCATCTAAATAGATCGTAATCTTTTTATACTAAACTTTAAAATAACATTCTGTGTAATCAAATTCTGATAACAAATTTCTATGTCCATGTGAAAAGTATAGTACAAAAGTAAAATTTTTACGTACAGTACAAAAGTAAAAGTACAGTAGAATGTCCATATGCAAGTTGAATTTTTAAGTGTACGAAGTTTAGGTAGATGTTTGACAAAATTTTGTTCTCTTATAGTCAGCGGTTTAGTGAAAAAAACGTTTTCATAAAATAGAACACACAGGTGAAAAAATGTAAATTCAATTTTAATATTAGTAAATTCATTAAACAATTAGTAAATGTACTAATAAACTGCAGAGTGGTTTACTACTATCTAATTAAATCTTTATTGAGTCATTAATAATAATATATAAATATATAAATCCAAAAACTATAGAGTGGTTTACTACTATCTAATTAAATCTGTATTGAGTCATTAATAATAATATATAAATATATTAATCGAGAAAGATTATACTTCCTAACTTTACTTCTTGATGTGATGGGAAAGAAAATATTTCACACTTACAAAACTACCATGGTCCTAACAAATTATGGAAAATTAAGATTACCTTCCTCTATTTAACATCTTCGACCGAAGCGAATATGAGTGTAGAAGCGATATCTAAGATTAGTGTGTTATGAAGGACCATTGTTTAATAAAGAACTCTTAATTAAAAAAGTTTTGATGCATGATCACAATGAAAAAAAAACGAAATGAAGAATACTAAACATGCCATAACTTATTCAATTTACACTACACTATGTTGACCAATAATGAAGAAGAAAAAAAAAATTACCTTATATCCCTACTTCTGTCTGAACTATAAGATTTAAACAAAAATAAGAATGAAATAAAGTATAACTGTTATAAAAACTCAGTTTGAAGATACTTTAAACATTTTTTCTGGATGTTTGTAACTGCATCACAGTAGTTACAAAATTATTTTTTTATAATTACTGATAAATCTTGTATTATCAGGTTTGTTTCACCTTGTCTTGTATGTAATGCGCTTATTGAGCCAAGTCAATATGTTTGATTCCTCATAACTGTTAAAACAGTTTATATGTCACAATGATATTATTGTTCTTAATATTATGATATGTAAAAATATGTTAATGAAACCTCACATGCAATGTAACTATTGAATTATAAATATGCAGAGACAGTAATAATTAATCACTATCAAACATTTATCAAAGGTGTTCTATAATATTCCGATTTTTAAGATACCACTTCAATATAATAGAGATACGGCTCAAAAGTAAGATTTGATAATAGGTGAGTTATAAAAAACGTGTCAGAATCAGCCATACTTCCAACTATGGTTGATAATTTTTTTTTCCATAATTGCTTAATTCTATGTTAAATTGTTTGGCAACATTTTTTTGTTCTCAAATTAGCCGCTTAGTGTTAAAAACATTTTATGAAATGTATTTTTAATCTCAAGTGGTAATCTAAGGTTACAATCAGTAAACTAAAGTTCTAGAACATTTATATTTCAATCATTCAAGGTTTTAATTATAAATTTCAAATCCAATTAACATGCAAAAGTATAATAAATAAGATAATACAAACGTACATAATTTCATCCTTGATTAAATGTATTCTTTTATTACTTATATAAATATATTCAGGACTATAAATATATCCTTATTAAGAATGCTTGTCACACGTTTATCTCAAGGTTGATCTGGGTTTGGGGCAAATTGCCAAATTAATTAGGCACCCTGACTTACCTAGTGACCCGGAATGACCATCAAATTATTCAAAGCATTATTTTGTCTTAATTATTATTAATTGTCTCCTAGATTGTAAAGATAATGGATTGACTTGCTCATGGCGTATAATTTGGTAACTATGGGAAGGTAACCACAGAAAATGTAAGGCTCTTATTGGTCATTTAGTTACTACGGAGCAGTATTAGTCATGCAATACTGAATACTCTTAAAGCAAAGTCAAAGCTCGAATGCTAAGTGTTAGATACTCATAAATGGTGGCTTTTTGACTCATAATCCCCTATGTCCATTCGCTTACATGAGAGAATGTCAAAAGCTTTTCACCAATGTTTTATGATCAGGATTCAATATTTTTTCTTTACTATAAGTAAAGTGATCATGGAAATATTTGAACTCGAGACATTTAATTGATTTACATGCTTTGAGATCCTCAAAATCCTTGTTAACGTTTTTTTGATGGCGTCTGAGTGTCTGTGGGTGGGTGTGTGTCCAAAGGATTTTTGATACGCTACAGTCCACACCGTTTGAACGATTGAATTTATATTTGACACAAAAATGGATCTTAAAGTATATATATTTGCATGATGTGAAAGTCACTGTTTTTACCAAAATGTGTTTTTAGACATTTCTCTTCTTCTAAACTATTATATCTAGATTGTTAAAACTTTGGATGATTATGAAACTGATAGTTTGCAGTACCTAAAAAAAATCAACAACCGGAATTTTGAGTTTTGCAATAAAGTGTAAAATCATTGTATGCTTGTGGGCATATAAAAGGCACGCCGTTAAATGGAGGATTATAAAGAAGTTATGCAGAAAAATATGAATGATAAGCTGCATACGTTTGTATCAAAATTATATGATCGGAAAGAAGCGTTATGCTACATTTTAAAATTTTAGCATAACATGCAAAACTATTTAAACATTTAATAAAACTTAGAAGATTTTTTTATATAGTTAATATTATAGGTAAGCAGAATAAATTTTTTTGAACTATAAACGGAAATCAATCATACATTTTGTGATACTTTCCAGCATATGATTGATAGTCATCTAACAAAACTGTCAAAATTAATCTACAAATCTCACTGATTAACTAATCTAAGTGTCACACGTGTACTTAGTTCTCGGTGAGTTTAGAAACACCGTTGTTCTTGTGTAATATTAAACCTCGAAATGTTATTTTTTTGCCCTTTATGCCAAACAGCTAGCAGCTAAAACCACTTTTCAGGTTATTCAATAACTTAAAATTTTATATTAGGTACTGCATTACTACGAATATTTAATGTTCTTTCAATATTATAATATTAGTACTACACAAAAAATTACGCCTAAGAAATACTGTTTCAGATATCCTGAGAAGTTTTTGGTAAATAAGTATCTTTACAAGAAATAACATACCAATTAAAAGGAAAAATCAAAAGAATTAGTTTAGAAAATTCTGGTTAACAAACTAAAAAAAAAATGACAAGATATACAAGCACTCTGGGGTGATTCTTGAATATAGATGGAGGTTTTGGAAACATTCCTTAATGTTCCCTTTGGAAAATTTTCATTTAATCAACCCTAATATATAGATATATTCATCCATTTGCTATAGAAAGGGTTACAACAGTCTAACGCAAGAATAATTTGTGTAAGTATCGAATCTAACAGAACTGAAATTGTGACCACTTGTGCTTTTTACCCCAGAGGTGATCCCTTTTTTTTAGAGCTTACAATTTTTAGCTTATCATACTTAAAACCAATAGAAGTTTGAGAACTTTTCTATAGACAATTACAAAGTCCTAGATTAATGAGTTCACGTTAGGTATAACTGACAATCCTCCCTTGTGTCCCTACCTTGTGATGAGGAAAGGGGCTTAAACCTCCTTGGGTTTTTCTCACAGGTGATACTAAGATGGAAACGCCTGGCTGTTTATGGATTTCTCTCAGTTAATCAAATTGGACATTGTTTTTTTCGATTTACCTTCTCTGGATGTGGGTGCAGAATGGTCAGGCCTCGACTCGTCTAAGGTCCAATCAGGGCTAGCGACCGTCATCCTACGAGAGGTCCCCCACCTGGTAGGTGCCACAGGGAGAACCCTATTTCGTCAAGAAGGAGCCCCAAAAACTTACGGTAGTACAAAACCTGGGACTCTCACGGGAGTTAATTGTCTCCCGGAGGTGTATTCTGGTCCTCCAAAGGAACTTAGAGGCCGGATAGCCCGCTGAGGTCGTGGGTGTTTTTTAATGAATTCTCCTAAATGTGGGTCATTAATAAATTCTAATAATACTTCAGTATCCACAATAATGAGAGGAAGTAACCCCAACTCATCGATTTCTAAAGATTCTATCTCTTCATAAGCCTTAGATTTGAAGGGTGCTATTAAATTAAATGGAATTAATCCCTTAAAAATCGGGTGTCATAATTAGTGATGACCTAACTTTTACCTCACATATCTGCGAAGTTGTGGCGAAAGTCTCATTAAAGTTTCAAACATTTTTATGTTACCACGACCCACCTGAGACTTGAAATTCAGACAATGCAGTTTCATCTATAGTTTCATTTTTAGTGCAATAGTATGCCACAGCACTACTTTTTGGGGTAATTGTTTGCGTACTAGCTTGTTTAAGATCCTGATCAGTCACCAGGGAAAGGCGTTCCTACTAACAACTGAAGAATATGATGTCAATTACGTCAATCTTAGCAACACAGGTTATAGCAGAAAGAATTCTTATCGACATGCTTGTGATAGTTAAAGCTGAATCTTTTTTGAAAAAGGGCTGCCAGTTAGGGTTTCATATTACTTGGAAGAAACAGAGACGAAGAAAGCTCACTTAAACAATTAGAGAATTACCCAATGGCAGGAAAGGTGGAGTAGAGAGTGTACTGGCAGATGGACCATCCAATTTTCCCCTGTTTTGGAAGAGAGACAGTAATTAAAAGATTTTGGGACAAATCATTGGCTGTGTCAAGCCTTATCGGTTCATTGCGACTTTCCATCGTACCTTTAGAAATCCATGATAATCAACTACTCGACCTGACCGTGTTGCTCAGGAGACAAAACAGTAAGCCATGTTCTTGAATTCCGCAGCCTCTGCGGTCGACCAAGAAGTATCTACTGGTCAAATAAGGACATCTACAGGCTAGCTCATCGAGCCGTTAAAAACCGGACTTTTTTAAGTGTGCAAATACTATAGGAAAGAAGGAAATATAAAAATATTAACGCAGTAAAGAACTACCTTATGCTTGATATCCGTTGTGGATACCTGCCTCTGCGAGGTTTCTACTAAATCAAAAAAGATTTAACTGATAAAATGAAAAAAAGCTCCATAGAAAGAAATTAAATTGTTTCCCTATTTATTTGATAATATTTTACCAGGGAGTTCGATGTAACGTCATACGATAGTCACATTAAAATATAAGTTGAGTGCAAGCTATTCAATATTTCTTTTATATTTCTAAATAGCGATTCTTAATCTATACTTCGTAGAACTCTCAGGTTTTTTGGTAGAGATCAACGCATATATGGTTCATGTGTTGATGGGTGTACCAAATTTGAAATGGCCAATGGGTGTCATTGTTGTCTGCAGCTTATCGCGTTTCATCGTTTGGTATTGTACAAGCAACCATATCACGATACTCTATCTGTACTGCATGGACTGCTGCACTCTTTAACGGTTTTGTGTCTGTAATTTCTTACCTTAGCTCTTAATCCCGTCACATTAAGTCAATTAAAAAAGAATAGTTAGCATAATGTGTACAATAAAAACTTACTTAAGTAATGGAACATGAAGGGAGGTATCGTAAACTAGGTATGGATTTCAATGAAAATTTAAGAAATTCTGTATAAGAACGACAAGTGTAGAAAACTGTTGTTTAAGCTAATGGAGCTAACTCAGTGTTGTAATACATTGTTCATGAAGAGAAGAATGTTTTATTTTGATATTGGTGCTCCTACAATTCCTAGTCATTGCACATCTTATATGATATACACATCTTTTAAAAGAAATCGTATTTATTGTCCTGATTACGAAGGGTTTAGACACTGCATGGAAAAAAACTGGAAAGGTTCATCACTTCCAACAACGATAAAAGCCACTGTTATAATGAAAAACGAATTTTGTAAAGAGAATATAAACGCAGAATGAATATATATCATAAGGAAAAAAATATTAACCAATACTTATGAAAATTATTTTTAATATTGTGAGATTTTTCTATTTATTTTTTTTTTTTTGGATAGAAGTACAATAGTGTATTCATGTTTTGAAAGTTAACTTATAAAGCTGCAGTCTAGAATTCACTTACCGGTTTCGAAGTGTTTAATCACACAGTTGTCTAACTTTCGATAAATACCTTAAATAAACATCTCCATTTCCATGAAATGATTTCTCTAAACTTAAGGCTTGCGTTTCAGTGTTAACCATCAACTTAACTCTTATCATTTTGGTTATATACAATCTTGTGACACAGAAGTTCTTAACTATACAAATATCAGCAATTATAAATTATATATGAGATTGCTACAAACAAATAACATAGTTATATTAAAACCTTGAATGTATTTTTTTTTCACTTATTTTTTTTCAACTAATAAATTTATGGTATGTGTTACTCATTTAAAAAGTAATAAATACAAAATTAACCCTCTAAGTTTTCTAAACAGAAATTTTTTACTTAGTTAAACTAGTGTTTCCCAACCTTTTTTCATGACTACCTTTTGATACATAATCTGGTGAAATTACATTTACCTGTGATTGCAATAACAACTTCAAAACTGAATAAGACTACATTCAATACATACTTATAAAGAAAATTTAAAATAAAATTCAAAACAAAATTAAAATGAATATTACTTCACATTGTTTCCTTTAGAAATATATAGTGCTATTCATTTTGATGTTCACCTAGACTTATACACAGAGATAACCATGTTCCATGTTAAACATGACACACGACGCTTAGTCGTATCTTTGATTGGAGTAGGTACGTACTACCTGCTAAGCTTAAAAATATCTAATAAGGTGAGCCTCTTCACATCAACATTTTAACAAACGATGAATCTGTTACTCTTTCAGTCAAAAACGTTTATGCAACAAATGCTACGTTTAAGCAGGGGTTCTCAATGGGGGCTGCATTCAGCCCCCGGTGGAATTTTGGATTTTCAGGGGGTGAATTGTGACCACGGTAAGTTTACAGAGTGAGCCAAGATAAAGGTTTTTAATTATAAATTAAAGAAAACTATTTTGGTTGAATTAATCTCTATATATAAAGTTCATGAGTTTGTTTGTTTGTTTGTTCACCCATTTTCCGTGGAGATAGAAACCTGAAATTATAATATATATTATTTATTACCTGAATAATGTTAAATAAAAGAAAGTTATTATTTAATTTCTAAAATTGGAGTCAGGGTAGCTAGTGGCTTGCGTGCTCGCCGAAGGCAATAGTGCAAATGTATTATAAATAAATGTAACACATTTTTTTAATTTAATATTTGCGTAATATATACACTGGTAATAAACTAAAGGCATGTAGCCAGGGTAGCCCACTGGCTTGCGTGCTCGCCGATGATTCATCCCAAGGGGTGAATTGTGACCACGGTAGGTTTACAGAGTGAGGAAAGCTATTACAGGTTTTTAATTAGAAATTCAGAAATACTATTTTGGTTGAATTAATATTTTATATGTTCATCAATAATTATGATGCTCGCCGATGATTCATCCCAAGGGGTGAATTGTGACTACGGTAGGTTTACAGAGTGAGGAAAGCTATTACAGGTTTTTAATTAGAAATTAAGAAATACTATTTCGGTTGAATTAATATTTTATATGTTCATCAATAATTATGATGCTCGCCGATGATTCATCCCAAGGGGTGAATTGTGACCACGGTAGGTTTACAGAGTGAGGAAAGCTATTACAGATTTTTAATTAGAAATTAAGAAATACTATTTCGGTTGAATTAATATTTTATATATTCATCAATAATTATGATGCTCGCCGATGATTCATCCCAAGGGGTGAATTGTGACTACGGTAGGTTTACAGAGTGAGGAAAGCTATTACAGGTTTTTAATTAGAAATTAAGAAATACTATTTCGGTTGAATTAATATTTTATATATTCATCAATAATTATGATGCTCGCCGATGATTCATCCCAAGGGGTGAATTGTGACTACGGTAGGTTTACAGAGTGAGGAAAGCTATTACAGGTTTTTAATTAGAAATTAAGAAATACTATTTCGGTTGAATTAATATTTTATATATTCATCAATAATCATAAAAAGCATTTAATTTGTAAAATTCACTATGAACATGATCAATGTAAAGTTTTAAAGTGTATATAATACCTTGGAAAGAAGAGATGGTGGGGTAAATGGCAATGTGGGAAATGGCTAGTAGGGTGAATGGAACTAGGAAGGCTGAACACCATTTACTTTAAACTTTTAAGTAAGGAAGATTTAATTTGTAATATTTAAAGTTCTTGATAAGAACATGCATCCAAAGGAAAACCACATCTAATGAAATACACTTGTGCATTCACAAAAATATAAATTGAAGAATTTAAACAAATGCAGATTCTTGACTAGCTTACGTCCCCTGTGGCGCTACTTCCACCGTACAGAAATTTTTCCAAACCTACCTGTGGGATGATAGACAAAGATCTCTTTGGGATAGAATTATTGAAATAAAGTTTGCTCAGATGTTTATTAGTAGTTCTGTGAAAATAAAACATTTATTTTACACTATTTAGAGCAAGATGAATAAAAATAATGTTAGTTAAGTATGACTATTTAAATCAAACGCGGGACTCACGTTATTCAGCAGCACCTAGTCTCTTTTCCACCTGCCAATGAACTCTTATAAATAATTTATTTTCATATAACTATTTATCTCGCACTATTTGTAGACACATTTAATATTAGACACACTTTTGATTTTTCAGAAACCTTTCCACTTATCTACGAATGGTTTAAATATTCAGATATACTGAATATTAAGAGTATGATGGTCACTAAAGTTTACTAAGAGTAGTGAGGGAACAAATGAGATTTAATGGGTGAGTAACATAATAACCTGAAAAAAGTTTTTAAAATCAATGCAATCAGATGGTTAGGAAGTGTGTAAACAAAAAGAAGAGATGTTAATCTTCACTAATGTAATGCTCATAAATTAGTCTTCACTAAAATTTATATTAGCGGGTATTTGTGAAAAAAACTGCATGTTTTGTAATGCATTGCTTTCTTAATCTATATTAATACGACTATAAGCAGATTATTTTTCTAGAATTATAAAATGAAATCAAATTTCATGAGGTATTATTAATAGTTATGAAAATACCTCTTTATGAAAAACATTGAATCTAACAATATTTTCCTAACAATATTTATTATTGTTGACGATGTATCAACAACTATGTTGACTGAGGTGATCTGTGACTACTCATACAGAGGCTGAAGATGGTAAGACTATGCTGAATGAGCCAGATCTAGTGGAATTAAAAGTATAAATAATATACTGAAAATACGAGAACTATCACAATTAATAGAGTATCATAAGTTGCTGATGGGAGAGGTAAATTGGCAGTCAGAGTTAATAATAGGGCAAGTGAAGTCACGTCGTCCACACTGGTTAGTGCCAACAACACGTTCAGTCCTAGTGGTTTCATCTACTCATACAAATAAAATTCAACTTAAAACTTTTTCCCATTTGATATTCATCAGATTGTGACTGGTTGTTTTGTGTACATCTGTGTTGTAATTAATTGTAATTCACATTGCTCTCCTGTTCAACATGAAAATTAATTTTTTTGAATAGTGTGCTATATTTAGCACATCACGGCTGGGTGTGATGAATAATTAAGAATAAAACTTTTTAAAATATAAATAAATTATGATAGCTGTAATGAATCATATCTCATGAGGGGGGAAAAATAATTACTTCCCATTTAATATATTTGCCATTGGCTTGTGTCACTAAAGTTGTAATATCGTAACTGTTTTAGTTACTGCTAATAAATTTTTCTTTACTTCCATTTTTCATAAACCTTCTATAAAAAGAAGTTATTGTTCCATGTCAGTCATGTTTTACGGTTATTAATTTCAAACAAGAATAAAAATAAGTATCTATACTTCAATAAACAGTCTGAATGAGAACTATGAGGAAAAAACGATGAATTTTCATGGATAAAGATAACGGAAGGGAGTTGGTAGAAGGTTAATTGACCGGAGTGATGTCATCAATGACGCAATCCATGACGTCACCGTAGCTATGACGCTATTGAACGGATTCTGCTCTCCCTCGTTGTGATTGTCATTTTGAACTACATCCTCCCTATTCTAATAACCGTTTATCTCCCTTAAACTCTAATTTAAGATGTTAAACTAGCTTTGTTCTCTCTATTTAAAACAGAGCTCAAATTAATCCAGCGGTTATTATAACGGATTCAATAGATTTTGTTACGAATAAAATCACCAACTCAAAATGCTGTGTTATAATAAATTTACCGCGAACATAAGCATAGTTGTTATATACTTATCAAATTTTCTTCCACAACTTAAAAAAAATTCTAATCTTAATAAGAAAACAATTCATAATTACATATTTCTCCTTATAATAATAATAAAAATAAAAAAAAAATTCTTCCAGGAATTTTGGAATGTGATAATTTTTGATTTCTTACTACCATTCTAATAAATATATACACAACTCATTCATCTGCTTTGTTATAGTAAAATATTGTTATGACAGAGAAACGTACTTTGTTTCACATTATTCAATTTGATTTATTTTCATACCATAAAGAGGTTTATGAGAATCATACAGTCATGTATGACTTACTCCTATTACATGATATTTATCCTATTTGGTTTGTCTGCACTTTTGTTTACTTATATTTCTCAAATATTGTTTAAAAACAGTAAGGTCAAAAAATATTTTTAATTACGGGGTTATTAGTTTTGGTGATGTATATGGTAAGAATTACCTATAGGATATATACTGTAAAAGTTACTTTATTATAATTAGTAATTTTTATGAAAACCTGCGATAGAAGTAGATTGAAAACATCTTTAAAACAAAAAAGTTATGCATAAGTTTAAGAATATCTCTGGGCATAGGCTGCTCTAATTGACACCAAGTTGACTATCCTACGGTTTCTTCAACTCTCGACTGAAGTACCCAAAGAAGCAGAAATTTTGGAATCCTTTTCTGCGACTAATTGTTGGAGATTTGATAGTTAATCCCAGTTTAATAAATATTTATGTGAAATAAGTATGGTTGGAAGGAGTAAATCTGAGTGAGAGTTGATTAGAGCAGGATATGACCACTCAACTATTTTTATCAGTTTTTCACCAGCTCCTCCCTTCCTCTTTCCCTACCTTTACTTTGCAATGGGCCTTTGCTCACGATGCTGTATATATCCTTGGAAATTGAAAGCCTATTATAATTTCTTTTAAACAATTTTTACTAAAATTATTTCTTCTTCTCAAAAAATGTTAGTCACAACGGGTGTGTAATCAAAAACTGCAATTTACTTTAATCACCTATACAAAAGATGATTTACACTGTTATGTAAGCATAAAATTTTGCAGTTATATAAATGATCTTGGTTTATGATTTATATGACTAAACAATGTTGATGGATTTCCATAATTTAGTAAACGATTAGTTTGAATATTGCATCACAAATTTTATAAACAACTTTTTGTCCTTAAAATCAGTTGTTATATCTTCAAAATTACCAAGGATTCACCCAGGTAATTGCGTTAGAATCACACACCCAAGGGTTAATGTGATTGTAACTAAAATATTTCACTAACGTTCTACACCAATATTAACGTTTTATTTCACACAAATCTATAACTTACATATGCTATTGGTTCAAACAGGTCCATGAAAGAATATACATAAAATCTTGGACATATTTGCATTGTTATGAACTAATGTAGCCACTCATACTGGTTTTTAAAACTATTTTATCGTGCCAATGTAACATACATACATCTTTTCATTCTGTACCATAAACTCAAGTCAAAATACATTTCAAAAACGCTTACACGACTACTATAAGGTATACCTACCCATACAAGTAACGACTACTGGAAAGTAGATACATATTAAACTCCCAAAAATATGTTATAAATATGGAATAATATATAAAAAGCATATAATATACAATGGATGTCTCATGCGGCACACTATTCTTCATTCAAATTTGAAATGTACCGACTAATATATCAATTACTTCACACTACTGATTAAAGGGGAAAAGTTTAACAAGTAAATTTATTGGAAGGACCATGTGAAATGATGAGGCAATAGGTAATTTCTAGCCATACTGTGATGATGTGCTATTGTTAGAATAATTGTTATTTTTCTGTAGGCCTTTTTGGATAAATATTGGAAACATTACAAATTAACCTTAAAAAAATATGAAAATTATATATATCTACTGCAGATGGTCAATTTGATTCATGTATCTTGATATTAGATAACATCCTCTGAAATCGTTAATTCTATGATAATCATTACATGGAAACAAAAATAAAAATTGAGTTAAATTATAAGTGAGAACAAATTTTGCATGGGTATTTGCAAAAGAAATATTTGAATAAATTCAGAAAAATATGATTTTTAAACTTAAATTCTTGATTCAAAGGTCTATGTATAATTACTGAGTTTATATTATGTTAGATAATATAATTTCATATTCCAAAAATTGATTTATTTTATGAGTAAAATATACCTATACGACTTATTTATTTCATTTCAATTGACACATTTTAAACACTTCGTTATAATCTCCAGAAGAGATTAATGCATAGGAAAGAAAGAGAGTTGGGGCTTTGACCTTTTAGGGCAAAGTTCGAACATTGTTGCCAAGTCTCTGTGTATTGTTTTTTGAGAGTAACTTGTTATACCATACCCAATTTCTTATGCTTCATTTATTATTCTTTTTTGCTAAGAGATCTGAAGGTCTGTTTAGTATACGAAATCTGATAAGCTACTTTCCTTTTTTTGTCTTTATGCCATAAACGTACTCGAAACCACCTTCCTGAAGTATGAGATATTGGCCAAAACTACAGACACTCTTGGATTTAGTGGAAAAAAACTTACCAACTGAACACAATCTCGTCACTTGCATGCCTACAGACAATCTAGAGAGATCAATGAGCAAAATACAAGCTGTAAACTCAAAATCACAAAATCAACTAATTTATATCAGAACTGCGACTTTACGTTCTGTGAAGTACATTCACGTACAAACTCCATTCCTTACAATAACATTTCTTAAAATTAACAGTGATAATTTTCTACTTGTTTAATAACAATCCATCAGCAGTACCATTGAGGTACTGTTTATGTTGAAAAAATGCAAGATTTTCAATTATGCTTGAATATTGTATATCTCATAAGCTATTTGTCATTTTGAGTGGTTGAACACAATGCAACAAGTGCTATGTTATAAATCCCGACCTCTTCTCTTACAAACGTAAAGATATATTGTTTAACAGTAATACCGATTGAGTTTCCTATTATCTGGTATTGAGATTCTAATGAATCACATACTTCATTCACAAGAATTTCGCCAAAATATTGGTCACTGTGGAGGATGTTCGGGGTATACCAGGGTCAGCATAATGCTTCCGGTAGCGAAGACTAATTAACAACCATTAATTAAGGCCAATTTTTTTTTAAAATGAGCCATTTTCCCCTCTTCTTCTTGATTCTGTGCAAAACGAAGCAAAGAAGGAGAATTTATCAATTCCATTCACTTTTGGATTAATGTACCAGATCTTCCTTCATAGATCTATTTCAAATTAGGATACTACTTATACAATATATACTTCAAATTAGTTGAACAATGTTTTGAAGTACAGTTTTAAACGGGAAGAAATATAACTTAGAACAGTAATTATCTAGACACAAACAAAATTCCAAACACTCTGATTGCAAGTATCAGTTTCTAGTCAGTATTTTGCACATAAGTGGTTATTCAGTACAAATTTAATTGTAAATATGTGCAATTTGTGGAAGTCTTAAAAAGCCTTTTTGATTCGTTAAGTTCTGCCAAATAAATGTTTGATCATACCGTCAAATACGTATGAATTTATTTTGCAGGTTAGTTAATTAATTAGATGCAGCTATTGAAAGATAGTTAGATTAGGTTATTTAACACCTATAGAGTACAAAAAATATTGTCAGTATATTATTAAAAGGGTTTTTGTATTCGTAAATTTGTTGTAAACGGATACAGCTTTTAAAACACTGTTGGGTAGTGAGAAACATAAAAGAATGTCGGTAGTTGAAGATTTTTGTATTCATTAGACGAAAGCCCCCTCATAAAAACTTTGATTTATATTTATCTAATATTTACATTAATAGCATTAATAGCAATGTAGTTAGAACCTACATTCTTTTGGTAGAATGAAATCTAGAGAAAGTGTAAACGTCTTTTGAAAAATGTCCACTAATTACAACTGAGAAGGAGGTGTATCAGTTAAGCACATCAGCTTTAAGGAATTAATGGAGTAATAACCATTTAATATATGAATTATTTCTAGACTGGTCCTACAATCATTGAAAGAGAAAACATTAACAAAAGCATGATCTAATGAATCCTTTCTTATTAGGTGTTCTTAAAACGAGCGCCTTAAGTCACTCATGTTGTTCGTTAACAATGAAGAGTTGTGGGAGAAGCAAGAATTTCTCCTACTCACTCTAAGTGTAAATTTTTAATAAGCTATTATATTCCTCATTAAATTAATATGATACTTTGTAATCTATTCCTGATATGACCAAGTATTTCATCATATTCATTAAATCCCATAAAGAACATAATTTCCATTGAATGATTTCTACATCAAGCAAGAGAAGCTGTGATGTATAGTGTTATAGTGTACAAATTTAAAGACTAACAACTCTTTTCTTCATGCACACTTACAAACTCAAAAATTCTTTCAGTTCCAGAGTAAGCAAATTCTATTATTACTGAAAGATAAAAACATTCTTATGAACTTACCAGGAAAACGAGATAATGTATAAATCGATTTTTGTATTTATTTAACATTACCATTTTTAACTCTAAAAGAACTAAAGGAATACTCTTATTGTGTCTCAATTTTTTTGTATTTATTTTTTTTAAGACGTAGACCAAAAAACAAGCCATCGATGAATTTCCATTTGAGTGGTAAAGAACTTCATTCATCTTATAAGGTCAAGTCCTACATTTCTTGATATATCTATTTTGACTCTTAAGTCATTATTATTTTATTTTAATTACAAATATGACTTTGAACTATGCAGTTTTTGGGAAGAAGAAAACATTAATATTGCAAAAAAACTTACTGCTAAATGCCTTCGTTAAAAAATGTAAATACATAACTATTTAATTTTAAAAAAAAATATTTATTTCACAAACATGGTGTCGTATAATTTTCATGAACTTTAACTTAACACTAGTTTTAATATGTATATCATATAAAACCATTTTTTCCATAGTTTATTCCTTTTTTTTGTATTTGTATTGTAACATCATTTTCTTTTAATCACAATTCCTTCTATTGGTAGTGGTTTACAAACCCTTATTATGGACAAATTTTCTTATTAAATCTGAGTTAGAAATTATCAGTTGAGGTAACTGATTGCACAGGTAACTTGGTCAAAAATGGTCCAATTGATATTTTGGATGATTTAGAATATACGAGTACAATATATAGTAGTAACTAACTTTACACGGGTGAAAAAATATAATAATAATTTGGAGTTTTCTTTGTTTCAAATACTAGTCAATATGTGTTTTAGTTTCAGTTTTTTTTTATAGAACCCGTTCTAAGTTTTAACCGGATTGAAATTGATTTGAGTTAAACTATGAAATTAAAACCAGTATATACTACAGAATTAACCTTTATCATAAAATTTATTGTTAAATGGATGTATTTAGAATTTTTTTTTACTAATACTATTAATTTACCAACAGTTTCAATTGGAGTAATAAAATGAACTGTAAACGAATAAAGAATTACCAGAACAAAAATTATCGTAAAACTGTTCCGTAAGAATATCTGCATCATGAACTCTTGCATATCAAAATGTGTACATACAGTAAACAGTAATTTTCACTTTTTGAGTTTTTTAAGATTTTGAAATCAGAAAAAAAATATTGCATTAAAAGTCCTCAAAAAAAATATACAATCGACTATGTGTTTTGATTTTGTGATATGTGAACCAAAATTTTTTTGTTTGTATATTTCTTTACTCTAAGTGTTACTCTTCTTCAATTTTCAACTTGTAATACTTATAAAATATATTTACTCACTAATTTGTGTATTAGCGATTTTGTCACTAAAAATCTAGTTTAGTTATTGAAATCATCAATAACTTAATTCATATTACTCAAAAGTTTCGTGAATTATACTTATGTTCTTCAAAGATTAGAAAAATAGTTTTCTAAGTAAGGCTGTGTAGTCAAAATCTGTAAAGCTTTAATACTTTAATATTATTGGGTTTTATTTTCAAATTCTACGTGTATAACTCTATTATTTCAAATTTATTGAATTCAATAAACTCCCAATGCTAGTATTAAAATTCAGTAGGACTAAAGTATTTATTAAACATTCATAAAGATATTCAAATAGACTGTTATTGCAGCATATTCATATAATAATATAATTACTACATAAATATTATAATTACTATATAAGCATTATAGTTACTCTATAAGCATTATATTACATTATATTTTTACTATTTGTTTTGTCCTGATAGTTAACCTCAGCTATTTTTATCAATGGATATGAAATTTTCCATATTCACGTAAAAGAAAACAAATCCCTTGGTAGATAAAAAATCCTACACTATTCAAATAGAAAAGTCAAAATACGAGTAAAGACGTCATATTTTTGAGGGATCAAAAGAGACAGATTATGATCATATGAAGTTCTAGTTAATCAAGAGTCAATAATTACTTACTCTATTCATCTATTTTTTTTTCATTTTCATTCCCAAAATATCTGCCTTTTTAGGATGATATAATAGTTATACCGTTATTAAAATCATATTTATTTTAAAGTTGTGTGTATATAAGAAATGTGTTTTTGTTGAATGAGCCCAAACTGGTTCATATACTCTTTTTTGTCGACTGTTCTCAATGTGTTTGTTTTTATTACGATTTACCGTCACGACTTCATAATTATGGTTCTTAATCAAGTCATTATCATAAAATAAGACGCTGTATTTTTATAACATGCTAACAGTTAATAACAATCAAGAACACCATAAAAAAAACCACAAACTTACTCCCTCAGCTGTATACTTGCAAAGCTTTCCAGACACTTGGCACTCGTCGAGGATACTTTGAACGCTTCTGCTGGTATCTGAAAAACCACATAATTATATTAATAACTACTGTCAACAAATTTCATTTTTTTTATTTTTAATAATTTTGTATTTAAATAGTTTTGTAAATATAATAAAACTCCTATGTATCAATGAAGTAAGCACAAACATTAAAATCGTTATACATTCCTATATAGGTTTGAAGTATAATATATTTTCTGCATTGTTATAAAAAATATTGGTATATGTCTGTTGCGATTTTCTTTCAGATCAGGGCAAAAGATATTAGCTTAAAAAAGTTTAGTTCTGAGATACATTATTTTAAATATAACTAAATATAACTTTAAATAACTAAATAAATCTATGGAATTTTCAAAATGGAAATTTAAAAAACTGTTACATCACATCACTTAAAAAAGCATTAACTATGGATTGATTTTATGCAGTTCAATTTAGCTGAACGTTCAATTTGTGATGCATGTTTAATGTTCAATTAACAGTGCTTATATGAATACTTGAAGCCCTAGGATCATTTAAGGTATAACCTCACCACTTAGAATTAACGATAATGAAATGGTAATACGATCATGATAGTGATAATGTGTTTAACAATATACTAAATAAAATTAACAAATAAAAATCTAGTGCGTCTACATTCAACATTACTATAACTGACTATAATGTTAAACTCGTTAACAAAAAAATGTGTTTTTTTTATTTATTTTAATGTGGCTATACAATAATTTTAATAAATAATGTATCATTAGTTTACATGTGATTATAATCATTTTATCAGTTATAAAAAACTTGAAATCACTGGTCAATCTGACATGTAATTAAAATTATTAAACTGAGGGCTTGAATCCCATCGGACTCGTAAATTCCGCAGACGTACCTGTCATACTGTACACTTCATTGTAGCAACTAAATTGAACTTCAGTTTTTAAATTTTTTAATGGCCTTCATAAATTTACAGAGAGAAGCATCCCTCACTTCTATAGCTTTAGGAATGATTTAACAAAAATCTTTATTCTCTCCCAAGCAATTAAATGGCAATGTAATTTATTCAGATATGATGTGATTAAAGGTTTCTATCACTTCAAGACATAAAGCCTGCAATCTTTCTATGATGCCAAGTACAGTTTCCATTCATTGTAGTTAAGATACAAATTTCTAATATATGTACATATATACAAGATTTCACATAAACACGTGAAAAAACAATCAATGATTAAACTACAATATGAAATGGAAAAAAAATATCTAAGATCTTTCAACCGTAACAAGCGGTCTTCGTCAGAGACAAAAATCCAAAGGGGGTTTTCATTTATCAGTTGGGTTTTTGATTTTGACGAAGACCGCTTGTTACGGTTTGAAATATCTTAGTCTTTTTTTCTCATTGATATCTACATATATGTTTATAATCTCCCTTTTCTCTTCAGTTAAAAAATGCAAGTTTGGTTGGAATAAGCATTTTAAATTAACTTAGACTTGATTGTTCTTGCCACCTGTTAACTATATTCTTCTTGATTTATTTGTCAGTGTCACCTCTGTGAAAGTGAAAGGTATAGTGCAAAAAATATCCGAGACTGTAGAATATTTGTAAAGTTCCAAACATGTCCAAATTTCATATGGTTTATAACCACATTTCCTTATATTCCCTTGTTTCCAGGTACTTACATGAAAATCAAATTATTTACACCACGGTTTTCATTATTAATTTAGACCCATCAGTATATCTGAACAGAGCTCTTTTATTGAAATCAGAAACCATTTAATACAATTAATCATGTCTGTCTACATTGAGACGACTTGTAAATTATCTACGAAGGGCATTGTAAATAACAAACATATAGATCAAACTATTAATGTTTAATTCTATTAATATTTGTTGATATTGCATCTACTATAAAGGCCTTTCTACTTCAAAAATTGGAGGGGAAAAATTGAAGCAAAGGGTTCTTGTGTTGTATATTTATCGGTTAGAAATAGTAGTATAACGACTAAAATAAGTTCAGTCTCCTGTGAGACTGGGCACAAGAAAAAACGGAGATGAGGGAGTGATCCGGTAAGAAAAGTTTGGTGGCAAAAAATCCTCTGTGGCCTGAAGCCTTTTGGCACCACACATTTCAACTTTCGTCAGAAATCTGTTAAAGAATGGTTGAAAAGTGAAGTAGATAAAAGGCAGATAGAAAAACCGAGTTTATTTCAATAAAATTAATTCATTCCACCCAAACAGAAATTTTTATGGAAATTAAAAATTCTTGATATTAAAGAATTAAAAATCTATGAAGAAATTATAACAATACATTCTTCTTTTACATATCACTAACATAGACTGAAATTAATGGTATACAAATAATACAGTCTTTGTATCGAAGAGGCGTTGGAGTGTTTGATCACACTCTATGTAAAGGCAAGGAATTTGCCTTTAAGAGATAAAAGATGTTCGTAAATCATAGCTAAAACCAATAGATGTGAGTGATAATACTCTAAGAATAGTTATGAAGTCCATTAAGAAACACAATGGAAAAGATATAACTGGAGTGCCCGTATATTCCATAAACTCAGTGTCTCAGTTTAATAATAATAATAATAATAATATGTGAGACCCTTCTAATTCAATGTAATCAAGATTTTTGTTACTAATAAACTGGATATAACGTATATTAGCCAGATTAATTATGATTTTGATAATACTTACCATATCATTTGATACTAAATCAACACTATAGTCAGAAATATTGTGACACAAATTTTGTTTTCTTAAACCAAAACTTTATTGGTTTTCGACGAGTTTGTTAATATATTTACTTATAGTAAAATTGAGTGCAGGCTACTCCAGAATTTTTTTACTCCTCTATAAATATAGTAATCATGAAAAAATTCCATCGCAAGATTTTGACAGACGTAGATGATTTGAGGTTCCTATGTCCTTTTTGGACGTTTTTCGGATGATGTCTTTGTGTTGTCTGTGTGTGCCTCTGTGTGAGTGGTTGGATGTGTATCTAAAAGGTTGTTGGCACGCTACAGCCTAGACCGTTGAATGGATCAATTTTATATTTTACTTAAAAAAGTGTCCTATCGCTCATATGTGTGCTATTGTTTTATTAGAAATATTGAATCACGGAAAAGTCAATATATCAACAAAGTCTTTTCTTGAGTATGTATCATTGTTGACTCCTAGTGCTTGAGTGTTGTAAATTTGGAAATATTATAAAACTCACTCAAATACTTCAAAGAACCTCAGATTGTTTAGTCACATGGAAAAAGTATAATTTTGAAATTAAATGAAAAAAATAATTGATGATTTGTTTTGAAAGTTTCTAGACAGGATAATGTCACACAGTTACACTGAGTGATTGTAATGAAACTATACCCAAAAATAAAACTTTATATGAGAATGAGTTGAGTATATTAGTTCTTCTTTTTTGAAATTGCATCGACGAAAATGGGTGGGGGTGGTATGGTAAATTTTGGAAAATGGGCAAAAAAAAATATTAAACAATTTTAATTACCACAAAAGGCAATATAGCCATACAATCTTAAAAGTACTCAACTTCAAACTATCATTTATTTTATGATGCCGTTCTCCAGGATGAAGGATGGGTTCTAGGGAGAATGTCGTAAGCAATATACATGTACTTTTCAATATATTGAGTCGTCAGATATATGTTATATGACTTGTGTGTTTGAACACTCCATTATTTTTGGGAAAACTGGAGCATAGAAAAGGTACATTTCTCTTTTGTATAGCAACATAGCTACTATTTGTAAACCTTTTCTCGAATTAATCAATCAGTCTAAAATTTGTTTAGGTATTGTTATGCTAAGGATATTTTACGAGCTTACAATATTGAAACAGTAATAGTAAATTAAGAATGACAATAGTTTTATCTGCTGTAAATTAATTAGATAAACAAGCAACTTCGTAAGAGACAATCAACCTGTCACAAAGGCGATTCCAAAGAATTAATTCCAAGATTTTTTGTTAAACAAAAAAAAAATCCTCATGCTTTAAAAAAAATACCCCGGATTCCTTGAATATAGGGGTAACTTTTGATACATGTCCTTCCTATCCACAGAATCAACATTAATACATAGACTTCCATAGAAAATGACTTTCTAATCAATTAATACAGTGCTAATGGAAAGAATTATCAGTGTAAGTACAGGATATACTACAAATGAATTTGTGATCACCAAAGGTTGGATTTCAGTACGTTTACTGTTGTTATTGTGGTACTTAGTTTTGAATTATCTACTAGCATGATAAATAATCATGTTACGATATGTAGTGCCATGCAAATTACCTTGTTATTAGAGGAAAAATGTTTGATGGTACTGCCATGAATTTTTTCAACAATAAATAGTTGAAAAATGAGTACAGGTGAAGATTTTATATATAAACTTAACCAAAACGGTTGTTATATCATTCTCAAAGGCAACGGAAGTATCTATCAAATACCTACTCAGAAATACTAAAATTGAACTTTCAAACATATAGAAATACCTGAAGTCATTTTTGATGAAAGACTACACTGGAAGATTCATATAACAGATACTTTAGTTAAGGTATCAAACAAACAGGCCTTATTACTAGAACCTGTGGTAATAAGAGACATTTATAATATCGTTCTTCCCTTCTGTGATATGATCGATTGTATTATATGCCTCGGTAGCTTGACGCTATATAGAATATTTAAAATGGTAACAAAAGTAGCCTTAATAAACTATTATCCCTTAAAGGGCAAGTCTTTAAGAAATAACAGGAGCAATGCCCACCTGCGCTACATTCAGCATTGAAAAGTTGTTAATCCCTACTCTTTTAGTAAGTTAATCAAGAAAGTGGGCCATCTGAGACTGTTTGAAGATGAAAATACAACTATGGGAGATACAGTTTTCTAACATGTAAAAGAATCAAACATTATTTGATTGATTATATATTGGTTCTAAAAGACAATTTGATAGTGGTTTGCAAAGTGATCATATATGATAGCCTGGATTAAAACACCATATTTCAAGAAATCAGCTTATTCCTGGTATAATTGCAGCCCAAAAAGTTATAATAAACTCCGTTGGGTATTTTAGCACAAATTTCAACAGTTCAACAGAGAAGGAATACCCACGATCTTCCAGGCAGAAATATTTGTGATAAAGATTTGTGTTAAGCTTATCTGAAAAAAATTTCTAAGGCTGTTTATCAGACAGTCAGACCAAGAAAAAGGCTTTGAAATTCATGGTATTTAATTCAAAATTAGTTTGGCAATGGCCAGATTGCTCCAGTCTGACCAGTAAAAATAACAACTCTCATATGGAAACTGTACACATGGGAATGCAAGAAAATGAGGCAGTGGTCCGATTGAAAAATGTTTGACCCATACAAACAATCTGCAGTCTATTCAGCAGTGCAGTTTCTTAAGCACAACACCCACTAACTTTATTATGGATGCAATTAATGAGTGGATAGGAAGGAAAAGGATAAAAGTTGGCTAGAGCTACTAGGTCTAATTCGGTCTAATAAGCTCAATCTATCTGAATTTAAATTTAAAAAAAAACCTTGCAAGGAAGAATTTAGAAATATATGTATAATATCTAACCGGATGCTTTTCTCTCATCTATCATACATGAAAACTGAAATGAAGATAATATGATGAATGCAGACTCTGTCTGGAAAAAATGGAGCTCCTTGAACATATTGTATGTGATCGCGACGCAATAACTTTTAACATGGTAAGGTTTCTGACAAATCATAACTAAAACCAATATACGAGTATGAGAGATACTTCTCTAGGTACGATTATGAAGATGGCTTAAGTTTGTTTTAGAAAACAAATGGAAGCACAATATGACAGATATGGCCACGGTGAGCACGAGTCCAATAAGACTCAGGCTATCAATTTAATAATAATAATAATATTGACGTATCTGATTGTTGAAAATCAATGATTAAAAGTTTTTTATGACTAATAAAATTATCAACCTTAAAAAAAATGAAATATTAAATTATCTATGAGTTTGATATTTCTCTACAAGAGAGATTCATATTCCTTCTAGGTGATTGCAACATTAAATTAAAATCAAAACGAAATTGATTGTCAAGGATTTTGATATGTAACTTATAGTCAAGTTGAGCATAGGTTGCTTTAGTTTTTGTTAAGTTATTTATATTGATTTTTTTTTTAAATTTTTTTCATTCTCTTTGTAATGAAACTTTTGATTAAGAAAAATCAAATTTCGATTTTTTTATAATTTTGTTTTAATTTTATAATGTGTTTATTTCAGATTTTTTATCTTTAAATGTTATTTACATATTTATTTATCATCTTTTCCCTCTCCTTTTGTTTTCCATTTAGTGCTTGGTGGGCAGGCTATAGTACACTTCACTGATTTTAGCGGCCAGTTTTGATTTTTTCTTACTAAGCCAATGAATATCTCTTTCTAATGTCAACGCATGTTGAAAAATAGAAATAACCTCATTACTACCATTTTTCTGTAATGCTTTATAATACTTGATTACTTGTGCATAAAAATATTTTCATTTTGTTGGTGTTTAGATAAACAATTACACTGACTTACAATAGAGTAGAACTATTCACATTTTCATATTCAAATCAAACAAATCATATTCTATTAAAATAGTTCTCATAAGTCCACAGAATAATGAAAAATAAGAAGTTATTAAAAAATCGAGTAATGGTCATATTTCAGACAGATAATTACAACGTATTTAGAGGTGTAACCATAAGAAAACTGTAAACAAGAAGTTGAATTTACACAAGTTGAGTGTAGGCCACTCTAGATTTTAACTATTAATTTTAACTATTAATATATGAACTTACTATTAGGTTAAAGGTTTTATCTTTTATTAAAAGTTTTTATTTTTATTATACTATTTTTTCTTAGTTTTTGCTTTTTCTGTTTTCAGAATTAACATACAATTAACCAAAAAATATATTTCCACCAAACACTCGAATATTTTTCACAAAAATTACAAAAAATTGTAGCAGAAACTTCTTGGGGATCAACATAAAAAATATTAATATATACTATTTCAATCAGCTATGTGACTTCAATAATTAATGAATAAAAGAATAATAATAAATTAATTGTTTTTTTTAAATAAAGCGTTTTTGGCGTTTTTCTGCTCTGTTAATCTTGTCCTTTATATATAATATTTGCATTCACAATAATTGTGACGTTCATTTAATGTAAGAAGCTCAAGGACAGTTACATTATTTTTATTTGTTCATATTGAATAACTACATTGATATAGCTGTTTATTAAAAAATCGATTGGTTTTTCCATAGTATCTTTTGTCACTGCGAGATTAAAAAAAACTCACTTCAATATTTCAATGAACGTCATCATCAGGAGAGCAGATGCGATTCCCTTGAGTAGCAAAACCACTGTGTAGAATCTCTTCGTCTTGGTTGCAGTGCAAGTGCCGCCAAACGCAGAGAGGTGAAAGGGATAAAGAATAAAGTAACTGAAAATGAAAATTAATAAATATAAATAGAATAAATAATAAAATATACATATAAAATTAAATAAAACAAGTAAAAAATAAAATAAATAAATGCAACTGAAATCATAAAGCTAAATAATAGAGATATGAAATTTTTCATAATAATTATTACAATAAAAATATATAAAAAATAAAAACTATTGAAATTGTGTTGACAAGTTAATTTAACACGACGGTGACAGCTAAGTGCCTCCTCATAAGCCTTCATGGTATCAATGGTGCTAAAATTAAGATCTCTTTGAAAATTGATTTGCGGAACCAGTCATTGAAACTGTCGGACTGAAAGTTTTCATGGAATAGGAAAGCTGCAGTACTATCTAACGGAAATTCAATGACAATGAATGCACATAGTAAGCTAATTAGAACCCAAACCACATAAGAAACATATCATACAGAGTACAGTCCAGTCGGTAAACACATTCTTGAGAAATAAAAGAAATCTTAACATTTATGTGTAATTGTAATTTTAATATACTTATTGATTAATAATCAATAAGTATAATTATTGATTGTAAGTCTAGATTGACAGTAACGATGTCATATATATGCAAATACTTATATACACTAAAACTACATAGAACACAGAAGAGTGCCATCCATATCAGTAGATCTTCACTACTTCTGCTTCTCATCTGATATTACTTTACTTATAAGAAAAGTTATTTACTCTGATAAAGAAAAGTTATTTAAAAAAACTTGATCTCGAGGTTTTGATGTATTTACATACTTTGAGGCCCCAAGGTCCTTTTCTTACTTTTTTTCGATGACCTCTGTGTGAGTGTGAGAGAGTAGGTGTGTATCCAAAGGTTTGTAGACAGGCTGCAGTTCATAATAATTTACCGTTTGATAGATCCAATGCATATTTTATACAAAAATGGACCTCACAGTGTAAATATGGCCTATTGTTTGAGGGAAATATTGCACGATTGAAAAGTCACTTTTTTGGTCAATATGTATTCTTGGGCATTTTTGTTTTTCTTAAACTGCTGACTTTAGTGTCTTGAAAATTTGACATTATAATTAAAGAGACGAATGAAATACGTAAATATATCCTCAGGTTATTAAAACAAATAAAATGTAAAATTTTTGACCTATGATGGAATTTGAAAGTTGTGAGGAATATACAAGCCATTCCGCATGACTGACCAAAATAAAATTACACCTAGTAATAGAGAATTATGTGGGGATGAGTTGAGAGATCTTTTTTCAAAATAGCATTAACTAAAAGAGCGTTATAATACAATTTATATTTTCAGAATATGTTTTTTGATACTAAATGGCTAATTATAGAACAATGAAATTTTTTCAAAATATTAAAAATAAAATTAGCTCCTTACAAAAAAAATTTCATACAATTTCGATTACTGCAAAGGGATACCTATAAATATTGAAAATTTGACCTGGATTAATGGACCACCTACCGTACTTGTCAGATATTACATTATCTTTATTTATTTATCTTATTTACATTTTGCACCGTTTACAATGACTTTTTCCATTAATAATTTTTAGTGGGTTTGCTGAGATAAAATTGTAGTTTAGAGGTTTATCAAAATAATTTTAAATGTTTTTATGAGTTGATATGCTATGTAAGAAGAATAAAATTAATATCTTTATAAACTTCCGTCATCCTTGTATATCGCTGTTGTAGTCGCCCGACCAGTTTCCCAAAGACTGCATCATCAATGTGAATAACTTACTTATGGAAGTCAGAGATATAAATACCTACAGATATCAATAGTGCCAATATAATCCTGAATTTCTTATATATTTTTTTTATATCATTTGTTCTTTTTCTTTTACAATTCGCTTATTGTGGCAGGTCAGACATGACTATAACGACTTGAAATGTAAAAAAGATAAGAAGACAAGAAGAGATTAAATAAAAAGAATCTGGAGTGGCCTACACTCAACTTTACTATAAGTAACTTAATATTAAATTTCTTGAGTATATAGCACATAACGTCTCATTTAAGCATAACGTAAACATCTAAATGGGATATCATTATTAGTCTTTCATTCCTGAGGTAGTAAGATATCACTATATATGCTTATTTTTGTACATCACACAGCTGATGCAAATAATTTCATTAGTATAACTACAGCAGTAATAACATTTTTGAAAAACCAAAGTGAACATTTCTTGATACGAAATATTCTCCTACAAGAGAACATGGCTTTTGTTCAAATAGCCAGTGGATTTCTTACATCCTTCATACATTTCTTGACATCCTTCTACATTGAATATTAAAGTAAAATTTTCAAATTTAAAACTGGAAAATACCCTTTTTTTCTCTGAAAAACATCATAAATAGCGAAGAAAAAATATTGTTTTAAGATTATTTATAATTAAAGGTGTACGATAATTACATTTATTAATCTCTAAACGAAAGATTTCAATTTTGAATTATCTTTTACATTTTTGGTCTTTTATAGAATTATTATACTGGGAATTTTATGGCTTCTTAGTATTTAAGAAGATCATTTTCCTTCCCCTTTGTCAAATAACATATATATGAGTTTTTTCTGAGTGAGTGTTATCCTTTTCCTGCCTCCTCTCTCTGTTATAAGTTTGCTATGAATGTATATTGAACAAAAATATATTAGTAATTAGCCAGTTTACATACTCAAATCGAAGTCAAAGCCAGCTATTCAATATAATTTAAATCTTTTATAGTTGGTAGCTTCTAATTTTTGAAAATAATAAATATAAACTATTAGACTAGAATCGTAAAAAAAAAACTGGATATTTCTCAACAAACATAAGTCCTCTTACTTGAGGAAAGAGTCATTCATCACATTTAAATAGCATGGAAAGGTACTACATTCACAATGATAATGTAATTGTAACTAATATTAAGTTTTGCTCAAGAATGCAATATGTAGATTTATTAAAGCATTTTATGAGATAAATCCATCATGCCATGGAAGACAAAGGTAATTTATTTATGTTTATTGGCGGTCATTTATTTACATGTAACAATATTATTGTTCTTACATCTCATATAAGTCAATAAACTATTTAAATTGTTCCCTTATAAATATAAATTTTATCTCATTGGATTCGCTCAAAAAATTTCTAAGTCAATGTAAAAAAAATATAAAAAATTTGACAAGTATAGCAGGTAATCTTAGTCTTACTAAGATTAATCTAGGATAAACAAACAGTTTTTATAGCGTTATTGCTCTTTCCCGTAATTGAAACTTCATGATTTTTTTTTATGAATTTTTAATTTTTCGTTCCATTTTTGGTCAAATTTCATTATTTTTTAATGAGCCGTTTAACGTCAAAAAAACATTTTCTGAAAACAGAAATAGTACTGTAACACCCCTTTAGCAAATGTAATTTTGAAAAAAAATATCGCAACTCATTAATTTATCATTTCCACATAATGTTCTATTTTTAGGCATAATTTCATTTTGATCAGCCAAACAGTATGGCCTGTATCGCTTTCACAAGGTTTGAGATTGAATTATAAGTCAATATTTTTACATTTTATTGAGAAAAAATATTTCCTGTTGTTTTAAAATTCTGAATATATTTTTCGTTTGTTTCATTTGTGACGTCAAAGATAATGTCAAAATTTCAAAACTCTATTTAGAAATTTCGGATATCAGTTTAGGAGAAATAAATGTTTTCTAAAAAATGGTTTTTGAAAAAAAAATGACTTTCCCATTATGCATAATTCTTCCCAAACAATAGGGATCTTTATCCCTATGAGGCCCAATTTTGTATAAAATATCAACTTGATCCATCAATGATTCTGGACCGTAGCGTGGTAACAAGCAATGCTAACACACTCACCCACCCACCCACCCACACACAGACATCATCGAAAAAACTTCATAAAACGACTTCTGGGACCTCAAAACATGTAATTCCGTCAAAATCTCGAGATCGAATTTTTTCAGGATCACTATACTTTACTTATAGTAAAGTAAAAAAGGAAATTTAAGCACAGGTTGGTACTATCGGTTTTTGAAGGAATTTCTATCCATGACTTCTATAAGTAAGTTTAGTTCTATTGATGATGCAGCCTTTGTGAAACCGGTCGGACGACTACTGCAGCATATACGAGGTATGACAAAAGTTAACCATAATATTATCTGTACTAACCACTGTGGTACTAGTAATATCTAGTACAATTTAAGAATAAAATTGTTAAATATATAAAATCAACACATATATTTTCTGATGCACACCATTGTAATGATGGATTTGACTAAGAAATGCTCTGATCAACCTGAATGTTGCATCCTTGACCAAAACTTAATCTGAGATATATATCGTGCCGTGGTTTGAAGCCCATTGTGTTTTAGTAATCCTGAAGTATGGGAAATATAATCTTTCGTTTCGTATTACAAAACAGATACTAATTTAAACTCCCTCTTCGATTAACCTAACATTTACTCTTTCATTTTTCTGATTTTTTTCTGACAAAACAGAAACACTATAAAATCTTAAAGGAATCACTTTAACATAATTCTTAGATATAGAAGGAGATCATGTTAAATGTCTTGAAATATACAAATGGTGTTAATATATATGTATGAATGAATACACAAAACTATAGGATATTACAGTATTATTGTAAAAGATGTTGTATTATTGTATAGTATGTGTTATAATTAGTGCTAGTATTGAACCTACCTCAACTTAAGTTGTCAACACCATAGGAAGTTTAGGGAGGTTCTGTAGAAGACCTTTTATTACAAGATGAGAAATAATTAATAGTACTGCTTTTTAAATGATTCTGCATGCTCCTAAAATAGTTGAAAGATGGAAAATGGTTAAGCGTTTTTGTATTAATCCACCTAATATGGTCCTTATATTCGCATAAAGAACAAAAAGAATATCATCAAACTATTAAAGTTAAAGACATACTCTTGGAGGTTCTTTAGATGAAAGGTTAAATTGAAAAAGAAAACACGTAATAGATACACTGACTAGGAGAACAAAATTAATGTTCTGCTGAAAGCGATTATTTCGTAGAACATAGGGTATTAACATAAAATCTTCACTTCGGTTTTACAAAAGTAAAATTGTGAAAAAGTACTACTGCTGTGGTAAAACCAATGATGATAACGATATATTTTGATTGTGTGATATGCATTAACATCACCTTCTTAGAAATTTATATCAGAAATAATTAATTTCCTGTTTAATTTACATATGAAACAGGAAAATAACATATGAAATTTCAGAGAATATAACAATAGGAAACATGAATAGTTTGAGCTATTTGTTTCTTAAATACAATAACCTTCGTAGATTACTTGACAGGGGGGACACAAGTAAACATAAATGATTACCTGGATTGAATGCTTTCTGATTTCAATAAATAGGCTTTCTTATAACTGAGAAAATAATAAAAATGTAAATACATGTTTATTAATCCATAAAATGTCTAAATTTACATGTATATAAATAAAAAATGATTCGATTTTTTCTTTGAAGTAGTCGATTCTTCAAGTAGAGTGGGAAGAATAATAACGGATTTAAGAAGCCAAATACAGAAGTGTACTTCCTTTGAACACCGAAAACTAAACCATACCCCTTCTTTTTTAAAATTAAGAATCAGGCTATATTTCTTAAGACATTATTTTTTTTTCCACCAAATATGAATGACATCTTCATCATATTGTTTAGATTTAAACAACTCCATATAAACAATACTTAATTTGGAGAAAAAATACTTTTTATGATTAATCTAAACTTTTGTTGGTCATATTGATTATTAGCAATAAGACAAAATATGCAACACAAAGTTCGATAAGGTCTACAAGGCCTGGGATAGAGACAGTAAATTCAACTTACTTCTTAACTCCTCTACCAAGAATCTTAAGTAGATCGTCATCAACAACATTAGTAACGAGGGACTTAACATCAAAACTAACAATCATATTGACTTTAATGGATACATCTTTTAATTTTTCAATAAGCTCAGCATTTTTAACCTTTGAATTAGAAGTGGAGCACTTTTGATTCATTCACGCTATAGAAACAAGTTATTGACACATTTGGTGTGGTATTAAGAAGGTAGCGTGGCAAAGAGAATTTTAAAGGTAAAGGGCAAGGAAAGAGAAAAAAGGCTGGATTGGTCAGGTGAAGCCTAATAAGTAAAACCTCATCTGCTAGTTGTCAACTCTGGTGGACAAAGCTATTTTTCTCGTTTATATCTAGGTCGTTAATAGTGATCAATAGGATTGATAACTAGCAGACAAAGTTTTACTTATTTCTTCTGGCCTCATTTGCTTTCTCTCTCTCTCTCTCTCTCTCTCTCTCTCTCTTCCAGTGTTTTGGTCTCTTTCTTTTTTCTTTACCCTTTTTAAAATACCTTTCATGTTTCTTTCTCTGCTCAGTACCACACAAAATGTTCTCATTCACTTGTTTGAATTCGGGTATACTCTGACAAAGGCCAGTTATTTTAGTTGAAAAATCTGAGTCCCATTTCTGAATATGTTCCAGTAGGTTAGACGTTGACTTTTATTTTATATACTTAATGTGAAATTTTGTTATATGTCTTAAATCACTGGATTGACAAACAGAAGATACCTGTGAATTATAAAACACTTAAAAGAGAATAAGAAATAATTTATTTTTTATATCAGGTATGTCAGTAATGAATTATTTAATTGAGTATACTAATTTAAGTGATAGACAAAGAGGATACATCAAAATTAGTAAATGATCAATTGTTCGATTGACTAAAAAAACAGTGAGTCTACTAGGGGTAGTAGTAGTAGGCAACACTCTAGGTTGCAGTAGCAGTTCCACAAAGGGACACACGTAGGCCAAACACGTAGGGTGCTTTGTGATACCACACAATGAAGATTGTTTCTACATTGGGAGTCCTAAATTTTGCCTAACTCAAGTGTATTTAGAGTAGGGATCTTTAACAAGTACCTGACATTGTACAGGCTCTGTACCAACGTCTTGACGTCCTCTTCGAGGGACGACGTGCTCAGCTTTACTCACTTTTCACGTGAATAAATCGAGGGCCAGAGTGGGTATCGAACCCCAGACTCACCAGTTCTGAGGCGAGAATGTTAACCACTGAGCTAACCTGACCTCACTAGGGGTACTGTGTTAAAATGGTAGAGTAACATAGGATGAAGAGGAGTAGAAATAGGAAGAATGGTTGAGAAAACATTATCAATGATAATATAGCAAAGAATCAGAAGGTTACTCTTTAATACATTCACTCTTCTAATTATAACCTAAAAAATAACCTATGAATATCCCAATCTCGTTTTTTCTTCTAGCAAACATTTTTTTCAATATGTTCTATTTTATTCTAATGCTAAATCCCCTAATATTAAAACTCATTAGCTGAAATTGTTTAGTATATCAAAATTGGTTTCGCAAAAGAGTAAAACGAGCAAAGTTAAATGTAAGGGGTAAAAGAAGTAGTCTGTTATGGGGTCTAAGTCTTACGTTAGCTTGATTTCTTAAGACTAAGAGATGATACATTTTCCATACCAGCTTTGAAAAATTGATTTTATTATGCCTGTCATGCATACAAACTAGTGAAACAATTTTTTTTTTACAAATAGACTACAAGAAGACTCTTTAATCAACTCGATATAATTATGTTAAATTGCAGTTTTTAATTGCTTATTACAAAAATAAAAATACATAGAACAAGTTTCAATTCACTATAAATAGCAACCAACAATAACAATATTGACAGAGCTATTGGTGTTCAAATGTAATAATGGTTTATAATAATGGTAATTATAGGCCATATGAGTTGAAGGCTGAGGTTCAAGGTTTTCAGTGGCCTCTCAACTGGCTCCATAGGTCATTTGAAAAAATGCATCCATGTTTTCAAATTCTTATGACCTTTAACATACTTTTATTAAACCTGTATATTAATAACATAAATGGGTTCAAATCACCAAATTAATGCGATAACGAGCAATTTATCTCATGAGCTTGATTTAATAATAATACTCGACAAACTCTTTCATAATGTAATCATAAAAGGCAGTTAATTGGTCATTAGAATGTCAAATACTATTACTCGAATAATTTGTTAACTCATTAAATCAAGCAGCATCAATTATGTTCAGCAATCCAAAATAGTGAATAATGCTATTGTATAAAATTAATAAATAATATCATTAATTAGTTGAACGTTAATGTTAAGAGCTATTAAATCAAATTATTTAATGATTGATTTAAATTATTGTTAATAATATAATTTAAAAACGTCTTAACAATTTTATTTGTTTGCTTATAAATGATATCAATTAATATAATCTTACAATTTCCATGAAAACTCGATTTCAATTTTTTGTAGTTGAGAGTAGCATTATATTAAACCTGCATATTAAACATTTATAATCAGCTTTTCGGAAAATCAGAATTATTACTATGAAAATTGGCAATTCACAATTCGCCAGGCTAATTAAGAAATGATCCATCTTGTTTTAATGAAACTGGTAGTTTTTTGAATAAACTGATAAAATAAACTAATGCTTCTATATTCTGATTAAAATATGTACAAGTTTAGCTTCTATTACTAATTCATACCCCTTTGGTTCTGCCAAAGTTTATAAAGAGTTATTGAAAAAATGAAAACTACTTTTAAG
The DNA here is from genome assembly GCA_026182355.1 of Hermatobates lingyangjiaoensis. Lineage (NCBI taxonomy): Eukaryota > Metazoa > Arthropoda > Insecta > Hemiptera > Hermatobatidae > Hermatobates > Hermatobates lingyangjiaoensis. The sequence goes on along the minus strand of JAPFBL010000030.1, from coordinate 884,628 downwards.
TGATTACAAATCATCAGTATTATTAAATTAATTAGTTTTTAAAATATCGTCTCTTTCTATCAATAAATTTAATTTTAGACTGTAAGGACAGTAAATTTTTGATGAGAAAATTAAACAGAAATGAGCCTGCATTGTAGATTACTATACAACACCATGTTTTGAATTAATCTTCTTGCCTAGGTGTCGTAGGGGCTCTATTTGATCTCAACAAAAAACACAAAAAACTATTTAAGGTTATTTTTCATTTTTTTTGTATTTTTATATTAATATTTTTCTAAATTTGTTGTACAGTTATCTTGACATTTGAGGTGATATTTTAAAATGTAATTTTGAAAAAGCTTTTCTATCAACTAAAATATGGGTTACATGAACGTCAATAGCCTTCTCCTTCATTTATAGGCTGCTTTTGTAGGGTGTGACCCCTGCACTAACCATGAAAAAATCCCTAAAAAAAGTTTCAGAAGAAAAGAAATAGTTTAATCCTATGTGGACTGATTCATTTGTCTTTACCACCAACGAAGTTGGCTTACCAGCATGCATACCTTCATATGTGATTAAAAATTATCAAACAACAAAAGCTTGTAACGTTGAATGATATTTTCAAACCAAGCAGTCACCATTCGCTGAAAAATAGTTAACTGAAGAAGAGTGAAAGAGAGCCATTTCGGAACTGCTGTGTTAAGTTTAGCAGAACAAGCATACTTGCTAAAGTAAAAATAAACGAGTCCACATTATTGCAAATTCAGATTGTACATGTGACGGACACTCTGACCAGGCATGGTCTTACTTAACATACCACTGTCCACTATTGGATCCATACCGGCAACACTTAATTCTTACTATCATGACTACAGGATAGAACTGGATGATTGAACAACATAAAATAATATCACCTAATCTCTTACCTTATTTAAAACCTCTCTGGGTAAAATGTCATGGGATATCATTTAGGCAATGGACATATTTAATTATAATTTTATTTTGATTGCCGTAATTTTATAGATTACAATAAATAAAAATTATATATATATTAAATTCTGCATGAGTGGTCCGGATCTGAATTATGATTGGCTATTTTGACCAATTTGTTTTTTTCTTTCTCGATTTTCTTAACGGTTCCGGCTCTAATAAAAGCCACTCACTCGGTGTATCTTTTAATAGAAGCCACTCACTCGGTGTATCTTTTCTATGAAGTCACTTCCACCGGCATAATAGATATTGGAAGGCCCTCAGTCCCTCGTAAACCCAAACTGTTGTCATACGATGTCAGCTTCCCCACTTGGAGGTCCCCTTGTGCAGCCCTGATCAGTGCCGAAGTTCTGTAGCTGTAGTCTTTTGGAGACTGGAAACTAGACAATGAAGCCGCTGTCTTTATCCCACGAAGGGCCTGCAGTCCCTTTGTAAATAAGAGTACTGACAATCGACAATATTGACTTCTATTAGAGCCGGAAGCGTTAAGAAAACCGAGGAAGAAAAGAAAAACAAATTGGTCAAAATATCCAATCCATCAGATCAGATCCGGAATACTCATGCAGAAAGCAGTATATAAGACCAAGGTCCGGGACCTTTACTACACCAGAATTTGCCTGAAAATGTATATATTTTATGCTGTATTTATATATATTTTATGCTGTAAGGATGGAATTATTTGAACATTGAGAAAAATTGTATGAAAGGTGTAGATGATGGCATGAAGGTAGACTTAAAATCGTTCAAGGATGTTACAAATTTTGTATGTTACAATAAAGATAAAGGATGGGCAAATGTAGATGTTGGTGAGATGGTTCTTGTTTCAATGTTTCTGTAGCAATACTCATACACTCAAGTTTGGATCATTGGCGTTAAGAGAATACATTACTGCCCTACGGTAAATCAGTTGATTTCAAATTTCTCTTAGTCTGTTTTGAACCTTTTTTGCTTTCAGATTTCACTCATGACTTCTCCATACGTATTTGTTTTTTAACAGTCCTATCATCAATGATAAAGTTTCATACAACAAAGAATCTTATCTGTACAACAACGTACATTGTTTTACTCTACTATAAGTGATAAAAATTTAAATAAAATATAAGTAAAATAGAATATATTTTAAGGGAAAAAATGTATATAGAATATGAGTGTTAAAAAAAGTGATTACTTTGTGATAATAAAAGAATCATTATTTCAAAACGCTGTAGGTTTTACACGTTTTAAATTCCATTATTGAAAGTTTTTTCAATAATAACTCTGTGCGTGTGCGTTTGTGTGTATGTGTGTGTGTGTGTGTGTGTGTGTGTGTGTGTGTGTGTGTGTGTGTGTGTGTGTGTGTGTGTGTGTGTGTGTGTGTGTGTGTGTGTGTGTGTGTGTGTGTGTGTGTGTGTGTGTGTGTGTGTATGTGTGTGTGTGTGTGTCAAAAACCCTCAGTTGGGTTTTTGACTCTGACGAAGACCGCTTGTTACGGTTGAAAGATCTTAGTCTTGTTTTCCCTTTTCTTATTGTGGTTTGATCATTGATTGTTGTTTCACGTGTTTATGTGAAATCTTTATATATATATATATATATATATATATATATATATATATAATATATGTGTGTGTGTACGTGTGTGTGTGTGTGTGTATGTGTGTGTGTGTGTGTATGTGTGTGAGTGTGTGTGTGTGTGTGTTTGCGGGTGTATGTCCACGCTACAGGTTATACTGTTTGATGGATCAAGTTCAAGTTTTTCTCAAGATGGTCTCCTATGACTCAGATGTTCTGTATTCTTTTTTTTTTTTTTAGATCCATATTTCATCGATAAATGTGACTCTTTTGGTTTAAAAGTGATTTCAGACTTTTTTTCTCCTAAACCTCCTAAAGTCCAGAGTGTTCGAATTTTGGAATTATAATGAAACTTACGGAAGCTTTTTTAATTAATAGAAAGTTAATTATATAACTTTTTATAACTAAGAAGGTAAAATTAGCAGTAAAAGGTAAAAACTTTGACTTATGATTGATTCTGAAAGGTTGTTAAAGCGATGATATGCACACTGTTTGATGGGTCATAATAAAATATATCATAAAATAACACTTAATAATGGAATGAGCTACATACTTTTTGTCAAAATTACTTTGATACAAAAGGACATTATGGTGCATTTTATGAGTTTAGAATATGTTCTTTTTACATTAAAGGGCCAACTATAAAAAAATGACATTTTGTGAATATAAATTACCCTTAATCAATACCATATGTTTTAAAAAAAATTCTCATTAACCGTAAGGCAATATAGCACTAAACACTTGAAACTTAAATTAAAATAATGGTTAACTTACTGTGCTTGTTTGATTTGTTTATAATATTGGATTTGATTTTCTTTATTTTCTTTTTATGTAAGTCACAATACTGTAAGAATAGCATCAACAGGGAAAGTGGTAACACAGATTAGCAAATGGACAGAATTCCAATTGAGACACCGCTTGTAAGGTTAATCAATCAAAAATAAATAAATAAATATGCAAGGAAGGAAAAATATATTGAACACCATTCAAAATTTTTCAAAAGTTTGAAGGGAATAAAAAAATGTTATATTCAATATTCTTTCAGGAAGAGGAAATGTTAGGTAAAGTTAGACCAGTAATTGGTCGACAGTCAGTTCGGTTCTTAACTTTAAACTAGCATACCAAATAATATTTCTAAATTCAAAAATTATAACATGGAAGAAAGTGACTAATTTAATATTGATATATTAAAGATGCAAATATTTTTTCTGATAATTGCAAAAATAAACTGAGATAATATCTACTGGAATGAACCTTTACTATTTATTGATATCTACAACTCAATCAATCAACTGATGCAGTTGATGCTGCTGTCTGTTAGAATTGTTTTCCATCACTGACAATCAGAGAGAACTGAAATATAATATTGGTTATAAGCCAAATTACAGGTCAAGACATATTTTTAACTTCAAAAAAATGTTGACTCTGAAAATATCTTTTAACGAAATATATAGGCTCAAAACTAATGGAACTCTAGCTATTAAATTTGGTGTACAAAAAAAACGACATATCAAAAATTATTCCATAATTATGTATAATCCTAATATAAAATCTTTTTTAGGGTGAATGATGCTTAGCAAAGTTCATTTCATCACTTTACTCAAAAAAGTAGTGAAAAACTACTAACTGATGGATATTATCTATCATGATTCCCTAACTTGTGTTGTGGATTATTTTCAACGAAATAGTAGAGTAAGTCAAGTTGGATTATATTAATTTTCAAAATGACATTTCTCAATTGACTGTAATCAGGTTTGGAAGTATTTGACATTTATTTTTCCTAAATACATATCCAATTTTATAGCGACTTCTCAACAGGTGAATGTTCGTGTTCTTTAGCTTTAATTGTACATATGAGTTCTTAATCAAAATATGAAAGTGATCAAGGCAGAAAAAGATACAGATCCATTCCTGGGTATTTAAACACTTGTATCCCTACAGCAATAATTTACTATCGTCATATCAAATCTGAAATGACCTAATTTACTATAGAAGACAAAGTATCAAACTAGTTGATAATCAATTCAATTTTGGTTTTATTTTGATGCAGCTATCGTGTAAACGTAATATCAAAATAATAGAAAATCAATAATACTTCATTTGTTTTAAAGTGGTTATGTCTAGTTTTTCAGTTATAACAAATTTAAAATCATTTATCTTAAGCCATCTGACATATTATTATTTTCATTATTAAACTGAGAGCCTGAATCGCATATGACTCAGCACAGCAGCCGTATTGCTCAGTTCTACACCCTTCCTCATATCCAAATTCAACTTCAGATTTAAAGTTCAATAAATGAACGTCATAATTGTCCTTAGGGAACTATCCATTACTTCTATTGCTTTTCGGTATTAACTGTCAAATATCTCTCTTCTCTTAAACTTGATTCCCTTGCATTTGCATAGAATGTGTTCGTAAGTTTCCACCTCCTTCAGATAGAGTTTGCATTCTTCAAATGATCTTTCATTTGCATAAATTACAAAATAAATCCCTTTAAAGATTTATTATTGTCTTTAAAAATACAAATTCAGTTGGAATGAGATATTCAGACATAATTAGGCCCAGTTATTCTAACCAGACTGTATCTCCTTCCTTCTTCATCCATTCTGCAACTGCAACGTTAAGAAACCTGGGGTGCTGTAAAAGAAACTCTCCAGGCCAGTCAAAAAAGGTTGTTCAACCTTTCAACTATCATATTCCTTTGTATTCCTTTGTCTCCAGGTACCTACAAAAGAAGTAACATATTTTTACTGGTTTTATTATTATTAATTTTTGACTGAAATGTATAGAGATGAGAGCCTCTTTACTGAAACCCTAGTGATCAGTAGTAATCACTTTGATACTCCCTTTAGGAAATTTTATTATGAGGATTGTAGCTGGCAGCATATAACGAAACTATTAATATTTCGTTCAAATAATTTTTTGACAGTGATATCCCCTAATGAAGCACTTTCACCTCTTACCAGTTTGAATAGTCTGCAAATTGCCTCTTTCTTGATAAAAATATCTAATGAAGGGGGAGGTTACTATGTTTTCCATGCTGGAGGTAGCTCAAGTGGTCAATCATTCTGTTATCCCTCAATAAGCTTGTCCTTGAAGTTTGTTAAGGCTAATTTAGATACATAATTCATATTAGGACCAATGCATATAATACCAATGTTTCATCATGTCAGCAATTGTAATTCTTTTATAGCCAAAAATATGTGAGGTTAAATTTTGATCATCTACCAATGAACAACATGCCATATAGCATTGATTTTGAAGCATTAACCAATGTGTCTTTTATATGGCTATTCTAGTTTAATCTTTTATTTAAAGAGTATCCTGCATTTTTAGATGCCTTAGAGAGTTATATTTTAGTATTTTAAAAGGACAGGTTTCTGAGATCTACTATCTTTTTTCCTAGGAGATGTATCATGACTGTTTTAGCTGGATTTCTATGCAGACATTTATTCTTTACCCATCTTTCATTCAAGCATGCTGGATGAGTTAAGATTCAGTACTCCAAGCAATCTTCTGCTTATAATAGTAAGGTCACCTACATATCCTGTATAGTTTTGATTGCACGATCTGCTTAGTGTTGATTATTTTGAGTAGGTTATTCAAAAAATTACAACATAAAGGGTAATGGCACACCTCCCTGATGACAAGCTTTAGTGCACACAACTTCAGTTCTTGTAGTTCAATACTAACACTTCTTGTGAGGGGCCAGGTTAGCTCAGTGGTTAACGTACTCACCTCTGGACTGATAGGACCGGGGTTCGATCCCCACCTGACCCTCGATTTATTCATGTGGGGGTGAATAAATCTGAGCACATCGTTAAACCGTCGGTCCCGAGCCTGTACGATGTCAGGTACTCGTTAAAAATCCCTACTCTAAATACACTTGAGTTAGAGCAAAATTTAGGACTCCCACAGTAGAAAATCAATCTTTTCTGGTATCACAAAAGGCCAATGCTCGGCCTACGTGCGTTCCCTTGTGGGACTACCACTGCAACCTAGCCTAACCTAACACTTCTTGTTCTTACGTGTTTCTTGTGACTTATTCTGTACTTCTGGGACTATATGATCTATACATTAGCAAAGAACTAATGTATCGGAAGCCGTGTTATGAAAACTTTTCCAATATGAAAAAAGCAGCCCAGAGTGTCCTATAAGACTTCAAGTGTTTTCTGTTTTAACTAAAATTCTTAGAGTTGATTCTGTTTAATTCGGTCTTATGGGTATGTCTTCCTTATGAAGATATTTCTTTAATAAAATTTCTAGTGTTACTACAAATTGGACCTAGTAGTTTTTTTTTCTTTTTGTGTAATATTACACTCCCAATATCGTTAGCTTATGAAATATTTGTATTATGACAATACCTGATACGAAATCTTATGTTTCTTCCATCACCAAATATGAGACATAAAAGTAGTAACCATGTTGTAATAAAGAAATATAAAGTAGTTTCCCGTGCTCCAATACTACCAAAAAAACAAAGGCGTCACTAAACTAACCAATAATTATTTATCTCATAAATTAGCTATGTCCTAGAATGCTACATGTAGAGCTATTGGGATACTTTCATAAACAATCATCTTTCACTCTAGAAAGCATTATAAAATATATGGCTCTCTGGCATTGGATTTTATAGTTTTAAGAATTTTATTGCTTTTACATACTATATTAACACATTAGTATATTATCAGATTTCTTGTATTAAAACTACAACGAGAATTATGTATAACTAACTGGATTCTAATTGGAAATCTCTAAGTCAGTGTAAACAAAATCAATAAGTACAAGTCCAAGTAGAGTTTTCACTTTTTAGAGATATACTGCCTTTTTCAGTAATCAGATGGATTTGACAATTTCTTAATGACATACTAATTCTAGATGGGGTTCTTTTAAAAAAATCATTTTTCTCAAATAGTAGTTTAGCGTTAAAAAAACATTTTCAGAAATCATAAAATGTACCATAACGCCTTCTTTTGAAAACATAATTTCAGCAGAAAGTATTCAGCTTATTGCTGTATAAGATGCTATTTTTTTAGTACAATTTCACTATGATCTTCAAAGGGCGTGACCCGTATCCTATCTACAAGCTTTCAAAATCAATCATAATTCAAAAGTTATTATATTGCAATATTCACCTTTTAGGTTAGTAAAAAAATCTGTGTTTTTCTGGATATGCTCCTATAGGTTTCATAATAATTCAGAACTTTAAAAAATCTAGAGTTAGTAGTTTAAAAAGAAAAAAATATTGTCGAAAATCATATATTGGCCAAAAAAGGTCACTTTTTCATTGTATAATATTCCTCAAAAAGAGCAAATCACATCCACTCTATAAAAACCATTTTGTTGGGTAAAATATGAATTTGTTACATCAAACAGACTAGAGTGTACCGACAAATTATTTTATACGCACACAGTCATCATCGTGAAAACATCAAAGAAGACTTTATGGTCTTCAGAACATGTAAATCCGTCAAAACTCTCGAGATAATTTTTTTTACAATCACTGTACCTTACTTACAGTAAGGTAAAACAAATGCTTATAGAAATATTTTTTTCATTGAAATGGTAAGCATGCTTAAAAAATAGTTAAATCACTGTAACTATAAAATATTTATTTTGGTTGCATCAGATAAATTAATTTACTTATTCATATTTACATAAAAATTGATTCATATTTTGTAAAACTTCTAAATGTTGTATAATTACCATAATTTTTTTGGCCAGCTCATTGAAGTTTTTTTAATTTGAATGTGGTTCTGTGGTATAAGAAGTTTGAAAAACTGCTCTAAAGCAAGGTTACCTTAACTTTTCAAACACACAAAAAAACACAAACACAAACACAGAGCAAATGTATTGTGAAACTTAAATGATATTTTAAAAAATAAATACTGTAAAAATACTTTTTAATGACTTAAGTAACAAAGAGCATTAATATAAGAAATTAAGGATTCCTGTAAATTGACTTCTAAATGTAAGTTTTATACCTCTTAAGTATGAATCAGTTTCAGTTTTCAAATTATTTTCAAATCTACTTCATATTTAACCACGACCAAGTTTATATCAAACCATGAAAAAGTTTATCACATGAATATATTTGACTAAATATTATTACTTTCAGCTAATGCGCTTATATCAGGGTGATCCATTAATAATTATATTTAAATATTTCCATGCCCCATTTGTTTAATTATTAATAATAATTTTGAGTCTATTGAAATGATATTTGCTTATTCCTTATATTCGTAAAAGATTTTTTATTAAGTTTAATTATTCTAAAAGTTTTCAAACCAGAGTTTGCTTCCATTTAATTTAAACTAAAATAATATAATGTAACTTGTCTATTTAATATTGCAAAAAACCTCCACGGAAGCCAGTTTGAATTGAAAAACCCCCTATCTAGAAATTTGTCTTCTGTGAATACCTATTCAATGAATGTTTAAAACTAAAAATTGCAATCGGCAGAAGCTCTGAGAAACGGCATGTGAAGAGCTTGGTGATCATTTGTGCGCAAAGTTTTCGTTTTAAGAGGGGAAAAGTTACAATGCCATCTAGCTTTTTTACTAACAAAACTAACAAAGTTATCCAGTAGGTGGTAGTGAAATGACCAAAGACAGCATTGAAAGTAAGGAGCACAGGAGATCATTACTAAAACTTTTTACTCCTCTCTACCAACAACTAAACATTACTCAGACATTTTTTAACTTACTTATTTTTATTCTTAATAAAATTCTGGTAAGAACTGTTATTCGCAGAAAGGGCTAGAGGCTCTTTAAATTGTTTAAATTAGTTTTGACATTGACATATGTATCGCTTTAATTTATGGTAAATAAACTTAAAAGAGATACCCTAAACTGTTAGAAAGGAAACGAATTTCCATTGAGCGTTCTTCCCTTTGCTTTACCAACAATAACTTTATTCTTCATAACACATTAGTTTTATTGGCCTTAAACAAACTGCTTTTTACATTATAATTTTTAAAAAATTGTTATTTAAATGTTAAATTGTTCCTAACTTCAGAATTATTAAATCTAGCCAAAGCAAATGCAAAGAGATCCAAACTATAAAAACCATAGCCAAAAACAACGGATATTCCACAAATTTAATTAGAAAGAAAGAGATAAATCAAATAGTTAGCCATGCATTCCCCCTTAACAACTCCTCTACAAAAAGCGCACAGGCCTGGGTTGTGATCCCATAGATTGGTAATCCATCGTTAAGAATAGCTAAAATATTACAAAAACAGGGCTTAAAATTAAGTTACAGAAACTCCGGCGACTTAAAGTCATTATTATCTTTAAAAAGAGTTGAAGAACCCATATCTCTTAGTGGTGTATATAAAAAGTCGTACGTTAATTGCCCTTCGCATTACATAGGCATGACACTCAGATCCTTTAACAAAAAAATACAAGAACATGTACAAGAAGTTAAACACGAAGCCAAATCCCACAACAATAACCAATTCATATCTCATTTTGATTAACATTTAGTCACCAATAATCACCAATTTGATCCAGACCAAAACATACAAATATTACATATAAACAATAAATTCCGTGAAATATCTATTCTCGAAGGGTATAAAATTAACAAATCAATGCGCGATAAGTCCTCTACTTATCTCAATGAACAAATTTCTTAATGTCAACTTTTCTTAATTTATTCATATATATATATATATATGCTTTTAAAAACTGGAATTCATACTGCAGAAGTCTTCTTCGATAATTTATGGTTACCTCATGTTGTCGTACTACTGCAGAAGTCTTCTTCGATAATTTATGGTTACCTTGCAGTACGACAACATGAGGTAACCATAAATTATCGAAGAAGACTTCTGCAGTATGAATTCCAGTTTTTAAAAGCATGTATTGAAGAAGGACTGCTCCCAACTTTTACAAATATTATATATATATATATATATATATATATATATATATGTTCTATTTTCTCTGTATTCTTAAATTTCGTATGTTCATATTTCGTTACAGGAGTCTGTTATATTTTTATTATGTTTCTACACTTAGTCTTGAAGTAAATTAAAAAGGCCTATTCATAAAATAATAAAATTCATTCATGTAAAAAATCAACGCCAATCAAACATAATATCTAACGCTTTTCTTGGTATGATGGATTTGTATAACAAAATGCTCTGATCAATCTGTATGTTGCACCCATGAACAAAACTTAATATCAGGTTAGATTGACTATTTGGTGTACTGTAGTCTTGAGTGGGATTGTGAGATTGGAAAAGTGTTTTTTTTTCTGAAGCGAATAATTCGATGTCTGATAAATGATGCAAAATTCTTTATTTTTATTGAACTAAGCGAATTGGTTTTATGAATGTAAAATCTAATAAAATTATTACATTAATCAATGAACATATGACTTTTGACGTCACCAAGAGATGACTGGGATTCATTTTAAGGATGAAACGTTAAAAAAAATTGTAAACATTTCTATAAATTAAACATTAGTGATAATATCACGTCTGAGGTGACCTTAAATACAATATAAAACAAAATAATTTATTTTATAGTTAATTAAGTCAATATAAGTTATATTATTATTAGAACGAGACTTAGTAACAACTAATTGAAATGATCATTTAGATTCTATTTTTCTAGACATATACATACAGCCGGATTCTATGAAACTTACTTATTCGATTTCAAACCAATATACGTGATATTAGATCAACTGGAACACAAACCAATGTACCTGGTATTGGACCGATTGGAACAGGGTGTTCAATTTTCAACCATTTTCACAGAAATTGTTAGAGCTAATGAATGTATCTAATTCATAGCGATAGTTAAATAAAAATAAGACAAAAAATCAATAGTTTGTAAAGAAGTTTAATATTATATATTATTATATAATATTAATATGTCATAAAGTGTGGCACAAATGTGTTACATTATCATTCCTGACAAGATCACACTGATATCCCGTACTCTTCAAGTCCGTGACAATCGAACGTCGATTTGTAGCACCAGGCTATTGAATTTGTTGATGTGAAAAGACGTCCAAGACGCTCGTCATCTTCAATGGACTGTCACCACAATTAAAACGTTTATGATACTGAAACATACCGCATGTTTCATAGCAACATCACTGTAAACCTTGTTATGAATATCAAAAGTAGCACTCCTACGTTCTTCAAAATTAACATAGGAAGACTTTGCTTCTTCAGATGATTCATTCCAAAATCTGCAAACCAAAAAATGGGAAATCTGTATGCACGGGAAATGGCGTGATAATCTGCTGATTTCTTTGAGCTATCACCACCAATCGGATTCCCTCGCAGCCAAATATAAACTTAGGTACTTCATACAGTTCGTGTATTAATTGACCAGATCACATACAGTAAGCTAGTCACCCTTATCTTTATATGAGGACCACCTGCAGTAACAAAGGTTTACCACTCTTTTATCAGTGTATATTTTTCAAATATTCAGGTTCTCCTAGTTGAGTTTTTTTCTAAGACATATGCATTCTTTTTGAACTCAAATCAGATATCACTGGAGTTAAGCAATTTAACTAAGGTTTCATGTTCGAAACATTTTTATTAGAAGGTAAGGAGTTCCTTCATTAATTACTTTAGGAGTATATAGACATAGTTTGCTTATAAAGATTTCAATACTTTACTTTGCGATTCAAAATGTTGAGAGTTTTCAATCAACATCAGTTGTCTTTCTTACGGTATTAGTTATATGAATATATATCTGTACATGTTGACTCCTCATGCGTTATTGTGAATATATCAGTCCAAATTAATAAAATTATGGCTTTGATAATGTTCATCCTACTATCATCACTTTACAAGAAAGGCCTGAGGAAGCATTTCTTTGTCACTCTGGTGCTCATCAGTTTCAAGTTTTAATTTGGTATATTTGTGTCCTCTCTTTTCAAGAATACTTTATTATTTTATGTTTATTTTATTTTGTCGTTAATAGTTAAAGAATGCTATTAAAATTGCAAGGTTTCAGGTTTAAAGTCGCTTGTTTAGTTATTACAAATAATGTTTCACTAATTTGAAACCCGTTTCAATGTATGGTTTTCATTGTACCATTTTGTGTACTGTTTAATGAAAACAGTTAATTAACAGTTAAACATTGTACTGTTTAATCAAAAGTTAATCTCACTGACGCTAGTGAACAGGTATTTTAAATCACCCAGACACCCTAACCTATTAGACTGGTGAGAAACTATTTCCGTTTCATCCTTAAAATCCATCGCTGTTCGACTAACCCCTTGATGGACTCTCTTTCCTACAAGCATGCGGTCATGAACTTAATATCTTCTTTAAACATTTTCATTTCCATTGCTTTATCTTTATCTCTTAAGTGGATTCCTCTCTGGATTTCTTCAACGAAAGCATTACTCTCTTCAGAAGTCTTAGTTCAACCCTGCACCAAGCTCAGTGGATTCACTCAAGAGATATCTAAGTCAATGTAAATAAATGTAAACAAATACAAGTATAGCAAATAAATCATTAGTCCAGGTCAATATTCAGTTTTTATGGCTTTATTGTTCTTTATCGTAATTGAAATCTCACGAATTTTTTTTATAAATTGTTAATTTTTTGGTAAAATTTCATGGTTTTCAATGAACCGTTTAGGGATAAAAAAACATTTTCTGAAAACATAAAATGTACTGAACGCCTCTTTGAGGATTTTAATTTTGAAAAAAAATAGCTCAACTTATCCTCCTCAGAATGTTCTATTTCTAGGATAGTTTCATGTTGATTCATTAAGCGTTATGGCTTGTATTGCTCTCACAAAATTTTAGAATGAATTATAAGAGAAAAAGTAAATATTTTATTAAAAAAAATAATATTTTTCGCTGTTTTAAAAATCTGAATATATTTTTAGTTTATTGTTTTTGTAGCCTCAAGGATAATGCCAAACTTTGACACTCTAAAATTACTAGCTTAGAAAAAAAAATATTGTCTAAAACCAGGTTTTTGGGGAAAAAATGACACACACACACAACACACACACATACAGAGCCATCATCAAAAAAATTTTATAAAACGACTTTTGGGACCTCAAAACATGAAATTCCATCAAAATCTCGACATTGAATTCTTTTGCGATTACTATACTTTATTATTACGAGGGCGGTTTGATAAGTCTATGCCTTTTTGAATAAAAAAAAATGTTTTCGGCAAGAAACATTTTACTTTTCTACATAGTCACCTTTTAGCACGATACATTTAGTCCAGCGTTTTTCTAATTTTTTTATTCCCTCCAAATAATACGTTTTCTCAAAGCTCTCAAAATACGCGTTTGTTTCGGTAATGACTTGTTCATTCGACTCAAATCTCTTACCGCCCAGCCATTTCTTTAGGTTTGGAAACAGAAAATAGTTGCAGGGGGCTAAATCAGGAGAATATGCTGGATAGGGTGGCAGTTCGTATCCCAATTCGTGGATTTTGGCCATCATGACTAGACAAGTGTGCACACGTGTATTCTCTTGATTGAACAGCACTTTCTTCTTTGCCAAATGCGGCCGTTTTTGCTTCAAATCAACGTCGAATCTGTTCAAAAGCTTTGAATAATATTTGCCGGTGATCGTATTACCTTTCTCGAGGTAATCGATGTGAATGACACCACGTGCATCCCAAAAAACTGTGGCCATGACTTTGTTGGCTGACAGACTCTGTTTGGCTTTCTTTGGTCCACGTTTGCCCACAGCAACCCACTGTTTCGATTGTTCCTTGGTCTCTGGTGTGTTGTGATGGATCCATTTTTCGTCCACAAAACGGCGCAAACATTCGTTCGGATTACGGCTGAACATTGCTAAACACTCTTTTGAAGTGGTCACACGATTGCGCTTATGGTCAAGTGTGAGCAATAGTGGCACCCATCTCGTGGAGAGTTTTTTCATGTTCAAATAGTCGTGCAAAGTATGATTTACCCGTTCAGTTGAGATGCCTACAACATTAGCCAACTCTCGCATTTTCATTCTAAAATCATCCAATATCATTTTATGGATTTTATCGACGATTTCCGGGGTGATCACTTCTTTTGGTCGACCTGAACGTTTGGTGGTACTAGTGCTGGTACGACCACAACGGAACTCTGTAAACCACTTCTTAAACATTGAAATTGATGGTGCCGAGTCCCCGTAGTATTTATCAAGTCTTTCCTTAGTTTCAGTGTTGGATTTTTTACGTAAAAAGTAATGCTTAATCATCACATGAAATTCACTTTTTTTCATTTTGCGTAAAAATACACGAGGTTGTCTGCTTTGAATGACTATCAAACACCGACTGCACGTGGTACTGGCTCATAATTAGATAGTTGTTCACTAATAGATTACAGATGACAGCAGCACTGTTGCATTTGGTGTAACTGTGCGGTAAATTCAAAAAGTCACTGACTTATCAATCCGCCCCCGTATTAAAGTATTAATTTGATCTAGACTTCCTTCAACTTTACTATAACTAAATACAATATCAACTACATTGATAACAAACTGATTTATTGTTTTATTTTTATGTGGTTATTAACACGTAGATATGTATTCATTACGTATTAAATAGTCTAACATTTCTTTACATGTAGCTATAATCATGATATTACTTAAATGAAACTAAAAGTCATTCAACAATCTGACATGTTATTAGAATTATTAAAGTGAAGGCCTGAATCTCATTGGATTCGTACTTTCTGCTGCCATACATTTCATATTCTGCATCTTATTTTCGTAGCTAAATTCAGCTTTAAATTTTAAGTTATTTAATTATCTTCATAAATGTGCATAGAAAAGTATTCTTTGGCTTCTACGTTTATAGGTATGATTTGAAAAAAAGTTGATTTACCCCAAGGTGATTGGCTCGAATACAGATATAACGCGAACAAAAGTTTCTACTTATTCTAGATAGAGAGTCTGCATTCTCCGTATGATGTCAAATACAGCTTATATTCATAGTACATGAGGATTACTAAATTTTAATAAGGTAGCTATGTTTTATTACTAATATAATTGTGAGTGAAGTGGTAGGGAGGAGGACGTGAGAGTTAGAGAGTGTGTCCTATTGTTGCAAGAATCCATTGTGCGAGAACTTTCGTCCATCACATCAATTATTTTCAGCAGATATTGTCACCAACAGGAACCACAACATGTTTTGATGTGGAAAATAACTCAACGTCCGGAGAATGGTTTCATGCCATGATTACTTCATAGTAAATGATACAACAGTCTTCCTATATGTTAAGCTAAGAGAGAGCTAACTCCATTTTTACGTTATTGTAATGAATACTCTCAGATTTCAACCTTTCATTTTAAAGCAACTGGTTTATTTTTTTTCTCCTAACACAATTTTTCCTAGATTTCTGATTGTCCATTTTTTGAAAAGAATAATACTTTTTTTTAATAACGCAGTTTTCAGAATCATTAAGACAGAAACTATTCGCTATATCAGTGCTTCTCAAACGGTGCGCCCGGGCGTATTGGTGCGCCCTGGAAGGTAGTCAGGTGCGCCCCAGGATAATGGAAGATTAACTTTATATAACAGATTTATATTTTAGTTTTTGCATCATTTTAATTTATTTGAGAAAACACCAAGTATGTGGTTTTCAAGTCTGAGTCAAGTCTCAGCCACTTGATATTTTGAACTGGAAGGTAAATTTCTTTAAGCATCAATGGATAATACTCTTTGCCTTTACTCGGGGATTTAAATCATTTTTACTAGCCCTCCCTCCCTCCCTCTCACTCTCTCTGTCTCTCTCTCTTCCTTTTTTTTTCTTAAAAAAAACTATACATTTTAATTTCCAATCATTTTCCTGTTATCAAATCTCAGGACTAAATTCTCTATATTAAAATCAGTGATGCGCCCCAAAGTTTTGGTCTGGTTTCATAGGTGTGCCCTGAAGTAAAAAAGTTTAAGTAACACTGCGCTATATGTTAATGGTAACTTTAATTGCGAGGAAAGAAATCAGGTGAGATCTAAACAGAACTTCAGTATAGGTCTACTTATTATTAATCTCTGGGAAAACGTATATGTTTAATTGATATTTGATGAATGATAATTTAATTTTTTTCTAATATATAAATAATAAATAAACTATTTCTCGTTAAACAAAGAAAAGGAATTTGAGAGTTGTGGGTGTCAACAAAAGACTCAGTTGGACAGGAATTAAATCAGCTATCAATAATTGTGAGTATCCAAAAATTTGTGTATACTACAGTTTATAATCTTGGGTGGATCAGACTAATATTTTACACGAAAATAAGACTGATGATGTAGATTTGATGATGGTTTGGGAGCAATTATGCATGATGGAAAAGTGACTGTTTTTGCCAAAATGTGTTCTAAGACAATGTTTTTTTCTCCTAAATTACGAACTCTAGAGTCTTGAATTTTTTTTATTATTAAGCTAAAAAAGTAATAACTGAAGAAATTCTCAGATTTTTAAAACAACTGGAAATATTTTCTTTTGAATGAAAGCAAAAAAAAAATCAAGAAATATTTTTCTTGAATAAAAAAAAATATTTCCTACTTCAGAAAAGAAAAAAATATTCAAATTTTTAAAACAAAAAAGCAGAGTTTGTCAATTATAACGAAAATGCAATTACCGTTAAATAACAATCTGATAAATAACTAGGGGTGGAACTTAACAGTTGCTCTTTTTAGTTTAATGTTATTATTAATAATTAATATTTTCTGTTCTATTTATTCAAAATCAAGAAAATTTTGTCATCCAACATTAATTTGAAAACAACAATTAATACAACATTTAAAGATCAGACACAAATACACAAAAGGAAAATAATGTAGACTTTCTATGAAGCAACCAAAAACTATTCTAGTAATCAATATTATAAGTGCTATTTTGGGGTAAAATATTAAAGGATATGACCTTCAGTATGTTCTCAAAATTTTGGTCACACCCCACCCTTCTTTATATATGCATACACAAGCGTGCAATGATACACTATCAGAAAAACTTCAAAAATGAACTCAGGTGACATCAAAAAAATTAGATCCGTCAAAATTTGAATTAAGTTTTCTTCATTATTACTAACTATACTTACTAAAAATTATTTAAAATATTCGAAAGTCATTTATGATGACTATTTCAGCGACGTTCATACTATTACTTTAAACATTTTTTTATTTGTTTTTATTAACTTTGTCAAAAGGAAATCTGCAAACTCACTCAGAATTATTTGTGTAAGACTTCTAAATCTAATTAGTAACAAGAGGTTAATAATAATTTCATTAACTTCTTGTAATTTTGAAAAAAATTATCTCAACTCATTTTCCACATAATGTTCTATTTTTGGGTATAGTTTCATTTTGAACTGTCAAAGGGTATGGCTTGTATCGCTCTCACAACCTTTCAGGTTGAATTAAAAGTCAAATTTTTTACATTTTATTACAAATAAATATTTACTGTTGTTTTAAAAATCTGAGAGAAAAGAATATTATTGTTCCCACAATAATACCCTTATGGAAACTATAACACCACTTATAGTCCTATTACATTTAATAATGTTTTTAATTTAATTTATCTTGGTTTCTAAAATGGGTTTTTAGGAACACATTAGTCATTTTCCTCTCCAGCATGCAGTTAAAAACTTATCTACAATATTTATCGGAAGGTTTCATACAAATGCTAAAGTTATTCACTATGTGGAACACGAACCTTCTTACTCATGTGTCTCTCAGATAGTGGGATATTTATCCATACCTCAGATGGATAAATATATAGCGAGAGGGAAAGAGAGAAAGAATGAGCGAGGGAGAGAGTGATGGAAAGAACAGAAAATACTTTAAAACTGAGATATTCTCCATTTTGATTACAAAATACTTGAAATTTCAATCTTTTAGTTCTGTTTTAGCATTCATCTGCTGCTAAACAAACTTAATATAGTTAATTTATACAGTATACAAAGGTTAAATTATTTGTTAATGTCAAAATATGAAACTGAAATTGAGACTGGTAATATTTAAAAGTAACCTTAAACAGTTTTATCCTACAAACCCACTCCATCAGAAACTTTAGATTGTTGACGTTTAAAACCAATTTAAGAACTTTAAGAAATTAAAGCTTTAATTTAATTTATGAAATTCGGTATAGAAGAAGTTCATTTAATCGCCCGTAATTTTCCACTTCATGTTTGAACTTTCATTTTTGAAGTTTTGATCTTTGGAGTGCTCTTCAGTTCATGCAAGTTTTCTATATATGAAAATATGGAAGTGAAGAATATAACGGGTAAAATGTATTTAGTGTAATTAATATGTTGATAGCTATTCAATTAATTTGGTAAAATATGAATGATGGTAATAAAGGATGTCATATAATGTTATATTCAATGATAGTAGATATGATTACTTATGAAGATTATTTTATTTTATAAATAAAATACATTTCTATATTCTTTCTTACTGCTTCAGTAATTAATTTCTTTTTTCACTTTTGTTTCTTTATTCTTTCCACATGGTTGTTCTGCTGGTCAAAAGCAGAAGGTCAAAATATAAATAGTTGGATTAAATCATTTAAACATGTAATGAACTCATGGAAAAGAACAGTAAAAAAGTAAATGAAAAAATATGCAGGGGGAGAGAGTTTAAATTATGAAAGTGAGAGTGAACTACAGATAAACAGTGTGGCACAGAGGAAAAACTAATGCACATACATATGAAGTAATTGATATGTCAACTAGATATAAATATAGATTATATCGCACGAATCCATTACCCCAACGAAAAAACTTTTTTCTGAAACATCAAAAATTGTAGAAGACAGTTCCCTGTAAAGTTACCAAAATATAATTTACAGGGCAAACAATATTATTTTATTCATATTGTAATAAATAAATAACCAAATTTGATTGCATGACAGTAAACAAAGAAAGTTTGAGGTAGTTTTTAATGATGAGAATACAGTTTAACCACGAAAAAATTATGGCAACAGTATAAAAAAACTTTCCTCTAATTTACATTAGACATAATGAGACACTCATGATAATATTTTTTTTACATTGAAATAGTGAAAAATCAGTTTAATTGAAGAACATTAAAATTTAAATGTAATAAGAATTTAAATGTCATACGAAAAAGAAATAATGATACTGTAAACATAAAAGCCCGTAGCCAGACTGATTATTGTTTGTTATGCTTGAAAAGAAGATTTAGTATTGAAGCTAAGATTGTTATAGTTAAGCAAACACAATAATACCTTAGCTATAGTTACAGAAATATAAAATACTTTCCATATGTAACTTGTTTTCTCTGTTATGGTTACAAGGGAATTATTTGAAAATCCATACCATTTATTGTTAATTTGATTTTAATCTGGTACTACTGTACTAAAGTTACTTCAAAGATCAACATGAAAAAACAAACTTAACGTCTCTATTAGCTTTAAATTTAAGAAGAAACATTCATAAATCTATTTTGGTATAGTTTATATTGTATGCACACATTTTTTGTATACATCATTAAGTAAATTTAGATCTTGAGTGACAGATAATCTAGTTTTTATAACATATATAACCCTGGACGTACCAAATTCTTGCTATACTTTTTGTCTATAATGAAGTCATCCTTTAAAGCAGCCTTCTTCCCACCAAACAAGAAATTAATCCATGACTAAACTTCTTTTCACATATTACAACTAACGGGTAAAAATTACATTATTCTAGTAGTATAGCCTTACAACGCCTGCATTGCTTTGCTTACAAGAGCCTGATTGGTCTACAGTTCTAGTCGGTGTAATCAGTCAGTCAGCTACCAGTGTTAACTAACAGAAGAGAGCCTAGAGCGAAACAGTATATTCAGTTATCATACTCTTGAGTAGAACGTGTTTCAAAACTTTCCTAGAGGAATAATCCTAAATTATCAGAATCTAGAGTGAGGAGGAAATGTATACCTTGTGATGTTTAACTAATCTAATGAAATATGTGACTCTAACAATCTTATTACTCTCTAAGGTAGTCTTACGACTTCTTAACAGTGAGATTTCTATTGTTTGAAAAATCTATAAAAAGTTATTATTATATGTGTTATTATTATCAGAATCGGTAATCCGAAAAAACTGACAAATCGATCATCACTGCAACCTTTTCTACAAATTGATATGATTTCCTGCAACACTAACAAATAATTCAAACCAGGAAAAACTTTCTAATTTCAATAACGTCAATTTCTAAAGCGAAGAGACTATTTGAAAGACCCATCGTTCCTGCCATGAGTAACAACGACCAACTGCCCTGCTGAAGAGTTTGAGACAGGAAAGTGTTTTTTATTAATTTAATACTACTAGCAAAATCTGCAGGGTTCTCAAACATTTTGTAACTTCAAGGGACCCTTCAATATTAGCTGGACGCCATGTACGAGAATCGTCCACACCAACTGTCCACAACCTGATTGATACCTTTTACCTGGTATTTCTCAATATCCAAGGTGTGAAATACTGTCTAGCTCTTAGTGAACCGTGAAATTTGGGATACCGTCAATCTTAATTATAAGTATAATACCGTCATTTCTTAATGTAACTTGAACATTAATATAATATATATATATATATATATATTAAACAGGAAAACGATCCAATAGGAGAATAAAACGTTTCACGGTGAATCAAAAACACAGAACAAAAGAAGAAACACACTTACTGTCTCTAATTTCTAGTTTAGACTAGTTGAGAGTTGAGCTAGGGACACCAAGCGCACTTGTGAAGCGACGGTTGGGTCTCCATATATATGATCAAACCACAATAAGAAATGGGAAAACAAGACTAAGATCTTTGAACCGTAACAAGCGGTCTTCGTCAGAGTCAAAAACCCAACTGAAACAGTAGATGCAGAAAACATCTGGTGAGGAGTTGAGAAGAGTGGGAGAGAAGAGTGGTATTTTAAAAAAGTGAAAGCGCAGGAAAGGACTAATGTCCAGAAAGGGATGTTTGGGGAAACAAAGGAGTACAGTAAGAAAGAGTAAAAAACTATCCGCTAGCTGTCAACCCTCTTTGAAGAGGCTATTGCCCTCGTAACGAAACTATCCAGTTTGAAGAGACCGTTACTAATGTTTATAATATTTGATTTATTAAATTTAATTAGATACGATTCAATAATATTTCTTAACAACATTGATTTTTCATGGGTAATAAATTTAGCTCCTGTCCAATCAATATGATGATTTTCATTTTTTATATGCAAGAATAAGACACTACTTTTTTCCTCTCTACTTACGTTGTATTGGTGTTGTTTTACACGTGTCTTTAATCATTTACCAGTTTGACCAATATAAATTTTATGGCAATTTATGCACGGAATTTTATAAATACCACCGGACTCCAATTCTCTGGGAGAGTTTTTTTATTAACATATTACCCATGTTATTGCGATTAGAAAACACTATATTAAAATCAAGTTGTTTGGGTAATCTTGGAAGGGGGTCCAATGATTCATGATATGGCAAAACTATAGAATTTGACAATAAAAGGGGCTCTGTTGAAATATTAATTTTTTTTTTTAACATTGATTTTTCATAGGTAATAAATTTAGCTCCTGTCCAATCAATATGATGATTTTCATTTTTTATATGCAAGAATGAGGCACACTTTTTTCCTGTCTACTTACGTTGTATTGGTGTTGTTTTACACGTGTCTTTAATGATTTAAACACTATATTAAAATCAAGTTGTTTGGCTAATCTTGGAAGGGGGTCTAATGATTCATGGTATGGCAAAACTATAGAATTTGACAATAATAGGGGCTCTGTTGAAATATTAGAAAAAGTTTTTTTAGCACCCTTCAAAGCTAAATCGATATAAGAAGAGGGGTATTTTAATGAAAGGGCAATTGACCTAATGTCGTTGATCTCATCATTAAGGAATTCAGGAGAGCACACTTTTAACGCCCTCAAAAACATATTTCTAAAAACAGAATTTTAACATTTTTTGGATGGGAAGAATAAAAGTGAACATATCCAAGTACATTCGTAGGTTTTCTATATACACTAAAGCGTAACTCTTGAGGTAACCTATGGATCAGGACATCTAAGAAGGGCAAATTATCAAACTGAAAGCAGTTTTTCCTGTTCTTTCAATTATTTCGTTGCCTTCATATGGGTGACTGTACTAAAGGTACTTCCTTTTGTTATCACTGAATCTATTTATATATTCAAGTTTTTTTGACGTCAATGGGTCTCAATGGTGATGTTTTTCTTAAAGCTGACGGTGCTGACATCGAATCTGAGAAAACTAAAATATATTTTTCATTGTCAGAAAGACAGTAATTGATAGCTTTTTGAATTCGAATAAGTTCTGCAGTAAATACATTGTATTGGGTATGGTAATGTATTGTTTAATTTACTCATGGGTTACACACACCATCGGTAATGCATAGGCGTAAAGTAAATAAGCTGATGATCTCAGAATTGACTTATAATTTCTTGAATCATAATCTTGAATGAAAATTGTTACATGTCACTTTTGGGGTGTTTTATTTTGGTCTTGTATGATTTTGGAACAGCATTGGAACTCAATAGCCTTTAGAGGGAGATTTTGTTTGATGTAATCTTCTGATTTTTGGCCAAATCGTCTCTCAAGTTTGATAGTCATCTTAGATTCGATACATACTTTAAGAAGAGCATCGTTCTTCTATGGTAACATTCAATTTATAGCATATAAACTTCTATTTGAACAAGTTTTAGATCATCCCATATCTAACATCTCATTGATGCTGAATAAGTGATCTGATATTAAGTGTGTTTAAAGTTTTATTTTTTTCAGGTATGTTGGAGTATTAAAATTAATTAATCTTAATTATGTTTACACCAACTCTGTTCGTTATTATTCCAGCATCTTATTCTTTGCAATTGCATTTCTTCATCTATTTCCTCTGTAGTAGTTTCATGGAATATAGACAGAAGATAAACCTTTTTTTTAAAAAAAAAAAAAACCTTTGTGATATCCCTCAACCGGGATGTCATAGTCCCTCACAGGGTGGTCGATTTTCTCTTAACTAGCAAGCTCCGCTAGTAACCCTTCTCAGAAGTAGTTGTTCCAATTAATTCGTTTAGATATGTGATTACCTTGAAACTACCTTTTACAATATATGGAACAACCTTCGAAACTATTATCTATCATATTAATCATTAATGTTTTGGCCACGGAATTTAACAAGGATCCTTTTAAATGAAACAGTCGAGTTCTGTGACTTCATCATGACATACCTGGTCACCATTTACTTCCTTTGATCTATGAGAATTGTTTTCCATTACATATACATTGTTTTTAATATCATTTGATTGTCTCCTTGACATCTTTTTTTACCCTTTTATCTGCACTCTAACAGAGAGTTAAGAACCTTACATTACAAACGACATGTGAGCTACTCCTGGTCTCAGGGGAGAAAAGCTTTCATGTGGAGATATTAAAGGCACACTGTATATGTTTCACCGAAGACAGCTCCAGGATTACACCCTTCCACTGCAGACGGGTTAATTATCATTGTTATTGTTATGATTACTATTATTATTATCTTTTGTAAAACCGTGCCCGCTGGGTTGTTAGTGTTTAATAATATAAAAAAAATTTCAAACTAAGATCAGTTAATTTTAAAATTTTTCAAAAAAAATTTAAAAAAATAATTTGAGAATAACTCTCAAATTCTTTTTATCATAGAAGAATTTCATTTTATCAGCAGCCGAATACATCATTTTAATGTCAAATAACATTTTCACTTATATAAACATTTTAACCAAACTTAGAGTATATATTTTAAATAATTGGTTAGTTACCTGATTTTAAATGAAATTTAGTCGAAAATTATAAGAATGGTGTATACAATATATATAATAAAAATATATACAATATTGAAATGTACAATATAATTTCTAGTATGATGTCAGTCGTCACGTTAAACAACTCAATAAGCTTCCAACTTATAATTAATTACATTTTGAAAAAAATGATTTCTTATAGCAAATTGCTGACTATTATTGAAAGATGTTTTTATAAATATCATTAAACCTAGGAAAGTATTAATATTACTTTCATTAACAAAAAGTTAACAAAATACTGTTAACAAAATACTGACAAGATGCAAGGTCTTGGAGTTGCTGGAACTCAGCGGGGGACAGTTTCTCCCATCTGAGGCACATGGCGTTTCCAGCCTGCAACATAATTCCATATTTTATTTATTTCAATACATAAATAAACGAACTACATAAAAAAGAGGCTAATGAAATTTTTGCCAAATATTCGTAAAATTGTTTTTTATGATGGTTCCTGATCACATTATCTACTATTTCAATTATACTCAGTTGGTTTTTAGTGCAAGAAAAAAAAAATATTTCACTCTACTTCTTTTAAAAATGAGGGTTCTTTAAATAAACAAACATGCATTTTTAAATAAAACAATGTTTGACTTCAGAATACTTGTTTTCATTTACAAATACCAGTTAATAATGCGCAAAAATAAAACTATTTTATCCGATCCAAGTTGCCATCACATAATGAGTTTGAAAGTTTGACTTTCTTTTAACAATAACAGACAATGTTTGCAATAATAACTTTTACTATTCATGTATCTCTATTTTATCAACTCATTAACAATCGCAAAAACGTATCTCTTAAAGTTTTATTCTTATATAAAACGCGGTTTCATAAAAATGTTGACTGTTTTTAGCATTTTATTTTTAAATGTATTTCTGAAGAAGTTCATATAACATTAATTTAAACTCTTGACTGTAATTATTGATTAAAGATTTTTTTTATAAATATATAATCATGATAATAGTGATAAATTTTTAAATTTTGTTTTAAAAATGTATATAACTGAAAAATTCAGTAAAAAGTGAGGTCTAAAATCTGTGTATCTATCTCAGAGAATTTTATTTTCTCTGTAGCTGAATACTTTATTTTGTTCTGTCGTGGAACGAGAATCCATATCTCATTCCTGCTCTACAATGAAATTTGTTTAAGCAGATAAAACTTTTCAGTTTTACAATCTTCCTCACAAATCTTTGTTCAAAATAAAATAATATGCTATTAAAATTTTCAATAACATAATATTATATTAGAAGCACTACAAAAAAAGAAATAAACCATACCAATAAATTAACATAATATATGAATTGTATGGGATTTAAGTACCTCTATTGATGAATGCGTTTTGATCAATTGGACTAATAGAACAAAATTTCTTACACTAATAGAAGTAAGAAATTTGGAGTGGCCTACACTCAATTTTACTAAAACATAATATCAAACTGGTTTGCAACCAATTGTTTTTTGTTTTATTTAATGTTCCTATACATATAATTATAGTATAGTAAGAAATATTTTTGTTGAAATCATTTTTTCTTAGAATTCAACATAACTTTATTTTTGACACCCATTTTGTATTTAGTTAATATATTTATGAAATCTCATGAAACTCTATGCTTGTCATTATTTTTAATCAAAGAAATCTCTACAAAAACAAGAATATTTGATTGGGTTCTGAGATGTTGGTGATGTTAAATATATAGGTAGCATGATTGGATTGCCCTATGAGATGTCTGCCTGAGTGCGCGTTCCGGACTGCAAATGCCCAAACCAGGATATTTCTAATTTAATACCAAGGCCACCACTCTTGCCCTCTAACTATAAACATTTCCCTTTCCTTACTAATCACTTTTTAGTGCTTTCAATTCAGACAAACATACCTGTATCTAAAGCAATAAGAAAGGAATTATTCATTATTGGCATGAAAAACAAATGAATCACATATAAAATAAATGAAATCTTTTTAATTTATTCTATTTAATATTTCGTTGAAGAAGTAACTAGTTCACAGATGAATCATCCAAACACCTTTCTTTCACACCTTTATAAACAAATAATCTTTGCAGACCCCCAAACTTGGAACATTATCTGTTATGACTGAGTTCCGACATTTTTTTTTTAACCAGAAAGCTTTCTAAGTATCTTTCTTAGCACAACAAGCTACTAAATAACCATGTTATTAATCTTAGATGGACAGGTTGATTATTTAAGATCAGTGTGATAGGAACAGCAAACTTGAAAACAAACTAAAACAGGAAGTGTTGGAAACAATTTTTTAAGAGTAGAGTACATTATTCAAATAAGCAAGAACAATTTAGGTATGTTATTCAATTATTAGCGAGTAAAAATTGTCTTCAAATTGGATTCCATAACTAAAAAAATCTGGAGTGGCCTTCACTCAACTTTACTATAAGTAACTTAATATCAAATTTCTTGAGTATATACTATATAACGTTTCAATTAAGCATAATGTATACATCTAAATGAGATATGATTATTAGTCTTTCGTTCCTGAGGTAGTACAGATAGTGATTGAAGGACATATCAATATATAAGCTTATTTTGGTACAAGACACAGCTGATGGAAATAATTTCATTAGTATAACTACAGCAGTAATAACATTTTTGAAAAACCAAAGTGAACATTTCTTGAAACGAAATATTCTCCTACAAGAGAACATGGCTTTTGTTCAAAAAGCCAGTGGATTTCTTGCATCGTTTACTTGACATCGTTCTACATTGATTATTAAAGTAAAATTTTTAAATTTAAAACAGAAAAATACCCTTTTTTTTCTGAAAAACATCATAAACAGCGAAGAAAATGTTGTTTTAAGGTGATTTATAATTTAAGATGTACGATAATTCATTTATCAATCTCTAAACGAAAGATTTCAATTTTGAATTATCTTTTACATTTTTGGTTTTTTACAGAATTATTATAATGGGAATATTATGGCTTCTTAGTATTTAACAAAATCATTTTTCTTCCCCTTTGTCAAATAACATATATACGATTTTTTTCTGAGTGAGTGTTATAATTTTCCTGCACATATTATTCCTCTTACACCTCATATAAGTCAATAAACGTTTTAAATTGTTCCTTTATAAATATCAATTTTATCTCAGTGGATTTGCTCAAAAAATTTCTAAGTCAATGTAAACAAAGTAAAAAAATATAAAAAAATCGACAAGTATAGCAGGTGATCTCTTAGTCTAGGATAAACAAAGGGTTTTTATATCGTTATTGCTCTTTCCCGTAATTAAAACTTCATGATTTTTTTTTTATGAATTACTAATTTTTTGTTCCATTTTTGGTCAAATTTTGCATTATTTTTTAACGAGCCGTTTAGCGTCAAAAAAAATTTTCTGAAAACAGAAATCGTACTGTAACGCCCCATTAGCGAATGTAATTTTGAAAAAAGATATCTCAACTCATTCTACACATAATGTTCTATTTATAGGCATAATTTCATTCTTGTCCGTCAAACAGTATGGCTTGTATCGCTCTCACAAGGTTTGAGATTGAATTATAAGTCAAAATTTGTACATTTTATTGAAAAAAAAATATATCCCGCTGTTTTAAAATTCTAAATATATTTTTCGTTTGTTTCATTTGTAACCACAAAGATAATGTCAAAATTTCAAAGCTCTAGGGTTATCAGTTTAGGAGAAATAAATGTTTTAAAAAAACGGTTTTTGGCAAAAAAAGTGACTTTCCCATCATGCATAATTCTTCCCAAACAATAGGGATCTTCGTCTTTATGGGGCCCATTTTTGTGTAAAATATCAACTTGATCCATCAAAGATTCTGGACCGTAGCGTGGTAACAAGCAATGCTAACACACGCACCCACCCACCCACCCACACACACACACAGACATCATCGTAAAAACCTCATAAAACGACTTCTGGGACCTCAAAACATGTAATTCCGTCAAAATCTCGAGATCGAATTTTTTCACGATCACTATACTTTACTTATAGTAAAGTAAAAAACAACTAAACTAATAAATTAACCATTTTTCACTTTACTATAAGTAAAGTAGAGCGATAGTGAAAAAATTCGATCTGGATATTTTGACAGAATTACATGTTTTGAGGTCCCAAAAGTCGTTTTATGAAGTTTTTTCGGTGGTGTGTGTGTGTGTGTGTGTTTGAGTATGTTAGCATTGTTTGTTACCATGCTACGGTCCAGAATCTTTGATGGATCACGCTGATATTTTACTCAAAAATTGGCCCCATAGTGTGCATGACGGAAACGTCACTTTTTTTTACCAAAAAACCTCTTTTAAGAAAACATTTTTTCTTCAACTAAACTACTAATTCTAGAGTTTTGAAATTTTTGCATTACCTTTGAGATTACAAATGCAATAAATGAAAAATATATTCAGATTTTTAAAACAACGATAAGTTTCCAATAAAATGTAAACATTTTGACTTTTAATTCAATCTCAAAGACTATGAGAGCGATACAAGTCATAACGTTTGATGGATCAAAATAAAACTATACCTAAAAATAGAACATTATTGGAGAATAAGTTGAGATATTTTTTTTGAAAATTACATTCACAAAAGGGGCGTTACAGTACAGTTTCTATTTTTAGAACATATTTGTTTGACTCTAAACGGCTCATAAAAAAACCATGAAAATTTGACCTAAAATTGAACAAAAATTAGCAATTTATGGAAAAAAATGTATGAGATTTTTTATCACAACAAAGAGCAATAGAACCATAAAAATGGTTTGTTTATCCTAGACTAAGGGGTCACCTGCTATACTTGTCGAATATATTGATATTTATTTACACTATTTCCATTGACTTAGAATTTTTTTTTTGATCAAATCTACTTAAATAAAATTGATGTTTACAATTGAAAAATTTAAATAATTTCTTGACTTATATGAGGTATAAGAGGAAAAATATTTTAAATGTAAAAAATCACCGCCAATAAACAAAATGCTCCAATTAATCTATATATTGCAACCTTGAAAAAGACATAAAATCAGATCAAATTTTTTTTGTGTTTATGAATGATAGTCTCTTTGCATGATATTGAAGTGTGAGGAATGGACTCTTTCCTCAAGAAAGAGGAGTTATGTTTGTTGACGAATATCCAGTTTTTTCACTAGTCTAGTCTAATAGTTCATATTTATTATTTTCATAAATTAGAAGCTCCTAGCTATAAAAGTTTTAAATTATATTGAATAGCTGGCTTGACTTTGATTTGAGTATGTACACTGGCTAATTACTAATATAGTTTTTCTCAATGTACATTCACTGCAACCTTGTAACAGAGTACAGCACGGAGGAAAAAGAAAACACTCACTCAAAGAAAATTGGTATATATGATTTTTGGATAAGGAAAAGGAAAATGATTTTATTAAATACTAAGAAACCATAAAATTGCCCTAAAATAATTCTACAAAAGACCAAAAATGCAAAACATAGTTCAAAATTGAAAACTTTCGTTTGAAGAATAATAGATGTAATTATCGTACATCTTTAATTATAAATTATCTTAAAACAAAATTTTTTCTTCAATGATTATGATGGTTTTCAGAAAAAAATAGAGTATTTTTTGTTTTAAATTAGATGCACTGCCTATTTGAACAAAAGCCATATTCCTCTGTTAAGAGATTTCGTAACGCAAAATCTACCCTTTCGCTGTAGTTATACTAATGATATTATATGCATCAGTGATGTGATATACAATAGTAAGTGTGTATATTGATAAGTGGATCAATCACTATCTGTACTACCCCAGGAAAAAAGGACTAATAAACATCTCCCATTTAGACATTTTTATTATACCTAAATGGAACATTATATATTATATACCTAAGAAGTATTTGGTCATGTTTTGGCCTCCTCAGTTACAAGTTTCATAAACCTCACAACATCCAATCGTGATATGCCCAAACTTAAGACATTTAAAGCACCTCATGGGAGGTGGAATATGAGGCCTCACTTTAAGGTTATAGAAAGTCACATTTATTTTCTCTGGTAACCCTAGGGTGTTGAAGGTAAGTATAATGTTTGGTGTATTCAACACTATTTCTCCTACTTTCTTAGTAATTCTTTTAACATCTACTACTCCCTGTGATGCTAGTTTCTCTTCTATTTCCTCTGCTGTGCAATTCAACATTTCTACAGAAGATAACTCCCCTAGAGGTATTAAGCTGTTGATGTGGTTCGACCTCCACAGCGATATTGCCAAGTACAGTGAGGTTCAAAAGCTTTGTTGCTTGGGAATCACTAACAGTCTCTACTAGCAGTGTGACACTTCTAAATTTTATTATTATATTGCTAAATATTGCTATTATATTGCTAAATTATTGCTAACTTTCCCAAGAAATCCTGTAACACTTTTGTATATAAAGGAAGGTGAAGTGTTACGGAACGTTCCTTCTTTCTTTTTCAAATTAAAAAACGAAGCATTTTTCCTGTTCTAATTATTTCATAATTTCATTTGCACTACTTTCAATTTTTTTGTTTAGGTTACCATTCTTAGGTTTTACTATATTGCTGTATTCGTGATTTGAACCTGCTGATTCCTGACTCTCTCTGCTTATGCTTCTCTTTTTGGTATTTATTGAATCATTTATATCTCCAGGTTTCATTTCTTAAGTAAGTCAATATTCTGTAAAATAAAATAGAACGTCAGAATGGTCTACGCAGGTAAGATAAACAAATATTAAAAACAGAAAGAGATAGGAATTACAAGTGCTAATAAATGTGAAATAAAATCTTAATAGTAGATTCGGATATAAAAGTGCAGTCAGTATCTTCCGACAACGCCTTCCCTGTTCTCTCTTTCAAACGGTCCATGCAGATGACAACAAATCACTCATCTTATAGTTGAAGGCATTTAAGAGGAATGTAATGATATCAAACTGCCTCTAGAAATCCATATTCTCAAAAATAACGAAAGAGTAATGTGAAGTTACTAGATACTTCTGAGTGTATCAGGTAACTTCTCACGTGCAAATAAACAGTGATACTCTATTGAAAGTCGTTTTTTGTAGAACGCACAATCTCTCAACAACCACTTGTTCAATGTTTTACTTGTCCAATATTAGTATTATCTAAAAAAATTAAAATGATAGCGACGATAGAATAATAAATCCTATGAGTAAAATATGAGGCATAACAAAGAACTAATTGAAATAACAGAGTAACAACTCTAGAAATGTAATTAATGATGACAAATTAGGAAATTATAATATAAGGTAAAGAAAGGTGGTTGAATCAGGAAAAAAGTTATCTGAAAGGTGCCAAATAGTTCAATGCTACAGTGCATATTGGCAATAGATGTTCCAGGACAGGTTCAGCACAACCTATAGACAATATACTAGAATATATTGTTTCTAGACAAATTATAGACAATTTAAACAAAACAATGTTTCAAATTTATAATGGTTATAAATAATTTACGTTTCTTAAAGTATTTTATTTTTTCAGTTTAATTTGTATATTCATATTTAATTTGTTTATGACTCATTAAATGAATTAGGTATGTCAACTAGTTTCAGCAAGTCCAAACAAATTTTATAATTCCGGATTTAATTTACAGTATTTAATGTACAACAGGGGAGTACAGGAGTAAAGTCAGTGATCTGGTAACTTTGTTTTATATATAATAAAGGATCTATTAACTAACGTACAGATTGAGGAAATTTACCTTATGCGTCTGTATTATTCATTTTTATTTCATTTTTTTTATTCATTTGTTTTTTATTCATGACAATTATGGAATGGGCTGGTCATCTCCCGATAGTTTTGAAGTCATAGACCGAAATAAAAAACTCTTTTCCCTAATAATAATTATTATATTATTATTATACAAGCAGATCAATACTTTACTTAAGTTCTATTGAAATTTCCTAATGCCTCAGTTCTATAGACTAAAATGAGGAACACCTGTCCGAAATTACCGATTGTCTGAGCTTCCGATTCCACTGTATTTTTGACGCTTCCATGGTTAAAGAAAAATGTTCAATATTTCTCAAACAACACACTGAAGAGGCCAAAAGGGTTAAAAAACACGGACTAAATAGCTACACGTATTCCGGTACAGTTGTAAACAAAGCGACCACTAGTCACCTGGTCGTCAACTGCGGAAACTTCGGACCACCTCTGACCGATCTGGATGAGTCTGAAGCTCCAGATTTTGTCCGTTGTATCCAAAATCCGTTGAAGGGAGGTCAGTAGAACAGAGGTATGAGTGTATATTTGTCAGTGGTGTATACTGGCACCTACTTCCTTGATAGATATGTATTTCAAACTACGATTCTTTGACTATGATAAGTTCGAATTGAAGGAGCATTACTTGAGAAATCCGTCGGACTTCAACTGCTAGTTCGTGGGCCACGTTAGCTTAGTGGTTAACGTACTCGCCTCTGGGCTGGTAGTCCAGGGTTCGATACCCACCTGGCTCTCAATTTATTCACGAGGAAGGTCGTCCCTCGGAGAGGACGTTAGGCCGTCGGTCCCGAGCTTGTACGATGTTAGGTACTCGTTCAACATCCCTAGTCGAAATGCACTTGAGTTAGGTAAAATTTAAGACTCCAAATGTAGATTCTGTAGAATCTACAGATCATTTTTTATAAATAAAAATACTCGTGCATGAAACAGCAGCAAAAATAGAATATGTACATTATTTTAATATTGTAAAAATTCATGGTGATTTATTATGATTCATTGATATGTAATGATTATTATGTTATTTTGATATATATATTTCATTACTGATTTATTCTGAAAGGACCAACCATTTTAAATATATATTTTAAATATGATGTTACCAAAAAAAACTATTTATTTTAACAGACAAATACATCTATCTAGGAATTATTCTAATAGGTCATGAAGTTCATCATAAATATTAGTTTAGAGGTAATGGTTATTTCATAGTAGTATTCATGTCACAATAGTGACTTTCCTGTGGGAATCAGTAATTTGTGAAATTAGTGAAGGCGACTGGCGCCGTATTGTTTTTCAGGAATTCCAGAGGAGAGTAGGCGAAAACTAAATCAATAACTGTAAATATATGCAGAGGGACTAAGTCATCAGTAGCACATAATTCTGCGCCTCATTTAAAAAACAAATACAACCGTATATTTTTTTTCCTTCTTTTCTTTTTCCATGGAAACAAATACTTCCTCATTTATCATGCCTCAAGGTCACATTTCGAACCCCAGCCATTAAGTCCCAAGTCCAATTTTAACTTTAAAAATTAAGCCGCTACTGTAACCAGAAAAAACAACTATTACATTTGTAATAATAATTTCCCAAATTATATACGTAATAATTTCCCTAATCAAATTTACAATCAATAAAATCTATTCCTGCCATAGTTTCTGTATTATCTTCAATTCATAGAATAAACCTCAAACCAGGAGGAATTCTTAGTTCAATTGGGTTGCAAACAGCATTGCATAAGGCTAATTATTCTATTATATCATACAATCATGCTAATAAACCTTAAATTTACATAATTTGACTTAGTTGTCTTATCTTACCAATCAGAAAGATTGTCAGTGACTTACATCACTGACAACCTCAAATATCACTATAATGGCTTTGAATGTTCCATCATACAATCGTTGAAGATATGTTAAGTGATCTATATTATTTTCAGTGTATTGTTAATAAAGTAAGGACATATATATTTATTATGGTACCAACGTATATACAGTACTTGAATGACATACGAGGTGTATAAATAAAGTAGTGAGACTGATTTTTTTTAAATTTTCTATTCAAATATAATTACAATGTGATATTGTCACCTTCAAAATAGTTCGTATCTTAGTTACATTTCTGAATACTTACTGAACTTTAAAAAATATTATTATTCCATGTGTTTATAGTAAAATTGTGTTACTATATATGTACACACCACATATTTGTCAGATATTTCTTTTACCGTTTTTTTCTGAATTTTTAACCTTCTAAGGTGAGTCTTTTTTTTTAAATGAACGGTTAACTGTCCTCCATTTAAATAAACATGTCAAATTCTAAAAAAAACTTTAAACAGGTAGTCAAACAGTTAGATTTTTGAAAACTATAATTAATAAAATAAACATAAAGGAAATTTCAATTCTCATCAGGAAGTTTTAACAACAAGGAAGCCCTGTGACCTTAGTCATTATTAATTTCATTCAGAAGCTACAGTGGAGTTAATTTAAGATTTATTTATTTAATATTTTATTTCAACTTCTTCAGGCAGAGGTAGGAGAAAACTAATTACACTATTTCATTTAGACTTTTGACTACTTTAATAATACACATTCACTAAAAAATATCAAATATAAATTTATATGGCAACCTTTGGGCTTCGGAAAATGTCCAGCCTATACTGCAAGTACAAAACGATTTTAGGAAATTTTTTACTAACCTTCTTAAGCAAGTATTTAAAAAATATTTCAAATATTTTTGTATCATAACTAGCTCCTCCTATGGTAGGAACTCAAACACTAACACTTTTTTTAACAATTTAGACAATTTTTTTTTTATTTACGGCATATTTTTAAACCTATTCCAAATATTTAGAAAAAAATAATTACACCAACACTATTTCCAGGTCATCGAGTTTTATAAGAATCCGTATCACCTAAAAATATCAATAGTATATTTTTATTTTTAGTATTGAGATTAAACAAGTTTGTATAACTTTTCTAAGATTTATTTATTTCAACTTCTTCTGACAGGAGTAAAAAAAAACTAATTAAATCTTTGCACATTGTTAATGCCACTGAGGTTAGTATGATTACAATTAAAAATAGAATAAACCGTCTTACTATGTATACTCCTGCTGGAGTTTGTTTCGGGCGCTTGCCATCTTCAAAAGGAACTGATCCAAGAAGTCCTTGTCAGTATTTATACAACATACATCTCACTGCGATCTAGATTGATTTTGCTATTATTTTAAACAACTTTTATCTATTTAACATTATTTAGTCCATTTTTTTCACTATTTTCGTCATCGTCAAGTTGTCACGTCGACGTTCCATTTTTCTTGGAGGCTTAAATAAAATATCGGTTTTTGAGACTACAGTCTCAAAGCCTGTAGTCGAGGTTGAGGCGCGATTGGCTCATGGTCCTGTTTAGACTTAAGAGCCTTAGTGATTGGAGGTGTATGTTCTGGGGACCCTTTGGGCTGTGTAGTGTTTGAGACAACGGAGTCTCCAACCCTCTCTCTATTTGGAATTAAGGGTCCACCTAATCTAAACACTCTGCAGCGCCGTTAGAGCAGTCAGGATAGACAGAACCATAGCCTTTGCTTGGTTCAGGGCACCCCTAAGCCCTCCTAGGTTTGTTAAGATCAGTGAGGAACCAAGATAACTCTCTGTCACCGCACGAAAGAACACGGATGTTTGCTCTAACGCTACCTGTACAGGACTGTCCTGGTATATTAAATTACCCGATTCTTTATGTTTATATATTTCCAATTTTTTTTTATATTAAATCTGTATCCTTTCTGTCATGTCTTTAATCAGTCCATTGCATTTCCTAAACTATCTGGTTCATGGCGATATTCTCTTAGGTAGTTTCCGTAATTAGATTTGTTTGTATTATTTAGACAATCTTTAATATGTTATTTAAACGTTAGATTTAGGGTTACAATGTTACTTAGTTGTAATTTGTACAATAATAAAATTCTATTGTTACTGAAAGCACAGAAAGTCATATGACAGGACAGGACATTATAACAGAAGAACTGGAAATGCATAAACTTCAAAAATCGGTTAATTTAATAAACAAGTAAATAGACTATCAAACCTGTATTTTATTTAAACCTTTAAAAAAATAAAACGACCAGGTGACAGACTTGACGAAAACAGTTAAAAAAAATACACTAAATAATCTTAACTGGATAACATTTTTTTAAAATAATTTATTAGTAGCAAAATAAATCCAGAACACAGTGGGAAATAAGTTATATGAAAACTAAAAACGACTCCTTGGAAAAGTTTGTTAAGAAAATGACGTAACGCTCGAAAACGGTTGGGAAACTCCAGCAGCAGTGTATGAGGCAAGATGGTTAATTCTATTTCTCAGAAAACTAATTATACTGCTTCCATTAGCGTAAGTACTATAAGAGAACGTATTCACCAAAATAAATTACATGCAAATTTACATTATAGACTTTTTGAACTTATAGAAACATTTTTGACTCGTGCGGTTAGTATCCTAAATAAATTTTATTCCTCAACTATTAAAAAATGAAACATATTTTAGGGTCCAAATCTTCCACAATATAGCATGAGTACTTATTATTTCTTATTAATAAGTCTTTACGGCGTTATTAAACTGTTTTTACTCATCACAATATCAATTCAATACAAAGATACACCCTTTCTACAAATGAATGATTATAAAGGGATGTTTGTGTAAGATTATGTAAGTTGCTGTTCACTAGATTTTAAAAAGGGAGGCATAACTCAATAAAGTTTGGGAAACATTGGATTACAGTGCAAAGTCGCATATTTATACCAGAATTATCTCTTGGATATCTGTACTATCAACATTTGAATTACTGGTATGAGAATTCATGGATGACCGTAGATGCCTATGAGCCCATAGAAAAAACTACCACACTGACAATATTGCTACAAAATGTTTGAGTTTACATCATAGACTCCTTTCTACTTTTCTTAATCTTAATTTTAGAGTAAAAAAAGATTTTTGTGTAACAAGGAATGAAGTGATTATATACTAGGACACTAATTAGTATTTCGAAAGAAATTATAAAAAAATTGAAGCAACCCGTAATTTTTTTATTTGCTCTAGACATTCAAGTTTATAGATTACCTTTCCTTTTTTTTTCTTTTATTACTATTTTTGAATATATATCTCAGGGACAATAAGAAAGCTACATCTTCCTAATCTTTCTAACAATTCTACATTTGATCTCCTAATGTAATCCTAACTCAAGTGGTTTTAGAGTATTGACCTTTAAAGGGATCTTTAAGAGTTTATACACCTGATATCGTAAAGGTTTGATAGATTAATGTCCACTCCGAGAGACGACGTGATCAGATTCTTTAGCCTACCATACAAAAAAAAAAAAAATGTATGCCAGAGTGAGAATAAAACCCGGATCTGGCAGTCCAGAGGTGAGCACGCATGCTACTGGGCTGCCATGTCCCTAGGTTAGCAAATTACTTAAAGCACAGCCCATCAAACCATTCTCAGATTAATTCATAATAAATGGATTACAAGGTGTACTTTGATGTCAGTGTTAGTAAATTGTTATCACGGAAGAAAGAAAAAAAGTCTGTTTTGTTTCAGGCGGCCAGAGATATTATATAAATAAAATTTATAAAATAAAAAATATTTTATTTATAGAAATTATTTTAGCACCAATGAAAAATGAAAAATTATCAGTAAAATACACTATTTTTCATACCCTATTGATATTTAAGGTCATTATTCATATATTCAAATCCAGGAACAGTACTTTACTTATGATGGATAGGTACAGATAACAATAAAAACAAGAACAACCGTTTTTTATTTTTTTATAAGAAATATAATTAATGGCATGTTCAACACACTTAATATGTTCATGTTCAATTCAGTTAAACATCTTTAATTTTTAGTTTTCTATAATTAAAAATAGACCATATATAGATTAGTTGAAATAATTTAACAATTATTTAATTTAAATATTTAATAATAAATATTTTTGTCCTTAATTATCGTGATTTATTTTTTAATATAAATTTTATTTTATATCTTTATTCTACTATACTACATATATCTCTTATTTCAACTTGTTTTGGCGTATTGGAAAAGAAAAGGAGGTATAGGGTGACATTTGAGAAGGTAATTGCGACAGTTAAATTCTCTTGTAGGTTTAAAGGTTTCAGATTAGGTCTTAAAGTTCATCAATGTAGTCAATTAGTTGACTGAGTAAAATGCGTTCTTACAGAACGCGATAATTGATAATTGTACAGACAGTCTGCTTAGTGTTGGATGTCTAGAGGGTGGTCCTAAGTTAAAGATCATAACCAAAGATAACCCTTATGAGTTTATCAAAAGAACTTTGTTTCAAAATGTCATTCTAGATGTATCTAGAAATTTTTATAATTCTTTTATGGAAAATTAAAATGATTTCACATATTATAATATGCATAGAAAATTAAAATCATTCAGTAAGTAGACCATGAATTTATTGCACATTTATTATTGCATTTATTTATTATTTATTTATTGCATTTATTTGTTATATGAGATTATTTTAAACCTAAGAAAAGAAAATAATTCAGAGATAATATATTTCATTTTCAAAAAATATTTCTCCGATTGACTGTGGACTTGGACAGCTGATCGTGTGTAGGGTCTCCTGATCTCAACCTCAATTAAAATACAGATAAATCCACAAACATACAAAGACCTATCACCATTCAATGAAATCTATTACACCTTTGTTCTGCTGGGAGGTTACAAAGGATA
Source organism: Hermatobates lingyangjiaoensis (assembly GCA_026182355.1). Classification (NCBI taxonomy): domain Eukaryota; kingdom Metazoa; phylum Arthropoda; class Insecta; order Hemiptera; family Hermatobatidae; genus Hermatobates; species Hermatobates lingyangjiaoensis. The sequence goes on along the minus strand of JAPFBL010000030.1, from coordinate 845,855 downwards.
AACAGAAGGGTAGGGTGTACTTTGGTCACTTGGCAGTACACTGTCAGAACCCTCCACTAACCAGAATGGAGTATTCATTACCCGCAGGTGTATGATCTCAAACTCCTTACTTAGATGGTTAATGAGACTCCTCTAAGGCACTAAGTTTCGTAGCTGAAAGGATACAGTGAATGACATAGAGAAACAAGAAGATATACTTTAACAATACACAAACGAAATGAAAAGAACATACAATTTTAAATTACAAATTAATAAAAACTCCCCCAAAACTAACAAAAATAAACTTAGATTACTATAAGAAAAAAAGCCCCAGTATTAGGGATGTCGTATTTCATAAAAAGAAGGAAACTAGGAAAGAATTTGAAGGTAAAAAGAAGTTGTCAATGCTCATTCTTACTCTGCTAATTATCACTGAGCGATATGTATAAACGCGATCTAGCTTTCAATAGAAGGTTGTAAACGTCTTCTCACAAGGTGAGAAAAAACCTGTTGGAATTTCGATTTTGTTTACAATAGCGTAGCTAATAATGCTAGATGAGTATATGCAAGTATTAACATGCGTTGAGATTCTAAGTTAAAAGAAGAATAAAAAAATTTAAAAAAAATATCAATTTAAAAATTATAATATAATGACTGATTACATTAGCTAGAAGCACATTCGTTCAGAAGTTGTTCCTTTAACTTTGCTATCGTTCTCTAAAATTTGGCCACGAAAATAGCCCCTTGAAGGTCGAAAGTCGAAATATTAATTTTGGTTAGAGTTTCAATTTTAATAAAGGAGATTAAAACTGAATTTAATGAATTTACTAGAGAGACTAAATATAGTTCATAACAAATATTAATAACTAAATAAATGTGTACTAATTTAGAGAAAAAGGTGCTTAAATAAGTTTATAATAAAGGAATTCAATTTTAATGCTTAAATGAATTAGAAGAAAACCAAGGTAGATAGATAAATAGGTAGATACAGAGAGTGAGAGTGAGATAGAGAGCCATCCAAGCAAATTAAAACAACTCCACTAAAAGGAGTGAGCATGCCAGTGGCATAACGTCACCTATTCCTTTTTGAATTGGTCAAGACAGCTTGAACTAAATCTACCCTGACACTGGCATCCGTTACACCTCGCTTGTAATTGATAAATAATCTTCAAGAAGATCTTCAGAAATAGATTTTAAGTTAGAAAAAATGCATTGGAGAACATTTCATGCAAGAAACGTTAATCATAATATAACTTTGACAAAAAGAGTCCAGAACAAAAATATTAATTTTAAGTAGAACAAGGAATATATTAGGATGTAATTCTGTAGTGGAACTATAATATTGAATTTTAACTTGATCAAGTAAGTACATGAAATGCTTTTCAAATGTAGACGAAGTTTGAAATATGGAGATTGAAAGTTTTTTGTAAGAAGTCGATTCTTAAACCTCGAGAAGAAAGCGACCAGCGAGGGTCGCTCTTTAGCAGTGTAAAGACGGTGCTTCCAGGCCGAATGAAACACTGTTCTTTCCACCATCACTAGGAAAAAGCTGATTAATAATCATGTAACCATCTGGCATTAACCTCCCTCACTACTATGGATAACTTATATAATCTAAAAAAAAAGGTTTGTAGAAGTGTCACCTATTTTAAATTTGTTTTTTGTTTTTTAAATAGCAATGAATAAGAATATCACATCCCGGATATAGGCGCATTTAGTTCTACAGATCTGTCTTTAATAAGATTTAATCATTATGAAGTCTACTCTACCGTCAGTTGTTTTACTCTGAGGTGTTCTACACTAATTATGTGCTTATTTTTATTAGCTTCAGTCCTGATACAAAAAAAAAATCTATAAATGAAATATAAACAAGGCAAACCAGGAAAATGTATAAAGAGTTATTACTTCTGATGTCGCTTTAGAAGATCCCGACATTTTAATAAGAACGAATGAGCATTCACTTATGAGCTAACATTTCGGCATCTAAAAGAGATTCTCGATGATAAAGATTATTATTGCCTAGTGTAATGTAAACTAGAACATACAAATTAAAAAATCGACACCACTAACTGTAAAACTTATTTATTTACTGTAAAACAGATTAAGTCGGTAGAAATATATGAATGCATGTCCAAATCCTCTGCGATAACAATATTACTATTATCAAATTATAATAATTCTGCCTAATTTTTGTGCAATTTTTATCAAAAAATTGTATTTAAAAAAGGATTATCTGTGATGTAAGATGTTGGAGTCCATATTTATTATTAGCATACTAAAAATCTTAAATAGAATATTATTTAATTGAAGGGAAAATTGGGCTGCAGAACAGTGGGTTACCCATTAGATAAATAAATTTAGCGATTCATTAACGAAGGAACGTCAATACTACGCTTGTAGAGGAATAAATGAATCTATTGTTATATTTGAGCAAAGAATGCTTTTAATAAAACTTAAAATTTTAGAGCAGCAAAGAAGAAAAAAATGGACCATCACCAGAAGATTTGAAAAAGAAAAATAAATTAATAAAATTTAAATGAGTAATATGTTGTATATCATTCATTATAACAATAACTTATAATAGATTATGATCATGCTTTATAATTACATGAACTACTATATTTCAGTATCATAATATGTAAAAAATGTATTTCTATCTAGATTAACGGATCTTACTAGATAGGAGTAGTCTTACTACTCCTATGAAAGCTGAAGGGCTAAATTTCCACATACATAGTGTTAAAAATACTAAACTACCCCGAATTTATTTAGTAAGTTACTTATATTAATATTTTGAAACAACTTATTTTGTTGTCCAATACATATTTCCTATAATTTGATTTTTTTTAGAATGAATAATTAACATGAACTATGACTTTAATTTACCATAAATTATACCTTATACGAAATAATACTGCATTGCATAAGGAACTCGGCATTGCACCGAATGTTAAGGAATGAAATGCTTAATATAATAAAACTGAAATATTATACTTTTTATTTATTAATATGTTAGCAATGTTTATTTATAAATAATTATAAGCGATAAGAGTTGCATAAAATAACAACTAAAAATCAACAAATCATAAATATTAAAGCTTCTTCCATGAATATTTATATTTGACGTTCATTCATTACATAGAGCTATTGAAAATAAATTTTAACAGTGTATCCTATATTCTTTTTGGAATAAAACTAGAATTAACATATATACTAAGAAATTTTCAAAGATAAACAAAGATTTTCGACCTGGAACGATCCTCGTCAAAGTCACAACGGAAGATACATACACACACACACATAACAAATTACCTAGAAAAACACATAGAAAGATTTTCACAAACCCAGTTCTATATTTCAACTCTTGTCGACATAAGAGAGTAGAAGTGGACTACCCAGCTATCAGGTAGACACTACCTTTCTTTCTTTCTCTCACTTACTCTCTCTCTCTCTCTCTCTCTCTCTCTCTCTCTTTATATATATATATATATATATATATTAACACATAGGAAAGAACACAAAAAGACACTACAGAACTCACTTCGATATTTTGACATCCGTTGTCATCGGGAAAGAGTGCGAAGTACTCTTCAACTCGCGTTGAGAAACAAACTGCTACTGGCCTCCAGAGTAACTTGTGGAACCACCGTAATGCTGCCCCCCAGCAGAAATCCCTCCAATATTTATTTATAAAACAAGATAAAAAATAAATAATACGAAATAATAATGAAGACAACAATAAGAATGCAAATAAAATTAAAAAAGGAAAAGTATAAACAATGAGGGAAGGAAAAAAAAATTAACGAAAGAGAGCGAGCACCAAGGAGGCATATCAATGCTTCTTCGGAAGCTCTAAAGGTGACATTGGAATTAGACTCGGGGATTTGTTTGAGGATTTGTACCCTCAAACAATCATTGAAACGGAAGTCATGGGAATAAGCTATGGATAAGCTATGGGTAAGTGGGTAAGTCACTGCGCTGACCAACGGACGCTCTGTGATTGTTCATACGCAGGCTCAGCTTGGTTGAAGCCAAGCCAACGTAAAAAGCATCAGATCGAGTACACTCCAAACGGTAAACGCAGTTACAGGAGGTGCAAGATGTATCAGAAGGAATAGAATAGGAGTTGTTACTGAGAGGGGAAGTAAAGTAGGGACAAAGATTTGGATAAACACCCACCCATCATTGGAAAAAATGTTAAAACAAAACTTTGGAAATAATAAAACATGGAAATCTGTCAAAATTTTGAGATTAAATTTTTTGATGATTAAAAAATTATACAACTTTAATTATAGAAAAGTAACAAGTGTGTCTAGAGAAAACAGATGCGATGACTTATTTCTAGTCCTTCCCTAGCATAAAAAATTATTCAACATATTTTTTATTATGTTGATAATAAAAAAATATTACAAACATAAATAATTGTTATATTATATTAAGGTCAATTTATAGTCAACAAATATTAGTAAAAAATGAAAATGTCTGACTTTGGGAGATAGAATGTTTAAAAATGTAATAAATGAAGCATTATTAGTAAGACCAATATGTTTTCAGATATATGTTCATAGAATATTTCACTGGGGTCGTCGAAATGATGACAAATGATTACTAAGATTAAAAGGTTCCTGATTTCAAGAAATATACTCTTGTCTGGTGTACTGACGGTCAAAAAATAAATAATAATACCAGGAAAAATAATGTAATTCTCATGTTGGTACCTGGACACAATCGAATACTGGTAATTAAATAATGGAATGATGTAGTGGGAATTGTTGGAGTCAAACAAACCTTCTATGGTATGGATTGTTTTTTATATAGCACTCTCCAGCTTTGCCAACTATAGAATTAATAATGACTGAAGAAGGAAGTATATAAACAGTGGCTAGAACAACCGGTTTAATTTATTTAAAAAGTTCATTCTAACTGAACTTAAATTTTTAAAGAATTACAAATTAAAAGGATTTAAAATTATATGAACAATATCTAACCCGACATTGTCTTTTTACCTGCTACTTATTCATACTTAAGTTAGCATCACAGGAGTAATGCACATTCTGTGTAGAAGAGGCGAAAATCTTTAAACGCATTTTATGTGAATGCAAGGACCACCTTTAAAAGGTGGTTAGCTAATTATACCTAAAATCCAATATTAGTGATGGATACTTATCAAACGAAAACTATTAAGTGCATTAAGAAACTTAAATCTGAAGTTGCTTCATGAAACTCCAATGAAAAGTACAATAGTATAAATGTGCCATGGTGTGTCGAAGTCAGATGAAACTTAGGTTCGAGTTTAATAATATTCTATTTGATCTACCTGCCGTTTCCCCGGCGGTAGATTATATCCCGGCGTTTTGGTTATGGGTGGTAGATCCCAAAAAAAGAACCCTGATCAAAATCAAAATGCTGTAGTTCGTTCCTCCGAAAAAAGTATATAAGGTTCATATGTTGCTATGTATCTAAATGTCTCCAGTTTTATTTCTATAGTGGTCAAACAGAAAAAGTTTGTATTTTATATATACAGACAGGTATATATAAATACAAACGAATACAAAGTTCTTTAAACATTCTTAATGTGCATCCCAAATTTGACGTTTAAAGTGATGCCAAAATAGTTTATTTAAGGCAGCGATCAAAATACAGCTATCACAGAAGTTGATAAGAGATATTTTGAGAGGTTTTAATAAATAATTGATAGATCCGTTCCATTTAGTACCTAGATAATTAAGATATACTCGGAAAGAAAGTTTAAAGACAAAGAACTTCTCCATAAACAATATTCCTTGTGAATATAGTTCCTCTTCTACATACATGAGAAGAGGAACTATATTCACAATATATAGAATCATATTGAGGACATATCATAAGTCGAATACTATTCATGGCTTTCGCTCTTGAAAAGACTAGATAAAGTTGTTCGTGAGTGAATACAGGCTGTGAAAGGAAGATGCTTGCCTTATCGAAATTTTGTTCGAAAAACAGAACATCATTTTCTTCTGTTCGACGGCAATCAGAAGAAAAACCAGTCAATGAGAGTGAATGAAGACAATCCAATACCTTTGCAGACAGAAACGGCTGTAGGAAGATAACCAGAATCCTGGGGAAACCTCACTCGGCGGATGCCTTCCTACAACCTTCCACTTATTATGACTGTTAACCTCGTGTGTTTTATTTCGCTATCATTGTTAGTTTAGTAATTTATTATAATTATTTAGTAATGTATTTTAGTAGATTAGTATCAATGTTATGTTTTTATTGTTATGTAGTGTGTATAATTTAATTGTGTAAAAATAACCTTGAAAATGGTCGATGTGGACCGAAACATGTTGGTGTACAAAAATAAAAATTTTGGAGAATTGATACATCTAGTCCCGAACTCTCGGAAGGCAGAGATCAGAAGATGGGAAAAATTAACCCGAAAAAGTGTGAAACTAGAAATTGGCATAGGTTTTAACAAAACATATATATATATATATATATATATATATATAGGTACTTGGGTAGCAGGCCTTCTTTTAAACATGTTTCGTTAAATTGCTTGCCTATTTTAATCCTTGGAGAGCTTATTTATACTCTTCTCTGCCAGTGGAAATCGTTAATAAGAATATTAGAGAAAGTAACTAGAAAATATGAAAGGATTAAAATAGGCAAACAATTTAACGAAATATATATATATATATATATATATATATATATATTCTACACCTCATATATACTTTTCTTCTTCTCAAGATTTGGTCAGAGTTAGTTCTTAAAAATTACCTCTTTGCTAACTTGCCAACGTTTCGTCTTTATTTTTAGACATCCCCAGGCGTTGGTGGTTTTTGTTATCATTTTTGAAGAAAATGACTTCAGCAAAATATGATCAACTATTCAACGAAATCTGTTTAAATGACGGACTGCTCCGAAAGTCTATAAATATAAATATATATATTTCGACCATCGTCGTCATCAGGAGGTGTGAAGAGCGAAGAGCGAAAAGTCCCGCAGGAAAACAGGCGGCGACTCTGTGATTGAGTCGCCACCCTGTCTTCGCTCTTCACACCTCCTGATGACGACGATGGTCGAAATATCGATGTGAGTTATGTCTGTGTCTTTCTGTGTGTTTCCTTCGTTTTGAATTTATTTTATTTAAATATATATATATTGTTATAAATAGGCAGCAGACCTTCTTTCAAGCATCATTAAAGTATATCATTAAAATAACCATAGTCTCGGCATTCAAGATCTTCAAACTGAGAGATTCGATTCTACGAACTAACTTCCTGCTAAGAGGATTCAACTGGAAAAGGAGCAGGCCATGTGACATGCTAAAGAAATTCAATGAGATAGTCAATAGTATAAATAGATTAATGGATCAAATGATTAATGAATATTAAAATAGTTAAAAGATAAAAGATTAATATAGAACAAAAAACAAAGTGGTTAGAATAAAAGAGTTGAAAGGTCAATAGTGTAAATAGATTAATAGGCAATAAAAAGCTTAATAAAGATTAAAATAAATGAAATATAAAAGGTTAATAAAGAACAAAAAAAGGTGTTCAAATAAAAGAGTTGAAAGAAAGTAAGAATTAATAGAGAAGGTACAGTTAGAAATAAAGAAAGTAATTATTAAAAGTAACTTTCTTCATTTCTTACTATAACTTCTTTATTAATTCTTACTTTCTTTCAACTCTTTTATTATATTACCTTTTCTTATTCTTTATTTATCTAACTTTAAATTTATCTTTAACTATTATTTATTTATTTATCTTTTGTGAATGCCGAGACTGCGGTTCACTTTAATGAGATAAATATACATATGCAGAGAAATCACAATAAATAAACACGTGATGCAATCAATGAAGTTTAAAAAACCGTGGAAAAAGGAAAACAATAGAAATAAATGCTCTGAGGCCATTCAATTTATGTCATCAGAGAGCAAAAAAACATATTCACAAATATATATGATCAAACCAGAATATGAAATGGAAAAACAAGACTTAGATCTTTCAGCCATAACAAGCGGTCTTTGTCAGAGTCAAAAACCCAAATGAACTGACGAAGACCGCTTGTTACGGTTGAAATATCTTAGTCTTGTTTTCCCATTTCATATTGTGGTTTGATCATTGATTGTTATTTCACTTGTTTATGTGAAATCTTTATATATATATATATATATATATATATATATACAAAACTAAAATTTATCGGGACTCGGTCAGTTCTTCTATATTCTCATAGAAACCCATATTTATTATCTCAATTTATATAAAAAATGATAAAAGTATCGACCGTGGAATAGAAACAAAACTAAAATTTATCGGGACTCGGAATATAATATATATATATATATATATATATATATATATATAGGTACGTTTCACGATGAATCACAAACACAGAACTAAGGAACAAACACACTTACTGTCTCTAATTTTTGGTTGAACCGTCATCAGGAGAGTTGAGAAAGGGTCCCTTTTCTCAATTGTCGAAAATTAGAGACAGTAAGTGTGTTTGTTCGTTTGTTCCTTAGTTCTGTGTTTGTGATTCATCGTGAAACGTTTGTTATCCTTTTGGATCGTTTTCCTGTTTACAATATATATATATATATATATATACATAGTTGTAGATTTTGGTAGTCGTCCTTCTTTTAGGCACAAATTAATTAAAACATAACCATAGTTGGCAGAAACTTGCTTCTTTATAAGTTTCTCTATCTTTTTAAATAAGGATTTCATTGTTGTAGTTGGCAGAAACTTGTTTCTTTATAAGTTTCTGCCAACTATAACAACGAAATCCTTTTTTAGGAAGATAGAGAAACTTATAAACTAGCAATTTTCTGCCAACTATGGTTATGTGTTTAATTTTATAATATATATATATATATTATTGGCCAACGCCAATCCTTAGTGCGAGGCACTGCAAAGAATGACCCACTACATACCTGAAACCACCCCACCCCCTCTCATCAACCATCCAACAGATGTCTCAACCCCCAACTAGGAATAGTTCAGTTTTGTGCATTGACTCTTACACGATGTGACATTACATTGTAATATACTCTATACTTCAGTCGTAAGCTTCGCCTGATGATGGTCTACGAGACCGGAACATGTCGATGTTTTATTTAAAAATAATATTTAGTTAGCCATTAAATAGTGTTCAATATAAATAGTGTCAGAATAAGTATATATGAAAAAAAAAAGTTTGAGACAGTTGTTTTTTTATTCCCCGAGCAACTTAGAAGAGCCTGTAGGACATTGGAGAAACTCTCTAAAAAGGTAACCAAGCATGAAATTGGCATACAATTTTTAGAAATATATATGTATATATGATCGAACCACAATGAGAAATGGGAAAACAAGACTAAGATCTTTCAACCGTAACAGGAGTACAGTAAGAGTTTGTACTCCTTTGTTTCCCCAAACATCCCTTTCTGGACATTAGTCCTTTCCTGCGCGTTCACCCTTTTAAAATACCACTCTTCCCTCCCACTCTTCTCAACTCCTCACCAGATGTTTTCTGCATCTAGTGTTTAGTTGGGTTTGTGACTCTGACGAAGACCGCTTGTTACGGTTGAAAGATCTTAGTCTTGTTTTCCCATTTCTCATTGTTGTTTGATCATTGTTATTTCACGTGTTTATGTGAAATCTTTTTATATATATAAACATATATACATATATGTTTGACTTTTGAATTATTGTATTATTTCTTTTATTTCCTCTGTTTTTGTTGACCTATGAAAAAGGTTTTAAATAAATACCGAAACGTTGGCAATGAGAGTTTAATTTGAACTTGAAGAACTGACCGAGTCCCGATAAACCTTAGTTTTGTTTCTATTCCACGGACGATACTTTTATGAATATATATATATATATATATATTTATTTATTTATTTACTCTTCTTTATATAATCTAGGAGGTGTCAGAGCTTATTTTTCTTCATTGTGATTCTTCCTACGACATTTTGTCTCATATACATATCTTAGGTGTTGCTGTTCTGAATACTGGGCCGTGACTGAGTGTCGGCTTGGCGAGTAGCTGGTGGTTGGTCACCTAGTAGCTGCAGTGTGCGTGAAACCCCCGTGTGTTGACGATTAATTAATGGGTTGTGCTTCATGATTTTCATGGCTTCATATATTTGCAGTCTGGCTGGATCATTAATTTTCTTTAAAAATGATGGTGTTTTGAACAAGGTCCTGGCGGGTGAGTTTTCTTCCATGTTCCTCGGAGGTGTGTCTAGCGATGGCTCCTGCTTGCAAGTGCATTGTCAGTCGTCGTGAGAGTGTGGTCGATGTCATACCGATATATTTTGAATTGTCTAGGAGCTCACAATCTCCGATATTGCAGTTATATTCGTATATGACATTGGCCTTTTGTATCTCCGGGATGACTGCATCTGGGCTGTTTTTCATTATCAAGTTAGCGGTGGTTCTACTTTTATAGTAAATATGGACTTGAAGACGTTCATTTTCGTTATTACATTTAACATTCCTGCGGATAATTTGTTTCAACACTCTCTCGTCTTCTTTATACGCCTCTGTGTATTGATTCTTATAGTACACCTTATGGACTGTGCTACTTCGGTCGATTGTTTGATTAGCATTGTTGGACCGGGTTTTAAGGTAGGCGTTAACTACTTTATCAAAAGAGGTGTTGCTATAGCCGTTATTGATAAATGTTTGCCTTAATTGAGAGATTCTTTCATGAAACAACTGCCATGATGAAGAGGTCTTGTATGTCCTATGTACTAGAGCATGAATTGTTCCTAATTTGTAGCGTTCGGGGCACTCACTTTTTTCGTTAATATATATTCCTTGGTCCGTTGGCTTTTGATATACAGATGTGATATAACTTGATTTACGGCCATCGATGTGCACGTCCAGGAAGTTGATTTGACCTTCTTCACCTTCCTCATGAGTGAAGTTCAGTCCAGACAATTTTTGGAATGCAATTTTTAGTGCCAGCAGCTCTTCTGTAGAATTAATGACAACCAAGCAGTCGTCTACATAGCGGCAATACAACGTAGGTTTATTTATTTGTAGTACCTGGTTTTCAGTATAGCACATAAAGAAGTTTGCGAACGTTACTCCCAGAGGTGAGCCCATTGCAACACCGTCTACTTGGTAATATAAGCTTCCATCAATGTGGCGAAATGGTGATTTTGTGGTGCATGCTCGTAGCAATTTCTTCATAGTGCCTTCAGGAATTGGTGGTGAGGGCATCGTGTTTTGATGGTACATTGCATCACAGATGATGTCTATTGTGCGTTCTACTGGGACATTTGTAAAAAGTGACTCGACATCGAGTGATGCAAATTTTCCTTTTGGTTTTGTGGTTCTTAGGATGTGCAGCAAGTCATCAGTGGAGGTTAGCATGTACTTCGCTGGCATATAGGGAGAAATAATTTTGTTTAGCTCCTTCGCCGTGTTGTATATTGGGGTTGTGACCTGAGAGATGATGGGGCGTAATGGGTTATTTACCTTATGCGTCTTTACAGTTCCATACAGGTAACCCGGGGAGTATTCACCAAAAATAGGTTTTAGGATCTTTTCTTTATGACCTCTGTTGGCGGCTGCTATTAGTTTATTTACTTCAGTTTTGAGTGTTTTGGTAGGGTCCCTTGTAACTAGTAACTAGTATTGTAACTAGTATTAATTTGTCTCATCTCTCTTTTTCTTTTTTCTTGTTTACAACCGGCTATGAAAATTAATAAGTTTGGAATTGACTATTAACGACTCACCAAGACCAGAGTAGTTGCTGTAACTGATCGTAGTGATTGTGCGGATTGCCATTAGCAGCAACTGGCAACTACAGCTTCAAACATTGAAAGTGGTAATCAGATAATTTGTCACCACTGTCAAATTATTTGTTTACATTTGTCAAACAAAGAATCTACTAACTAGGTATACCTGACAATTGGCTCAAATTCTTCTTAAACATCAATAAAGTTCCCTAAGAAACTTTATCTCCTTCATGTCTTGGTAATGACTGCTATGGACAGTCGAAACGTGTCAACAATTCTAAACAATTGTTCTAACAACGAAAAATTGCTCTTTCGAAAGCTTGAGAAAATTGGAAAGAAGATTTTACAAAGAGAATACTCCATCGTGTTCAACCAGACCTGCATATCTGAAAGACTGCTACCTCAGTACATTAATGTTCGTCTTCATGATCCAAAAGCAAAGAATGAAGGTTTCACTAATGATTTTCAATGGAATTTGATAATGAGAGAAATAAAGAATGCTCGTTCTGCAATAGAGGGCTTGCGGATCCAGGACACTAACCTACGTAAAACTCTTAAAGAAAGATTGGAAGAGGAAAGATACAATGAATTGTCTCAAACGCTAACACAAATCCTGTCCAACTACGAGCATAAAACATCGCTGCGTATAACCAACAAACTGAAGAAACTGAACGGAGGACATGTAAGCATACCAAAGAGGAATAATTTCTTCATCAATCTGTCCAAAACCGAATTGACAAAGGACCAAACAACGCTCCTTAACTTTGGTCCAAAATGCCATTTTGCCAGTAAATTTGATGAAGAGACGAAGGCAATAGAACTAGAACAACTCTACTGTTCACTACTGAACCTAGAGGAACAGAACCTCGTAACGCTATCACCTGACCTCAGAGACCAGTTACGCGCTGAGAAGACGAAGAAGCGGAATGTTGGAAAATCCAAAATACTCACCACCGAACTCCGTCAAGCAGCCAAAGAACTGAAACACCATCCAAATATTACAGTTCGGAAAGCCGATAAATCCAACATTCTTGTTGTGATGGACAAGGAAGAATATAAAGGAAAACTTGATTCAATACTAGCAGATGCATCAAAATTCAAAAAGATTACAAGGGACCCTACCAAAACACTCAAAACTGAAGTAAATAAACTAATAGCAGCCGCCAACAGAGGTCATAAAGAAAAGATCCTAAAACCTATTTTTGGTGAATACTCCCCGGGTTACCTGTATGGAACTGTAAAGACGCATAAGGTAAATAACCCATTACGCCCCATCATCTCTCAGGTCACAACCCCAATATACAACACGGCGAAGGAGCTAAACAAAATTATTTCTCCCTATATGCCAGCGAAGTACATGCTAACCTCCACTGATGACTTGCTGCACATCCTAAGAACCACAAAACCAAAAGGAAAATTTGCATCACTCGATGTCGAGTCACTTTTTACAAATGTCCCAGTAGAACGCACAATAGACATCATCTGTGATGCAATGTACCATCAAAACACGATGCCCTCACCACCAATTCCTGAAGGCACTATGAAGAAATTGCTACGAGCATGCACCACAAAATCACCATTTCGCCACATTGATGGAAGCTTATATTACCAAGTAGACGGTGTTGCAATGGGCTCACCTCTGGGAGTAACGTTCGCAAACTTCTTTATGTGCTATACTGAAAACCAGGTACTACAAATAAATAAACCTACGTTGTATTGCCGCTATGTAGACGACTGCTTGGTTGTCATTAATTCTACAGAAGAGCTGCTGGCACTAAAAATTGCATTCCAAAAATTGTCTGGACTGAACTTCACTCATGAGGAAGGTGAAGAAGGTCAAATCAACTTCCTGGACGTGCACATCGATGGCCGTAAATCAAGTTATATCACATCTGTATATCAAAAGCCAACGGACCAAGGAATATATATTAACGAAAAAAGTGAGTGCCCCGAACGCTACAAATTAGGAACAATTCATGCTCTAGTACATAGGACATACAAGACCTCTTCATCATGGCAGTTGTTTCATGAAAGAATCTCTCAATTAAGGCAAACATTTATCAATAACGGCTATAGCAACACCTCTTTTGATAAAGTAGTTAACGCCTACCTTAAAACCCGGTCCAACAATGCTAATCAAACAATCGACCGAAGTAGCACAGTCCATAAGGTGTACTATAAGAATCAATACACAGAGGCGTATAAAGAAGACGAGAGAGTGTTGAAACAAATTATCCGCAGGAATGTTAAATGTAATAACGAAAATGAACGTCTTCAAGTCCATATTTACTATAAAAGTAGAACCACCGCTAACTTGATAATGAAAAACAGCCCAGATGCAGTCATCCCGGAGATACAAAAGGCCAATGTCATATACGAATATAACTGCAATATCGGAGATTGTGAGCTCCTAGACAATTCAAAATATATCGGTATGACATCGACCACACTCTCACGACGACTGACAATGCACTTGCAAGCAGGAGCCATCGCTAGACACACCTCCGAGGAACATGGAAGAAAACTCACCCGCCAGGACCTTGTTCAAAACACCATCATTTTAAAGAAAATTAATGATCCAGCCAGACTGCAAATATATGAAGCCATGAAAATCATGAAGCACAACCCATTAATTAATCGTCAACACACGGGGGTTTCACGCACACTGCAGCTACTAGGTGACCAACCACCAGCTACTCGCCAAGCCGACACTCAGTCACGGCCCAGTATTCAGAACAGCAACACCTAAGATATGTATATGAGACAAAATGTCGTAGGAAGAATCACAATGAAGAAAAATAAGCTCTGACACCTCCTAGATTATATATATATATAATATATATATATATATAATATATAGAGTTGACTCTGACGAAGATCGCTTGTTACAGTTGAAAGATCTTAGTCTTTTTTTCCCCTTTTAATATTGTGGTTTGATCATTGATTGTTATTTCATTGATTATATGTGATAGTGATTATATGTTATAATATATATATATATATATTATATATATATATATGTATATATATTATAGTAGGTAAACTAAAAATTAGGTTTACCAAAGTCATTTCCAATTAAATAGGTCAAGTAAACAAAAGAAATATAAAACATGGTCTAAATGTATATTCACCTAACACTAATAAACGAACTTTCAATATATATATATATATATATGCAGAAAAATCACAATAAAGATAAAGAAACACCTGATGCAATCAATGAAGCTTAAACCACGATGGAAAAAGAAAACAATAGAAATAAATGATCTGAGGCCTTTCAATATATGTCATCAGATAGTAAACAAAGTAAGAACTGAGAAGTTAACATAAAAGTAATGGAGAAGGAAGGTAACAAAATAGGTGGAAACTAAATGTGACAATATAGCTTGATAAGAAGAAAAACCCTATAAAATTAAACAGTTCAGTTCAATAGTAAGAAATTGAATTATAATTCAATAATAATTAAAAGAAAAAAATAACAAAACATTAATCTATATTATTTGAATCAACAGTCTGGTCAGAGTTCATGTCCGAAGATACTTGTACATTTCGAAGATCACCCCGAGGTCCAATTTGCTTAACTATCCCTTGAATTAAGAATTCATCTAATTTAAATAGGCCCTGACTTATATTGATTAGTTTATCAAAATGGAACTTAATTATGGCACTTTCTACTATTTTTCTTTCAACATCAGACAAGAGAAATATCAATTCCTTGGAATCTTCCCATCTAATGGAATTGTTGTTTAAATTAATATCTTGAAACAAAGAATTTAATATCTTGTCTCCTAGTACAGTATTTATGCTGTTTCACTCTAGTAAGTAAACTTTTGCCCGTTTGTCCAACATATGAAGAATCACAACCTCCACAAGGAGTCCTATAAACTGATACCCGATCGCAAGGAGGATTTTAGGGAAGGAAACGTTTTAGCTTCATCAGCAAACCTTGATGCCAAACACGATCGAATGCTTGCTGCACATCTAAGAACACGCCAACGCAGTATTGACCTTGTTCCAAGGCATAACAGATTTCATCCACTATTTTATGGCACTCTTGAATAGTGCTATGTTCTGAGCGGAAGCCAAATTGATGTGCTGGGATGATTTGATGGGATTCAAGAATTGGGTATAATCGGCGAAGTAGTAGTTTTTCAAAAACTTTCCCCAGTATAGGAAGTAAACTTATTGAATGATGGGATGTAGGGAGATGGAATGGCTTATTAGGTATTGGGATCATTTTGACTATTGAGAACCACCATAATACAGGGAACTATGTAGTGCGCAATATTGCATGATTAATATATGTTAAGAACACAATAGCCTTTTTTTGGGAGATGATAAAGGATTCACCCGTGATGAGGTCAGATCCTGGAGCCTTACGCCTCTTCAAGCCTTTGATGCAGTCATCTGAAGGGCTGAATGCTTCAGGTGGTAGTGTCATTTGTAAAGGTGAGTTCAGGCTGTCATTTTGTTTGTCAGTAAGTTTGTTGTTAAGTAATGAATACAGCTCGGTCAAGTGGTTTCCGAATACATTTGCTTTTTCTTCATCACTCTCAATCCATGTGCCATTAACTTTGAGTAGAAAGGAAGTTTTCTTATATTTAATTTTTTTTTTTTTGGTTTTTCTTCACAGAGAGCCGTCTGCAGTATTTAGTTGCGTAAGTTTTTATTCATCTTGTTCTTTAAATTATCGTATTTGTTGGTGTAATTTGTGAGTCAGTTTATTGAGTACTGTCTAGTCACTGAGCACCCTCGTTTGTTGGCACTTCTTTCCTGTTGTCTTTTTTTATCTCATTGTTTTTGTAATAACAGATGGCAGTTTGTATTTTTCTGACCGGTGTTTTTGCTTATAGACTGTCGCATCGTTAATTGATTTGTGTATTGTCTCTGTGAATGACAATACAGACTGATCAATGTCTTCAGTGTTTTTTAGTCTGACGTTCAATTCGACTTTCTTACTTACTTCAAGTTGCAAGGCTCCCCAATCTACCCTATCATAGATTAATGAAAAGGGTGGGAAATAAGGTACTGAGTGGTTATAGAGTGTAAGGAGAATTAGTGAATGGTCAGAAGAGAGTTCATGAAAGTTCTCGATTGTAAAGAAAGATGAAGGAGATAGAGAAGAAATAAATCTGTCTAGTATATCTGGAAGGTTTGAAGGGGAAGAGGGCCAGTAGGTGGGAACTAAAAGGGACAGGATTTGAGAACTGTTGTTTGCTACATTTTGTAATAGAACTGATCCTCTAGGATAAGATGCTCGGCATCCTCATTGTATGTGCTTAGCATTGAAGTCTCCTCCTGCTATAAATTTGATACCTAAGGTTTTGAAAAAGGATTGGTAGTCATCATGGGATGAAATAGATTTATTTGGTGGCCAGTAACTAGAAGAAAATACTATTACTGATAACTGATTTTGTAAGGAAACTGAGGATGCTTGCAATAACTGATTGGAGTAGGAAGGAAACAGACAATTGGTATGGATCTGGTAAAAATGGTTGCTCCTTCATGAGCAGTGTTATCAGGATGATCGACTCTGTATCTGTATAGACTGTACAGTCTGTAGCATTAGAACAATTAATTAGAAAATGTGTAAAACTAGAAATGGGCATTTTTTCCAATAGAACACGTATATATATACTCCTATTTGCAAAAACGATTTTATTAAACTCAGAGAACATCAAAGCGTCTATTCCTGATGAGAAACCGATATTACAATTTTGACAGAAACGCAATCCTTTCAAACGTTTTTATTTCTTATAGAAAGTAAATAAAAAGAATGTTCTAGTTTTGATTATTAAAAACATGTAGCTCAATGTTTTTTTATTTACTGAAAAACTCTTTTTTTAAAGTTTCTTTTCTTATTGTGGGATGTTAATTTCGAGTGTCAAAGAAACCAATTAGAACAGGGTTCACTTAATGCTCAACCAGAAAATAAACCTTTCTTTCCTTTCCATCTCTGTCTTTTTATGAGATACTTGAGACTTAGTCACGTTTAATTATTATGAAATATTGTGATATAGAAATTAAAAAAAGGCTTTCTTTCTCGCAGACATAATTTTATTTTTTTTTTCGTTTTTTAGGTGTTGACCAACATAGAATTTATTTGTATATCTCATAATGAACTGTTAAACTAATTGTTAATCCAATACTACATTATTATAAAATCAGTCATTTTGCACAGATGATGTCATGTATGTTAAGTTGTAGAATATCTATTTAATGGTATATAATTTATTATTTTACTACCAAACTTCAGATCAAACATTATTCCAACACTTTGGAAAAAACTTACATATGTAATGAGACTATTGTTAGATAAAATTTTTCTTATAATAAACCTAGCAGTTGGTAAATTAGATTTGTATAAAATTCAAATAATAAGTTGAGAAAATATGAAACATAGTTAAAATAAGAAATTTTAAAATTTGGCTTTAATAGTTGTTATAATGATATAAACTATATAATGATATATAAACTGTTAAACTGATAAACTGTTATAATGATATATTGTTATAATAATATAATGATATAAACTATCCATAATCCAAATTGTTCCTATACAATTTATGCCTTTTATGAAAATTATAATTTTGATTCTTGCCTTAATTTCTTTTCTAATATTAATTTTCACCAACCTTGAAATATAGCTTTCAGACAATGTCGGCAATGTTTTTGAACAGTGCCAAAGCAATATATTCACCATAACTCCTGTATCAATATTAAAAAAAATTCCCTTCATATTTATTTAAATCTCAATATTTTTACTGATGAGTTTAGTTCCTTCACTACTCTACCACAATTTCATTATTATTATTATTATTACTACTTGAAGGTGACTATAGCATTTTTAATTTGTTAAGTAATTTTAGTTGACCTTTGGACGCACTAATTGAACTAAATATATACGTATTATGTCTTTTAATAATTATAAACAGTTTCAATAAAAATCCATAACAACATAACTAACAATAATAACCTCTAACATAAATAATTTTAAAAACATAAATAATGAATGAAAAATAACAATTGCTGATTTTTTTAGGAATATTTGAAATCTTTGATTAATAAAGCAAATTAAGAATTGAAATAAGTTCATAAATTTATTACAAGCTACCATTGAAATAAACTGCTTAAATATTCTACTTTTTGACTAATGATGCTAGTAATTCAAACGATGCCCTATCTTCCGGACCGGGTGGCAACAGACCTGCTATTCTCCCATTGTACTCGAGAAGGGTTCTAAATACTCAATATGCTTTATTATTCTTTTCTTTAAAAAAGAAATTCTCATTTACTCATATACACTTAATATTATTTTGCAGTATGTTCTATTTTTTAAACAAATCTGTACAAACCTTAGAAAACTGAATTTAAAACTAATTTTATATTGCATTTAAAACTAATTGATCCCTGATATATATATTATACATATATATAATTATAATTATAATAATTATTATAATATTATAATATATAATTATATATTATTGGCAATGAGAGTTTAATTTGAACCTGAAGAACTGACCCAGTGCCGATAAACTTTATTTTGATATATATACTAGACTACCCGTGACTGTTTGTGTCACTCAGAAATTATAGCAATAGTTATTGAAATAAATTCATTGAACCTGATTGACAGGGATAATTTAATTGTTGTTTCTTGTTATTAAGTCACGGAAACAGATTCTTATTTGGCCCAAGCTTTTGATGTAGTGTTCTTAACATGATTCAAGATATATACACAGTAAGTACATTTATCAAAATAAAAATCATTTAAAAGTAAAAAAAAATCATTTATTTTATGATATAAATAAAATATTAATTCAAGTTATATACACAATCAGGTATATTTAAAACAACCAAAACTTGTAAATTGAAATATTCAGTTTATTTACCTAACATCAAATAACATTAATGAAAGGAATATGTCTTTATAATATTACCTTAGAACATTCGTATTTTATCTGACAGTTGTATTCAAGTTTAATTCTAAAATTATTCATTTTTAATCTCTAATGTAGTAGTTTATTATATATTTATTGCATTTATTTATAATACATTTGCACCACTGTCATCAGCGAACACGCAAGCCTCTGGGCTACTCTGGCTCCATGCCTTTATTTTATTACCTGTGTTTATATTTTGCAAATTTTAAATTTAAAAAAAAATATTTTTTGTTACATTTATATATGATACATTTTCTAGGTTTTATCCTAATTTAAAAATTATTGTTATAATTAATTTAGCTAGTTACATAATCAACTTTGGTTTCGACCTGCAATGTTATAATATTGTAAAAATGATATTTATATAATACATGGCATCCTTCAAATGTTGAACAATTTTCTAAAACTAATTGTAAATATATATTCAACAAAACGAAGAAAAATAGAACTTAAAAGTATGCAATTTTTAAATGATTTTTAGTCCAAGAAGTAGATGAGGATAATGTTTAAACTTTAATTTTAAAGAAATCTACATCTTTTTCACAGTCATCAGTTTTTATGAAGGCTCCTAATGATATCGACCCTAAAGTTTTCCTTATTTCTCAAAAATATTTCGATGTAATTCCTTATCAAAACTATATTGTAGTTATTACATTAAAATGTTGCATTAAATTTTTAAATGCAAGTACAGTTTTATAAAAAAAATATTAAAATTAATTTTTTTTAGTTCAATTCATATCAATTTCTTTTCATGTTAAAATTTTGAATTGCAATTCACACTATGTTTAGTATAAAAACATGCTTGTTCATTAAATACTTTATAAAATTCAATTTGAGGTTTTCTTTCTCAAAATAAAATACAGGAAAAAAAAATTTACTTAAAACATATTTTATTATATAACATATATTTATCAAAAGAAACCAAATACCATAAAAATGAAATGCTTATACAATTAATGAAAAAAATTTGTATTCCACATATGTTTCCTAATGTTGGATCTAAGTTATTTTGTTCACTTGTGGCGACGGAATCAGAAAGAGAATTGTCACCCTCATTGCTGGGACCATCGATCCAAGATAACACATAAACCAATTTATACCCCTACCACGTTCACAAACACGGACAACAATTTTCATTAGCTACTTCCAAAGTAATCTACCAATAGATGATATTTATTTATTTACTTTTCTACCATTAAGGACCTCTCAATTAACTTTCAACACCATGACTGACACATTACTACTACGGAAAAGATGCAATAAGCTACCTTCTATTAGTTGACTTCTTCATTTATTTAACAAATCTATGTCTGATTTAGTAATTACTAAACAATTACAATAAATGATACCAGTTAACTAAACTTCATGATAATTTATATGTGTAATTTTAATGTAACATTAAAGGAAAACAAATGTTCTGCATGATTATAAAAATTAAGAATAAAAAAATAATAAAAAAAAATATTAAGAATAAGAATAAAATATTACTTTTATAATAATGGATTGTAATAGATTTCGTTAGTTGTTTTATTATAAGAAATATACTATCTTACATCATACATATATTAAAATCATTGTTTGAACCACAGAAATCGTTTGTAAGTATTATTATAAATATCTATTCCCTAAAACAAGTGGTATGCGATGGTAAATGGTTATAAGAATCTATAAGTTTTTATCATCACCACAACTGCAATCATAATATTAAACACTGCAGTTATAGTTCCACCGATACCTCTGGCGAATCACAAAACATCATTTCATGACCTGATGATACTAATTACATAGTGAATCAGAAAGAAAAGTTCAAATAAAAAAAACAGAAGTAAATACTATACATAGGAAACAAACGGAGACAAAGATGAATAATAATTTAGGATATGTATGGGGTAGTACTGGAGTGATTATGCATCTCTAATAGTCTCTGCGCTTAACTCCGACTTTTGGCCTTCGCAAGGTTACCCTGTTAACCTGCTATATGCAGAGACAACCAAAAGAGAAGGTGACCAGGGCCTGAGCCTGACCACCTTCGTTTCACATCCTTCCAACTTCCCAAATCTTCTCCTCTTATACCAGTCCCAGTCCAAGGCTTTATGCGATCCGTTCCGAAGTATGGATGATACAGGGGTTACTGTATTACCAATGGAGTAAGTAAATAGCCTTACTCCGGTACGCAGTGCTCTGCCGGAGGGGACAAAAAACAGAGCTTCAGGGATTTTCTCCTGTATGAGAAGAAAGGAAGTCACTTTCTCCCGAATCGTAAGGAGACTGAATGGGCATTATCAATAATGGTTTGTGCAGGCTCTGCAAGGAAGAGGAAGAAACACCATTGCACCTGCTGGCTGACTGTCAGGTAACTTTGCTGCACAGACGTTAGTGCTTCGGGACACTCAACAAAACCATAGAAAAACTTTTACCACTAGACCCAGCAAAAGTGCTAACCTTCTTGGAGGCGTAGAAACTAACTGCTGAGGTACTTTAGTACAGAAGAGAGGAAGTACAATAGTTTTTAAGATGCAGTGCTATAGTCACATTTAAATATTAATAATAATAAGATATACATTGTCATTCATATTCATTTAGAGCAAGAATTATTGGTATTCACAAACATTAAAATATTAACCAGCTTAGAGCAGATCCATTTATAATTGTTCTTAAAGACTTGTGACTTAAACTGGATGTCTTACAGGATTCTAAACTGTATACAATGTCCGTTATTACGGGTAACACATTCATCATGCTCTTAAATGTTTAAGGCAGGTTAGGAATATACTGTCTCTGTGATTATTGACTGTAAATGTCAGTTGGTATGTTAATTAATCTGCTAGAAAACTTAAAGTAAATTTTGACCTGTTATGGGTCTGTATTGTCTGTTTTTTCATTACACTTCAAAATAAATTAATCATTACTTTCAAGTATAGTCTGGTTTAGAGGTTTCATGTAGCAGACTTTAATAATTTTCAAGATGTTTTTAAAATAACAGTTGGCATTATTTGAAGTATGGGAATGAAGGGTTTTGATTTTATCTTGTGCTATTTCAGGTCATAATTTTGATAAAGAGAAGTAAATATATGGATTTAACCTTTGTAATTGATATGCATTGCCATGTTAGTCATTCTGAATACGAATTATTAGTTGCTCAAAACAATCTTTTAATAATTTTTTTTTAATTACATTTATGCCAAGTATATTAAAAGTAATTATTAGCGGTAAATTGACTGTATAGATTAAAAGCTGATATACTATTTTCTGTTAATTGTGTACCAAGTTCTTCAAGCTTTTGTCTCTAGTTTCTCTCCAAACCCATATGTCATGGTTTTTTTCTTTGCATAGTTAGAATCAAGTTGTGATTTTTCGTTAAGGGGAGTGACTTACCAGGAATTAACTCAGCAGTGTCTGGTTAAGTCTTTTTAATTGCTGGCGTAAATTGATTTATTTGATCGTTAAAACCAAATTGATTTAATTGTAAGTCAGTCGGAAGCTGGGGTAGATAGGATTATTTGTAACCCACAGAAGCCTACAACAAATTAAGAGAAAAAAAATCAATAATGTCGCAACTAAAATCAATATAAAACGTAACAAGAATATAAAATCTACCAAGTGATTTAGGTTGGATTATAAAATACCGTCCAGTGTACTACTCTTTGAATACTTATAGCGTACTGATGTAGCTCTTTGACTACTCATGATCCATCCCTCTCTGGAGTGACCTAACCAGTTTTACAGAACTCCACAAGTCTAAACTTACTGAGTAAACTCCAAAAATTTTATTTATCTGTATAATATTTTTATTTAGATAGTTAAATAAAACTTTGATGACACGTTTTATCTTCTATTAAAGTAATAAATATGAATATTCACTTTTTGGCTATTACAGCTGTGTAAATTGTTAACACTGAATAGCTAAATATATTTTATCCTTTAGGATATTCATTTTGTCCTGCAAAAAATAGTAAATAAAAGTTATATTACTGTTGTTATTATTATTCATACTTCGAACGAAGATCCACTTTTGATCGTTGGTACCGTCAGAACTATTTCTTATAAGAGAGATTAAAAGGGTGCAATATACATATTTGAATTCCAAAAGGGCTCCTCCCGTATTATTTGGTCGGTAACTTCCGCAATCCTGTTACGTGGCAAAGTAAGTGGTTCTATTTTTTTATATATTCTCAGTATACTAAGGTTACTTCAATTGTAAGCAAGTCAATATCTGTATTTAGCACTAGTCTTCCTTTAGTTAAATTATTAGAGTTTCAACTTAAGACCCTTCAACCATTTAGAATTGATATTAAAATCTTGGTTATTATCTTGCTAGGGCATTATCCATATTGAACTGGATAATAGATACGAGTTTTTAAATTTAATTATTATATGGATTATTGATT
This sequence comes from Hermatobates lingyangjiaoensis, assembly GCA_026182355.1. Lineage (NCBI taxonomy): Eukaryota > Metazoa > Arthropoda > Insecta > Hemiptera > Hermatobatidae > Hermatobates > Hermatobates lingyangjiaoensis. Next base: position 821,814 of record JAPFBL010000030.1, on the reverse strand, counting down.
GATTTTTCTAGTTTTTTTTTACTTTGCTATTAGTAAAGTATAGTGGGCTCGAAAAAACTGGATCTCAAGATTTTGATGGAATTACATGTTTTGAGGTCCCCAATGCCGTTTTATGACGTGGGTGGGTGTGTGTATCTAACAGTTTGTGCAGACGCTACAATCCACAATCTTTGATGGATCAAATTAATGTTATACTCAAAAATAGTGTAGATATGACCTATTGTTTGAAAGCAATTATGCATGATGGAAAATTCACTTTTTTCCAGCTCCTAAACTACTAATTTTAGTCTTGAAATTGTGTAATTACTTTAGAAGCTACAAAAGTAATAACTGGAAAAATCCTCTGATTTTTAGAACAACTCTAGATACCTTTTTTTCTTTCAAACGTAAAAATGTTGACTTATGAATCTGACAGCTTCTGAGGGTGATACAAGCCATACTGTTTGACGGAGCAAAATAAAATTACACCAACAAGTAGAAAATAATGAAAGGGATTAGATGAGGTATTTTTTTTTTAAATTACATTAACTCAAGAGACGAGGTAGGACATTTTCTGATTCAGAAAAAAAATTGACATTTTAACAAAACATTGAAAAACAAATAAAAATCTATGAAATTTGAATTACCACAAAGGGCAATAAAACTATAAAAATTGAATATTCATCCTAGAATAATGGATCGATCACCTGCTATACTAATCGAATTGGTTTACATTTATTTACATTTTTTACATTGATTTAAAATTTTTTAAGGGAATCCAACAAAATAATATTAATATAGGTTCAATGAAAAAAATTGAAATGAAAGTTAATGGCTTAATATGAGATGTAAGAAGAATAAAATTCTTACATATAAAAAAATCAACATCAATCTAACATATAATTTCTGATCTTTTCCATGGTATGATGAATTTCTCTAACAAAATGCTCTAATCAATCTATATTTTGCACCCTTCAACAAAACGTAATAGCACATTTAGATTGAATGTTTTTGTGTTGTAGTAGGCTGGAATGGGATTGTGTGATTGGCAGAGATAAGTGTGTATTTTCTCTGAAGCAGAGAATTTGCTGTCTGATAAACGATGCAAGATTCTTGATTTTTATGGGAATAAGACACTTGGTTTTATGAGTATAAAATCTACCGAAATTATTAATTCATCAGTAATTAAATGACATTTGGTGTCACGTAGGTGGCTGGTATTCATTTTGAATAAGGAAAGTTAACACAAAATTTTAACTTTTGTATAATTTAACTTTAGTAATAATATCTTAGGTAACCGTAACTAAAATATCAAATAAAACCATTTATTGTGTAGTTATTTAAGTAAATTTAAGTTATATTTATTATTGAATCGACTCTTAGCAACAACTAATTGAAATTATCAATTAGATGTAATTTTCTCTAGACTTATACTCGTACATACAGCCAGAGTTTTTGAAACTTACTTATTCAATCCCAAACCAACTATAACACTAACCATTATACGTGATGTTGGACCGACTGAGTCAGGAATTTCAATTTTTAACCATTTCAACAAAAAATGGTCGGAGATAATGAATGTATCTAATTCATAACGATTGTTAAATAAAAATAAAACTTAAACAAATAATCTATTGCTTGTCAAGAAGTTTGATATTATGTATACTTATAGTAAAGTTGACTTTAGGCCACTACAAATTTTTTCTATTCAAATCATTTAAGAAATTTTGTTGTAAAAGGGAATAAATAGTAAGATATTACCTTCTTTTAGCGGATTTTGTGTTGGAAGGGAGATTACTTGTACAGCAGTTAAGATGTTCTTATTGGTTAAGATAACAAATAACCGCTGGGAAAACTAGCAGTTAATATAGATCCATTCCCTTTGCTCTTTCTCCTATTTATTTCTAAATTGTTCACATCCAATACAGCTCGTATAGCTCCATGGTGGCTTTCCGGTTGTTGCAACACTTCAAATACGTCATTTTATTATTAAACAACTTAGTTGAGACATCCTTCTCCATACTACTGGTATTTAACAACCAATTCACACTCAACTTGCGCATGTTGAAAACTCTGAACACTAAGTACTTTCTAATTGTCTCCTTTAATTCATACCTGTGGCCCTAAAATTTCTTAGAGTTAGTATTTCGGATCAATCAGAACTTTCTGATAGTTTGTACCTGTTACAAACATCTATGGTAGATATGTCACATGGTCAGAAATTATGAAATTTTACTTTCCACTTTATCTCTTTATTCATACATGTTATCATGTAAAGCTAACATATAAGTATCTAAGGGTCATTTTACAGTTGATAATCTCTCCCTAAAACTTCGAAGTACCCTTCATTTTCATATTTATAGGCAGCAAATGTGTCGTTTCTAAGTACTTCATTTATATCGTGTCAACTCCTTTATTCTTTTGTAATGTTAAAAAGCTACCATTTGTTCTTTCAGAGAGATTTAGTTGAAAACGAAAAGTCACGCCAAATGGTCGATACACGTTAATAAATCTGACAGTAATTAAGGCTACAGTTTTATTTCGCTTTTATTATAACTCCAACAGGAATGCTTGTGAATTTTCGTATTTAGTGTTTTCATTCATAATTTCTTATCGTTTGGTGTCTTTAAAGCATAATAAAGGAGATAAACCTAATTAATAGTGGACTGAAATGTTTTCAGCTTTAAGAACCAAAATCAAAAAAGGTAAAGTTACACGGAGAGATAAGAGAGGGAAACCAAGCGCACTGGTTCAGAGACGGTTGGAGACCCAACGTCTCCAACCCAACTGGTCTCCAACCGTCTCTGAACCAGTGTCCTTGGTTTCCCACTCTTATCTCTCCTAAAAACGGTTCAAACCGAAAATCAGAGAATGTAAGTGTGTGATTTTGATTTCTCTATGTTTCTTTTTCTACATTGAAATATATATATATATACAAAGCTAAAGTTTATCGGGACTCAGTCAGTTCTTCAGGTTCAAATTAAACTCTCAATACCAATGTTTCGGTTTTTATTTAAAATGACATTGAGAGTTTAATTTGAACCTGAAGAACTGACCTAGTTTCGATAAACTTTAGTTTTGTTTCTATTCCACGATCGATACTTTTATCAAATAACCATGAAAACGATCCACAAAGGACAACAAACGTTTCAAAGTAAACTATATGTACACAGTAAATAGAAAAAACATACTTACAGTCTCTAACTTTCTGTTTAACTATCATCAGGAGAGGAGAGATAGGGACGCCAGCATACTTACGAAGCGATAGTTGGAGACCAACAGTGTTGTCACACTCGCCACAGTTCAAAAGAAGTAAGAAAAATAAACTAAGAATAAGTGAAAACCGAGAAATAATAATAAACATTACGACACTATGAAAAAATATAAATTCTAAATAAAATGACGAAATATAAATACTAAAAAATATTATGGTGAATATTAAGATAAATTATATATTAAAATTAATAAAAACTTAAGTTGTATGAATAATAAAAAAAATTAAAGGATAAGTTAAAAATATTTTAAAGGTAATCAGAACACAATAAAAATTATAAAAATAAATCATTTAATTATTTTTATTTTAAACTAATAAAATTTAAAAAGTATATAAATATAATGATAATAAAAATATTTACGAAAACTGTAAAAAAAAATTGTAATCAAAAATAAATAAATATAACACAAAAAATATAGTTATAAAATAAAAAAATCTTTATCTCTTTAAACAAGTTTATCTCTTTAAGTTTAGGCCTGGTGTACTGCGCGCGTTTAAAAACCAAATATGTGCCTCCTCATAGTGTGAAGGTCATAGTGTGACGTTTTACTATCAGAGGGAACTTGTCGTAGTGTCTGTAACCAATAGCAATTATTAAAGAAAAGCCCATAGATGTTAGCATGGATAACAAAGGATTGATCGGAGTGGTTATTGTTGGAAGCTCAATGACCGTAGAACCGTTCTACCTTCGTAGAACTCATCACACTTGGTACATTCCAAACGGTAAACACAATTTTTGGAGGTACAGGAGCTTCTGTCAATGACAGGGTAGTGAGTATTGTGGGGATTCCGGGAGAAAAGGGATTGTGGCTTAAGGTGGAACAACCTCGTCAGCCACATTATTGAGCTCTCTTAGACAAGTCACTATCACTTGTCGGGGTTAAGTTACTATCTGAGAATAAATTACCGAGGTTGAAAGGACTTCTATAAAACACGTTAAAGGGTTTTGGGAAGATGCTAGAGGTAGAAGGGGAAGAGTACATACTCTTCTACTTCTTCTCTTCTACTTTGGATACATGCTCACCCAATGAAACTACTGATTCATTGGCCTCATTTGAAAATGTAGAGCTATTTGACGTTTTCCTTTGACGGGACAATCATCTATTCTCCACAGTGCCCAACACTTGACCTACCATGTATATAATGCAGTCTCTACACAATCCCCGCTCTTGGAGAATACCATAGCTGTGTCGAGTTCCTCCAGAATATATCACTTTTCAAATTCGCACTTGTTTGGAAGTGAACTGTAATGTAACATAGTGCAATTATTTATTGGAAGGTAATTCTCTGAAAACAACTGTTCCATATATTTCTGATTGATCTTTCCGTTTCGCAAACTTTTCAATTCTTACATAAACAATAGACTCCAGATAAAACAAAACAAAGGTGGTTTGAGGAAGGATTATAGTCGTCTATCTATATTTAAAATTATTTCTCTCAACAATGTATTATTTATCAACAACTATATTAATTTTTTGTTCATTACTTATTTTTTTGTTCCAGAATGTTTGTTTAATTTTTTTGTTTTTAGATTTTGTGTATATTACTCCAATGTAGTAGAGATTTAACGTCTTTATTTTTTATCATTTTAGCAATATATTTATTACTTTACTATAAGTAAAGTATAGTGATCGTGAAAAAATTCGATCTCGAGATTTTGACGGAATTACATGTTTTGAGGTACCAGAAGTCGTTTTATGACGTTTTTACGATGATGTCTGTGTGTGTGTGGGTGGGTGGGTGCGTGGGTGGGTGCGTGTGTTAGCATTGCTTGTTACCACGCTACGGTCCAGAATCTTTGATGGATCAAGTTGATATTTTACACAAAAATGGGCCCCATTTAGACGAAGATCCCTATTGTTTGCGAAGAATTATGCATGATGGGAAAGTCACTTTTTTTGCCAAAAACCGTTTTTTTTAAAACATTTATTTCTCCTAAACTGATAACCCTAGAGTTTTGAAATTTTGACATTATCTTTGGAGTTACAAATGCAACAAACGAAAAATATATTCAGAATTTTAAGACAACAGGAAATATTTTTTTTTCAATAAAATGTAAAAATTTTGACTTATAATTCAATCTCAAACCTTGTGAGAGCGATACAAGCCATACTGTTTGACGGACAAAAATGAAACTATGCCTACAAATAGAACATTATATGGCAAATGAGTTGAGATATTTTTTTTTTAAATTACTTTCGCTAAAGGGGCGTTACAGTACGATTTGTGTTTTCAGAAAATTATTTTTTGACGCTAAACGGCTTGTTAAAAAATAATGAAAATTTTACCAAAAATGGAACAAAAACTTGGCAATTCACAAAAAAAAATTCATGAAGTTTCAATTACGGGAAAGAGCAATAACGATATAAAAACTGTTTGTTTATTCTAGACTAAGAGATCACCTGCTATACTTGTCGAATTTTTTGTATTTTTTTACATTGTTTACATTGACCTAGAAATTTTTTGAGCAAATCCACTGAGATAAAATTGATGTTTCTAATGGAAAAATGAAAATATATTATTGACTTATAAGAGATGTAAGAGGAATAATATTGTGCAGGTAAATGATAACACTCATTAAAAAAAAATTCGTATATATGTTATTTGACAAAGGGGAAGGAAAATGATCTTATTAAATACTAAGAAGCCATAAAATTCCGAGTATAATAATTCTGTTAAAAACCAAAAATGTAAAAGATAATTCAACATTGAAATCTTTCGTTTAGAGATTAATAACTGTAATTATCGTACATCTTTAATTAACAAATCACCTTAAAACAACATTTTCTTCGCTGTTTAAGAAGTTTTTCAGAGAAAAAAAGAGTATTTTACTGTTTTAAATTTGAAAATTTTACATTAATATTCAATGTAGAAGGATGTCAAGTAAACGATGTAAGAAATCCACTGGCTGTTTGAACGAAAGCCATTCTCTTGTAGGAGAATAAATCGTTTCAAGAAATGTTCACTTTGGTTTTTCAAAAATGTTATTACTGCTGTAGTTATACTAATGAAATTATTTGCAAATAATAAATTATTTGTGATGTACAAAAATAAGCTTATACGTACATTGATATGTCCTTCAATCACTATCTGTACTACCTCAGGAATGACAGGCTAATAATTATATCCCATTTAGATGTTTACGTTATGCTTAAATGAGACGTTATGTTTTATATACTCAAGAAATTTGACATTAAGTTACTTATAGTAAAGTAGAGTGTAGGCCACTCCAGATTTTTTTTAATATAAATGCTTAGATATTTACTTTTAAAAGAATATTTACTTACAGTTGCTTTTTTTTCTATCTCAGAAGTAGTTGACTTCAGTTCTGTCGGCAAAATAGTTAAAAGTCTTAATAAGCCAGGGTTAAGATCATTTACTGTTCTTAATTACATTCTAATAAAATATAATAAAATGGCCCTTTAGATTTACCAGTACCCCAGTATATCTGCTTCATTATACAAACCACAGCATAAAACAATTCAAAAGGGATCTTAACTAAAAAATCCAATGGCTATTTTAGTTTATGGTTAATGGTTGCAAGCAAAGATTCAGTGACCTTCCTCAGACGTGCATAATGTTTAGTACTATAGTAAATCTTTGACATTAGCATTGCAAAAAAGAACCCAACTAATCCTCTATGGTAAAAATAACAGGTGAAATTACATAAAATATTTATCAAATTAATAAATAATGACTAATGTGGAACTCTACCGTAATAACGAGTAAATACCAAATAACAGAAGGTTTGGATCTAATAGATAACTGTTATGAAGTTATGAAGGAAATCCAAAAAAAAAAAAATAGTCAAACAGCTATGGCAAGATCTCTAAAATTATTAATGCATGCACTTTAACAGACCTAATTTTAATAATTAATCAGGCCTGATAACAAATATTTAAACTTTATGAATTTTTTTTATAAATTTTTTCAACTTTAAATCGTGAGTTTTACACTTGATATACTTTGTACAAGTTACAATAAAAGGTCAACAGCAAGGGTTCTGTCTTATGATGCTTACAATTGTCAGTTTCTTTGCCATTACTGTCAATTATAAATTCATAAAAGGGATGCCACCAAGGGCGATGAACGCATTCAATACACCGGTTCCCATTAGCTCACCGAAGTTAAGCTTCACAGAGCTTGATTGGTTCACGGATGGGTGACTACCTATGAATACAAGTTGCATTTGGTGGCCCAGCAAAGTGCTAGTTAAAATGTTTGCCTGATCATTGAGTACACTTCTATCCTTTGAAAAGAACAAAAGCGTAATCCTATAAGTGTGGGTATTCATAAAGAACAAACAATAAATGCCACTTACAATTCTAGAATATAATATTAGTAACAAAATCAAACATGTCTTATTCTTTCCATTTGAATGAATACGAGTTTATAATTATTCACAATTTTTAATTATTATTAAAACAAAAAAACTAACATATTGGTACCTAGTCAACTACAAATATACCACTAACTTCATAAAACGTGTGACTCTTGAAATCCAACCAGACAGAAATAAAACCTACACTGGAAAAACTTGCCTGAGCCAAAACACGACTTTCAGTAAACAGACTTTTATAAATTAAATTAATCGTTAAAGAAACGATATAAAATAAATTATGCTTATTACTATCAATACTAATATCTATCACTTTAAAAACTTAAATTCACCAGAACGAATTAAATAAAAATTTATTCGTTAGTGTTTAGCATGCATGTCGTTTATGAAGATAATTCTTTCCTTGTTCCTTACAAGAAACGCTGGAAAAAGATAGAAGAGTTACTTTGTTGGCGTATTATTTGCTAAAAAAATGCAACTCTTTGATTACAGTCCATCACTTTAATCGGTTTTGATTTCTTAATATTTATTACCTAATTTTTATTACCCTCTCTTTAATATCTGAATTGAGTTAATTGAGCTCCATTATAACATCATCAATCCCTAGTGCAGTTTTCATATGTTTACAGTTTAGTCAATTCTTACAAAAATCGCAGCCTGTACATATTAGTTGTTAGTAAAAAAGTTATAACCAGATTTTAACCAAAATTGTGTACAAAGTAAAAACATTTCTTTTTCATATTAAGTTCCTCTAAAAGTACATTATTACTAAGCTTACTGATCTCTCTCAGGACTAATGATGATTATAAAGCTCTTGGTTTTTGATATATTTTGCCAAAACACGCACTAATACACACTGACACACATGCCCAGATGTACTATTAAAGTAGACTTCTTGGGTGTACTCAAAGGGGTTGTACACCCATTTATGGAATTATAAAATCTGATAAGTCAAAGATAAGGCCTTGAATAATATCGTATGAATAAAATAGTTGTTCTTATACAAGAGTGTTGTCAATTCAGAAAAAAGTTCATCCCATCATCCCACTTGCATTAACAACATTATACGATACTAATATGGTTTAATACTAACTAATGAAGTAGATGCAATCTGAGAAACTAGTGCTATACTGCCCTAAAGCTGTATGCGAAATATTTTTTGTCAAGTATTTTATATCTAACAAATATCCAGTCACATGAAACAAAAACATTTTCTTTTTTTTTTTACATATGAATTAATGCAGTCTAAGGTCCAGGTTAGCTCAGTGGTTAACATACTCGTCTATGGGCTGGTAGTCCGGGGTTCAATCCCCACCTGGTCCTCGATTTATTCACGCAGGAGGTGAATAACTCTGAGTACGTCTTCCCTCGATGAGGACGTTAAGCCATCGGTCTTGAGTCTTTACAATGTCTGGTACTCGTTAAAGATCCCTACTCGGGATAGGCAAAATGTAGGATTCCCAATGTAGAATCTATGGAATCACCGATCAAACAAAAAGCCGATAAACGGCTGACGTTATCGCCCGGTAGGAGATCGGTTTGAACAATAAAAAAAATATAGTCTATATTTTGTTAAAATTCAAATTATTTGAGAAAATTATGTTTTTTAATATAAATCTTATCTAACCATACTAACAGGGCTTGTTCGATGTAGAATCATTTAAACTGTAAAATGTCTATTCACAGATATTACAATCATTTTTAAAAACGGAAGGAAAAGAAAGACAGTAAAAACATAACGCAACAATGTATACAATGTACATTGTTCATATACAATGAACTTTAAATAATTACTTACAATTGATTTACTTGAAGCAGAAAAAATTCAACTGAAGAGTTGTTTCCAGAAAAGTTTAAATTATAAGAATAATTTATAATTCAAATCAGAAAATAATGTTCATAATTAGGTTGATGGGTAGGCAAAGAATGCTGAGAATTAAATTAAGTTAATAGTTAATTAGCTAGTGTTGATAAGAATAATAATATTTAACAGAGTCTGACCTGTGGTGGAAGGTCTGGGCAGGTGGTATCAGGAAATGTTCAATATTGAGGGAAATTGTATTTTGGCTATATATTCCAGAGAACGTCTACACAGTTTGTAACACCTATGAGAAGGAAAGATTGAGCAGAGATGGTGACATTTTAAATACAAAGATGAGAAGATAATTGACAGTCGTAGAGTAATACAACTCTTAACTTCATGTTGAAACATGTGATTGGAAAACCTAATTGACCTATAACAAAATTATCTAAGTATTTCTGAACAGAGGAAATGCTAACTAATTAGGAAAATTATCTGATTATAATTAATGTTATTCAAGGATAAGAAATGTTAGACCTGATGGATTTCTATATGCTATATTTGGGTACAGGCAAGTAACAGTGAGGGGTAATTCCGCAAGAAGAAAATTTGATACACAATATAACTATGCTAAAAACTGCTTTGAAAAAACTACTTTAAAACGATGGTATAAAAATAAAAAAAACTATTAACCATAATGATAAAGATAATGAGTCTTTGAAAATAATAACACAAAAGGTAAAGAATGATAGCCAGTTTGAGAAAAGAGGCTTGTCTGACAGGTGTTTCTGCTGTTATCAAAAATAGTGGATAAAACATTGACGAGAAGAAATTTATTAACATGAAAGAATAAGGCTTGATTGTCAAAGAACATTTCGTTTAAAGCCATAACTGAACTAAAATAGGCTGAAAATTTGATCTAAGAAATAACTTAGACCTCAAACCACCTGATGTAAATTATTTATCGCAATTAAAAAATCCTTATAACCCCTATACATAGTATAAATAACAAACACATTAAACATTAATAATTCAACTGTATAAAAACATAATATTTTTCTATAAGTTTAAAATTTATGGATTAATTAAAACATGAATATTTGAATATGCTAAATTATTTATTTATTACTTAATACCAGTATGGATACCGTTTTATGTATTATGCAACATTTCTGTATATGTATACATTCATTTTTATAAATTTGTTCAATTTGTGTTCAGATTGAAGATGTTACGTTGATTTTTATTGAACTTCTTAATGAAGCATGAAGGAAGATCACAAAACGGAAAAGTTTCTTCAGCAAATTCTGAGTGCTGGTGCCCTATTAATTATCAGTGTTCATCTTCTTTAGTTTTGAATACCACATCATATATGAATCCGAAATAATTAATCTCACCACTACTATGTACATACATAGTGTAGTTTTAGATTTTACCTTGCTAAGTTCTGCCAAATAGCTTTATCTAGTTATACATACCTCTATGTTGAGGACTGAGATCTTTCAGATATAATATGAATCCAAAACACAGTGGTTATGTTATTTACTCTAACAAAAACAATCGCTGGATTAAGATCTGAATTTCATTTTAGATGTTTATATTACAGTTTGGTTTTACCTATGTATAGAACTAAAAGTCAGAAACAGAGAAACTTATTATACATCTTGCTTTTTTAGGAGGAATGAAGAAGACAGAAGGGTCAAAAAGAGAAGTGGATCACAAACCATTACAAAATCTATAGTATATACATACATACATATATATATATATATATTTGTATAAGTTGGCAGCAGATCTTCATCTAAGCATACATTATTGAAAAGCAGAGCAGATTCTGCATTCACGACTTTTTTAATTAATTAATTTTTTTTTAATTTTAAAAAAGTCGTGAATGCAGAATCTGCTCTGCTTTTCAATAATATATATATATATATATATATATATATATATATATATATATATATATATATATATATATATCAGCTCAAAAACGAAGAAAAGCAACACACAGAGAGACACACCTACAAACTCAAATTTTTGGATGATCCGTCTTCAGGTGAAAATAGAAAGGGCGACCAAGAACGCCGTAAACACAACGGCTAGAAACCGTCCGGCAACCCGGCGAAATAGACTCTAAAAGGATTTTGCAATCGCTTCAACGGAAACAAATAGTGGCTCGGAATCAATATCAATGGTATGCGTGGTATACACACAAACTCTCCAATACCACACCCAGTCATGTCCACCTCTATGACATATCTGTGCAGAACATGAACTCAGAGTTGTATCCGGTTGCACAGTTTGGGGGACTCACGTTTCGGAACATGAAATTTGTTACTGCTAATAAATTGCAAGATAATGGGTCCTCCTACATTAAGTTTTTAGTCATGAGCTGGCAGTCCAGGAGAAGGAAATTCAGAGTCAAGAAATTCAGTTGGATAATGAACTGCTCCTCATCACTAATCACTCTCTTTACTGACTTGTAAGTTCATTCCTCGGTATGACACAGCGTAAGAACATGTTTGTTGATTTTTTCTGCGGTTGAGAATTAAGGGCTGAGAATTGCTCGTCCACAAAACTATTTATTCTTAATAGATAGTACATCCTCATCTCTGAGAACCACCTTTTATATGATATCAAATACACAATATATTCATATGCTCAAATGAAATTAAAATCAACTAACAATACCTACTTACTATACCTGTGTATTTTCAAAATAAACATGTCTATGAAGTTAGAAAAATACAGCTTAAATCCCCATAACTTCGCTTTTGCATTGAATTATCAATCTATTCAGAGCCTACGAGTATATTTTAAGTTAGGCATAAAAATCTACTATCAATGTTTCAGCTCGCTGTGTCTTAGTTTAGTTGTGACAAACGTTTTTGCTTTAAACGTTCATAACTTCACTTCTACGTTGAATTTTCAATGTATTCAGAGCCTATATTTGAAGTTAGATGCACACAAATCCAGTGTCAAAGTTTGAGCTCGCTATATCTCATGGTGGCTGAGTTTACTTGCGACAAACGTTTTTGCTTTAAACGTCTACAACATCACTTCTGCGTTAAATTTCCAATCAATTCAGAACTTATATTTTAAGTTAGACATGCAAAAATCTACTGTCAAAGTTTCAGCTTGATATGTCTTATGGTGGCTGAGTGACCATTATATAACAGTATGACTGCACAATTATCACGTTTCCTGTATACTAAGATACACCTTTGGAATATAATCTATATATTTCATATATAAATATATATAATGAATGAAATTAAGACTTGCATTAATTATTTAAGAGATACACTTCTGATATTTCATTGGTGTAGGTGCTAGGTGCGTTAATAGTATAATCGATCAATTATACTATTACTTACAGAGCCTTGCCGAACGTTTGAGATCATAATATATATTAAAAGTTTGAAGAATATTTACAAAATTAAAAATGCATTATAGCAGTATCAATAAAGTTGTAAACATAGTTTCGTTTATCATATCACTATGATCCGGATGTGAATTTAATATAATGAATTCATGATTCCAGTTAAATTTACAGTTTCTAATTTTAATGTACACTCTAACAATACAATTTCACTAATTTAGTTTAAAATTACTGGCAGGTGAACCTAAAGTTGATGTAATGTTGGACATTAGCTTGTCGTTCAGTGACATGTAAAGGGTTAAATGGAGCTAAGTTAATAATGGCCACAAGGAAGTTGGAGCTTTGCGGGCAAACCAATTTTAGACCCTATTAAGTCGAACAGGCTTGCTAAATTTGACTTGATTCTATTGTATCAGATTTTCAGGGCTAGCATTCACGTTGAAACAGGTAAGTTATTTTTGTTTCAATTACACGCTATAAACTAAGCATTACAATTAACTGAATTTGCAACTTTCAAACCATGATGAATTAAATCTGAGAAGCTTCACATTACGTAAAGTGGAGTCTTTTTAATTGTCATTTTTGCATTTTTGTATTAACATGGTAAGAAACTCTATGTAAACGTTTTGGTGAGCTATAGTTTTTAGGCATACATCATATGTTTTGAAAATTATTGTAAACCTTGTTATTGAATGGCTCCATCGTCAATCTTAAGATCCAGTGCTCGTTGATTTCAATACATCCAAATATTGATTACCTTGTACTATTTTTGTACCTGAGTTGAGGAGTACTAACATTTTGGAAGTGAAATTCTCTTGCTCTGCTCCTCACTATCTAAGACATAATTTTTCATTCTTGATGACGTTCTGTTTCCAACTCTCCTCCTCACAACCAACATCTAACAAAATGACTTTGAACCAGAGAAGATCATTAATGATAGTAGATGATTTCAACTAAATTTCTCTCTTGAACATTCCCCATCTTCAGCCTTGAAGATGTTTTATATTCTACCATAAATTCATATCAGTCGAATTGTATGTAACCCTGAGCTTCCTGTAGCCAAAAAGCATACATAACTACACAAAGAAAGTCCCATTTTTTCTCAAATTCGTTTTTAGACAACGTTTTCTATTCCTGAAGTACTAATTCTAGGGACTTGAAATTCTGCTGTTATAATGACTGCGACAAAAGGATTAACTGAAAAAAATTCTAAGATTTTTAAAACGAAAATATTTTTTCCTTTTCAATAAAATATAATCATTTTGACTTATGATTCAATTTGATAACTTCTATGGAGAATACAAGCTATAACGTTTGACTGATCAAAAAAAAATTACACCTAAAAATATAGCATTATGTGGGGATGAGGTGAGGTAATTTTTTTAAAATTACATTAACTGAAGAGGCGTTATAGAACATTATCTATTTTCAGAAAATGTTTTCTTGACGCTAAACGGCTCATTAAAGAACAATGATATTTTGCCAAGAAATTCAGCAAAAAATTAGCAATTTAAAAAAAAAAAGTCCTGAAATTTCAGGTACCTCTAAGAGAATAAAAATAAATAAACTGAATAATGATGTTGCACTGGTTACTTGCAATACTTTTCGTATTTTTTTTAAAAATCATTTCTAATCCATTATATACTTTGATAAGAGTAACTTGGCTTTACTAGCTTTATTGAATATATAAACTCCATATTATAAAATTTCCTTTTTTTTATTATAAGTGATCATAATAATGTCAAATATAAATAAGTTACTACAGGTATTTAATTTCATATTATTATAACAAGAAAAAGTAACTTTGTTTATCTGTTGAAAAAAAAAACTTTTTTGTCGTTTTAAAAATTTTAAAATGTCTTCCCCTTATGTTTTTCTGATTAGATCATGAATGTGTACTTTATACGACTGTCTTAAAGTCCTATCTGTTTATCCAATGTAGTGGTGTTCCAAATCATTGCGCCTTATTCTCTAAATCTTGTTTTAATTCATTATTATCACTATTTAAAAATTCCAATGAGGAAAAATTTCATTACTTAAGTAAAGATATTAATTTACAAAATCAAACGGTTTAATGTATTTCCATTAATTCGGCAATCAAATGTACAAATCTACACTTTGAAGCCCATTTTTATGGAAAATATTAACCTCATCTGTGAAAGATTATGGATTGTAAAGTCTACACAAACTTTAGATACGCACGCACACACACAGACATCATTGGAAAAACGTCATAAATAACTTTGGGACCTCAAAACATGAAATCGGTCAAAATATCGAGATGGAATGTTTTACTATACTTATAGTAAACTAACAAGTTTTGTTGTCGTTTACAAGACAATTTTGTGTGGAAACTTTTCCTACAATTCACAACAAACTTAATGTATTTACGATTGGAGTAATATTAACTACCAGGAATATATTTTTTGCCTCAATATACTATTTTTTCTGGTTAATTTAAAATAATCAAAGAATTATTTGAACTTTAATGTAGTATATATATATTTTCAAGTTGATAAACTATAAATATAAACGTATAATATAAATATAATATATAATATGAATAAATTTGAACAATATTGAAATGAATTATTTTAATTTAGACTTGGAATATTTTAAATTAAACTTGGATTATTTTAAATTAGGTTATGTTGCAGTGGCAGTCTCACAAGAGAACAGACATAGGCCTAACTTTGGCTCTTTGAGATACTATACAATGATTCTACATGGGAGTCCTAACTGAAGTGTGTTATTTAGAGTAGAGGCCTATAACGTACATATACTTGACATAGTACAGGCTCGGGACCAACCAATTAACACCCACTCCCAGGGACGATGTATCAGACTTTTTTTCACATTCCACGTAAATAAATCGAGTGCCAGAGTGGGCACTGAACCCCGGCTCTAACAGTCCTCAGGCGAACACGTTACCTCTGGGACTAATCTGAACCCTTTATTTAAAATGAAACTGGGATTAATTTAAATTAATCTTATAAAGTTGTACTTAGTACGTAAAATATAATTTTAATACATCTAATTGAGCAATTGATATTCATCAGTCATGAGGTATTTGTTGTGTTATTTATTTATTGATAGTCTCTGACTAAAATCCATTCACACTAAGAGCATGGTATACAATACAAATAATACTATGAACAAATAAAATAGGAGAAACTACAATAGTACAATAAAAATAGTAATAATAGTACGCATATAGTAAAATAATATAGTAAAATAATTGAGTCACTGTTAGAAGGATTTTTTAATAAAATATAGATTAGGCAAAATAAAATAATATTTTAAAACTAAATAAATTTAAATGTAACAATACAGCATAAGAGAAAAAAATATAAGAGTAACATTGTTTAAGATGAAAAATTACTGAGGGAAGTTTGGAAAATAGGTACAACTAATACACTAAATAACTGTTTTCAATGATACTAAAACACGCATTTTGAATATTTTTATAGAAGAAACCATTTTGATTCAGTTGATAAGTTCCCTGAGCCTTGAAAACGATTACAACGTGATTTTTTGCATGATATATACGATGGTAATTATATTAAATATTCTATTTTCCTGGTGAGGTGTAATGGTGACCAAATATACTATTACTAATAACATATTACTATACATAAAAGTGAAAATTCTAAAGAAATATCAATCCAACTCGTAATATAGAAAAAAATTAATATAATGTTTCCACTGACCGTAACTATGATCAATATCTTCCGTATTCTTGCATTGTCATTCAATCAACGTAAAAACTAATTGAAAACAGATGTATTAAACTAATGTTTTCAATCAGAACACATTTGAATTCATTTGAAACTATTACAAATAAAAGTGACGCTATTAGAAATGAAAAGGACTTGGAAAATGAGAGCTCTGATTGGTTGAAATAATCATACGATATAAATGACATGCGCATTATGTAGCGTTGGCGGGAAATGACGGGACCAACTACTACTCGTATATTCTGGCTGGATAGTAATTATTTATACACTCAATGCAGACCTATGAACCTGAATTGAATTCCATTCAACGTTTTAAAAATCATTTCTAATCCATTATATACTTTGATAAGAGTAACTTGGCTTTACTAGCTTTATTGAATATATAAACTCCATATTATAAAATTTCCTTTTTTTTATTATAAGTGATCATAATAATGTCAAATATAAATAAGTTACTACAGGTATTGAATTTCATATTATTTTAACAACAAAAAGTAACTTTGTTTTACTGGCATTATTAAATTTGATAAACTCTGTATTTTGAGGTTTCCTTTTAATTTTTTATAAATAGTCATAATAGTGTAAAAATAAATACGTTAATAGAAATATTGAATTTGATATATTATCAAATAGCATAACAAATAACACCAACCTTCTCTTACTGCATATGTAGATCCTATACATCCTTATGATCTACCACTTGAATTTCATAATATTAAATACAATTTCTCGAAGGAAGATTATGCTTCATTATTAACCAATTTACCACAATTTAGTTGAGCCACTATAATTTCATACTCGAGTTTAAATTAATGCACTAATTATTTCTTTATTATTTCACCCATCATAGTCCATTGTGTAGCTAATTAAAACAAATAATAAGTGATTTTCTTGATAAGAAATAATCTCATACAAGAGAACATAGCCTTTGTTCAAATAGCCAGTGGATTCCTTACATCGTTTAATTCACCACCTTCTTCATTGAATATTTAGGTGCAATTTTTAAATTTAAAACAAGAAAATACTCTAATTTTCTCTGAAAAACATCACAAACATCGAAGAAAAAATATCGTTTTAAGATAATTTATAATTAAGGATGTACGATAATTACATTTATTAATCTTCAAACAAAAGATTTCAATTTTAAATTATGTTGAACATTTTTGGTCTTTTATAGAATTATTATACAGGGAAATTTATGGCGCCTAAATATTTAAAAAAATAATTTTCCTTCCCCTTTATCAAAAATCATATATACCAATTTTTTCTGAGCAAGTGTTATCTTTTTTCCTGCGTCTTGTACTCTGTTATAAGCTTGCTATGAATGTATATTGAGAAAAAATATATTAGTAATTAACCAGTTTACATACTCAACTCAAAGTCGAAGACAGCTATTCAATATAATTTAAATCATTTATAGTTGGGAGCTTCTAATTTTTGAAAATAATAAATATGAACTACTAGACTAGAATAGTCTAATTTTATCTCAGTGGTTTTGCTCAAAACATTCCTAAATCAATGTAAACATTGTAAAATAATATCAAAAATTCGACAAGTATAGCAGGTGATCCCTTAGTCTGGGATAAACAAACAGTTTTTATAGCTTTATTGCTCCCGTGATTGAAACTTCATGAACTTTTTTTTATGAATTGCTAATTTTTTGTTCCATTTTTGGTCAAATTATCATGAATTTTTAATGAGCCGTTTAGCGTCAAAAAAACATTTTCTAAAAACAGAAATCGTACTGTAACGCCTTTTTAGCAAATGTAATTTTGAAAAAAAATATCTCAACTCATTTTCCACATAATGCTCTATTTTTAGGCATAGTTTCATTTTGATCCGTCAAACAGTATGGCTTGTAATGCTCTCACAAGGTTTGAGATTGAATTATAAGACAAAATTTTTACATTTTATTGAAAGAGAAATATTTCTGGTTGTTTTAAAATTCTGAATATATTTTTTTTGTTGCATTTGTAACCTCAAAGTTAATGCAAAAATTTCAAAACCAAAGGGTTATCAGTTAAGGAGAAAAACGTATTTTAAAAACGGTTTTTGGCAAAAAAAGTGACTTTCCCGTCATGCATAATTCTTTCCAAACAATAGAGATCTTCTACTCTATGAAGCCCATTCTTGTGTAAAATATCAACTTGATCCATCAAAGATTCTGGAACATAGCGTGGTAACAAGCAATGCTAACACACTCACCCACCCACCCACCCACACACACACACAGACATCATCGATAAAACTTCATAAAATGGAGACTTTTCTTGGGAAAATCTACATTACTTAAATTAGTTATTGCTAACTCTCCAGAGTAATTAAACAAACCTTTGCCTTGTTTTCCTTTTAGGTTATATAACTTATTTTCTAAATTATATTTAGATGTGGTATTGGTATAAATAGGAAGCAGATCTTCTTTCACACAAGTGTCTTTAAAGTGAACTGCAGGCTCGATATTCACGATCTTCAAACTTAGAGATCCGATTCTACGAACCAACTTCGTCATCTACGGGCTATATCGGTGCCAGGACGAGATTTTCTTAGAAGTGGGAAATCTGGGTCGTAGGTATATATATATATATATATATATATTTATATCAATGATCAATACATTATTGATATATATATATATATATATATATATCATTGATCAATACATTATTGATATAAATATATATATATATGGTGGCAGGTGGTGGGAGTAAGGAGAGTGACGGAAGGGCAGATGCCAAGGGAAGGTCCCAAGGGCACCTGCACAAGCGTAGCTCAGCTGGATCCGTCCAGCTGGATATTACTTATTTCTGCAGGCCGACCCACATCGAGCGGCCGGCCGGCTTAGGAAACGTCGACCGCAGACCGACTAGTCCCGAGCACATTGGCCACCAGTCTTGCAGCTCCGGTTGTCGGCTCAACCAAACCACCAACAGTACCAGTGCATGTGGTGGTATATTCGATTAGGCATTTTGTTGTATGCTTCTGCCTATCACTATACTCCTCATACTGAGAATGACAAACATATCCACCATCTGACAATTAAGGGCAGATATCTTTGACTTTAAATTAAGTCAAAGTATGTTGACCATCAAGGCGTATTATAATATGCATGATTCTATGGCAAAACTAAGCATGCCAAAAGCTGCGCATCATTTTTCCTGCATTAGATGGATGCGATCACCAAGCCTGGATGACAAGGCATATAATTGTCGTATAGTAAGAAGATGGGTTGCCATGTTTCATTATCTATAAATACATAGCAGATTAGATTCTATAAAATCATCACAGATTATGTCAATGAAGTCTGAATTTTGGCATCCTCAACATTGGGAACAGACACTAATATCCTGAGTGATTGCGTACTTACTATCCCAATTTGGCTCTAATAGAATAAGGTCTTGTTTATTTCCTGGGGAGTTGAAAGCAAACCACAAGTGATTGTGAATTCCGTCTTTCCAGACACTCAACTCGTCAAATTCCAATTTATCACTGGCAATTATTTCCTTCCTAATCCAAAATTGAACTAGTAATACAGACTTTGCTACGACAATCATAACCAAGCTACTTGGCATCCCCTTTTTAGACAAAACTTATACTCAAGTAAAATATGATATTTTCCAAAAATATAATATTCAACTGCTTAACCTTAATGGATTTACGGAAATAAACTTTCACCTATGTTTTGAGTGTCCGCAATAGTTACTTATGTATGAAAAAAGTAGCTTTCAAGATTATGTTTAACTTATGATGTCTCAAGTAATCGTCACAGAGTCAAATATTTTAATGTAACATCCAAATCAAAAGTTTGTTTGTTTTGATTCCAAGGTATCTCTAATAAAAACTAAAAAGTGATAAATTACCATAATATACCGAACAAATTAACCAATAGAACTTTATCAGTAAAAGAATGAAACAGAGCAAGCAGTGATCTTAGGGCGTTTATAAATCCGAGAGAATTACAGCAAAGAACTGTAACTTACTTACAATATAAGTAAAAATGTTCTCAAACAACTTGGCAAACAATTGATGTTTTGTCTTATTTTTATTTAACTATGTTTATGAATTGGATGCATTCATTGGCTCCTACTATTTCTATGTATATGTTTTAAAACTGAACTTCCTGTTCTAATCGGTACAATATCATATATATTGGTTTGTGTCTCAGTTGATATAACGCCATGTATATTTGTATGGGATCGGATAAGTATGTTTCATAAACTCCAGCTGTATGTACGAGTATAAATGTAGAAAAAATGACATCCAGTTGATCATTTCATACTAAATATTATTTCTTAAGTTAGATGTTACAAAAGTTAAAATTTTTTTTCAATGTTTCTTACTCAAAAGGAATATGAGACACCAATGCGACGCCAAACGTCATTTCATTACTGACGATTGTAACAATTTCATTAGATTTTATACCCATAAAACCGAATGTCTTATTTCAAATAAATTCAAGAATCTTTTATTGTTTATCAGACAACAAATTCTCTGCTTCAGAGAAAAAACACACTTATCCCTGCCAATCACACAATCCCACTCCAGCCTGGTACAACACAAAAAAAATTCAATCTATATCTGATTTAATTTTTGTTCAAGAGTGCAAAATATACATTGATTATAGCATTTCATTAGAAAAATTCATCACACCATGGAAAGGGTCAGAAATTATATGTTTGATTGGAGTTGATATTTTATATGTAAGAATTTTATTCTTCTTACACCTCATATTAAGTCATTAAATTTCAATTTTTTCCATTAAAATTTTAAACATTAATATTATATTAATTGATTCCCATAGAAAATTTTAATTCAATATAAACAATATAAATAAATGTAAACAAATCTGACAAGTATATAGTAAGTCCTGGATGACTATTCAATTTTAATTTTTGTATTACCTTTCGCGGTAATACAAATTTCATAGATTTTTATTTGTAGATACCATATTTTTTTCAATATTTTGGTAAAATATCATTGTTATCTAATGAACTGTTTAGCGTCAAGAAAACATTTTCTGAAAATAGATAATGTCCTATAACGCTTCGTGAGTTAAAGTAATTTTAAAAAATTAACCTGTCCTCATCTCTCACATAATGTTCTCTTTTTAAGCAAACCTTTTTTATCCGTCAAACGGTATAGCTTGTATAGCTCTCACCAGCTTTCAGATTGAATGATAAGTCAATATTTTTATATTTTACTAGCAAACGTACCCGTCTTTGACGGAATCAAAAATTCTATTATACTTGGTATTCCAAAATATCAATTATAGTATTATATATACTAATACTATAATTAGAAATTATAGAATAGTAGAAAACACCATTATTAGTACAGTGTTAAACAAATGCCTCTGTATACACCACATTAGCTGTCTGTCCTTCAGGTTCACGGAAGAACAAACAGTTGGAACCTCTGACTCTTGAGCAAGTAAACTATAGTTGACCATGTGAGAAAAACGTGGTCTCGCTATCTTGAATTCCTGTGTTAGATAAAGTCTCCCTTTGCGACTTAGTTAACGTCATTGCGAAATAGACTGTGACAGGACTTTGCAATCATTTCAACGGAAACAGACAGTGGCTCGGAATCAATGGTATGTGTGGTATACACACAGACTCCCCAATACCACATCCAGTCATTATGTCCGCCCCTATGGCATATCTGTGTAGAGCACGAACTCAGAGTCGTGTCCCGTTGCACAGTTTTGGGGCACTTATGTTTCGTAACATGAAATTTGTTACTGCTACTAAATTGCAACATGATTGGTGCTCCTACTTTAAGTTTTTACTCATGAGCAGGCAGTCCAGGAGAAATAAATTCAGAGTCAAGAAATTCAATTAGATAATAAACTGCTTCTTCATCACTAATCCAATCTCGTTACTGACTTGTAAGTTCTTTCCTCGGTAGAACTTGTTTGTTGATTTTTCCTTCCTGTTCATATTAAGAGTTGAGAATAGCTCGTTTACAAAACTATTTATTCGTAATAGATAGTACATCCTCAACTCTGGGAAACACCTTTTCAAAGATGTCAAATACGCAATATATTCATATGCTCCAATGAAATTAAAATCAACTAACAATACCTACTTGGCACACCTGTATATTTTCAAAACAAACTTGTCTGTGAAGTTAGGAAAATACGCTTAAAGCCCTATAACTTCGTTTCTGTACTGAATTATGAATCTATTTAGAGCCCGTATTTTAAGTTAGGCATACACAAATCCAGTGTCAAAGTTTCAGCTCACCATGTCTTATGGTTGCTGAGTTTACTTGTGACAAATGTTTTTGCTTTAAACGTCCATAACTTCACTTCTACGTTGAATTTCCAATCAATTCAGAGCCTATATTTTAAGTTAGACTTACACAAATCTACTGTAAAAGTTTCAGCTTATTATGTCTTATGGTAGCTGAGTTTACTTGTGACAAAGTTTTGCGGACAAACAGACAAACCGACAATCCAACAAACCGACAGAAATTTTTCTAAGGGTGGATTCGGTTTCTCCAATGTATGAAACGTGAAGAAAACTTGAAATGAGTCATTTCTAAGCAATGTACAGACAAAATCATTATTTTATTTATATAGATTAAAAAAAAACAGTCTTTGCTGTTCTTTTTTAAAAAAAAAGATCGTTTAACGTGCTGCATCTGTTACTTCAGTGATAATGCCAATTTTCAACAGTTTGGAATTAGTGGTTAAGGAGAAAAAAATGTTGTCTAAAAAAATAGTTTAGCCAAAAGAATGGGTTTCCCAACATGCGTAATTGTTCTAAAACAATAGGGCACATCTACACTATGACCCTCATTTATGATTAAAATATTAATTTAGTGCATCAAAGATTGTGGACTGTAGCGTCTACACAAACTTTTGGATACACATTTGTATCCAAAGCACACTATTGTAACCACACACTCACACACACACACACACACACACACACACACACACAACACACACACACACAGATACACACAGACTTCATGGAAAGAAGTTATAAAATGACTTAGAGGACCTCAAACATGTAATTCCGTCAAAATCTCAAGACTTTTTTGGACTTTTTTCACGTACACTATACTTTACTTATGGTAGTGAAGTTAAAACACGTCGTTAGTACTTAAATATAGCTTTTTAAACTCTATTTTTATGTTCAAAATTGGTTGCCATTTAGTATGGTAGAAGCAGGTATATAGGCGTTTGGCTTCTGTGCCCCTTAAAGGTAACATAGAAGTAGGGAGCTTCCAGCATGGCTAAACCCCCCTCCCACCCGGCACAATGAAGAGCAGGCTATTACTAGAACGAGTAAATTCAATTACCTGACATAAATAGTGAAGCGTATTTTGGGCATTAACTGGATAATAACATCAGTGTTAACAATGAGAATTAAAATGCACGAAAAACGGGGAGAACAAAAACATAAACGTTTCTGCAGGTTCACTATTGAAAACTGTTTCATACAAGTTCAAAATATTGTATTTTGATTGCTTTAATAATATATTTATTTTTAAACTTAAAATAATAATTTATGGTTATGTATTCGATTGGCACCAGAGAGAAGTCTACCAGAGAACAACAATTAGTATACTGAAAAGAATAAGTTTATAACCAAGAACCAAATGAACTCTGAAAAAAATGTTAGGCATTTTAAACATATTTCCACTCAAACCCAAATAATGGACTACTTATTGGTTAATTCATTAAAACAAAACTTTTAGCAAAACATAGATCTGAGAACTTAAATATTATTACAATGATTTTTTAAAAATGAAATTACCCTACACCTTAAATTAAAAATTATCTTAAAACGACATTTTTTCTTAGATATTTCTGACATTTTTCAGACAATACAGGAATATTTTCAAGTTTTAAATTGGAAAATTTGTCTTAAATATTCAATGTAGAAGGAGGTCAGGTGAACTATATAAGAGATCCACTGGCTATTAGAACAAAAGCCATGTTCTCCTGTATGAAATTATTTCGTAACACGAAATCTACTTTTTCGCTATAGTTCAGATAGTACTACATCCAGGAATGGACGACTATTGACTAATAAATATCTCCCATTTAGACATTTATATTATGCCTAAATGGGACATTATATCAAAGAAGAATGATATTATGTTTACTTATAGTAAAGTTGAGTGTAGGCCACTCCAGATTTTTTGTATTTATAAACATGAAATATACAAAAAATTAGTACAAAGAAATTGTTTAAGTATATTTTCATAGATTATTTATCCAAAAATAATGTAAATAACAGTGGCTTACAAATGATTTATCAAATACGATGCTAAATTTGAATGCTGAATGGTGAATATGGTTGGTGATTCAACAAGTGATTTATCTCACGTTCTTTTAAAGCAATTAGGCAAGCACTATGGTCTCAAGCAGAGAGACTGGGCTTCAAGCAAGGTTCAGCTTTCGCTCTCTACGGGAAGCCAAATGGTTCCCTTTCCTTCCAAACAACCATATTAGAATTACTGAAACCCAATCAATAACAACTCTTTGATATTGTTTAATTTTACAAAATATGTTATGTTACTAGGAATCATTCACCGTAGCAATAATGAAATGAAAAATTGTTCTCAATTGATACATCAGAATACCATTTTGATTGATGTATATTGAAAAAAAGTTTACCTCAGTACTTGAGTACCATAAGATTGATAATAGCTAGAAGCAGATTTAATATAATAGGCCTAGATTTATTATTAACAATGTCAACATACACAAATCTACGCATGATTAAAGCAATGAAAAAGAGTAGAAACCTCAAATATTGATAAATTGTATTCATTTTTGATATTATATTTTTTTATTCTAATCTATACAATTAATCGTAATTTTTCATACTTGAGGTAGCCTGCTATTGTACACTGTGTGTTTAATCACCACCTCTCATTCAGATGCCTAGATTTGTGTATAACTGATGATGCATTTACGTACAGTCAACATGTTAACTTTTAATATAGACTGATATGAGGCTAACTTACAAATTATGATGGATTTATATATTATGTATATAAGATTATCTAAGAAACCAGATGATAAAATATAATTATTCAAAACTTTAATTTTACACCCATACATATTAATATATAAAAAGGTTTCACATAAACACGTGAAATAACAATCAATGATCAAACCACAATAAGAAATGGGAAAACAAGACTAAGATCTTTCAACCGTAACAAGCGGTCTCCGTCAGAGTCAAAAACCCAACTGATATAAGATCTTAGTCTTGTTTTCCCATTTCTTATTGATATTAATATATCTACTACCTGTAGCATAATCGTATGTATAGGGTACTACGCAAAATATGGGTCACACAAAATGTAACCTAATAAGTAAATTTTAGTATTATGAAGATTTAACTAAAATATGTAGAGTGTTTTTCTAACACTAAAATTTATTTATTTAATTCCATACAAATGAATTCCTATAATTTAATAAACATACTTAAATTGTTATGTGTATTAAACATAAAATTAAAATTTTAAATTAAAATTAAATGTGTATATACAAATAAGCATGTGTAACTACGATAAATTAAAAAAAACATATAGATTGTAAATTTACTTTAATACTAACAAAGAAATTAGCTTATGGATATTAAATAAATTCAAAATCATTCAAAAAACTTCTTTTTTTTCGTAATTTTTTTCTTACATCATGAACTTGGTCACATTAGAAACTAGATAAATCATGATGGCCTCCATCACAATAAATACAGCTCATTGTAAATACAACTCATAGTAAATACTGCTCATTGTAAATACAGCTATGAAAGTACTGCGTTTAGATAAACATTTTTTAATAGAGTTTCTAACGGAACTACACGTTTTCAGTTCCCAAATACAATAAAATAGATTTCTCGAATAGTATCTTCGCGAATGTGTGTGTGTGTGTTTTTGTGTTTTTGTATTGTCCGCCCAGCAGTACTCCTGCTGATTGGGAGTTTATTAATTAATGTACAAAACATGCGTCACACTGGGTATAACATGTTAAAATATTCTTATACATGAAACTATAAACAAATTAAGGTTTATACAAGAAATTCGCTTAAATATTAACAGCAGTATAGAAGTGCCAATATGAGGGGTCAAGGTCAAACACGACTTTCACCAGTGTCTCACCAGACAGAAATACATATTAAACTTTAAGAAATATATCTCTGTCTCTCTAGACATGTTCGCTTTAGTGTCTCTCCCCAGGCACCCTTGCTGAAGAATCAATCTCTCTCTCTCTCCAGACTTTCTCACGTCAGCATCTATCATCAAACATACTCGAGCCAGCCACCATCTCTCTCTCTCTCTCTCTCTCTCCAGACTTTCTCACGTCAGCATCTCTCGTCAAACATACTCGAGCCAGCCACCATCCCTCTCTCTCTCTCTCCAGACTTTCTCACGTCAGCATCTATCATCAAACATACTCGAGCCAGCCACCATCTCTCTCTCTCTCTCTCTCCAAACTTTCTCACGTCAGCATCTCTCATCAAACATACTCGAGCCAGCCACCATCTCTCTCTCTCTCTCTCTCCAGACTTTCTCACGTCAGCATCTCTCATCAAACATACTCGAGCCAGCCACCATCTCTCTCTCTCTCTCTCTCTCTCTCTCTCTCCAGACTTTCTCACGTCAGCATCTCTCATCAAACATACTCGAGCCAGCCACCACTCTCTCTCTCTCTCTCCAGACTTTCTCACGTAAGCATCTCTCATCAAACATACTCGAGCCAGCCACCATCTCTCTCTCTCTCTCCAGACTTTCTCACGTCAGCATCTCTCATCAAACATACTCGAGCCAGCCATCATCTCTCTCTCTCCAGACTTTCTCACGTCAGCATCTCTCATCAAACATACTCGAGCCAGCCACCATCTCCCTCTCTCCTGCATCACTCAATCTAACCCAAGTAAGTTAATCTTTTTTAATTACTCATGCACATTCAATAATTTTTGTTTTTTCTGTATAAGATCTCTTCATTATTTTAGAACCATGGATGAACTTAACAGACTAAATAACACCATCGACTTAAAGCGGTTGATTAAGTATTAGAAATTATTGTTCTATAAAATTTGAAGTGGTCTACTCTAGATATAAATTAAACAAAAAAATTTTTGAAAGCATAAAATCTACTACAATCTAACTATTTTTTTATGCAATTTTAACAAAAACATATTCATCTCATTCTCTTAACAGGTGTTATTTATGGATATAATTTCAGTAGGAGGGGTCAAACGGTGTGATGTGCATCTACAAACTGTTAGAAACAATTCTAAGTCAAAATATTAATATTTCATTTTGTTTTCTTCCATCAAAATAACGTTTGACTACGCTTTCGTAAGTTTCATAATAATCCTAATATTTCAACACTCTTAAATTAGTCGCTTAAGAGAAAAAACATATCTAAACTTACATCTTGGTCAAATAAGTGACTTTTCCATGATGTAATATTGCCAAGAAAGAACAGATCACATCTACATTATAATCCCCAATAGTTAGGTAAAATATGAATTTGCTTCATCAAATGGTGTGCACACACACACACACACACACACAAACACACACACACACACACACACACACACACACACACACACACACACACACACACAACACAAACACAAACAGAAACACACACACCCAGTGAAAGTAGACTTTAAATTTAATAATCTAAATAAAATAGAAAACTATTTTACTTATTATAAACATCCCTACTTAATTATGATGTTATTATAAGCTCTCCAAAAAACAAAACCGAAACAAATTGAAAGAATAATGTACTTTGCAAATTTAAATAAAGATTCTGTTTGTAATTTTATTAATAAATAAATTCAATGAGTTCTTTTAATCATAATTGTTTTTATTATGTATCAAATTTCTTTTC
Organism: Hermatobates lingyangjiaoensis; assembly: GCA_026182355.1. Taxonomy (NCBI): domain Eukaryota; kingdom Metazoa; phylum Arthropoda; class Insecta; order Hemiptera; family Hermatobatidae; genus Hermatobates; species Hermatobates lingyangjiaoensis. Next base: position 793,424 of record JAPFBL010000030.1, on the reverse strand, counting down.
TAGTGCTGTAAAAATTATTACATTTGTATAATAACATTAAAATAAATCAAATAATACAATTTATTGTCCATGATTTAGCAATTTTTTTACTTACAAGAAGTTGAGCGTAGGATGCTCCAGATATTTTTATTTTTTTTCTTAACATAGGAAAAGAAGACTATGATCTTTAAACCGTAACAAGCGATCTTCACCAGAGTCAAAAGTCCAACTGGGTTTTCAGTTCAGTTCAGTTGAATTTTTGACTCTGACAAAGACTGCGTGTTACGGTTGAATGATCTTAGTCTTTTTTCCCATTTCATATTGTGGTTTGATCGTATATATATATATAAATAATTAAAAGTATATATTAATTGAACACTAATAATTTTTGCGCACCTCATTGTTTTCTAATCACACTTTTTTTTATTTATTAAGAAACGTTACGAATGTAAAACACACTGCATATAATGCTACCAGAATTGTTTTTACAATTTTTAAAATTAACTTTTAAAAAGATGTCATCTAGAATATTACTTAATAAGCGTACTAACCTCTCTGAGCGACCTTCACTCAATCATTAAGGACTAACGTCTCCCAGCCTTGGCCAACCCCTACAACAAATTAACATTATACCGTTAATTGTAACATAATGAACTATAATAGCATTAACTAAGATATTTCTGGTCGAGATTATTTGCAGTGGTTATATTGACTACGTAGGTGCCATAAAGGTGCAGTCAGTAGAGTAGGAATTTTTCTTGTAATCATGAAAAGTAAAAAAAAAAAATATAAAAAAGTCTAATATGTTGCGCCATTTATTCACTACTCTGTACACACAATTTATGTCATGATTAGTTTTGAAGACAAACAGAGCAATTTTCTTATTACTCGTTGAATTATTAGGAGGCTAAGTGGGGTGAATAATCAGTAATTGTAGAATATCAAGTTGGACCAGGCATTCTTCACCACCACGCACCATCAAACTCAAGTAGACGGTATATACCTGTTTACATATCCAGTTATATGCATTTACTTTTATTAGTCACATTGAATTTCAAATTTCTGTTACGTCTAAAACGTTTTGCCTAGCACATTAGCGATCAGTTAAAAAAGTCTCCTAATATTATTGGGCATTACAAGATACCGTGAAGGACTCCGCATCTCAAAAGTACTTGTACTTCATTGAACATCAATTTATCAAAACATTTTTTTTCTATTTCATATATTTTTTAATCTAACTCTGAGATAGAGCCAGGTTAGCTCATTGGTTAATGTAATCGCCTCTGGGCTGGTATTCCGGAGTTTGATACCCACCTGGTCCCCGATTTATTCACGCGAGAGGTGAATAAATCTGAGTACGTCATCCCTCGGAGAGGATGTTGATCCGTCGGTCCCGAGCCTGTATGATGTCAGGTACTTGAGTTAGGCAAAATTTAGAACTCCCAATATAGAATCTGTAGAACCACCGATCAAAAAAAAAGCCAGTAAATGGCTGACATTATCACCCACTAGGGGATCGGTTTAAACAATGAAAAAAAACTCTGAGATCATGTTTCATGAGTCACAAGGAAATAATTACGGGTGGTGTAACGCTGTTGAAGGTATCTAAATAGTACATCTTCAATATAATAATGATATTAATTTTACCTTAATCCATCAAGTAATTTGACACGTTAATCTTAAATTAACGTGTCAAAATTAACGTGTGAAGTAATCTTAAATTAATATCTGCATGTAAAATTCTCTAAGTGTTTCGGCGATGGTACATGCATCCTGCTGGCACTCACCCTCGAGGCATTCGCACAGTTTTCTTATTCACCCACTCTAGCTAAATACATCCCATTAGAATTAGTTGCAATATTAACTATCACATCTCGTACATTGCCTAAATTAATACTCTCATACAATAAATTAAATAATAATCAACAAATCAATATAGACGCACAGATTCATTTTTGAAAGACCAACTAATGATTAAACTTAAAAGAACGTGGTTTGATTCTTGACTAATATGCAGTTAATGTAACGTGACAAATCATGTGAATTAAAATATTCGTATAGGCATTGTACCTTGTTTTCGGTATGGAAGATTTAAACCTTGGACCCAGTTTTAGTTGTGTTAAAGGCCTATGACGTCAGGCACCAGCCATTTTTCATCATTTCTCTCCACCCTTTAACACCCTTTAGTTCCCCTTTCCTCTTCTTTTTTTCTGTTTGACAGAAGCTGGGCCGTAAGTTCGGTTTAATGTTTTGTTCATTTTTTCTATTTGGATTGATTGAGCTTCAGCTTCCTTTTTGTCGTTTTTAGGGCTTGAGAGGGACTTGTAAGGAGAGAGCTATAGTGATGGGAGGTTGGCTAAAGAGAGAATTATTCACTACTTGGGCTAAAGTGAAAGCAATTGTCTCCGGAGCAATTGCTTCCTTATATTTTTACGCGTGTCACTCAGTAATTTTCTATTTATTAATCTTATACTTTGTATAAAAATATTTCATATAAACACGTAAATAACAATCAATGATCAAACCACAATAAGAAATGGGAAAACAAGACGAAGATCATTCAACCGTAACAAGCGGTTTTCAGATTGGTTAAATCAGATTGGGTTTTTGAGTCAGTTGGGTTTTTGACGTTGACGAAGACCACTTATTGCGATGGAAAGATCTTAGTCTTGTTTTCCCATTTTTTATTGTGGTTTGATCATTGACTTTATATAAATATGTCCGTCCAACTTATTCAGCAATTCTGGAATCCGAAAGTTCCGATTGTTCAGGTTAGCTGTTGAAGGTCTTGATGTATAGTTCATTATGTAAGTTATATATTAAATAATTTTTATCTGAGCAAGGCTGCACTGTTCGACTTGTATGAATTTGGTTCTGTTTAATAATATACCACATGGAACCCTCCGTAATGTTACTACGAATAACACTATTTGTGATATGTTCGCACTCAACAATATTTATGTCAAAATAACTTTGTAGCGTTGTTACATTCAAAAATAACCAAATTAAAAGATATTGTAAGTAATTTAAAAATTTAAATTTCTATACTATGTTATTTGTTGAGTCGGCATATTCAATCATCAAAATTGTTGTCTATGTTACCATATTTTGAGTTTAGTTACTTATGAGCTTCATTAGAATTTAAAAATCAAAATTTTATTCCCAACATAACTCAAATTTGTTATCTAATTTGCTTGATAACTTATAGTTAACCCAGATATTACATTCGTCTTTTTATTATGCTGAAAGTTTGATAAGAGTTCCAAATTTAACCAATCAAATGGTTACAATGGTTAGTACACATGTTGATTGAGTTCGTACAACGATTTATTTTCAATTTTATATTAAAAGGTATTATGCAACAGTAATTACAAAAAATATATGACACATATTTTGAATAACTTTGTGAAAATAAACTATCAAAATTAAAATTGGCACAAAAACAACAAAGGAATTTTTTCATACCTGTTGATCAATATCCATCATTATACATTTAATCTATAGTTTATTTTCTTTATTTTATAACACATTTATTTTTAAGCCAGTCTGAATTATTTGAAGCAGACTTGAAGAAGAATTTTATTTTTTAGAATCGTATAATTAAAGTAGAGGATTAGCTATGTCAAGAACACAAAAAATAAATATAAATAACATAATTATAGCCTCTTTGAAAGAGACTAAGTTAAAAAGAGCTTTAGATGCAACCAGAGATAGGTTAAATAATGTTTGTCACCCGGACAATACTGTTTAAAATATGCACATCACCATGAACCATGATAATTATCAAGGACAAGGACTAACCTTGTAAATTGTGCTATCAGTAGGGCGAGTCTGACTTCTGACAGTGCCATTGACCTAATAAAAACTGAAAAAGGGTTCTAACCAACTTCCACATTTAACTAAGAGAGCTGTACCACATAAATATTATAATATGAATTAGTAGTAGTCTGTCGGGAACGGTTCACACTAACAAGTCGTTAGGGGTGCCAAAGTGAAAAACAGCAGCTTAAACATATAACTTGCGACTTATTATGGAATATATTAAATTTCACAAATATATATCAAATTACATAGGAAGTAACAATTATACTAGGAGTAACATATATTAGCTTTTTACCCTACATTCAGAAAATACCAAGTAATAACTGATTGAAGCACTTTTGAATTATACTAGAAGTTTCATCTAGTAGTAACTTATATTAGCTTTTACCCTACATTGAGAAAATACCAAGTAATAACTGTTTGAAGCACTTTTGAATTATACTAGAAGTTTCATCTTGTAGTAGCATATATTAGCTTTTTACCCTACTTTGAGAAAATACCACGTAATAACTGATTAAAGCACTTTAAAAATTATACTACAAGTTTCATCGCTTATGTGATTATAATTAGTAGAATAAAGCCTTCATGGGAGTATCGATTCCGACGAGTCGATTGTAAAAATAAATACATATCATAATAATTAAGAGATATACAAAAGGTTCAGAAGTAATTCACAACAAGATAAAGTAATTATAGTAATTTTATTGGTGTTTAGATTAGATGAAGAAGGCAACTACTATGCCCTACCTGATACACAAAAACCAATTAGTAGATCTTCTATCACCACTATCTTTTAAATATAAATATCAAGAATCCCCAGCCCGTCAATAAAATTATTCTGCTCATTCATTCTAAAAGTTTAAAAAAAATTTATTTTTACATAGTTATAACCTTGCAGCCCTTTCTTCAAATCTGTGTAGTAGTTACACTTTAATTTATTCAAAGTACTTGTGTATTTTTTTAATGCATCTACTATGTTTAGTTCAGTTTAAGTTGCACGTATTACATTAAGAGAGAGAATAAAAATTTACTTGGGATGAACATTACCCTATAATGTTATAAGGTGAAAGTATATAGTTAAAAGGTCACAAAACAGAATATCTTCTGGTAATAAGCTTTATAATACATGAAATACGAAAGTAAAACTTAAAAAATGATTACACATTAAAATAAGATAGGTGCTTCATTTACATTAATGTTGTAAATTAATCATAATGCAGTTTAAGAAATAAATTGCATTATGATTAAACTGAAATTGTGGCGGTCGTTCATAGGTCAGATGAAGATAAAAATAGTCTGAAGGCAGGGATTTATTTCATGAATGTATGCTCCATCCAGATGAATGTAAGGCAAAGCTTATTTGACTCTATTACGTAGACTGAAGGTGAACCCGGCTGGTCTACCACATTTCCTTCCTTCCATAACAAGTAAATATTATTAAATTTCAATTTCAAACAACCCAACATTTTCCTGCTTGTCTCAGGTAACAAGCTTATTTTGAGTAGGTGTAAATTTTCCATTTCATAGAATCTACTTTTAATCACTTCATGAACGGTTAAACTAAATATGTTCATGATCGTAGTATAAATCAATTCTGTTTTGTTTCATAATAATTACTTTATCTATTTCTGCTATTTTTTTTTCTTTTAAATGTTGTAGGAGTTCTTAATCCTTTTCATTCCCGTTCCCTTAGTTAGGAGTTTCATTATAATTTGTTTACTATATTTTTACATTATTACAATATTACTAATATATAAAAAAATGTAAAATCAACTAACAAGAATTTAAAATACAACGTTTCTATGTTTTTAAGTTCCTTATGCAATATGTAAACCACATTAAAAATAAAAAAAATCTGTAGTAGCCTACACTCAACTTTACTATAAGTAACTCAATGTCAAATTTCTTGAGTATATAACACATAACGTCTCATTTAAGCATAACGTAAACATCTAAATGGGATATGATTATTAGTCTTTCATTCCTGAGGTAGTAGAGATAATGATTGAAGGACATATCAATATATAAGCTTATTTTTGTACATCACACAGCTGATGCAAATAATTTCATTAGTATAACTACAGCAGTAATAACATTTTTGAAAAACCAAAGTGAACATTTCTTGATACGAAATATTCTCCTACAAGAGAACATGGCTTTTGTTCAAAAAGCCAGTGGATTTCTTACATCGTTTACTTGACATCCTTCTACATTGATTATTAAAGTAAAATTTTCAAATTTAAAACAGAAAAATACCCTTTTTTTCTCTGAAAAACATCATAAACAGCAAAGAAATTGTTGTTTTAAGGTGATTTATAATTAAAGATGTACGATAATTACATTTATTAATCTCTAAACGAAAGATCTCAATTCTGAATTATCTTTTACATTTTTGGTTTTTTAAAGAATTATTATACTGGGAATTTTATGGCTTCTTAGTATTTAATAAGATAATTTTCCTTCCCCTTTGTCAAATAACATATATACGAATTTTTTTCTAAGTGAGTGTTATCATTGTCCTGCACAATATTATTCCTCTTACATCCCATATAAGTCAATAAACATTTTATATTGTTCCTTTATAAATATCAATTTTATCTCAGTGGATTCGTTCAAAAAATTTCTAAGTCAATGTAAACAATGTAAAAAATATAAAAAATTCGACAAGTATAGCAGGTGATCTCTTAGTCTAGGATAAACAAACAGTTTTTATAGCGTTATTGCTCTTTCCCGTAATTGAAACTTCATGATTTTTTTTTTATGAGTTGCTAATTTTCGTTCCATTTTTGGTCAAATTTTCATTATATTTTAATGAGCCGTTTAGCATCAAAAAACATTTTCTGAAAACAGAAATCGTACTGTAACGCCCCTTTAGCTAATGTAATTTTGAAAAAAAATATCTCAACTCATTCTCCACACAATGTTCTATTTTTAGAGTTTCGTTGTGATCCGTTTAACAGTATGGCTTATATCGCTCTCACAAAGTTTGAGATTGAATTATAAGTCAACATTTTTACATTTTATTGAAAAAAAAAATATTTCCTATTGTTTAAATACTAAATGTATTTTTTTTTATTGCATTTGTAACTTCAAAGATTATGTCAAAATTTCAAAACTCTAGGGTTATCTGTTTAGGAGAAATAAATGTTTTAAAAAAAACGATTTTTGGCAAAAAAAAGTGACTTTTCCATCATGCATAATTCTTCCCAAACAATAGGGATCTTCTTCCCTATGAGGCCCAATTTTTTGTAAAATATCAACTTGATCCATCAAAGATTCTGGACCTTAGAATGGTAACAAGCAATGCTAACACACTCACCTACCCACCCACGTACCCACACACACGCAGACATCATCGAAAAAAACTTCATAAAACGACTTCTGGGACCTCAAATCATGTAATTCCGTCAAAATCTCGAGATGGAATTTTTTCACGATCACTATACTTTACTTATAGTAAAGTAAAAATAAGTCAAATATTAGAATAAGAAAGAAAAAATTTACCCAAGCTTGTATTTAGTTACAATACACAATTAATAAATAATGTTCTAAGAGAGAAATGTCATGGTTGCAAGGTTCAACCCTCCACTCTTGCAGAAACATGGCTTGATAATAGAAGTACACTTTATTTAATGCTTAATAACATTCACTGATAGTGACGAATAAAATAAATTTTTGTGTATATTTTGTTTGAAATTTACCTGGGAGGAAAAAGAGCACTGATCCCCACTTATTCCATGTTTTAGTATGTTCCTCGGATTTAATCCTATGTAGGAGTTATTCTAAGGCATGCAGACAATGACAGTAATCTCACTACAGCAAATTTTAATTTTAAGTTATTTACTCTTTCTTTCTGAACCTCTTTGCATAGGAATATGCCAACCTTTACTAATTTAATAAAAAAAAAATATTAGTTAATACAGAATATCAAAAACAGAGAATAGAACCAAATTGTAATTACTATAAAAAAATCAAACTTCAGAGGTAAAAAAATAACTTTTGTGTTATTTAGAGAAAATAACAATTTAAAGATACTGAAAACAAAATAATGAGTAAAGTGGCCGGATCTAAAGGGACACGTGCATGCTTACCTGTAGTAAAAACGCCTCCCATTAAAAAGAAAAGTTCACCATTCAGGCTCTACATTAATTAAGGAAAATGTTTTAAAAAAAGTGGTAACCGGAAACCACTCATTTGCAAGTTTTGGAGCAGTTTTGAATCATTTGCTTACACAAGCAGACAGGTGGATAAATATTTACTGCAAAGTTTAGTTCAAAAGCGAAAATTTTCAATTTTGAATTGATTTTATCAAGTTTTCATTTACTCCTCTACATCAAAGGTATAACCTTTTAACGTAGTAGCTTGGATAGCAATGCACCGCTGTAGTTCTGCACACTTTTCATGTCAGTATAGAAAAACTCTTTGAAATTCAGCTCTTTGTTTTACGGTCCTATTTGATGTTTTTAAGAGCATAAATTTAAAGTGTTGATTTTGGATAATAAAAAAAAATGCCTTTTACTGTAACTAATTCAGAAAAAAAAAATAGCAATGTTTATACCACCTAGCAAACAAAACCATTTTCAAGTTCTTAAAAGAAGTTATGAGACTGTTATACAATTATAAATTACATAAACTATTTATTATTTAATAGTTACAACATAATTGAATAGTTAAATATTATTTTGTGAAGAGATGTTACTATAAGAAACGGTTTGAATATGTATGAGCAGATTATAAACATTGAAAATCCAAGGTCGACACATCAACACGATTTTATTCTCCATTTATTTTAAAGATTATATCTTTATAACCACACTTGCTTCCCACCTAATCATAAAACATTATTACTTGAATACAAATTGTATGATGAATAAGTATGTTTAACCGATTTTTCCAACCTATATGATTAATTGTTTGTTTGAAATGAAACACACATCTGATCGAACTATAAATGATCTGATGGAACAGCAAGTTTGATGGACTTTAAAGATATTATATTGGTTATATATTGTTTCTTCCCAAATAAAATCGATAAATATAGTTTACTCTACATATTTAAACGGTAAAACGGCATTTCATCAAAATGAAGAAAATACTTCAATTAGCATTTCAGTTATTATTAGTGCAGGAAAGTTATTCTACATCTAATACAAAATCATATTTATGCAATAGTTCTAAAATGTTAGTTGTAAGATTATATAATTGAGCATTTTCATGCTAGCAAGAGCCTGCTAAGTTTAAACTCGTAATTTCTCTAAATCAATGTTATAAACTATTTACTTGGATGAAAATCTAATCTAACAATATCAACTCCAACCATACTATAATATAAATACATTTCATAAATCACAAATATAAGGATTCAAGTAAAAGCTAGAACTTGTAAAAATACAACATTAAATACAAGAACCCCCAATCATATATCTTTAAGCTGTTAACACTGTGGTTTTCAGTGGTATTTGAAAAAATGTTATTTGAATCTCCTACGTCCCCTGGAATTTATATCATACTCAAGGATAAATATAAAATCAAACACATGGAGTACATAGAAAGTAAGTATACTTTCAAACAAAGTATACTTTGTTAACAAAGAAAGTGTACTTTACAAAGACAAAAATCCTTAATTTATGATCTAGATATTAATATCGAGATTCATATTTCGAAAAAAATTACTAATAACTTTTAACTGAATGACTTATTTATTCCTGTTCAATGTCTACAAGTTCAAAGCGTGGAAAATTGTTACGTATAGTAATACGCAATTCCCCCAGATCATTCGAGAGATTCCGAGATTATGTTTTGATTGGTAACAGAGTAGTGAATCCTGATGAGCAAAAGTATGTTGTTGCAAATGGAATTAATACAGGTAGAGCAGACAGTCCAGGAAAAATGTCTAAAACTGATCTCAAAACTGTTGTCTAAGTTTTCCAAAACAAAAAGTAATGGGTTGTTTTCTAACAAACTCAATGAATATCGTAATGCTTAAAAATAAAAATATTTGAATAATAATAATAATATCCTATTATTTACCTGGACTTTTCTCGTACTCCCCAGAATATAATCTTGTACATCCGGTTGGGAACCCCTGTGTTAACAACATAATCGTTTATATTTGTATATAATCAAAATATAGCCACGATAACGAAAATAACCAAGACTTTTAAATATCCAACGTTTGCTAGTACATAGACAAATTGTTTGAGACAATTTTGATACTGTCATTTTACTGATAAAAAAATGTCAAATAATTCATTTTAACAAATTTTACTCATGTTAGATAACAAAATTCAAGAGTCATACTGGAAAGTAATAAAGCTTCTAAAACTATTCTCAGAACAAGAAACATCTGTAAAACGACACATAGAATGCTGTCCATCTTTTTACTAAGCATGCAGCATTGAATAGCAGTGAATAGCATTCCATTATTGGAATTCTATTCACTTGTAAGTTACGACTATTAAATACTCACAAAGTTGGATAGCGGTGCACTTTCAAGCATATCTCCTGCCTCAAAGAAGATATTTGGAAGAGACGATAATTTACCTCTCAATAAATAAAGCATATTGTAGTGGTGGAAATGATACTTTGGGTCTCATAATAAAATAATACATTGGGCAATGACAATTATTACATTGGGTCACATTACCGTTGGAGAAATGTATTTTTGTCACCTTCAAATGAGTAGTTCCAATAGCTTGCAGTTTTGTTTTAGTAACTCCGATTCTAAAAGAGTCAGAACCTCACAAATTGCGCATTCGAACCACAATATTTTCTGGTTACTCTTATAATAGAGAACCAAGATAAAAATTTGTCTTCCATGTATTTGTTGTGAATTGAAAGTGTTTATATTAGAATAACAGACAACTTCTACCATTCTTCCGAGATGTCTTTAAAATGTTTACTACTTCTCATTAAGTTTTATTATTCTCATTTCATAATAAATGAATTTTTTTTAAGTTTTTAAGTCACCTCATTCTCACTTTTTCCAATGGACTGGGAGACCAACTTTACACATGTTAGGGTTACCTATTTTCTTTCTTTTTCACTGGTTTTCTAATCGCTATATTATTATAATAGTGATTATTATTATAATTTATAATCTAATTCATGAATCCTAAATTATTATGACGAAACATTATATGACTTAAATTTTCATTAAATGACTTTTGAAAGAGATAAATAAGTCTTAATTGACCTACACTTAACTTTTTTATAAGTAAGTGTAATAAAAAACTCTCTGACAGTCAATTACGTTTTGTTTTTATTTTAATTTGGCTTTAGTGGTGATGCAATATCAAACGCAATGATAATTATTATCAAAATGAAAGTTGATAAATTTCATCAATTCATTTGCTTTAATGTGAATATGTCCATTTAACTGGCAGTACTAAACTTAAAATCATTGATTTGGAAGTATATCACATTTTATTATTATTATTATTCAACTGAATCGTACTAGCGCACACTGCTTCTATACCATTCCACTCGTCATTTTTAAAATGAAATTTTGATTTTAAATTCTTTAATTCATTTCATAATTGTCTTAATGGAAGTATCACTCACTTCTATTGATTTTTAGGTGTGATGTTGTAATGTCAGGAATATGTGGGAAATAAAAATTTAGGTTTGGTTAGAATGAACTCTTTAGAATCAAATAGACCCTTCTTCTGGCCACTATGTATCTGATTTCCTTTTCATCCCTTCTTAACCACCATTCTTACGACAGCTAAGGAGGGTGGTGCAAAAAGGCTCCAAGATGCAGAAGCTTTGTTTGATTCTAACCGTTTCTTACCGGTCCACTACCATCTTCTGTCCTCTTGCTATCCCTGGTCTCGAGGTACCCACCTGAGAGTGAACATCATTTTAATGAAAATGCCTTTATTTTTTAACCTATCAGCATACCAGAGAAGAGTCCTTTACTTCAAATCAATAAGCTTACATTTGGGTGATCATTTGTGATTGCTTTGACACCCTTGTAGAAGAATTCTATTTGAGGAAATGTATCTAGCAACTATAGACCAAAATATTAATGATCAGCTGAATTAAATTGTTGTAAATTTTATCTCGCACAGAGGAACTTCCATTTCGTACAAACTGCAATAATCTCATAATTTCTTTATTTTTAATAAACGAGATCTAAAAGGAAAATGTTTAATACATTTTTATTGATGAAAGCAGTGCAAGTAATAGATTTTGTCGTATTTGTTTTCATTTTGTCTTATAACATACAACAGATGCATTTCATACCAATAGTTTTATACAGCATCAATAGGAATTTTCTAGAGCCAAAGTCCAGAATTGTGGCTAAAAGCCCATGTTCTCTCAAAGAACTAGCATGGTCCCCATGTTCTAGAGCAGAATATTCTGTGTATAGGATTACTCAAGTAACTGTTACAAGCTTTTCCAGTTTAGTCTTACAACTAAACAGACTCCAAAAGAGTTTCCATAACTTTGATATTTCTAGCATAATATTTTCAATGAAGACGTTTAGACTTATATCTTTCTACGTACAAATAAGAACATTTTAGCAGGATTTATATCCAGATCTTTTACTTTTGCTAATCAGTCGACTATTCGAAGGGCTTGCTGCTTTAACCCAAAGATAGCACAACACTTCTTGTATTAACAACTTCATCAACCTATACTTGTATTTAGTATTTTGATTATTTAACATCCAGTAAGTTTCCTACAATAACTACAATAGTCACGGTGGGAGGCCGCAACGAAGATAGCTATAAGTCAAAATTTCAGCTGTGGTAGATCCAACACTAACATTAATTATTTGTATTTCTACAATCCCTGATGTACGTCTGCTGTCGTTATTGCTGTCCTTTGTTTCAAATGTTCCACTAAATGTTCTAAAAATCATGATTTTAAATATTACATACGCAAGAATATGTTATAAGAAGAAGAATTTTTAATGGTATTGTCTTTGAACATGCTCTGTAAGTTATTGGTATGTTAGTAAAGGAGAAGGGTTTGAATATAACCTCTGCTAAAACGGTCCTTCTTCATTTTCGAAGACAAAGAAAGTACGTAGCAAAGTATTTCTCATTCAAAATATTAAGATAGAACTCCCAAACGTACAGAAATATTCTAAATTACTTTTGTGTGAAGACTAAACCTGAAAACCCACATAACAGGTGATTTAATTAACACTATAAACAAACTGTTCTGCTGTAAGATATTTTTTACTAAACTTGGGATTTCAACCACAGGTCTGTACGTTTGCTTTCGGCTACTGTGATATGACTGATTGTATTATATGCATTTATAGAGTAGTATCCATAGATTACTGAATAAGGTAAATAAACTAGCCTTTGTGAACTGGTAAAGCAATTCTGATTAAGAAGAACAGGAGCAATGACCACCTGGTCTACCTGCAGCATAGAAAAGTTGTTAATCTTCACGCAGTTAGAGATTTTTATTAAGAATGAGGCCATCTGCAGTCAATTGAGACTGTCTAGAAATGAAAATTCATCCAAGTGAGATAAAAAGTTAAAAAATGTAAAAGAACCCGGTATTAGCAGATTGGTTTATATGTTGCTAAGCAGAATGTCTCTCAAAGAAAATTTTAAAATGGACTGCTAAACTATATTCTGGATTGAAATCATCTTAATTTTGAGAAAGCTGTTATTGCCTGCTACATTATGCATCTAAAATGAACAACAAACCACATTGGGCATTATAAGGCAAGTTTTTAATATTTCTAAAGCTAGGGCAGGAGTAACCACGACGTAATGGTTTTGATTAAGATTTGTACTGAGTAAGTTCAAAAAAAATTGTCAGTATTGTTGAAAATATATAGTTTGTGAGACAGTTAAGCTTAGAAATTTATGGTTATTAATTCAAAATTACTTTGGAATTGTTTAATCCCTGATCATAATCTCGTCAGTAAAAAAAAACATTAACTCGCATGTGGGTATCAAGATTTATGGGGATGCTGAAGAATGAGACAGTGAAATAGAAAATGGTTTGACCCAAACAAACCTTGCGCAGTTTAGTGCCTTATCCACAACACTCACTGGCTTTCTCATGAATGGAATTAATGAATAGATCAGAAGGAAGCAGATAAATCTTGGATAGAATAACGAGGTCTAATTCAATCTCAAACTTAGGATATAACCACATTAAAACAAATGAAATTATTATTGATTTTCTATGAGTTTGATAACACTTCTACTAATGGTACATTTTTGTTGTATTCCAGTGGTTTTTCATATCTGGTTTATCAACAAAATTTTGAATTCATTATTTTTTAAGGAACCATTTTTTTTTATATTTGGTCTAATATTTTCTTCCTCACATTAATTTGTAAATTCTGAACTAATCAAATAGTAAAAATCAATCAATTAATCAATATTGAATTGAGTAACCTACAAATGGTTTGCTATATATTATTTGTTTTATCTGAAGAAAATTATCAGAACTATGCAGTTATTCATAAAATTTGTTATTAAAATTTGAAGTAACAATTTCTTTTTATTTAATTCTGATAAAAAATGTTTCTCATAAAAAATTCCATGAAAATAAATCAAATAAGTACAGCGGGTTGTAGTTATCCAGGTGTAGTTTTTACAGTTATCTTGCTTTTTGCAGTTATCAGAATTAATTGACTTTTTATAATAGCATACTAATTTTAAGTAGAATTTTTAGTTAAAATTTTAATTTCCTATAATGAGCAGTTTAGTAAAAATATATTTTTTGAATTAATGAAATTTACCATAACGACCTATCAGTCAAATTAATTTAAAAAAAAAAGTATACAGCTAGCTGGCTCTCCCAGAAGAGCTATTTTTGGGTATCATTTCATTATAATCCATCAAACGGTGTGACCAGTATCCTGTCTACAAGCTTTCAGAATCAATCATAAGTAAAAATTTTTACATTTAAGAAGAACGACCTTCCAATTATTGCCAAAAAAAAATTCTTTCAATTTAAGATACTTAAGTTTCAGTTAAACATTATTATAAGTTTCATAGTAATCCCAAAATTAATACACTCTATAGTTGTAGTTTGGAGAAAAATAATTGTCTGAAATAATATGTTGGACTAAAAAAGTTACTTTTTCATGAGACCGTGTTACCCAAAAACTATACAGCCACCGGGTAACTCTCAATATAATGGATACTAACTAAAAGTCTGCTTAATTTCTTGTTATCTTCTTTGCAAGTAAAAAAATACCTATTGATGAACTGCATGGGTAAGTAGCTTAAAATATTAGTTTAAAATATTGAAACCAATTAAATCCTAAGCTCTGTTTGATTTCTTAATTGACTGAAATCTGTTACCTTGTAATCAAAAGATTCCGTTTTATACATTAAATATAATACTTAATGAAGTAAAAAAAATGTAAAACCCCATTCCTTTGATATTATAATACATTCATGTTGGTTAAAGGAGTAATTGACATATATAGAACAAAATTATCATGCTACCATCTACAACGTGTGATAGCTAATTGTTTAAATTAGTCAGAATGATAAGCATGGATTGAAAGAGCTACAGTTTGTACATTTTGAGAATTTATTATATTCTAGTCTTTTAATTAAGTACTTTCCGATCAAGTTAGAGCTTTTACAATTGTTTACGTGCAAAAATTAATCTTCAAATACCTGTTACAATATTTTTAATTCTATTTACTTTCTATAAAATATGGATGTTATGCTATTTGGGTCAAAATGACGACATCAAATTCTTAACGGAAATACACATTTTGAGGTTCTCTTGAGTCCTAATACATTAGGATTTCTGAAGTGATGTATATGTTTGTATGTGTATGTTTATGTGTGTGAAAAAGCAAAGGAGTCTTGATCATTGAAGTCCATATTTAAGTTACTATTACCCCTTAGACAGAGCAGTAAGATCGCCACAATATTGCACTTCCTTTGCAGATACTTTAACTCACAGAAAATGGTATTATACCATTTCATTTAAATTTTTCTCACAATATTGGTTAAAATCATTGTTTTTCTGGTTTTTGTGGAAATTTGACATTAATACATATAGAATAGCGTGACGTAGAATAACGTAGAAATCGTTCTTCAAGGTAAAGAGTTGAGAAAATTGCTCTGAAATAAAGACAAATTATTAAAATTAAGGTTAATTTTCAAAGAACTGCTATTAAGTTGATACGAATAATAAACAAAGGTAATGAAATTTAGATTATAAAAAGTTATAATAAAATTAATATTAACTTTGAACCGAGTTGATTAAACTTATACTGATGAACTATGAAACACTTCATTTTAGATAATACATTTTTAACTCTAAAAGTCTGACCATAAAGCAATGGAATTTCATCAGAACAAAGACCTTAATATTAGTAATATACAATCAAAATTTTCATGAAATTCTGATTACTGAAAATATATAATATACGCATTTCTTTTTTTTAAACCGATTCCCTAGCGGGTGATAAAGTCAGACGTTTACCGGCTTTTTGTTTGATTGGTGATTCTACAGTCTACATTGGGAGTCCTAAATTTTGTCTAAATCAAGTGCATTCGAGTAGGGATCTTTAACGAGTACCAGACATCGTAAAGGCTCTGAACCAATGGCTTAACATCCTCATCGAGGGAAGACGTACTCAGATTTATTCATCTCCAGCGTGAATGAATAGAGAGGACCAGGTGGGGATCGAACTCCGTACTACCAGCCCTAATATACGGATAAGAACTAAAAATACATCTTGGAATAAATGGATCGTGTGCTATATATGTCAGACTTGTTTATATTGACAGAAATTTTTCATGTGAACGGGGTGAAATAAAATTATTATTTAAAGATTAATTAAAAGAAATGTGGGATATTTTAATGAGTTGATATGATATGTAGTTAGAATAAAATTCTTAAATGTAAAAACTCAACGCCGATCGAGCATATATTTTATATTACGAAGATATGATGATTGGTTGTTTCCTCAACCAAGTGTTGTAATTACACTTTTTATTGCATCTTTGAGCAAAACGAAGTTTCAGATATATAGTTCTTGGTGTGTTTAAGAACCCCATTGTTTTTGGGTAATATTGAAGTATGTAAAGGATAATATTAGTAACAAATATTGATTTTAAGCCACTTTTTCGGTGGTTTGATAAAATTAGCATTTTTTTTATATTATTTGGAACAAATATAACTACTATCACGCAAAACTGTAGTGAATAAGCTTAGCAAGCCCATTTGCTACTGATTACAAGTTATAAAAGATGAGAGTCTCAATAAAAAGCTTGGAGCCATAGACAACACCCCTGAAGCTTAGTAGTTTCTGAGGGTGTTTAGAGGGACCAAACGGACGATGGTGGACCTCAGGCACAAATCCTCTTTCAGCATTACTCCTTAGGACATTGCTGAGGCATTCGGCAGGTCCCGAATTATTATCTTAATTTAAATATTCATCAGCTTAAATATTTGAAAAGTTATATTACACTAATAATGACAACTATTCAGTTCCATCTATAGTAATATGATAAGTTTTTGGTAAATAAACATCTCCGAAAGGGACATCCACATCAAAAGAGGAAATCAACAGAATCGGTTCCAAGAATTTGTCAACTAAATAGAACACTCTTTATTTATTGAAGGAATCACTCCAGACAGCTTCATGGATATTGAAGAGGCTTTTAACAAGATGCGCTTGAGTCCATTAAATTAGTAATAATATATAGAGCAGTGGTTCCTAAACTTTCAAATATGGCGACTCATTTTAGAATAAGTAATCTGGAAGCCACTCAAATTCTTAAAAAATTTGTATAAACATTCATTTTTTGTTTACAACAAAGGGTAATTTATTGCGGTTATTGAATTATGGAGTATTATTTGTAAATACACAATCTGTAAATGCATAATTAATTTAAAATTAATTCATAAAAAAATGCCTAAGCTCCTACAAACATTAATTACAAATCAATGCAAAATAATTCAAAGACACAAATTTTCACAGTTATGTAAAGTATGTATGTTTATGAACTGATCTTCCAAGACGTATGGTATTGGAGATTTCTTAGCTAGCAATTTTGTCCTGGGCTTCGTTGTCGATATAGTACACCTCAAGTCGTCTTCCACGTTTAATTTATTTCGGTACTTGTTTTTAAAAATCAGAGATTGGGAGGATACGGCTTCACTTAAGTAAATTTTTGGGAACGGCAATAATTTTGTTATTGCAATTTCTGATATTACTGCTAATTTTTAGAAACTTTTTACACAAAATTCTTGTAAAAAATGGGCCTCATAGTGTAGAAGATCCTTATTGTTTGGGAAGAATTATGCATGATGGGAAAGTCACTTTTTTTGCCAAAAGCCATTTTTTAAAAAACATTTTTTCTCCTAAACTGATAATTTAGAGTTTTGAAATGTTGGTATTACCTTTGCGATTATAAGTGAAACAAACGAAAAATATATTCAGAATTTTGAAACAACGGGAAATTTTTTTTTCAATAAATGTAAAAATTTTGACTTATAATTCAATCTCAAAGCTTGTGAGAGCGATACAAGCCACACCGTTTGACGGATCAAAATGAAACTATACCCTAAAATAGAGCATTATATGGAAAATGAGATGGGATATTTTGTTTCAAAATTACGTTCACCAAAGAGGCGTTAAAGTACGATTTTTGTTTTCAGAAAATGTTTTTTTGACGCTAAACAGCTCATCAAAAAATGGCGAAACGACCAAAAATGTAACAAACGATTAGCAATTTATAAAAAAAAATTCATGAAATTTCAGTCACGGCAGTGAGCAATAAAGATATAAAAACTGTTTGTTTATCCTGGACTAAGGGATCACCTGCTATACTTGTTGAATTTTTGATGTTTTTTTACAATGATTACATTGACTTAGACATTTTTTGAGCAAATCACTGAGATAAAATTTGACTATTTTGGTCTAATAGTTCATTTTATTATTTTCAAAAATTAGAAGCTCCCAGATATAAATTATTTAAATTATATTGAATAGCTGGCTTCGACTTTGAGTTGAGTATGTAAACTGGCTAACTACTAATATATTTTTTTTTCAATATACATTCATAGCAAGCTTATAACAGAGTACAAGAAACAGGAATAAAGATAACACTCACTCAGAAAAAATTGGTATATAATTTTTGACAAAAGGGAAGGAAAATGATTTTAATAATACTAAGAAGCCATAAAATTCCCAGTATAATAATTCTATAAAAGACAAAAAATGTAAAAGACAATTAAAATGAAATCCTTCGTTTGAAGATTAATAAATATAAATAGCGTACATCCTTAATTATAAATCATCTTAAAACAACATGTTTTCTTCGATGTTTATGATGTTTTTCAGAGAAAATAAGAGAATTTTCCTGATTTAAATTTGAAGATTTTGACTTAACTATTCAATGTAGAAGGAGGTCAAGTAACCGATATAAGAAATCCACTAGCTATTTGAACAAACGCCATGTTCTCTTGTAAGAGAATATTTCGTATCAAGAAATTTCACTTTGGCTTTTCAAAAATGTTATTACTGCTGTAGTTATGCTAATGAGATTATTTGCATCAGCTGTGTGATGTACAAAAATAAGCTTCTATATTGATAAGTCGATCAATCACTTATCTGTACTACCTCAGAAATGAAAGACTAATAAACATTTAAATGTTTACATTATGCTTAAATGAGACATTATATATTATATACCCAAGAACATTATATTAAGTTTACTTATAATAAAGTTGAGTGAATGAGTTGAGATAATAAAGATTCATTTTGAAAAACGATATCTATTCAGACAAAAATATCATTTCAGTTCCCTCACTCTGTTTTTCGGAATTAATACTACTAAATATATAAAAAATGTCAACCAGCTATGACAATTTGCACAATGCAAACTCATCCGTAAACAATGATTCATATTTGAATCATTCTAGCATTTGAGATGCTAGAAATATTTACATCTCTCCTCTCAATTCAAAAAATCTTTTCAACGTCAATTATTGAGAGCCAAACCTCAAAAGCCTACCTCTGTAGGTAATCTTCACATATAACTTCGAAGTGGCATGTTGCAAGTGACCTTGATTAACTGGCATTTACTGCTTTAACCACTGGGTTAAGGACTTCTTTTACTGATTAAAGTAATGCCTTGGTAGCTAACACTTTCAACGAATCATGCAGTGAGTCCCAATTACTTCTGGTGTCACTTTTTTAACTAACGATTGGAAGCCAGACTTCACCGAGTACCGCAGGCGCCCCTGTAGTACAAACTATGCACAACTTCTCCCATTCGATTGAATTTTCTTTTTAAAAAATCAGGAGTGGCCTACACTCAACTTTACTATAAGTAATAATAATACCAAACTCATTAACAACCACCTTATGTTTTGTTTGATTAGTCAAACACTTGTTCGAAAACTATCGATCACACCAGGAAATGCATCAGAAAATACATGTTTGATTGGGGTTAACTTTCTACAACTAACAATTTTATTCTTCTAACATATTATCTAAAATAATCAAACTAAAGTGTTAAACAATCTAGAACTTTGTAAAATTTATCAAATTATTTCGTATTTAAATCTTAAATAAGCATGATATAGTATTAAATTGTATGTAACAATTTTAAAACCTAATTGCACAGAATATACCTAAAAAGAAAATAGTTTTTATGTAATTGTGTTGCTTTTACTTTTTAATAATAAACATTTCATAATGTCAGAATTATAAATATGACCGTATATAGAAACTACAGTTTTAAAATATGAAAAATTTTCAATGAATTTAACAGCTATATGACAATAGAGAATAAACCAAAAGTAAGTTTACAGTTACCCAAGATAATAATTTCAATTGATAAACAATTATAATACAGGTAAAATAAATTCATTTTAAATTAATATTGGAAGTTGGAAATTGATAAGCTTGTTCTATTGATAAGCTAATTGAAGCCATATTTTTAGTCCTGTATTATGTTCTCATATTTTTCAAAAACATTTTTAATTGACGTAATTTTGCAGTATATGATTATAAAGAATGTACTTTATTATTAATTTAAACAATATGTCAGTAATTAGTAAAATGTTTAAAGTTAAATGAAACATCATTATAATGTAAAACCAAATTAATATTAATAACTGAATTGAAATAGTCAATTATATTAAATGTGAAACAACTATAATAATAAAAACAATGATAACTATTATTGAATTCAAATTGTAAGAGTTACACATAATATTAGAAAGTAATATATTCCATTAAACTTCCATAAATTAAAATGAAATCCTAATTATTTCAATAATTGATTTCTGATATGATATTTGTTTGTCATTTTAATAAACAACGAGCACATTATTATCAATTTTAAATTAATTTGTCATATTGTACTTAAATATAGGTATTTATATTACTTGTAAGGTAATTTTATTGCAATGAAAGACACTAACCTAAAACATGAAGTGGCCATATTGGTTAAACATAATCACGAAGAACTTCACTTCTAATTATTTGTTTAAATAATCATTATTGAACTAATTAGTTATTAAAAAATACGTACAAATAGTACAAATAGTTGCTGAGACTGGTTGTATTTACCATTTGTTGAAATATTCAGGAATATTGTTCTTTTCAGAGAATAATATTTCATATTATGGTGGGATATATCAGAACACTACCGAGTCCTATTCTCGACTAACCAATGAAAGAGCAGTGACTTGCATATGACGTCACTCAAGCAACATCATTTCAATTACGTCATTTATAGGTTCACTTAGTCTCTTTATAAAACACTATTTTAATTGTTTTCTTTAAGGAAATATAAGGAATGGCTCTGACATCTATATAAATATAAAGGTCGTTAGTTTGTTTGTTTGTTCACCCATTTTCCGTAGAGATAGAGGTTTGAAAAATATTATAATCATTACTTTTGTTGTGATTGCTTTCGTTATAGTTATATTACATATTGAAAAATCGTATTAGGGTGTCAGGGTATCTTAGTGGCTTGTGTACTCGCCTTGACTTTCTACAATATTATTTAATAATATTTCTCATTAGGGGGTCAGGACAGCCTATCGTATATAATAAACTATTACGTTAAAGAGTGAAAATGAATAATTTTAGAAACAAACTTGAGCGCAACTATCAGATAAAATACGAATATTCTAAGGTAATATTATAAATACACCCTTTTATTAATGTTATTTTATGTCTGGTAAATAAATTTAATATTTCAATTTACAAGTTTTGTTTGTTTTAAATATATTTGATTGTGTTCATAACTTGAATTATGTTTTATTTATTTATGCCATAAAATAAATGATTTTTTTTTTACTTTTAAATGATTTTTATTTTGTAAAATATATTTAGTGTGTACATATCTTGAATCATCTTAAGAATACTATATCAAAACTTGGGCCAAAATTCAAAGTATAATAATTCCGTAAAAAACCAAAAATGTAAAAGATAATTCAAAATTGAAATCTTTGTTTAGAGATTAATAAATGTAATTATCGTACATCTTTAATTATAAATCATCTTAAAACAACATTTTTTTCTTCGCTGTTTATGATGTTTTTCAGAGAGAAAAAGGGTATTTTCCTGTTTATATTTGAAACTTTTACTTGAATAATCAATGTAGAAGGATGTCAAGTAAACGATGTAAGAAATCCACTGGCTATTTGAACAAAAGCCATGTTCTCTTGTATGAGAATATTTCGTTTCAAGAAATGTTCACATGGGTTTTTCAAAAATGTTATTACTGCTATAGTTGTACTAATGAAATTATTTGCATCAGCTGTGTGATATACAAAAATAAACTTATATATGGATATGTCCTTCAATCACTATCTCTACTACCTCAGGAATGAAAGACTAATAATCATATCCCATTTAGATGTTTACATTATGCCTAAAAGAGACGTTATATATTATATACTCATGAAATTTGATATTAAGTTACTTATTGTAAAGTTGAGTGTAGGCCACTCCAGATTTTTTAAAATAACGACCATACACAAAAAGTTGTTCGAAGTTTGTCACATCAGCAGTTTCATCAAGCTGTACACCAATCAGCCCAGTTGGAGTTTCTTGTAATTCTTGAATAATCTGGCATAAAATATCCGCGGACATATTTATCACTCTTCGTTTACAGTGTTGTTTAACACTGATAGAGGTGATAATTTATTTACTGCTTCAGGAACGGTCATGAGTCGTACAAAATCTATGGTGCATGGAAAATAAGATTTTCAATGTTGTTTTTTTAGCATATGCTGTTCTTAATACAAAACCGTGTATAAATCTTCAATGGCGGCTTATTTATTGTTTTGAAATAATCAACCAGGAGGCTTTTAAAGCCAGTAACTTTTTCGCTAAAAACTTCAATACATTTACCTTTGAAATCAGGGTGCTTAGGCTCAAGATGTCTTTGAAGTTTACCTGGTTTTATAGACTCATGTGGAAGGAATTACAAACACATTACACATTGTGGTCTTTTCACACCTGCATTAACTGTATCAGTAAATCCTCATTTCAAGAAATCATCGTTTTACTTTTTCTTTCTACACTCATTTTTAAAGAGTTAAGAATCACTCAAACAAAACTAATAACATGTCACTGCAAGTGTGTGTATATCACTACGTAAGAGAGAGGCATTTAGGTGGATTTATACCCAGACATCTCTCCTACATCCATCTTTCAACAAGTTGCCAGATGGCTGATTGGTTAATTTGGCAACTTTGGTGGGAAGAGCGACAGTGATGAGAACATAACAAAACAGAAACCAAATATGCTGTGTTTTCTGCCTCACTAACTAACAAACAGTAGTTAGTGTTACTGTTTGTGCCACAAACACTAACTCAGACATTGTCTGACTTAGGAAACTGTTACTTCAAGTTTCATAATATGAATTTATATAACTGCCTTAATGTTTCTTACCATGTTTTATATAACATTCATATTCGGCTTAAAATTAATCCATTGCTTTAGGTATGATTGGACATAAATCTTTATCCATTCCAGGGTGATTGGCTCAAATACGGATATATTTCCACCAAAGGATTCCACTTCTAGACAGAGAATTTGCATTCTTCGTATGATATCAAATTTAGTTTACAGACATAGTAGTTAAGCAAACAAATTTCTAATAGATGTTCTACATATATTTTCAAATTTCCCTTTGGAAACATAGTATTCTTTATAAATGTAAGTATAGTTGAGTTGAGCTTTGTAAGCCAAATTTTCCAGGCTTTTTTTGAAATCCTTAACTGCTTTCTTCTTAATTTATTTGTGAGTTACAGTTCTGTGAAAGATGAGGTGAGTATTGCAAAACTGCTCGAGAAAATGGAATATCTGAATGATTCCAAATAATTCCAAATTATTTACCAACTCATTCCCAAGAATTCCCTTGTTTCCAAGGTACTCAGATGCAACACAAATTATTTACAATGTTCTCATTATTAATGAATGACCCTTCAGTATATCAGACTAGAGACTCTATAATGAAATCACAAAGCATTCAACCCAGTTCTATTCACTTTGAATCCCCCGGTAAGTAATAAAAGAATAATCTATGAAGGACATTATATCTAGCCAACATATAAGTCAAACTATCCATGTTTTATTTTATTAACTCTTTTTGATATTACACCTTGCCTAGAGGTCTTTTCATTTTGTAAAATAGAGAGAATATTCATCATGTTTGATGTAGATGTATAAGTGGGTGATGCTTAGCAGTCCTTAATCCTGGAGGTAGCACAGATTGATCCAGTTATCTTATTTTTTGTATACATAATATAACCTATACATATGAAATCATATACTACAGTAGTAATAATACTTTTGCAAAGCCAAGGTGAAGATTCCTTATTAAGAACCATCTTCTACGAAATAATCTCTTACAGCAGAATATTGCTCTTGTTCCCTTAGCGAGTGGATCAGACTAATGGCTTTCCCAATTTAGTCTTTCATCTAATTAAATGTCAGAAGAAAAAATGTTAGGTCCGAATCAAGAAAGAAGTAGATTAAAATTTACTTTAGTGGATGAAGAAGCATTCACTTTGTAATACTGAACAGAAAGAATGCATTCCCTATACTTCAATATATCTAAAGACAATGGGGTTCATATATACACCAAGAACATTATCTCACATTAAGTTTTGTTCAAGTGTGTAACACGCAGTTTGATTAATAGAACACTATGTTCGAAAACCATCTATCATACCATGGAATGCATAAAAAAATATATTAGTTGAGCAATCCATAATATGAATAAGTAGTATGAAAGAGCATCTTGAATTTTATAAAATCTTTTTACTTCACTTTTCATCCATTGTATCTTCATTCTATTCAGAGTGGTAACAGCTTCACTTTTCATTTAATGTATCTTCATTCTATTCAGAGTGTTAACAGCTTCACTTTTCATCTATTGTATCTTCATTCTATTCAGAGTGGTAACAGCTTCACTTTTCATCTATTGTATCTTCATTCTATTCAGAGTGGTAACAGCTTCACTTTTCATTTAATGTATCTTCATTCTATTCAGAGTGTTAACAGCTTCACTTTTCATCTATTGTATCTTCATTCTATTCAGAGTGGTAACAGCTTCACTTTTCATCTATTGTATCTTCATTCTATTCAGTGTTAACAGCTTCACTTTTCATCCATTGTATCTTTATTCTATTCAGAGTGGTAACAGCTTCACTTTTCATCTATTGTATCTTCATTCTATTCAGAGTGGCAACAGCTTCACTTTTCATCTATTGTATCTTCATTCTATTCAGTGTTAACAGCTTCACTTTTCATCCATTGTATCTTTATTCTATTCAGAGTGGTAACAGCTTCACTTTTCATCCATCTTATCTTCATTCTATACAGAGTGGTAACAGCTTCACTTTTCATCTATTGTATCTTCATTCTATTCAGTGTTAACAGCTTCACTTTTCATCTATTGTATCTTTATTCTATTCAGAGTGGTAACAGCTTCACTTTTCATCTATTGTACCTTTATTCTATTCAGAGTGTTAACAGCTCTCTCATATTACCTATTGATATTACGGATTGCGCAACTAATGAGTTAAAAATGGCCAGTCTTGCCTTAGCAGTCAATCCATGTTAAAAATTATTTCAGAAAATATATGTTTAGTTGGTGTTAATTTATAACATATAATAATTTCATTCTTCTGGCATATCATATTAACTCATTAAAAAATTTCATTTTTTTTAAAAAATTAATAAGCAATAATTTGATTTCCGTTGCAGTTAAGTCAATATAAACATTGTAAAGAAATGTAAATTAATACGACGCACACAGTAGGTTATCTATTATTCGAAGACGAATTTTCATTTTTTATAGGCTCTTTGAGGTAATTGGAATTTTTGATTTTTTTTTAATTCCTAACTTAAGGTTTAATTTTTTGACAAAATTTAATTGTTCTAAAATTAGTCGTCCAACGTTAAGAAACATTTTCTGAAATCGTAAAATGTATAATACTCCTTCTTCTTAGTATAATATTAAAAATGATCTCATCCTCATAGAAAGCCCTATTTTTTATTCTGAAATATGTAAAATTTTATGTTGATCCCTCAAATAGTTTTACTTGTATCCACCTCACAAGTATTGTATTGGCCCTAAACAATATGGCACATCTACACTTCTAGGCCCATTTTCTGTAAAATATGAATTTGATCCATTAAAAATGGTGTACTGTAACATGTCTACAAATTTGTAGATATCAATCTACCTTCACACATACACACACACACACACAACATGCACGCACGCACGCACACACGCACACACCCACGCACACACGCACGCACACACTCACGCACACACACACACACACACACACACACACACATACATACATACATACATACATACATACATACATACATACATACATACATACATACATACGCACACACATACATTATCGAAAAAACGTCAAAAAATATGTTGGGGATTCGTCAAAATTTTGAGATAGAATATTTCATGATTACTATAATTTACTGATAGTAAGTAAAAAGGTGTATTTTGCAGTGAAATTGCATACCAGATGGAGTAGCACGAAACCAGAAAAGCTGAATTATTTCTGTGTCCTCAACCATCGACCCCATGTCTTCAGCCATTAGGTAGATTACATTTACACTTTAGTTCGTCTATAAAACACGTCGTGATTTATTCTGGTCTAATTCTAAGAATTTTGCTTCAGTTGATTCTATTATACTTTAAACCACAATCTTTCAGACAACTATTTCAACAACAACAACTTTAACATTATTTAACTATTAACAACTATTACGATAGTATGAAACATTTTTTCATTTAGATCTTCTAAGTTAAAATATATTTTCTTCAGATCTTAAAAGTTCTTTTGTATGGTGGTGTTCTTTACATGTTCAGGATTATTGATTAGCTCTCCTATCTTGTGACACCATTTTATAATGGCCTCTCAAATCGTACATCTAACTGTTACCACCTTTCTGGTATCCTCCATATTCGAAGTTCATGTCATTAAAGCGTACAATTTATTTGATAAATAAAAACCAAATATGCAAAAGCCTCCATTCAACGTCAAATAAAATATACAAAAAATGGTCACTTAGCTAAAATAAAATATTGAGTTAATCATAAAATATAAGTAAATTGTAGTAACTGACAAATCTCTCCACACATGGCATAGAAAGCATTTTATAAATTTATCATTATGCGTTTAAATTTTAAAAAAATCAAAAAAATGTAAGTGATTATTAGAATTAAAACATATACATTATTAAAATTATATAATCATTGATTATTCACATTTGAAAATAAAGTTAATCATCATTTTTAAGCATGAAAAGTATCCTATAGAAGTTATAGAATGCATCATAAAATTTTCATGAATATAGAAATGGAATACGAAACTATTCCGAATTTACTTCATTATAAAAATAAAAAAATGTGCATTATGCATTTCTCAAAAGACTATTTAACATAAAATAATACACATAAAAAAAAATATTTTGGAATGTTTTAGAGTTACTAAAAATGAAAACTTAAGCTTATGGATTCATTGCTGGATTGCAACTACAAAAATAAATGTCCCATTTAGACATAATATAAATGTCTAAATAGGAGAAATGTATTAGTCATTCATTCCTGGAGGTATTACAGATTGTGATTGATCCACTTATCAATATATATGCTCATTTATATATAACACACCACTCATGCGTATAATATCATAAGTATAACTATAGCAGTAATAAGATCCTTGAAAAGCCAAAGTGTAGATTTCGTGTTATCAAATAATCTCTTACAGGAGATCGTGGGCTTTCGTACGAACAGCCAGTAGATCTCTATATTTTAGAGGAATTACTCTTCTCTTCCAGTAGAGGAACATATTCCTCTTTTGTCTGAAGAATGTGAGAAAAATGTAAGAAAAATGTCGTTTTAAGATAATTTTTAATTTAAAATGTAGGATAATTTCATTAATTTATTTTTCAAAGAATTTTTTCAATTTTGAATTATGTTTTACATTTTTTGTCATTTATAAAATTATTATAATGGGAATTTTAAGCCATGCTAGTGCTTTTATAAAATCACATTCCTTTCCCTTTGTCGAAAATCATAAAAATCAAATTTACTCTGAGAGAGTGTTATATTTTTCTTGCATGGTATGACTCTGTTATAAGGTAGCAGTCAATGTATACTAAGAAAAAATATATTAGTAATCAGCCAGTTTTGCGTACACAAATGAAATTCAAAGACGGCTTTCCAGTATATTTTTAAAACTTTTATAGCTTGAAGCTTGAACTTTGTGAAAATAATAGATATTAACTATTAGACTAGAATTGTAAAAAACTGGATATTTGTCAACAACAGAATAGCACCTCCTTGAGAAAAGAGTCTATTCCTCATACTTCAATATTACCCAAAAATACTATTATTCATAAACACAAAAAAATTTACAACTCATATTAAGTTTTGTTCAAGGGTGCAACATATATATCGATTAGAGCATTTTGTGAGACGAACATCATACCATTGAAGCATAATAAATTATATGTTTAATTGTCGTTGATTTTTTACTTGTAAGAAATAAGTAATTTAATTATTATATGAAAACTTTTACTTTTAATGTTATTAAAATTATTTAAAAATTTTCATTATGCCTCTAAACATCAATTTTATTTCAGTGGATTCAGTAAAAAAATTCCCAAGTCCATGTAAATAAATACAAATATAGGAAGTAAGCCATTAGACCAGGATCAATATTCAGTTTTATTACTCTTTGCCGTTATTGAAATTTCATACATTTTGTTTACTAATTTTCTGTTCAATTTTTTGGCAAAATTTCATTGTTTTTTAATGAGCCGTTTAGCGTCATAGAAAATGTTTAGAAAACAGTAAATGTACTCTTATGGTTAGAGTAATTTTAAAATAATTATCTCAACTTATCCTGCACGTAAAGTTCTATTCTTACGTGTAGTTCATTTGATCCGTCAAACTGTATGCCTTTTGTCGCTCTCACAATCTTTTAGATTGAATTGTAAGCAAAAATTTGTACATTTAATTGAAAATAAATATTTCTTGTTGTTATAAAAATCTGAGGGTATTTTAGTTTATTGGTTTTGCAGCCTCAAAAATAATGCCATAATTTCATGGCTCTAGCATTAGTAGTTACAGAGAAAATAAATGTTGCTTAAAAGAATTTTTTGTAAAAAAAGTGACTTTCTCATCATACATCATTGCTCCCAAACTATGCAGCACATCTACAATATGAGGCCAATTTTTTTGTAAAATATCAATTTGATCTATGAATGATTCTGGACCATAGTGTGGCCACAAACTTTGGATACATACCACCCACCTACACACACACGCACGCACACACACCCGCACACACATCGTTATCATCATCAAAAAAACTTCATAAAACGACTTTTGGGACCTTAATACGTGCAATTACGTCAAAATCTCGTGATTGAATCTTTTCATGATCACTCTACTTTACTTATCGAAAAGTAAAAAATCGTATTGAGGATTAAAGAAGTCTATTGTTGTTCAGTCATTTACTACGTGATATTTGCGAATAAGAAGAACTGTTCTCAAAAAGAAAATTCTATGGGAAGACCTAACCGTAAACTTCCCTTGGAATTATTAAAAGGCTATTTAAAAGACGAAGGAAATTAGAAAGCAAAGCACAATTAAGCCAAACAGATTTTTTTATGCAATGAAGCAGCATTTTTAATGAAGTTACATAATTATCACCACTGGTGTATAACCAAAGAAAAGAAAGTAAAATAATGCAGAATTAACCAATTCCAAATTAATATGAAAGGAATAAAGTAATTACTTGTGTAACTAAAATTACTTTGGAAACTTATTAAAACAGCTTAGTCACTTGTCACTTAACTAAGTCCCTAAAGAAATGTAAACATTAATATTAAACTATTAAATATACATATGTTCTTAAACAAGTAAATTTTTGGTAAATAATGATTTAATTCTTTAGTACTCTGAATTTAGTGAAAAAGCTAAGCTCACCTCAGATGTATCTAATTTTCTTATTGACACCCCATCAAGTGAAAATCGACCTATCTGTATACCACTCAATCAACCTTCAATCAGGTAGAATCAGAAATAATGCATCTACTAATAAGAAAATATTACTACCGGTAGTTTCAATATTAGGAGATGACAAACTGTATCTTCACTAAGAAAATTGGGAATATTTACTGGCCATCCCAACTATGTAATTTAATGAAGACCAGTTCATGATGAAAAATTCCTCATCTCAGTGGAATTTTTCTTTAAAACTTTAAAAATACCAAATTCTCAATATCTAGTATTAAAATTAGATCTCCAGGAATATGACTATAAAAAAGGCAAATAAATTGGTTAATGAATTAGAAGATAGAACTAAATATGATTAAGAACTCAAATGAGGAACAATAAATGATACATAAATTTATGTTTATAAACCAGACATATTTGAACGCTGATATCGACCTTGAGTCAAATTTAAACCTCGGTAATGAATAAAATGTTGAAGAAATTATTTTAGAATCAATTCAAACAATACATTAATTGTACACAAAAATACTTTTAACAATGAATATGCTATCTAATAAAAAAAAACCTTAAAAAATAAAAATAGTATTATAATAAAATTATCGAAAATAAATCTGGAATGCTCTACACTTAACCTTACTATAAGTAAACTTTTTTTTTTTTTTTGATACTTTGACTACAATTTCATGTATTTAGAAGTAATTTAGATTTCAGGGTTACTTCTTTAGTTTTTTTATTATGTAGCGGAAATCGGGTGGACACCCATTGGTGGCACTCCGTAACTATGTTTAAGCTTTATGACGACAGAAAGTCACGTGGCCATTGCCGTTTTAGTCTTCTTTGGGGGATTACTAGTTGGGAAAGATTTTGAGCTAGTTGGTTTGGATGAATTGAGAGTTTACTGTGGAATTTTTTGTAGCGGTCTTTTGCGTAGTCGAGAACGAAGGGGACTTTAAGATCTCGGTGAATGATTATATTTGGGACGTAAAATGGGAGATGCGAGAGTTTTCTGAGTATTTTTGATTGAATGGCTTATATAGGACGAATATTTGAAAGTTTGGCAGAACCCCAAAGTTCTATAGCATAAGCTCAAGAAGGCTTCAAGATTGCGTTGTATATGTGGAGTCTGTCTGTTAGTGTGAGTTTGATTTTCTGTCTAAGAGTCTTACAAGGCGTTTGTAACGTCTGTTGGTCTCTGTTTGTTTCAGTCTTGTGTGTGGGTTCCATGCCATGCGTGTGTCAAAGTGTAGTCCTAGGTAGCGTACTGTGGTTGCTGGAGGTATGATCTCATTATTTAGGAATACTAGGGGGCAATAGTTTTGTCGAAGAGTAAAAGTTATTCGAGAGCTTTTCTTCTCATTGATTTTTATTCGCCAGCGGCGAAGCCAAGGTTGAATGAGAAGTAGGTGTTGCTGTAACTGGTCTGAAGCTATATTGCGGTCATCATGAGTTGATAGTATGGCTTTATCGTCAGCAAACGTTGCAAATAACAAAGAAGGGTGTTCAGGTATGTCTGATGTGTAGAAATTGTAAAGGACTGGAGAGAGTATACTTCCTTGAGGAACTCCTACTCTTACACAACAGACTGAGGATAAGGTTGAACCTACTCTTACTCTGAAGAATCTATCTGATTGATATGATTGTAATATATGGAAGTAAGTGAAAGGTAAAAGGTTCTTAAGTTTCCACAGTAGACCCTGATGCCAGATTCTGTCAAAGGCTTGCGCCTCGTCAAGAAATACACCAAGGCAGTATTGTTTCTGCACAAGCGAGGATGAAATGAAATCAACCACTCCATGGCTTGATGTTACATGGCTTGATGGTACGTTTGGCATTGATGGCTTGATGGTACAGTTTGATGTTGAAAGCCAAATTGGTGATTGGGAAAAATTTTAGAAGATTCAAAAATAGGAAGGTTTCGCGAAGGAGGAGTTTTTCTAGTATTTTAGCCATGCTGGGTAACAGGGAAACGGGCCTATATGAAGAAGTCAGATGGCATGGTTTGTTTGGTTTCGGGATCATAATAATAATAATAGTAATAATAATAATAGTTTATTAATAATAATAGTTTAATCTACGCTTTTTCTTTTTACTTTTTGACTTACTCAAGAAATCTACTGACTCTTCGTAAGGGAGAGTTGAGTTTGAATCACTCAACTCTGACATGTTAACTCTAGATTTTAATGATTTACGGAGCGTTATTTTAAGTCAATACAAATTATTACACTTTTAATTGAAAATGGAATTAATTTAGTTTCTTCTAATACACTGGAATAAAGTTATCTTTCACTTACAGGTGTTTGGAAGGATGAAAGGCACAAGTCCCCCAAAGGGGACAGAAGAAATGAATTTGTTCACTCAGTACATAAGCCTTTCGGAGCACTTCCGGCACAAATTAGTGAAATAATTTTTCACAAATATTGTTTGATTTCTACTTAAATCAATTGATTTAAAGGAGGAAAGAAACTATTTGACATTCCCAAGTAAACTTATGATCAAAATTTTTGGACAAACAACTGATTTTTTTTGTGTATACAAAAAAGCTCCAAACGTTTTTGTGGAAATGTTTGAAAATTGAATTTTCTGTTCTAATCAGTCCTATATCACGTATATTGGTTTGTATTCCAGTTGATCTAATATCACGTATATGGGTTTGGGGTCGGATAAGATACGAGTAAGTTTCATAAACCCCGGCTGTATGTATATGTCTAGAGAAAATGACATATAATTGATCATGTCACTTATTTGTTACCAAGACTCAATTCAATAATCAATATATTTACTTAAATAATATTTACTTAAATAACTACACAAGATATTCTTTTGTTTAATGTTGTAGTCAAGTAATATAAGAATGTGATATTATTAATAAAGGTTAAATTTTACAAAAGTTTAATTTGTTTTAGCACTCTTTACTCAAATTGAATACCAACCACCTAAGTGACGCTAAAAGCTATTTATTTACTGATAAATGTAATCATTTTATTACAGTTTATACTCATGAACTAAGTATCTTATTTCACTAAAATAAATAATCTTGCAATAAATAATCTTGCATCATTTATCAGACAGCATATTTTCCACTTCAGAGAACACACACTTCTCTCCTCCAATCAAACAATCTTACTCCAACATACCACAACATCAAATATTCAATATACATATGATGTTAAGTTTTGTTTAAGGGTGCAACATACAGATTGGTTACAGTATTTTGTTAGACAAACCCATTATACCATGGAAAGCATCAGAAATTATATGTTTAATGGGTATAGATTTTTTTTTATAAGAACTTTATTCTTCTTATATCTCATATTAAGTCATTAAATAGTTTCAAATTTTTTTATTAGAGCTTTAATTAATAACGATTTAAACATAAATATTATTTCAGTCGATTCTTTTAAAAATTGTTAAGTCAACGTAAACAGTGTAAATAAATATAAACAAATCCGACATGCTTAGGAGCAAATCCATTAC
This sequence comes from Hermatobates lingyangjiaoensis, assembly GCA_026182355.1. NCBI lineage: Eukaryota > Metazoa > Arthropoda > Insecta > Hemiptera > Hermatobatidae > Hermatobates > Hermatobates lingyangjiaoensis. The sequence goes on along the minus strand of JAPFBL010000030.1, from coordinate 759,642 downwards.
TTCAGGATGAATATTCAGTTTTTATAGTTGTATTGTCCTTTGCAGAATTCAAATTTCACGTATTTTTTTAACAAATTTATTTTTTGTTCAATTTTATGGCAATATATTATTTTTTTAATGAACCGTTAAGCGTAAAAAACATTTTCTAAAAACGAAAAATATGCTATAACGCCCCTTTGATTAATGAAATTTTTGGTAAAATTTTTAGGCATAATTTCAATTGGGTTCGTCAAAGGGTATAACTTGTATAGTCCTTCCAAGCTTTCTGTTTGTGTGGTAAGTCAAAATGTTTACATTTTATTGAAGAAAAATAGTCCCTGTTGTTTTAAAAATACTACAGATTTTTAAAACTATCATTATCATTTTTAAAAAATAATGATAATCTTAGCCTTTTAAAACTATAAGAAACGTGTTTTTGAAAATAAAATATAATAATGTTAGCATATATGTAAGTCTGTATACTTTTCTACAGGATACAGTTCACACTGTTTGAATGCTCATATTTAAATTACACTCAAAAATTGCACATTAAGTGAAGTGATCTGAATACGTTTTTGTTGAAATTACATGGAATAAAAGAGCCGTTAGGGTATATTTTATGATTTCAGAAAACGTTTTCTTTACGTTAAACGACTAACTATAGAAAAATATTTTTTTTTATAATAATGACCCTAAAATTAGTATGCATTAAAAAAATTGGAAAAAATTTGGATTACTTAAAAAGTGAATATATCTATAAAGACTGAAAATTCAACATGAACTTATTGAGTATCTGCTGTACTTGTCAAATTTGTCTAAATTGACTTAGAAATGTTTAATCAGACTTGTTTTAAGTTTTAATACAAGAAATTTGAAGAAAAGATGTTTGAATGATTTTCTATGATATGTAAGAACAATAAAATACTTAAAACTATATGATCCAACGCCAAGAAACCAAATATTTTATTTTGCTTTCCAAGGTAAAGGATGGTTGTCTAACGTAAGTGTTGTAATACATCTACATGTAGCACCGTATACCTGATCCAATCTCAGACATATGAACTTTAAAACATTATTTTCTTCCAGTAATATTGAACCATGAAGAAGGTATTTTTTCTCTCTTTATAACCATAAGGATATTACTTTCATTTCATATCTCTGGCGATTAAAAATACATAAAATATCGTTTTAGGTATATTCGTCATTTAACTATTGCATGAGTTCACTAATTGGAAGAGTAATTTTACACAAATATCATAACTAATGGGTTCTATCTGAAGTAATTTAAGAATATTATACGTAGATAATAATTTCATAAGGAATAGAATACCTACCAGATAAGCATGTCAACAGAATGACCTGAAAACATTTGATTTTCAAGATATAGAACACATTAAGTCTTAAAGGAATCAATATAAGCTGCTTCTTGAATATTGAACAGTTTTTATAACACCGCTTCTGAATCATTGAATCAGAAGTAGTCAATAACTGTTTTATCTAAGAATTATAGAACCAATTACAACAATCTAACGCAAAAATTAGTGTCAGTATAGGATCGACAATATCTTAAAATTAAGCCCACACATATCTGTCCTCAATGTGATCTGCTTGGTCCCTATTGTTGTGTTTAGTTACGGATGACCTACTGGATCAAGGCTACGATATTCAATAGTACGCAGATGACCTTCCTAGCATAAGAAAAAAAACTGTTGATAGTCCAGAAGTTGGGCCTATATAGCATATACCCCAAATTGGTAATCCATGTTTAAAAAGAACAGTCTGCATATAAATCTAGCTAATACTGTCCTTATAACTTTCTCAAGAAAAACAAAATACGTTCACAAACTTCTTTATTAATAAAAGTAAACTCTCAGAGGTATTCAAAAAGGTTTCATAACATAAAAGACTGAACTGGAAAATCCATGTAACAAATGCATTGACTAATGTTTTACTGTATAAGATTCTTTGGTAGATAATACAATCTTAATCAGAATTCTAGATTTTTGTCTATACAAAATTACTATCACTGTTGCAATAAAAAGTGGTATCATATTCATCAAGAATGCAATTGCAGAATGGATGAACAAGTCAGATGACAATCAGTCCTTCAGTATAATAATAATAATAATAATAATAATACAGTATTCATAATAACATGTCAGATTGTTCTACATCAATTATTTTAAGTTTCTTATAACTAATAACATCATCTAGCCACATCAAAACAAAGCATACAAGTTTGTATTGTCTATGTGTTTGATATTACGTCTACAAGATAGCAAGATCAAAAATATACCAGGACTCAATTGATTGTTAACAACTTTGATATTATGTTTGCTTATAGTAAATTGGGGTGTAGGCAACTTCAAATTTTCTTCTCTCATCAAGCCATTCTCAATACTGACCACTTTTAAAACGTTGTAACCTTCCGCATTTGTTAACCTATCAAAATATAATATACTGTACTCAAAAATGAAGGTAACATTTATTGTTGATGTATGTTAAGCAAAATAAAACAATAAAATTTTATGATCTGTATATGTTTTAAAAATATTGAACTTATTTTATTTAGTTGATTACAACACGCACTCAAATGTTGCAATCATTTTCCAATTTATAATACTATTAAAAAAGAATTACTTAGTATACATCATTCTTTTAGTCATGTCTCCCACTCCAACTTTTTTTTTAACTAAATTCTTTAACTTTGTAGTACAATGAAGCCGTTTATATTCTCTTTTCATCAGAAATACTTATATTCTATCTTTATGTAATTCATTATTTTGTGGGATTAAGGTTGTATTTATTTATTCACATTCGCTTGTACTCTTCATCTTCATTACACTATTTTAATTATAAAATCACAAGGACATATTTTGTTCAAAATATTTTAGCATATAAAGTGCCATTATATATATATATATATATATATTTGTAAAAGTTGGAAGCAGTCCTTCATTTAAACATATATTGTTAAATAACCCCCATATTTGGCTTGTATCTGTTTCTTACACAATTTCTCCAGTTTCCGGAATTCCTTCCTCGTCTCTTCATTAAAACTATAAAGCTTATCACCAATATTGCTTGTTGACATGTTTCGAATGTACTACATTCTACATCAGGACAATAAATCTGCCGACGCGCCAAAATGCCATACAACAGCAGTCCATAAGACGAAACTCTCAAGAGAAATCATGATGAACTCCACGAAAATTATCGCTAAAGAATGAAATCATTTTAAATTACAAATATTAAAAGCATTAATAATTCAAGGAAAGCAGCCAGCCATAAATATCCAACTTAATAATTCTTGTGGAATTTTAAAACTATTTTCCAACATGCCAAACCAGATTAGCCAGGTAGTAGGTGAGTCCAACCACCCTACCTTAATCCCTCATAATGCCCCGTGATCCAGGGCGATGTCCTGTGAACATTCCAATAGTAATCCACCTCTATATATATACTATATATATAAACATATATAAACTGACAATCCTACTATTATTCTCATTATTGTCCTGATGATGAATGTGGTACATTCGAAACATGTCGACTAGCAATATTGGTGATAAGCTTTATAGATTTAATGACGAGACGAGGAAGGAATTCCGGAAACTGGAGAATTGTGTAAGAAACAGACACAACCCAAATATGGGCCGATATTTAACAATATGTATATATGATCAAACCATAATAAGAAATGGGAAAAAAAGATCTTAGTCTTTTTTTCACATTTCTTATTGTGGTTTGATCATTGATTGTTATTTCACGTGTTTATGTGAAATCTTTATATATATATACACACACATATATATATATATATATATATATATATATATATGTGTGTGTGTGTGTGTGTGTGTGTGTGTGTGTTCAAACCACAATATAAAATGGGAAACAAAGATCTCAAATTACGGTTGAAATCGTTCAACCGTAACAAGCGTTCTTTGTCTGAGTCAAAAACCCAACTTTATTATATATAGTGGTATCTTGCTTCTCGACCATGATTATGGTCCACAACCCATTTGGTCTAAAACTAAAACTAATTTTCAAATATTAAATACATAATGAAAAATGGAAAAATCAGTTCGGTTAAATCGTATACAGGTCTTTTTTTTAATACTGTAAGATTCTCCATACAAAAGCGTGTATATAAACTACAAAATTACATTATTCACTGTAAAGTAACTCAGACAACTGTTCGAGTTTTAAAATTATGTTCTGATTCTGGGGGCATAATTTTCTTGACATTTCTGTTCAAACTCCAATTGGTTCAAGTTCAAAGTCATTTGAACACCGAAGTACCACTGGTATCATTACTACTCGCAATATCAGGAAAAACTACTCTTTTTACATTTAACAAGAACAAGAGATTTGCGTTTAAAAAAATATTTAAGGTAGTTCTTACTCTTTTCAATACAATATATGTTTTTCTTTCTACTAATTTAGTAACTATGTTTAGTGCTTATTTTTAAAAATTAAACACTTTCAAGCCTATAAGGTTAAGATAATTATTTCACTATTCTTCAAAATGACTCTCAATAATTTTTAAAAATCGTTTTGCTTATTTACACTATTTACACTATTTACTATTACACTATTACACATATACACTATTTAAAAAAATCAAATACAAATTACTAATAATATAAGTACAGTACTACTGAACAGTTGAATTAGCCAATGTGAGTTTGAATTGATATTTGGCATATCAAACTGCTTCCACCAATATATGTAATTTCCTATACTCCTCATTAAAAAACTTTATGCTTCATAGTGACGTTTACTTTACAATTGGTAAAGTATAGTGATTATGAAAAAATTCAATCTCGAGATTTTGACGGTTTTTCATTTTTTGAGGTGCTCGTTTTGACGTTTTACGGATAATGTTTGTTTGTGTGTGTGTGTGTGTGTGTGTGTGTGTGTGTGTGTGTGTGTGTGTGTGTGTGTGTGTGTGTGTGTGTGTGTGTGTGTGTGTGTGTGTGTGTGTGTGTGTGTGTGTGTGTGTGTGAGTGTGTATGTGTATGTGTGAGTAGGTGGGTGGTTGGGTGGGTGTGTATCCAAAGGTTTGGTCACGCTGCAGTCAAGATCGTTTGATGGATCTAAGTCATATATTACACGAAATGGGTCTTAGAGTAGTACAGATGCGCTTAATTGTTTGCTAGGAATTATGCATCATGAGAAAGTATTTTTTTTTTCAAAATATGTCTTTAGGCAACATTTTTTTCTCCTAAACTATTAACTCTAGAGTCTTGAAACTTTGGCATTATGATTAAAACGACCAAATCAATAACTGAAAAAATCTGGAGTGGCCTACACTCAACTTTACTATAAGTAACTTAATATCAAATTTTTTGAGTATATAACACATAACGTCTCATTTAAGCATAACGTAAACATCTAAATGGGATATGATTATTAGCCATCATTCCTGAGGTAGTACAGATAGTGATTGAAGGACATATCAATATATAAGTTTATTTTTGTACATCACAAGACTGATGCAAATAATTTCATTAGTATAACTACAGCAGTAATAACATTTTTGTAAAACCAAAGTGAACATTTCTTGATACGAAATATTCTTCTACAAGAGAACATGGCTTTTGTTAAAATAGCCAGTGGATTTCTTACATCGTTTACTTGACATCCTTCTACATTGAATATTAATGTAAAATTTTCAAATTGAAAACAGAAAAATACCCTTTTTTTCTCTGAAAAACATCATAAACAGCGAAGAAAATGTTGTTTTAAGATGATTTATAATTAAAGATGTACGATAATTACATTTATTAATCTCTAAACGAAAGATTTCCATTTTGAATTAGCTTTAACATTTTTGGTTTTTTAGAGAATTATTATACTGGGAATTTTATGGCTTCTTAGTATTTAATAAGATCATTTTCCTTCCCCTTTGTCAAATAACATATATACGATTTTTTTCTGAGTGAGTGTTATCATTTTCCTGCACAATATTATTCCTCTTACATCTCATATAAGTCAATAAACAATTTAAATTCTTCCGTTATAAATATCAATTTTATCTCAGTGGATTCGCTCAAAAAATTTCTAAGTCAATGTAAACATTGTAAAAAAATATAAAAAATTCGACAAGTATAGCAGGTGATCTCTTAGTCTAGGATAAACAAACAGTTTTTATAGCGTTATTGCTCTTTTCCGTAATTCAAACTTCATGATTTTTTTTTATGAATTGCTAATTTTCGTTCCATTTTTGGTCAAATTTTCATTATTTTTTAATGAGCCGTTTAGCGTCAAAAAAAGATTTTCTGAAAACAGAAATCGTACTGTAACGCCCCTTTAGCGAATGTAATTTTGAAAAAAAATATCTCAACTCATTCTCCACATAATGTTCTATTATTAGGCATAGTTTGATTTTGATCCGTCAAACAGTATAGCTTGTATTGCTCTCACAAGGTTTGAGATTAAATTAAAAGTCAAAATTTTTACATTTTATTGAAAAAAAAATTTCCTGTTGTTTTAAAATTCTGAATATATTTTTCGTTTGTTGCATTTGTAACTTCAAAGATAATGTCAAAATTTCAAAACTGTAGGGTTATCAGTTTAGGAGAAATAAATGTTTTAAAAAAAAACGGTTTTTGGCAAAAAAAGTGACTTTCCCATCATGCATAATTCTTCCCAAACAATAGGGATCTTCTTCCCTATGGGGCCCATTTTTGTGTAAAATATCAACTTGATCCATCAAAGATTCTGGACCGTAGCGTGGTAACAAGCAATGCTAACACACTCACCCACCCACCCACAGAAATCATCGTAAAAACTTCATAAAACGACTTCTGGGACCTCAAAACATGTTATTCCGTCAAAATCTCGAGATCAAATTTTTTCACGATCACTATACTTTACTTATAGTAAAGTAAAAAGGATATGCAGAAGACCTTTTATTAGAAGGACAGTAAGCATGATGGTGGTGCCCTTCAGATCATCCAGAGTATTGTCCACAAATTGCTGAAGCATGACTAAAAGTGAAATGTCTGTGTGCAAATCGCCGCTTATACTTTTCTGAAGGAGAATAAAGATTAATCTGAAACCATCAAAGTTACCAACACACTCTGAGAGATTGCTTAGATGAAATATTAAATTAGGAAAGCCATACAATACTGACTAAAAAGTCAAAACCAATGTTCTGCTGTAAGAGATTATTTTGTAAAAAATGTAATCACAATATGAAATCATCTCTTTAGCTTAACAAATGTATTATTGCTGTTGTGGTAAAACTAATCATACGATATGTACCTACTGTGTGTTATATAAAAAATATTTATAATGATAACTGGGTCCATCACTGGAAAAATTATCTGCTGGCAGTCAACCCTTGCAGACAAATCTCGTTAGCACTGAATTTAACTTAAATAAACGATTCCCACCCTTTTCTTCCCTTCCTTGCATTTTACGTTCTTCATAATATCTTTTTGCCTTCTTTCCTCTCTGTACCACACCAAATGTTATGCTTTACTTGTTTCAGTATAAGTCAAACTCTTGATGAAGACCACTTGTTTTAGATGAAAGATCATAGTCATTTTTCCTATTTTCTTTTTTATGGTTTAAACATTGATTTTTCTTTCACATGTTTGCTGTAAAATTTATATATATTAAATTTCATAATAAACTCCTATAAACAAAATAAACATTTCTACGAAATTTGATATTGTAAACAAAGGAATAGGTATTTGTAAAAAAGCAAGGTCATTGTCATTTTAAGGAATACTCTCTATAGTTTCAGTTTAGTTTAGTGTCAACCTTAGTTTTTCTTTCATTTCAAATGTTTGGTATAAATTCGTGTTAGGTAGAGATATCTATTTTGAACTGATAAGCAGTGTGAGAAGTTTTGTTAAAATGAGTAGCATAGAGGGTAGAAACAGAGTGTGACAAGGTCTGAAGAGCAATAGTGGAGGAAGTGACAGGGATAGGTAAAGGTTGTATTGTTATTGTTGGTGTGAGATTTGTACTTGAGGATAATGACGGGGGTGGCCGCCCACTGGTCCTATTTATAGGCGCCAGTCCCTCCCGTCCTCACAGCCTTCACCTCCGCATACCAGCTTACATTTAATACACCTCTTCCCTCTCACACTTGGTCTCTTCTTGCCAATATAAATTGACCTTTGATTAATTCTTTATTATTAAATTCCATTAATTTTCTTTTCATAGATCAGTTAATTCTAAGTTTTTCATCATGAAATAGTTTTCATTCTATTACTAATGATTCAAAAGTTTTAATGAAACACTACCAAAATATCTGTAAGAAACACGCAGTTTTTAAAAAAAAAATACAGGAAATACAAAGTAATATATGTTCTTATTTTAAAATGTAATAAAAACTTATAAGTAATAATATATATACATATTTTTCAGTATGTTAAAATCACTTTGCTAGAAATTTTAACTCAAAATAAAAAAAAAGAAAGTTTTTCAGTGTTTTCAAACCATTTTCATTGTTATTGATTGACTCTATACTTTCAAGCAAATTTCCAGTTATCTGACAATGGCAGTTAACTTCATTACTCTCTCCTTTTTAATTATATTCATTTGTTTTAATTCATCAATTAAGTATGCATCAATCACACCTTCTAGGTATTTTATAAAAACCACTATTTAATGAATATTAGCGATAGTGTCTGATTAATTTTGCTGTTTCTGCGTACAAAATTTTAACAATTTTTTTTGAATGAACCGAAGAATCCAGGCATTAAAGGAGTAATCTTCTACAAGGAACAATAAAGTACAGCTTTCTACTATATTACATTATAATGAAATGGCCTAATTGAAGAATTTATATATTGGGCTCATTCCTAACAGTTAGCAAAATAATACAGTTAACAAGAGCCTTGTGACACTGCTGGATGAAATGCTTAAAAGATAAAGGCAGTAGCACTAAAACCAATAGAAACAATATAATGGTTTGATCCACTGAATTTTTAAAAAATTGTATAATTACCAGGATTTTGAGATAAAAAATAAATTAGTAAAAATTGTCATAAGGCAGAGAAGTTACCTGACTGTGAGGATTTTGAATTAGAAAAGCTCTAAAACTAGAAAAAAATCAGGACCTGACTTAATTAAAAATGAGATTATTAAAATATTTTCAAAGGAAATAACTAAGCCTCTGAGACTATTGTTCAATAAAATTATCAGTACTAAAACAATATCAGTCCAATGGTTGTACTCCAATATGATACTATTGTTTAAAAAAGGGGATATAGAGTCTATATTTACTGATATAGAGTTTATACTACCGTTCACACAGACTGACTTCTAATGTAAGCAAAATATAGGTTTTACTAGGGCCTTTAATACCGTCAAACACAAGTATATGATAGAGGCTCATCCAGTGCCAGGCACTCACCCCGCACTCACTCATCACGTTGATTTACAATATCTGCAAGAACAGTATGTCCAGGATAACATTGGAAAGCAGGTAACTTTCCTAGTAAGTGAGAGGTGCGGCACCAGACTTATTCAACAGCGTTCTGGAGAAAGTTTTTAAAGAAATAAAATGGAATCAAAAGGGTATAATTTTACGAGAATTAAGATTTGCTGATGAAGTAGCTATAACAGACTCAAACCCCAGAGACATAGAAAAAATTATAAATGATCTGGGAAGATAGGTAACTGGAAAAAAGGCGGGACTTGAAGTCAATTTTAAAAGAGATGTGTTCATGACAAATGGTCAGTAAAACGCAATTAAACTGAAAAAAAAAAGAGGTTTAAATGGTCAGATGAAGCAATAAACCTTGGCCAATTACTTAGCTTTCAGGATTGCTCGTATAAAGAAATCAAATTAAGATTCGGAAATAGCTGAAGGAGGTATTGGACGTTGAGGTATATATTAAAAGTCAAGAAGATTGAAAAACACGGACAGTGTTTTAACGACGGCGGTTTGATAAGTCCGTGACTTTATCAATAAAACAAACTTTTTCCGGCAAAAAAACATTTTATTTTCTTACATAGTCACCTTTTAGCACGATACATTTAGTCCAGGGTTTTTCTAGTTTTTTTATTCCCTCCAAATAATACGTTTTTTCAAAGATCTCAAAATACGCGTTTGTTTCGGTAATGATTTGTTCATTCGACTCAAATCTCTTACCACCCAGCAATTTCTTTAGGTTTAGAAACAGAAAATAGTTGCAGAGGGCTAAATCAGGAGAATAAGCTGGATGGGATAGCAGTTCGTATCCCAATTCGTGGATTTTGGCCATCGTGACTAGATAAGTGTGCACACGTGCATTCTCTTGATTGAACAGCACTTTCTTCTTTGCCAAATGCGGCCGTTTTTGCTTCAAATCAAGGTCGAATCTGTTCAAAAGCTTTGAATAATATTCGCCAGTGATCGTTTTACCTTTCTCGAGGTAATCGATGTGAATGACACCACGTGCATCCCAAAAAACTGTGGTCATGACCTTGTTGGCTGACAGACTCTGTTTGGCTTTCTTTGGCCCACGTTCACCCACAGCAACCCACTGTTTCGATTGTTCCTTGGTCTCTGGCATATTGTGATGGATCCATATTTCGTCCCCAGTGACAAAACGGAGCAAACATTCGTCCGGATTACGGCTGAACATCGCTAAACACTCTTTTGAAGTGGTCACACTTGCGCTTATGGTCAAGTGTGAGCAATCGCGGCACCCATTTCGAGGAGAGTTTTTTCATGTCCAAATATTTGTGTAAAATATGATGTACCCGTTCAGTTGAGATGCCTACAGCATGAGCAAACTCTCTCACTTTCATTCTCCGATCATCCAATATCATTTCATGGATTTTATCCACGATTTCCGACGTGATCACTTCTTTTGGTCGACCTGAACGTTCGGCGTCACTACTGCTGGTACGACCACAACGGAACTCTGTAAACCACTTCTTAACCATTGAAACTGATGGTGCTGAGTCCCCGTAGCATTTATCAAGTTTTTCCTTAGTTTTAGTGATGGATTCTTTACGTAAAAAGTAATGCTTAATCAGCACACGAAATTCACTTTTTTTCATTTTGCGTAAAAATACACGAGGTTGTCTGCTTTGAATGACTATCAAACATCGACTGCACATGGTAGCTGACTCATAAGTAGATAGTTGTCCACTAATAGATTACAGATGACGGCTGCACTGTTGCATTTGGAGGAACTGTGCGGGAAATTCAAAAAGTCATTGACTTATCCATCCACCCTCGTACCAGAACAAGGGGGTAATTGAAAAGTGAGTGGTCGCTACAATAACTAAGGTGCTTAAGCATGGATAGAATAGTGAAGAATATCAGGAAACTACAGGCCACACAAAGAGCAATGGAGAGAACCTTACTAGGGGTTAAGAAACAGGGATGAAAATAAGGAATGAAATAATAAACAGAAAAACAGGAAAAATAAATATTATGGCTAAAATGCGTGGACTAAAATAGAAGTCATGAGGACATGTCATGAAGATGAAGAACGATATATTGGCAAAGGTAATTAATGAGTGGTGTCCTAGAGAAGGTAGAAGAGAAGTAGGAAGACGAAGAAGAAGATGGAAAGATGAATGAATTTAAAGAAACGGAAAAAAGAGAATGGATGGAGAGACCTGTGTCCAGGTGGGCCTAGTTTCACAATCAGAAAATTAAAAAAAAAAGAAAAAAGTTATTTTATACAAACATAAAATACAAACATAAGTTTATCAAAAAAAGATATATTCTTTTATTAATAAGTTAAATTTTTTTTGTAAAATAAATTGTTAATTATTATTATTATTATTATTTTTAATTTTATTATTATCATTATTTATATTATTATTGTTGGTAATTATTTTATTTATCATAGTACATCTACGGTTGTCCGTATAACAAGCATAGTTTTATTCTTTACTTTATCAATTACAAATATACAAACTACAATATCTAATTTCCTTATAAAACTTGACATTTCAAGAACAAAATGTATAAGCTTTTTGTATATTGCAGGAAGTTAGATAAACGAAAAATTGCAAAAATATTGCTTGAATAAAGGAAACTTGAGTTCTTCTTAGCTTATCTTCTTTTTATTTATACTTCATACATGGAAAAATTTGTGCATAAACTACTCTTTTTCCAGTAATAGCACATACCTAGAAAATATTATTAACTATTATTTATCATCCCAATAAAATGTTACGTTGTTCAGTGTCTTTACATAATAAAGGATTTCATTATTTTTACTTTCAAGAAATAGTTGGGAGTAAAAAGCATAACTTCATTTCCGACATCATAGTAAAAGTGTTAAATTCAAATAACTCAACTAAATTATGTTGAATTTAGAAGCAGTAAATATAATTAGCTCATAAATTAATAATATTATACTGTTGGGCAATAAGATCTCTTGATATTAAATGATGTTAAAATGCAATATCAAAATACTCATAAAACACGGAATATATAATTTAAACTATCCGTTTATAACATAAAGGGAGTGATTACATATGTAATATTTTCCTACTGAAGCAGTTGAGTAGAATGTACAACTCTGCTTCATAAACGTATCACTTTTCATAAAAGAAAAGGTAAGGGTGGAATCCAGGAAGAGTGTTAATTGTTTTGTATTGAAAAAACACATTGCTTCTGCAGGAGCCTATCGGTTTTTTTTTTGCCTCTTTATATTATCAATCTAAAGCACTAGTGTTTGTTTAATGTGTTTGTAAAAGTATGAGATAAGTGTTTACTCTCTATTTTGATAAAATGTTTACTCAAGCATATATTTCAGGGGGTTTATAAATTGCTTTACACAAATATAAATATATCTCATCACAAATTATCAACTATACTAATCACTTTTTTCCAAATAATTAATAAAAATATCAAATTGTACATTAAGTGTTTGTGCATCGAGTATTACGGTGAATTTTAATATTATTTTATATGTAGAACAAATATTATTACAAAAAAAACAAAATATTTAAATGATACATTTATTTTTTATTGTAGGGTAAAAATCTAATGAAATGGTCTCCACATATAAAAATTTAATGATATAAACAATGCGTTTCGAACACGTAGTGTTCTTCCTCAGGCATTAACTAAGGAAGACTACGTAAAAAACTAAACGTAACTAAAAGAACACTACATGTTCGAAACGCGTTGTTTATATCATTAAATTTTTATATGTGGAGACCATTTCATTAGATTTTTACCCTACAATGAGTAAATACCACATAATAACTGATTGCACTACATTAGAATTATTTTTAATTGCCTGGTTGAATTGGATGCTGTAAATCCAACTTAATTTAGCTGAGTAATATTCAATTGGGTTATTTAAATTTAATAAATGTCGTAAAACAAGTAGCACTGCAAGAATTAAAATAAAATAATACTTCTAGACAATAATTCTTCCTTGAGAGTTAGAAAAAAATAAAACAATCACAACCAACCATTTCATAAAAAAAGTCACTATGTAACTATAAATTTCATCGACATAGTAATAATAACACTCATTAGTAATATTTAATTGAATCTTATACTTTCCACATAATAATATATTCCTATTCATTTAAATAAACATTACTATTTTTATTGTTAATTGACTATACAAATTAAATATAAAAGACTTGTTTTATATTCGTTGATCAAGTGAATTTAACCACTGCTATTCGGTGCAGTACATACACATATTTTTTTTAATTAATAAAAGTGATTATGCATAACCATCTATCTCTTTTCCTTCTCACTCTCTTTCACTCATTCTTAAAACTGAAAGAATCAGCCCACTAGGGCAACACGTCAAATTACAGATAAAACAATGAGTAAAAGAACTGACATAAATCACTTCAATATTTCGACACAGTCATCACCAGGATAATAATTGATCGTCTCGGTGGCTAGGGCCTACGCAGACTGACTAATATCTAATCCGTTAGATTAGAGGGTCACCAAACTTTTTTCACTGCGGGTCCCATAATCATCCTGATCAAAACTTTCAAGCCAGAACGAAAGGCTCTGGGAAAAAAGTTGAAAAACTAAGTTATCATTATATGTTAATCATGCGTGAATTGCGTGCAATGCACAAAAACCAAAAATAACCAACATGTTTACTACTATAAAGCAATCAAAGAAATGATGTTAGCAAAAAGATAGATAAATAAGAGATGGTGTGCACTTATCCGAATCTTACAAACTTAGCAGTAAAAAAGGTTAATGAGACTTGTGAAACTGACGTTTAGTTTTCAACATATCATCAATGGTTGGTTTAGAATTGCTTCAACCAATCAAGAAAATAGCTTTCAAATGTTCAGTAGTCAATTGCGTTCGATGTGTTGACTTCACATACTTCATTTTTCAAAATTTTTGCTCAAAGACATAAGTTCTTCCAAACAGTGATGCCATACCAGTGTCAAAGTCCTTTAGTTTTGAAAGTCATCATAAGGTAAGTAAAGGTAAAATGCTACAGGTTGTCTTCTTCTCTGCTTCTGTTTCAACAAGTCTTTGCCTGCAAATCAATGAACTACATCACTAGTTTAACTGGCACATCATCAAGGTTACAATCAAATGGATTCTGGAACAGAAGAATGTCACTTTCAATTCTGTCAAGATCTGAAAATCTCTGCAAAAAATGCTGTTTCAAGTCATGAATAATTTTATTTTGATAATTGTGGTTGATTTGTTCGAGATTGTAGAGTAAAACTCTTTGAAACAGTAAAAATGAGAAAAATTTTCTCTTTCCAGTTGTGCTTCAAATAATGACAGCTTTCTCCAAAGTCCTTTGATTATTCTACAGAGATCACAGATGAGATTTCCTTCTTTTGAAGTTTCAAGTTCAGTTTGTGTATGTGAGATGTGATGTCGAACAAAAATGACAACTTTGACTGCCTTGTAGGATTTGACAGCTGCAGGTCAGCTCTATATTTTTCAGTGATAAAAACATTTACTTCATTTCGGAGGTTGTATAAACGAAACAGTAGTTCGCCACAACTGAGCCATCCTGCTGCTGTGTACAAGGTAAGTCACAGAAATCAAAATCAATTTCTTCAAGAAAGGCCTGGACCTGAAGGTAATTGAGCGCAGGTGTCCGTTAAAGTTCACAGTAGAAACGACTAGTTAGTACAAAAGGAATATCTAGTTTTTACCACAGAGTGCTTAATGATATCAGTTTTTGTATCTGTAATAGAAACATATTACGGAACTAGCTTTCTGGTAATTTATTTCTACAAAGAAGTACTTTACTATCCGTTGAAAATGAAAAAGCCATTGAATCAGAAAAATAAATAAAATCTAGTTGAAACAAAAGAAAAACTGGTAAAGCTACGGCTCACCAAAAGTAGCAAAGGGTGGCAAATTTTACTCTTTCAAAAATATCTCATTAATCTTTCATGGAAAGCTGCACTTTTGTTTCCCCAAAGTCTTTTACCTCATTTTTACGTCTTCAAAGTCCACCAGTTTTTTTTTTTGTTAAAATGAAGTTTTATCTATATAGTTGATTTTTTCGCAATAATAATGAACTAGGAGAAGTGGGCAGCCAGTTGGTAGAACTAGGAAAAGATTCTAGTATTTTAAACATAATATTTAAATTTAAATTTCGTGTTTCATAAGTTTCATCAATCAATTTTAAGTATCGTTGGTGAACCAGATGACCTGATATAGGCAGACAAAGATGACACGACATTTGACATGACAAGCCATAGTTCTTGACCCTTCTGTTAAACTAATAAGAGTTGTCTACAAGTGAGAAGAAAAAAAGGATAATAAAAAGAGATAATAAAATAAAGAGGTAAAGAGATCCTTTTATTAAAAGGATAATAAAAGAGAAGACAAAGGAGAGCAAAAGAGTAATAAAAGAAAAAATAAAAACAAATTAATGAAACATAAAATATAAAAAATAAATACTAAATAATTGATAAGTAATTTAATTATAAATATAATTAAACAAATATAAAGAAATAAATATAAATTAACTAACAAACGTGCCCGTCCTTGACGGGAACTTTTTCAAAAATTCAATGATACATGGTATTGCAAAATATCATTAGAAGATTACAGAATTGTAGAAAATATCATTATTAGTACAGTGTTGAGCAAATGCATCTTTACACACCACATGAGCTGTCTCTCCATCAGGGTCATCGAAGAACAAAGTTCTATGACTCTTGGACAAGCTAACTACAGTTGACCAAGTCAGAAAAACTTGGTCTCACTCACTTCAATTCCTGCGGTTGAGTTTCCCCTTCAACTTAGTTACCGTCATTGCGGACAGAGGCTGACGGGACATTGCAATCGCTTGAATGGAAACAGATAGTGCCTTGCAATCAATGGTATACGTCCTACACACACAGACTCCCCAGTACCACACCCAGCCATGATGTCCACCTCTATGGTGTATCTGTAAAGAGCACAAAATCACAGTCGTGTCCCGTAACACATTTTTGAGCACTCAAGTTTCGTAACATGAAATTTGTTACTGCTACTAAATTCCAGCATGACTGGTGCTCCAACTTTAAGTTTTACTCATGTGCAGGCAGTCCAGGAGCAGTCACGAAGTAAAGAACTTCAGTTGGATAATGAACTGTTACCTCTCTTCACTCATCACTTAAACTAATCACTCTCTTTATTGACTTGTGAGTTCTTTCCTTGGCTTGATATAGCGTAAGAACTTGTTTGTTAATTTTTATTTTAGTAAGGGTTAAGAATTGCTCGTTTACAAAGCCATTAATTCTGAATAGATAGTGCATTTTGAACTCTGGGAAACACCTTGTCAATAAACTCAAATACGCAATATATTCATATATGCAAACGAAATTAAAATCTACTTACAATATCTACTTGCTACATCTGTATATTTTCAAAATAAACATATCTTTGAAGTTAGTCAACGACAGTTTAAAAGTTCATAACTTCTATTCTACATTGAATTTCTGATCCATTTAGAGCTTATGTTTTA
Organism: Hermatobates lingyangjiaoensis; assembly: GCA_026182355.1. Taxonomy (NCBI): domain Eukaryota; kingdom Metazoa; phylum Arthropoda; class Insecta; order Hemiptera; family Hermatobatidae; genus Hermatobates; species Hermatobates lingyangjiaoensis. The sequence goes on along the minus strand of JAPFBL010000030.1, from coordinate 742,759 downwards.
AGTTAAGCATGCACAAATCTACTGTCAAAGTTTCAGCTTGATATGTTAAATAGTGGCTGAGTTTACTTGTGACAAAATTCTGCGGTCAAACCTACAAACCGAAAGACAGAAATTTTTCTAAGAATGGATTCGGTTTCTCTAATGTATGCAACGTAAAGAAAACTTGAAATGAAATGTTCTAAGTAATGTACAGACAAAACCTTTCTTTTATTTATATAGATTTAAAATAAATAATAAAAAAATAATAGAAACTTCAATGATAAATAATAACATGACCAGTGGATCTGTTACATTTAATGTCACTTATCTGGTTTTCTTCTACGTGGAAGATTTAAGCAAAATATTTTCCTCTAAGACTTCAAAATATTTCTATTTTGTCTGAAAACGTCAAAAACATATAAGAAAAATGTTTAGTGTCATCGAATCGCCGAAGAATTCGCTAAAATTAGTATCCGTTTTGTAATATAGAATGAAAGAGTCCATTCATCATACTACTTCAATATTATACAAAGATAATATGATTCATAAAAAAAGAAAATCTACATCCGATATTTAGCTTTGTTCAAGGGTGCAACATACAGATTGATTAGATCATTTTGTTAAAGAAATCTGTCATCCCACGAAAAGAATAGAAACTACATGTGTGACTGACGGTGATTTTCTTACTTGTAAGAATTTTATTTTTCCTACATCCCATATTAAGTCATGAAATCATTTATAAACTTTTCATTAAACCTCTAAACATCAATTTTATTAATTAATTTTGTTAATTCTCTTAAAAAATATCTAAGTCAATGTAAATAAATTTAAACTAATCCTACAAGTATAACAGGTGATCTATTCATCCAGGGTGAATATTCAGGTTTTATAGATGTATTGCTCCTTGAGGTAATTGAAATTTCACGAATTTTTTATTAAACATTGCAAATTTTTTGTTCAATTTTTTACCAAAATTTCATTCGTTTTTAATGAGTCGTTTAGAGTCAAATAAAGCATTTTCTGAAAACATAAAATTGACTTCTAAAACCCTTTTGATTAATCCAAATTTGAAAAAAATTACGTTAACTCATTCCCCATATAACGTTACATTTTAGGTACAATTTCATTCTGATCCGTCAAACGGTATGGCTTGTATCGTCCTCACAAGCATTCAGATTCAATGATAAGTAAACTTTTTTACATTTTATTGAAAAAAAAAGTATTTCCCGTTGTTTTAAATAACTGAGGATTTTTTCACTATTGCCTTTGTAGCTTTAAAGATAATGCCACAAATTCAAGACTCTGTTAACAGTTTAGGAGAAAAAAATATCTAAAAACACATTTTGCCAAAAAATAGGAAAACATCTACATCATAAGACCCATTTTGGTATAAAATATCAATTTGATCTATCAAAAATTGAGGACTGTAGAGTTAAAACAAGCTTCCGGGTACACTCCCGCCCACTGATCCACCGACAGACACAGATATATCATCGAAAAACATCATAAAACAACTTTAGAGGCCTCAAAACATGTAAATCCGTCGAAATCACGAGATCGAATTTTTTCACGATCACTATACTTTACTTATAGTAATTTAAAAACTTCATACGTTTTAGGGACCTCAAAACATGTAATTCTGTCAAAATCTTGAGATCGAGTTTTTGCACGTTCACTATACTTTACTCATAGTAATGTAAAAAATATTTCTAATAGTAAAACCTAGTTTTGAGAGTTAAATGTAAGTACATGCGTTTCATTTCATTTGAAGGGTTATTGATTTTTCTTTCTATTGCACGAACACCTAAGATACTTTGACCTTCAAGCTCTCCTAGTATTTCAGTTTCAGAATAGTAGTTAAGAACCCTATAATAGATGACCACTACAACGTATGAAGTTTACTTTAAGAGTCCACTTTTAACGGTAATTTCCTAATACGTCTACCTCTATTAACATTTGTTTCTTAATATTTTTTTAATCAACCTTTCCTTTATCACACATTTACTTTTAAGCTTTTTTAACAATTTCTTTACTGTTGATAATTACTTTCACTAAATAAATCAATTAATGTTTGTTCCCATTCATCAACTTATTGCTAAATATTTTTAAAATTAAAAAATTGCTAAGTTTGTACAATAACATCATCAGAATTTACAATTGAAGTTGTCGTAAGTTAATCAAAAATTTGTAGTAGTGAAAACTTTACTATAAGTAAAAAACTATGAAGTTGGTCAACAACATGATGATTTTTATCTCCTCTAAACCTTTCACATACAATCATAAGTCAACATTTTTACATTTTAATGAAAAAAAAAAGATTGTCAGTTCATTTAAAGATGTTAAAATTTCATTCATTTATTCCTTCTTTAATTAAATTATGAATATGTTCTTTATTTCGCTATCTTGACGTCCTATCTGTTTATGCGATATAATCGCTTTCGAAATCATAGCATCTTATTCCCTAACTCTCATTTTAATTGATTATAATCACTATTTAAAATTTTCAAAAAGAAAGAATTTCATTAATTAAGCAAAGGAATGTATTGCAAAATCCAAATGTTTAATATATTTCTGCTTATATTCTGCATGCTAAATATAATAATGAAGCTGAATAATAAGAAAATATAATATATACAATTTCATGATATTTTCATTACAGTGATATGTTTATAAATTAATGAAAATAATACAACACTTTAAAAACCATATATATATATATATATATATATATATATATATATATAAACTACATTGACATAAAGAACACACGAAATGAAACAGAAACTCACTACTAAATTTCGATGGCCTCCTATACTTCTATCAGGAGAATAGAAACGATTTGCTCCGCAGGCAGACCACGACTGGCCGGCAGTCTTGAAGGAACACTCAAACAGTGTAACCAACTTACAAAGGAATGGGAGGCAAGGATAGGTAAAGAAATAAAAGTAAAATAAATTATAACAAATGAAAACAAAAACTATTAGCACAAGTAAAAAACCCAAACAAAAATAAAAATTAGTAAGTAAACTAAAGATAAATTAAAATAAATAAAAGGAATAATCAACGATTCAGGTTAAGTCCAGGAGTAGATCTACCCCCCAAAAGACAAATAAGAGCTTCTTTTGAAGCTCTCAGAGTGACTTTTGAATTGTTATCAGTTATCTGTGTCAGGACCTGTACACGGAAACAGTCATTAAAACCAAAGAGATACGCTTTAGTGTATATAGAAAACCTACGAATGTACTTGCATATTTCACTTTTATTCTTCCCATCCAAAAAATGTTAAAGTTTCTGTTTTTAGAAATATGTTTTTGAGGGCGTTAAGAGTGTGCTCTCCTGAATTTTTTAATGAAGAGATTAACAACATTAGGTCAATTGCCCTTTCATTAAAATACCCCTCCTCTTATATCGATTTAGCTTTGAAGGGTGATAAAAGAACTTTCTCTAACACTTCAACAGAGCCCCATTCATTGTCAAATTCTATAGTTGACAATATATATCATGAGTCATTAGATATATATGACTTTAAATATATCCAAGATTAGCCAAAAAACTTGATTTTAATATAGTGTTTTCTAATCGTAATAACGTGGGTAATATGTTAATAAAAAACTCTCCCACGGAATTGCAGTCCGGTGGTATTTATAAATTCCGTGCAAAAACTGCCATAAAATTTATATTGGTCAAACTGGTAAATCATTAAAAACACATGTAAAACAACACCAATACAACGTAAATAGACAGGAAAAAAGTAGTGCCTTATTCTTGCATATAAAAAGTGAAAATCATCATATTGATTGGACAGGAGCTAAATTTATTACCTATGAAAAATCAATGTAGTTAAGAAATATTATTGAATCGTCTCTAATTAAATTTAATAGATCAAATATTATAAACATTAGTAATGGTATTTCAAACCTGATACTTTGAATGGCAATAGCCTCTTCTAAGCGGGTTGACAGCTAGCGGATAGTTATTTGCTTTATAGTAAAGCAAATAATTAATTTTTTTTGTATTTTATTGAAAAAAAATTTCCTGTTGTTTTAAAAACCTGAGGATTTTTTATTATTGCCTTTGGAGCATTACGATAATTGCACAAGTTCAAGACAATAGAGTCAGTAGTTTAGGGAAAAAAATGTTGTCTAAAAACAGATTTTGGCAAAAAAAGTGACTTTCCTATCATGCATAATTGCTCCCAAACAATTGGGTTCACCTACACTATGACGCCTATTTTTGTGTAAAAATCAATTTGTTCCATCAAAATGTGGAATACGGTGTGAACACAAGCTTTTGAAAGACACCCACCCACCCAAAGAAACACAAATATAATCGAAAAAAACATCATAAATCGACTTAAGGGACCTCAAAACATGTAACTGTGTCGAAATTTCTTGATAGAATTTTTTCAAGATCACTATACTTTACTTATATTAAAGTAAAAAAACTACTACTGTTGTAGTTTTTCTTGCTTCAGGCATAAAAAATACTTTAAGATATTTAATAGCGCTTTCAGTGTAGCTCCTCGGATTATGCTAACATTTGTTTTGAATTACTTGAGAAATTTGTTTAGAAACCGTTTGATTTATAAGCTGAACTGATCGAAATGGAAGTGTTTCTGTTTTGCATTGAACTGATTCAAATAATTTTACTATTTTTGATTAGATGTGACCTTATTAAAGAGACATATTACATGAGGCACCCTCGAATTGGATTTCTAAGACAGGCCTGGTTCTTACACACCCCCACAAGAGTACAGGCAACACGTGAGAGAAGCACTGACAAAAGTAATCATTTTTAAAATCAATTTAATCCAACATTTATTTATTAATGCCAGTTTGTTTATTAAAGTTTTAAAATGTTGGTTGAACTGTAAATGTAAATGTTTGAACTGTTGGTTTGAATATAATATAGTAATTCATTAATTCTTTCACTAAACTGTAATAACATAGTAGTAATTAATATAGCTTGAAGTATTGAACACAATTTATTTGCTTATTACATTGCAATTTGTTTATTACTGTAATTAAATCAAATGGTCGATGATTGACTAGCGTGTTCATTGATACAGGATGGCATTCCGAAAGTAAATAAATGCATCTTCTTGGATCACTACCTCATCAATATTGATCTGATTCCTGTCTGCTAGAGGTCAAACATATTCAAATTTAGTCTATTACTGTCATTGAAATCTAAATGAACATAAATATTAATTATAAAGGTATATTTGCATTCAAAAATTTAATGTACGTTATATGCAACAATTGAAGTAATTAGTTCTGATATTAAACAAAGCAAGATCACAATCATGTCCATTTAAATAGTATCACGTACTTCTACATAAATATATAACTATACGTAGTTTAATGGCAATGTAACATATATTGGAGAAACATATAAATCGTTCTTTCAAATTGAGAAAATTAACACTTAGAAATATGGTCAGTTAACAAAGATGACAAGTAAACAAATTTGTTAAAACATAATGATCATTCATAATTGATTACAAAATATTTAATTAAAACCATTTTACCTTTTTGTTGATTTCTTTTTCAGTATCTATGAAAATAGATACTCAATATATAAACTTGAGAGATTATTTACAATTTCTAGTTTTAAAAATATCAAATTGTCAATCCTATTTCCTACAGTTATTTACTAGGGGTGTTTTAAACATTGTAGGGATTTCTATCTATGCAAAATATCGATTCAACTTCAATAAAATGTTGTCACATATGAACTATTAAGCTCTATATAAAATCTCAAGCAGTGATTTAAAATAAATTCTCAACACATTTAACAACTTTAATACGCGAAACGATTGGTAGTAACTTAGTGACAGATCAGGCAAATAGAGACTAGAGGAATTAATTCCCATTGAAATTTGCTAAATCTTGTTGGCCTCATTGCATTGTTGTTATGCTTTTGTTACTGGATTCAGTAACCAATGAGTGACCTCTTTGTTTCGTGGCTTCAGCTTTGAATTGGTCCTGGAGTGCCGAGTTCACCGTTATGATTTCTTGGTCTTCCAGTTTCAAAATGAAACTGGAGCCACGAAACAAAGAGGTTCCAAAGGAAGTACTATACTAAATAAGGAATTGAGAGAAGCTGCCAAAGAACTAAGGGAACATCCAGATATCATAGTAAGACGGGCTGATAAATCAACCTCTCTAGTAGTTATGGACAAATGTGAATACAAAAGGAAGCTAGACGAAATACTCTCAGACAGCAAAAAATTCAAATAGATTTCACGCAACTCTACGAGCAATTTGAAAACCAAAGTGAATAAGATTATAACAGCAGTCAACAAAGAAAATCTGAAAAAGTTCTGCATTCCATAATTGGTGAATATAGTCCAGCCTACCTCTATGGCACTGTGAAAACTCACAAAGTCGGCAAACCACTCCGTCCTATCATCTCGCAGGTTACCAGCCCCACTTATCATCTGGCAAAAGAACTAAATAGTCTGAATTCAGGAGGATACCCTAGAAACATAATCAACAGTTCCGTCGTTCCTGCTGAGAGTATTCACCGCCCTACACATACAAGGGACCGAAGCATAACTACTCCCTTCATATCTCCCAAGCTCCCACATGCTTGGCGCTGTTATTAGGGAGTTCTTTCCCATACTTTCTTCTTCTTCGTCTACTTCTCCTATTTTCAGTCAGCCCTCTACTTTTTCCTACCGTAGACCATCCAACCTTAAATCCATTTTTACCCATATTTCCAACAGCCCCTGTGCTAGCAAAGGGATGCAGCGATGTGAACGCCGCTACTGCCAAATCTGTCCCTTAATTAACTCCAGTCCTTACTTTACTTCCCCTCTCAGTAACAAGTCCTATCCTGTTCCTTCTGATACATCTTGCACCTCCTGTAACTGCGTTTACCATTCGGAGTGTACTCGATGTGATGCTTTTTACGTTGGCTTGGCTTCAACCAAGCTGAGCCTGCGTATGAACAATCACAGGGCGTCCGTTGGTCAGCGCAGTGACTTGCCAATAGCTATCCATGCTAATTCCCATGACCTCCGTTTCAATGATTGTTTCAGGGTACAAATCCTCAAACAAATCCCCGAGTCTAATTCCCATGTCACCCTTAGAGCTTCCGAAGAGGCATTCATATGCCTCCTTGGGGCTCGTTCTCCTCCTGGTCTTAACCTCTACCGTTAATATTATTATTATTATTATTATTATTATTTTATTACTTTTTCTTTTTTTATTTTATTTACATTCTTATTGTTGTCTTCATTATTATTTCGTATTATACATTTTGTATCTTGTTTTATAAATAAATATTAGAGGGATTTCTATTTTTCCTTTCCTCCGCTAGGGGCAGCATTGCGATGGTTCCACTAGTTACTCTGGAGGCCAGTAGCAGTTTGCTTCTCAACGCGAGTACTTCTCACTTCTTCCCGATGATGACGGATGTCGAAATATCGAAGTGAGTTCTATAGTGTCTTTCTGTGTTCTTTTCTATGCGATAAAGTTTATATATATATATATATATATATATATATATATATAACTTAAATCAACACAACGTTTCAAGAAAAATAAATAAAAAGAATGCAACTGATTTGGCATTGTACGCATTAAACAGACGTCACGCGTTCGTTATTGTGACTATATGTTTACAATTATTATAGATACAGAACAGAATGTACAGGGAAGAACCGTGTGAAATCCTTTATATTAAAAACGATCAAACCTCCATTAATTACGGATTTCTAAAGATGTTGTATTTAAGACTAGTTACAATTTATTTAATTACTGTGAAAAATGTTTTTTCATGTTCAATGAAAAGTCGTTTCATGATGTTTTGTATGTCTATATAAAAATATATTACCATAACTAAACTGTAAAATCACGTTGTATAAGCATCGTTTTTTTATATTCTTATTTATTGCTCTAATAATGTAAAATCAGATGTTTTTTCTTTTTCAATGACTCGTACTACTGTAAATTTGACTACTTGTTTGCAATTTAGTTATACTTCTTCCTTTACACAATTTAATTATACTCGTATATAAGTCTATTATATAAGTATTAGTTACTTTTTTATTGATTTCCTAGTGTTCTCTACTTCTGAGACCTATGAAAAAATGTTAATAAAATTAAAAAATTAGCATTGAGATTTTGATTTGAACCTGGAAAATTGAATGAACCCTGACTTATTTTGGTCTTAATTTTAACCATCGATATATCATTTGAATTCTTTATATATTTGTAGGAGTCAAGATAGCAGATATGTGCTTTATGAAAATATAATAACAGTATTTGTGAAGATGTGAGTGAATGTTTGAAGAAATGGAGAAGTTACAACGTAAAAGTAGTAAGGCAATAAAGCAAAAGAATTTTTTAATTATAGTGCCGCAGAAATGGTTTGTTTCTGAAGGATATTAGCGATTATATTGGCTCCGTATAAAACTTAGAATTTCATTATTCTTATCATAAGAAATGGTTTCACTCTTTCTTTCTCCCTTATAATAAAGAAATGGAGAAAGTTACAAGATGTTTAAACAAGGATTTTTGAACACTGATATTAAAGTAACAATATGATCTATTAATAGTGTTAATAAACTTTGAAGCCAATGTATTGATAATGCAAAACGAAGTTTCAAAAATTTATTATAAAAGACTATAAAATGCTATCCATTCCGTTAAACATACCTTGTCTGATAAGTGCAAACATAATTGGAAAAAGAAGAGGTATAACCTAGAACTGAGACAAGTTGGAGGTTTTTTTTATCCTAGAGAGATACCTATAGCCAATTTAACTAATGTTGAAGTTCTCAGGGATAATGTACATTTACTTTCTTTAGTTAAAATATTTCCCATAAAAGCTGGTCGAAAAATAAAATATTCCAACATTGATGTTAAAGAAGATTTAAAAAATATACATTTTTGTATTAATGTCGAAAATTGTAATAAAGATATTTTAATGTTATAACAAATCATAGAATAAATCACTCTTTAAATCGACTGAAAAACAAACCCTTGTATAGAACACCATTTTAACGAACTTATGAATATATTATGACTTAGAAAAGTTTCAAATCTGGCAAGACAATTATAATGACAAAAGAGGACTCTAATCTTCAATAATGAAATCGCATCAAGTAATAGTACCACGAATGTATGGATCAGTAAAATTGTACAAGACAGAGTTGTATTGTTCATAGGTATTCCACTTATGAGCTTTCAACTCATAAGTTGAATAAAATGCAACAAAACTCTTTCGAGCCAAATATTAAGCCAGTATTTAGTATACTGAATAAAGAATGGAATACAATTAGGCAACATGTGGTCATATAGAAGAAGGTCTCCTGTCTTTATTAAGTCTAATACGTTCTATTTGATATATTCCAGTGAAAAAAAATATAACATTTGATAGTACTGTCTGATCAAAGAAATTTGATTTACCGATGAAAAATTCTATTTCATTTGTCTTTGCCAATAGTGGCATGGTTGAATTGTACCAAGACTGTGTTAATGAAATCGGGAACACACTCATATTTATTATGTTATTCGATAATGGTGTATTTTAAATTATTGGAAAAAAAAATATGGAGTAGCCTACACTGAATTTTACTAAAGGCAAACATAATCTTAAACTAGTTAACATGAATATAGTTAATGGGTTAGTTCCACTGAGGTTAGTAATATTAGAATTAGTAATAATACATTCCGTCATACCTCGTAAAGTCTCTGTAAAGCTCGACCGGTTTCGGGTCCGCCTGGATCCCATCTTCAAGAGCACCTAACTGACTGTCAGTTAGGTGCTCTTGAAGATGGAATCCAGGCGGACCCGAAACCGGTCGAGCTTTACAGAGACTTTACGAGGTATGACGGAATGTATTATTACTAATTCTAATAGTTAACATGAATTGAGTTTGGTTTTAATTTAATTTGGTAATAGTGTAGATGTAATACCAAAGTCTCTAGTAATGCATTCTGAAGCTCACAGATAATCAATTTTATGACTTCATTTCTTTTAATGTAGTTATAACTATTTTATCAGTTATAACAAACCTTTAAAATCATTTATTTAGAACAGACAAAGATATTATTATTATTGTTACCATTAAACTGAGGGACTGAGTTCCATCACTGAACTGCACGCACTGCTTTCATATATACTCTATTATGCTACTTTTAGGTGATCCTAAAATCAACTTTAAATTGTAAAGTTCTTTAATAAACTTAGTAATTATTCTTGGACAAGCATACCCCATTTCCATTGATTTTAAGTCTCATTTGACAAACCTTTACCCACTTAGTCCGATTGTTTTTTATTCACATAGAATGCATTCAAAGGCTTCCACTTCTTCCAGACAGTGTTTGCATTGTTCTCATTATGTTAATTGCTGCTTGAATAAGTAGTTTTTAAAAGAACAATATACAGTTAAATTTTGAAATCCATTCTTTAAATATTTATTATTTTCTTTTCAAATTGTAAGTTCAGTTGAAATGAGCTTTTTAGACTAAATGAGACCTAGTTCTTATAGCTACCTTTTATCTGCTTCTTTTTTCATTTATTCATTAGGTACATCTTTAAAAAAGCTAGGATGTGTCGTGTAAAAAGGCTCAAGGCTACAGAATGTTTGTACGGCTTCAACATTTTCCAACTAGTCCACTGTCTCATTCCCCTGTATCCTTTGTGTTCAGGTACCCACATAACAATTAACTTTATTTTAATTGATTTATTATTAATTAATTTTATAACTGTCAGTATATCAGAATGTCTCTTCTTTTGAATTCAAGAAGCTCTTAGTTTAGGTGATCATTTCTGATTATTTTGATTCCCCCTGTAAAATATTCTATGAGGGCCATGACATCTGCTAATATATAGGTTAAACAACCTTTCTAGAAATATTTCCATTTCGTAACACTTTCAGTAGACCCTGAATGTCTTTTTTCTTAAAAAAAAATCAAAGAGAGGGGTGTTTATTAACATTTCCATGCTGAAGGTAGGGCAGGTAGCCATTGCTACAGTTGTCCCCACACGCTCTTGTCCTTCAGTTTATCAAAGCCAATTTGAGGACTTTTCCATGTTATAACCAATTCGTATGATACCATTGGTTTTGTCACAGTAGTAATAATACTTTTTGTACAACCAAGAATAAAGAAGTTAAGATCCTCTGCTCTGCCAAAGAATCTCTTACAACAGAACATTGCTTTTGTGAAATTAGCCAATGTATCCGTTACATGGCTTATCCAGTCTTCCATTTAAACAGACTCCCTTTGTTTTTATAGTTCAAGAGTCTTAGTACAATGTATTTAATGCATAAACTCAAATACTTCTATACTTTATTGATTCTGCAGCCATATTAACTACCTTACTAATAAATTAAGTTGGTAGAGTTGGTAGTCAAGGACAGAAAAAATTGTAACATGACATTTTGTAATCTCATTTTCATTTTATTTTCTTTAAAATTTCATTTAAAACTATCATATTAAAATTTCACAAAAGTAAAGTTCCAAGATGCAATTTCGAAAAAAACAACTATAATCTACAATCATATATCTACAATAATAAAACAACTGCTAATCTACACTATAAAACCAACTTTGGATAAAATATGGCATGGCCTTTAGCTTGCTTATAAACTTTTGAACTCACACTTACCCATATACCCACACACACGCATAGAATTATCAGAAAAACATCAAAAAATTATTTCAGGAACCTCAAAACTTGTAAATCCTTCAAAATCCTTAGTAAAAGAGGTAAAATCAAAGTAAACTAATAAGAGTGGAGGAATTCATTTTAAGCATGTTTAATTTATTTCATAATATCTTAGAATTTACGTCAGAAATAACAAAATATGTGAAGCTCTCCCTTTTTTAAAAATAAGCGTTCCGTTACACGTGGTGAGAACGATATTTTAACAGATTAGTATAGAAAACCTTAAAGAAATGTTAAATTCTTTGAAACAAAAGATGAATTATACACCAAATATCCAAAAAATAATTAAAATCTGTAGTTTATGAAAACAAAGGAAAAAATGTATAATATTAATAATAGCCGAAAAATAATTTTTACAAATAATAATTCCGTTTTATAGGGCCGTTATTTTATAATCAAATTTATTTCTGTTGTATTTTTAAAAGCAGCATTTTTACATCTAACATCAACATCATAATCATTTACCTCTTACTCTTTTCTAATTTTCTTCTGGAGATGAACTATTTAAAAATGCCGATGCAAATAAGTCCTCCCCTATTTTATATTTTATACAATTTTTGTTTTGTAAACTACATGAGATAAAACTATTTCGTATTTAGAAGTATATATGTATTTTTTTTCAAAATTTCACTATAAACTAGAGAATTAAGAACTTCGTCTACATTATAGTAAGAAATCAGAAATAGGACTCATATCAATACGGCTCAGGTCTGTTGACCAATAGTCGTCTTGTAACATATATATGGAATATCATAATACTTCTTACCATTTTTAACCAAAATGCCCAATATAAAAAATCTTTTTACACATCTCTGCCAGGTTCCTAATCCCGTTGAATGAAATAATGTTCTCTTACTCTATTAGTGATACCACTCCTTCCACTACCTTGCACTGCGTCTATCAACAGAGTTTCACTCATTTGCAATTTTATTTTGATCATGGGTTCAAAATCATTTGTATTTTTTACTTCTTTTATATTTTAAATATTTTTTATATTTAACATTTTTATTTTTATTTATAATTATCTACTTTAGTTCAAATTAATTCATGATATGCCTCGTAGTTTAAAGAGCTCCACAAATTGTTTGTAACCATCTCAGCAGCGGTACACTTGATGTCTGTATGTTTATACTCCTACCACGGTTAAAACTGAAAATTCCAAACTGCAAGTGTTACACATTCTGTATTATATATATATATATATTTATCATAATTTGTTTTTTTGACCCAATATTCTAATGTTATAAGATTTTTGAGGATTTTGATCCTATGATTGAAACTACTTCTCTCACCGACCTTTCGACATATATTTATGTCTCCCTCAGGTATACATGTTGTTTTCAATTAACACTATTACTACCACAATTTTGGTTATTGTTTACATCTTAAATTTATAAATGAAGAGTAATAAAAAGATAGCGAATGATAAATCTGGTATTACAACTATGGATTTTCACATTGACATATGTTTTTTCAACAATTAGCATAGAGATCAAAGCAGTGTTTCCATTTTTATTGAGTTTGCATCTCTTCAGTGTTAAGCACCTGAACTAAACACTGAAGATAGACAAACCCAATAAAAATGTGAATACTGGGTGCTCAACATTCACAAGAGAACATAACAGTAATGAAACCTCTAACAAACATTGACATTAGCCCGGATGAATTCTATTATATAAACTATATAGTGCAGTAAAGGAAGAAATGTTGAAAAAAGACAGACATCCGAGGTAAGCAAATATTGATCTCTATACTTATAAACTAAAGTAAGAATCCATTATTAATAAAAATAAAAACAAAAATAAGTCGGGAATCAAAAATAATACATTACTTAATTCAAAGAGTAAGATGAGTAATAATCCTAATAACTATTTTTGCAAATTACCTAATAATATATTCAGAAATAACTAAAGAAAAAACAAAAATAATTATAGTATCATATATATATAAAGATTTCACATAAACACCTGAAATAATCAATGATCAAACCACAATATGAAATGGGAAAACAAGACTAAGATCTTTAAACCGTAACAAGCGGTCTTCATCAGAGTCAAAACCCCAACTGAAACACTAGATGCACAACAAATCTGGTGAGGGGTTGAGAAGAGTGGGAGGGAAGAGTGGTACTCGTATTTTAAAAGGGTGAAAGCGCAGGAAAGGACTAATGTCCAGAAAGGGATGTTTGGGGAAACAAAGGAGTAGGGTAAAAAATTATCCGCTAGCTGTCAACCCTCTTAGAAGAGGCTATTGCCCTCGTAACGAAAGTATCAAGTTTGAAGAGACCGTTACTAATGTTTATAATATTTGATCTATAAAATTTAATTAGAGACGATTCAATAATATTTCTTAATAACATCGATTTTTCATAGGTAATAAATGTCCAGTCAATTTGATGATTTTCATTTTTTATATGCAAGAATAGGCACTACTTTTTTTCTGTCTACTTACGTTGTATGGTGTTGTTTTACACGTGTCTTCAATTATTTACCAGTTTGACCAATATAAATTTACGGCAATTTTTGCACGGAATTTTATAAATACCACGGGACCGTAATTCTTTGGGAGAGTTTTTTATTAACATATTGCCCACGTTATTAAAATTAGAAAACACTATATTAAAATCAAGTTATTTGGCTAATCTTGGAAGGGGATCCTGCCATGATATGGCAAAACTATAGAATTTGACAATGAACGGTGCTCTGTTGAGGTATTAGAAAAAGTTTTTTTAGAACCCTTCAAAGCTAAATCGATATAAGAGGAGGGGTATTTTAATGATAGGACAATTAATTTAATGTTGTTAATCTCATCATTAAGAAATTCAGGAGAGCACACTCTTAACGCCCACAAAAAGATATTTCCAAAAACAAAAATTTTAACATTTTTTGGATGGGAAGAATAAAAGTGAAGATATTCAAGTACATTCGTAGGTTTTCTATATACACTAAAGTGTAACTCTTTAGGTAACCTATGGATCAGGACATCTAAGAAGGACAAATTACCATTTACTTCTTCTTCCTTTGTGAACTGGATTCTCGGCACTAATGAATTTAATTTTATTAGGAGACTATTTTTATTTAAAGAATTAGGACAGATGCATAGTATATTGTCAACATATCTATTCCATTTAACATGTCTATGTATATATATATATATATATATATATATATATATATATTTATTGATAAAAGTATCGACCGTGGAATAGAAACAAAACTAAAGATTATCGGGACTCGGTCAGTTCTTCAGGTTCAAATTAAACTCTCACTGCCATCATTTTGGTTCTTATTTCAAACCTTTTTCATAGGCAGAAGTATAAGTTTTGAAACAGATAAACTAAGTATTTCATTACAAATTATTTACAAAGAAAAATAGACTGTGGATTTCAACAATGAGTGTCACGTGTTCATTCAAACTACAGTTGTTGTTGAAATCCACAGACTATTTTGTAAAATATACTATTATATACTATTTGTTTGTAAAATAATTTGTAATGTAATACTTAGTTTTTCTGTTTCAAAATTTTGACTTCTGCCTATGAAAAAGGTTTTAAATAAAGACCAAAACGTTGGCAATGAGAGTTTAATTTGAACTTGAAGAACTGACCGAGTCCCGATAATCTTTAGTTTTGTATATATATATATATATATATATATATATATAAATTTAATTTACTCTTAAATACTTTGTGTAACCAACTGTCATTCTACCTGTTTTCTATGTCTTCTCTCTTCTCTTATTCTTGATAAGAGTTAAACCAAAATTTGGAGATTGTAAGTGTTTAAACCTAGTGTGATTTGTATTATGCTATTTTTGAAAACTTTTGTTTTTTGAGAAAATGCCTGTGGACGTGTGCATGTGTATGTGTTTAAAAGTACTGTAGGTTTACTGAGCGCCTAAAGTATTTTTTCAGTGATTTTTCTATTTTTATATTTCTGGTATAATACCTATGTACTATTTTTCTGGTGCATTGAACCTTTGAAGCAAATAAATCTCGGTTTATAAACTTTAACATACAATTTTTGAAAATATTACAATATGGATGTTTGAGTTCTTATTGTGATAACACTGAATATCGGTACTAATAATGAAAATAATACTGTGATATAAAATACTGATAAAGACTGATTATAACACTAGTACTGATTATAAAAAGCTGCCTTTAATACAACTTTTAATCAAAATTTTCTTGTATTTTCTGAATGTTTATATATGCACTAATTACTAATTAACTCTGTACAAACATCATTAATTAGAGTTGAAAACATCCTTATTGAAGTCCTTTTTTTAAAAAAAAATTAACTTCTTAAGTTTCTCATATTCTAAATACTGCAGTGCTCAATTAGTTTAAATCTCTCAGAAATACCAAGTTAATGGTATGGTAAAGATTTAACAAGTAGGCTGTAATGTAAGTAGCCTTTGTTATAATTTCTCTTCTTCTTTTATAATATGTTTATAGTTCATTTCAAAATGAATTAAAAATATTACTCTTGCATTATATATTTTTATTTTAATTTTCCTCTGTAAATTCCATAGTTCAAATGCATAAATTTATGCATATGTAAAAATAAAGCACACATTTTAATAAATTATTTTATGCATGAACTGCAAATAAGGTTTTTTTGGCCCGGACAATGTAAACAACTTTCACGGGCTCTTATACAACTATCAGAGAGGTATATATTTGTTTGATTATAACTGATATGCTTATCAGTATTCATCGCATATAAGAGAGACTGACCCATATATAAATAACATCAGATTTTCTCTTTTATAATCTTATTGATAACAAATATTGGGGTGAACAATTTTTAAAAAATAGACTAATACCTATTTTTGATAGAAAGTTTATTGTCTTTAAGCTAGCTATTATTTGATTTCAGAAAATAATTAATTCTTTACAAAATAATTTAATGGCAGAAGATAAAGTGAACTTTTCTTTATTCTATAAAATCTTGGAAAATTATTAAAAGTAGAAATGAATTAAGATCTTTTAAGAGCGTCTTTTATTTTTTAATTTCAATGAATCCTAATTCTTGTGTTATCCAAAGTGCAATTTACTTTGAGTCCTACTTGAAGAAGCACTTCATGTGACACTATAACCGCTACTTAAAAGGTAGACGGATTTATCCAATCATATGAATATTACTAACCTCTGTCGCACTAAAAATACTCTAGAATAGCCCGTATTAAAAAGCTATTGCAAGCATATACAATGAAAAACTCTTTTAAAGATATCAACGGAACATTGTACCAACAAGTGGACGGCGTAGATAGTATCTCCACTGGGCGTCACTTTTTCTAATTTTTATATGTGCAATTTGGAAAATAAAATTTTGAAGGAAGATGGACCATACAAGCCTGACATACATTGTCGCTATGCGAACGATTGTTTTCTAGTAGTCAAATACTTTGAAATGCTTATGAAAATACTGAAGTTTACCCATGAGGTAAGTATAAACAACAACATTAACTTCCCCGATGTGCAGATATGTGAAAATGATAATGAGTTATCAACTGCAATGTTTTTCAAAAACCAACCCACAGTGGAATATACCTTAATAGCAGGAGCGAATGCCCTACAAGATACAAACATGGCACAACTAAAACACTAATAGACAGAGCCTTCAAAAACTCAGCAGATTGGACCATCTTTAACAGAGCGGTAGAACATTTAAAACAGATTTTCATAAATAATGGTTACAGTAACAGTGAAGAACAAGACAAATGGGAGAAATGAAGTGACAAGTCAAACTACCTACAACATATATCATGAAAACTAGTTTTCTGAAAACTAAAAAAATGGACAAAAAATACTTAAAACAATATTAAAGAATAATATCAAGCACAAAAAACAAGACGACGATATCCAACTTATTATTTACTACAAAAAAAACCACTAAGCAACTTATTATAAGGAACCAGCACGAGGAAAAACAGCATTTGAAATTGACAAACCTAGTATATGAGTTCCAATGTCCACTAAGAAATTGTGAGTTCCCAAACTCCTAGTATATAGGATCAACTGTCACTACATTTTCTAGGAGGCTGACTATGCACCTGGTTTCAGGAGCCCCAAAAAAACACCTACAAATGACGCATAAAACAAAAAGTACCAGGAAAACCTTTGTTAATAATACAAAAATAAGAGCAACAGAAAAAGACGATAAAAGACTCAGAATACTAGAAGCACTATACATCCTTGAGAAAACTCAAAATAAGAACAAACAAAAGGACAACTTCAGCAAGCAGTTGTTCTTATTTGAAAGCCTCAAGCAAGTGAAAAGGAGAGAAGATGGTGAACCTAAATTAAGATATAGCCAAACATATTCAAACACTGCAGTAGATGAAACACATAGGGCCTATGTGACTACACATAGTACTCACTATGTAGATCTAAAGACCTACACTCCCCTGATACCAACACTGTATCATTTGTGTCGATACAAACAAACCACAAACCTGGCTTTGCTACCTCATTAGAATGTTTACTGTAAGACGTATTTCATGTAACTTAATTTTATGTTTACTTAGATTAATTGTTGTTTATTAGTTCTTAATTAATGTTAAGTTTAGTGTAATAATGTGTTCATTTTTTGAAGATGGTGAATGGAAGCACCGAAACATGCCGACAAATATAAGTCTTTTTAAAATACTTTTTAAAAGTATGGTGATCTAATCTTGCAGTTGAATAACCCTGATTGGACGAAATCTCTGAAATGGTTCAGAGATTTGGAAAAATATTCGGCATAGTTGAATAAAGTGAAATCTAACATAACCTTATTAAATATAGGTATTCACAAAAGTTGGGAGCAGTCCTTCTGCTATTCTGCAGATGAATTGTCCAAGGGACATGAATTCATTCCAACCGCAAGATAGAAGAATTGCCTGCAAGACAAGGCCACCAACTCAAAAGTCGTGGTAGAAGAAGCTGCTGCTACTTTTAACATTTGCTTACAAAAAGATTTGCTGCCGATTTACACCAATATATATATATATATATATATATATATATATATAATATATTACCAGCCCACCCTAAAGTTGTTAGAAAACTAGAGCACATCAGCTTAAAAGTCGTAAATGCAGAAACTGCTGTTTATTTTAATGAAATGTGCTTACGTGAAGAATTGCTGCCCTGGTACACAATATATATATATATATATATATATATATATATATATATATATATATATATATGTTTCACGATAAATCACAAACACAGAACTAAGGAACAAACACATTTACTGTCTCTAATTTTCGGTTGAACTGTCATCAGGAGAGTTGAGATAGGGACACCAAGTGCACTTTTGTTGTCCTTTTGGATCGTTTTCGTGTTTACTTATATATATATATATATATATATATATAAGACAACACAAAAAAGAAACGAGAAACTCCACCAATATTTCGGACTGAAGCTCGTCATCAGAAAGAGAGTAAAAGAAATGAAGAAGAAGTACGTGCGTTCAGGAGTGCGACTGGAAGGCGACACCCGCTTTCTATATATATATATATATATATATATATATATATATATATATACCATGATAAACGAAAAACGGTCCGGCAGGACAGATAACAATTAAAATAAGCAGTGACACATAAACTGAAACACAACAAAGACTCACTTTTCAATATTTCGACTGTAATGGCGGTCGTCTTCAGGAGAAGAAGTGAATTGATGGAGGGACGACAGTCAACTGAAGAACTCACTGGTGAGGGCTAAAGCAGTGCTGTCGCAAAGGAGACAAATAAAAAAGGAACTAAGAAGTCGAGAGCAAAGAAAAAAAAATTGTTTTTGAAAAGTAGAATAAAAGTTAAGAAAAGAAAAATTAAAGAAAATATATACAATTAAAAAATAAAAAAAAAATTTAAAAAAATATATATATAGAATAACTGTTATTCTATATATATATTTTAATATATATAATAATTTTTCAAGTTTTCTCACTATGGATTTCCACCTTTAGTGGAACAAAGTTAACAAAAGTTAAAATTGGCATAATTTTTAATAAAACATGTTTGATTGAAGGTCTGCTCCCAAAATACACAAATATATATATATATATATAAAGATTTCATATAAACACATAAAATAACAATCAATGATCAAACCACAATATGAAGTGGGAAAACAAAACTAGGATCTTTCAACCGTAACAAGAGGTCTTCATCAGAGTCAAAAACCCAACTGAAACACTAGATGCACGACACTTCTGGTGTGGGCTTGAGAAGAGTGGGAGAGAAGAGTGGTATTTTAAAAGGGTGAAAGCGCAGGAAAGGACTAATGTCCAGAAAGGGATGTTTGGGGAAACAAAGGAGTACAGTAAGAAAAAGTAAAAAACTATCCGCTAGCTGTCAGCCCTCTTAGAAGAGGCTATTGCCCTCATAACAAAAGTATCAAGTTTGAAGGGTCCGTTACTAATGTTTATAATATTATTATTATTATTATATTATTGCTAACACTGTACTAATATACTAATACTATACTAATTGCTAAGGGCCTGCAATAATATAGCCCACAAGAATAAACTCCTCAGTTAATGTAACCTTCATAACACATTGCAAAGGTAAATGAGTAGCTAAGCAATCATAATACTTTATTAATGGTTATTTGTTGGATGTCTAAAAATTATAAATTTTTCATATTTAAAAGTCTAATTTAAAAGTTATTTCTAATTAAGGTTATAAAAAATCTAATAAATAAAAAATAAGCATTAAATTATAATAGAATTTAATAAAAACAAATTGTTTTGTGTTGTTTTATTTAATAAACTACAATCATGTATAATCAAAGGTATTTGTCACGCAACATTTTCACATTTTGTAAATATATTTTTGATTTATTCTCTAAAACAGAAATCAGTTTAATATAAATCATTTACAAATAACATATGCCGTTTGTTTTCACATCAAATAAAAGAATGTAATCACACTGAAAGTACAATAAATTTTCCGAAGATTTCCGAATTTATTTTTGACTTCCAACATTTTCCGATTTATAAATTCTTCACCTCTTCATAAGGTCGTAAACAGATTTATCAAAATGTCTTAATAATTTTAATAAAACAATATACTAAAGTTATTCTATTATCTGTTTGAAAAATATAAACTTTCAGGGTTTTTTCATAACTAATCAATATAGCAATATATTTAAAAATACATACATTATTTTTATTTTTTTTGTTTTAAATCCTATAATTAAAAAGGCTAAAAATTTAATGATTATGTTTTTATTAAACAACAATTCATTCATCACACGTGTGATATCGATTTGTTGTTAACTGTTTAACGTGATAATAAAATAAACGTGACGACTATTTTAATAACAGTTTTGCAGTCCATACAAACAAGAATGTCTTATACAGCATTCAATATTTCAAAGGCAAATTCACAATTAATGTTAGAGAAAGTTTATTTCTTACATTTGTACAGTTCAATTCACAAAGAATTAATTTTCTCCAAGGTAAATGTGTTGATTCCGATTGTCTTTTACGTAATAAATTTTATAGGAGAAATATTGTTAAGTTATTTCCGTATACTAAGTAATTATTTTTTTTTAATATTCCTTTTAAACCCTTACTATCTAATTCGTCTATGTTTTAAATTCAGATTGTAAAATACAAATGCTAAAATCCCAACGATATTATTCTCGAGATTAATTTACTTTTCTACAATTTAAATTATTTCCAAATGAAACCGATGCAATTAAATTCCAGTTGATTAATTTGCTGTTTGAGACTGTTAGAACACTCCGCTTGTTTCATACTGTAGTATCATGACACATTAATAGACAATGATTGCTAAATGGCAGTGATTAGGGATTAGTAACCAACATTACTAAAATCCAATAATGTGAACATTAGCTCTTTGCATATTTCGAACAGAAGATCCATTCGTATGTTACCATACAAACCATGGTGCATTAAGCAACAAAAGGCTTAACCTGTGAGGTCAATTGCTTTGGCCACTGAGTCGTTGTAATCTCCTAAGCTTTGGTTGTATGTAGTTCAGGTTTATAACTCAATTATATTGGAAAAAAACAACAACACTGACATCCATGTTACATCTTTTTCACTTAATGGTCGATATCGATTACATAAACCTTCCAAAGCACGTACCGCTGTTTTCAATGCCATGAACATCTTAAAAACTGTCATTTTTTTGAGAAGGATACACATTTTTTAGACATATTGGCAGTGATTTTTGGATATTATTTCAAATATATTTCAGTTCTTTTACTTTCTGAAGAAATAATTTAGTACTTGCAAACGTGCCCGTCCTTGACGGAAACTTTTCAAAAATTCAGAGATGATACAAGGTATTCCAAAATATCATTAGAAATTATAGAATAGTAGAAAATATCTTTATTAGTACAGTGTTAAGTAAATGCCTCTGTACACACCACATTAGCTGTCTGTCTTTTAAGTTCATGGAAGAACAACTGGTGGAACCTCTGACTCCAGAGCAATACAGTGGGCCTATGTGAGAAAAATGTGAGAAAAACTTGATCTCACTCACTTCAATTCCTGCGGTAGATAGAGTTTCCCTTTCGACTTAGTTGCCGTCATTGCAAAACAGAGGCTGACGGTACATTGCAATCCTTAGAATAAAAACGGATAGCGGCTCGGAATCAATGGTATGCGTGGCATACACACAGACACCCCAGTACCACACCTAGCCATGATGTCCATGGCGTATCTGTGCAGAGCACGAACTCAGAGTCATGTCCCGTTGAATATTTTAGGGCATTTAAGTTTTGTACCATGAAATTTGTCACTGCTACTTAATCGCGCAATGATTGGTTCCCCTACTTTAAGTTTTTACTCATAAGCAGACCATCCAAGAGCAGTCACGGAGTTCAAGAAATTCAATTGGATAATTAACTGCTTCCTCATCACTAATCACTCTGTTTACTGACTTGTAAGTTCTTCCTTCAGTTTGATATAGTGCAAGAACTTGTTTATTGATTTTTCCTGCCTGCTCATTTGTTGGAGTGAGAATGGTGATTCACAAAGCCATTTATTCTGAGTAGATAGTAGATCTTGAACTATGGGAAACACCTTGTCAATTATCTCTTGCTGGAAGCTTAAATGCAAATGAAATTGAAATCAACTAACAATACCTACTTGCTATACCTGTATATTTTCAAAATAAACATGGCTGTGAAATTAGCCAAAGATGGCATAGAATTCCATAACTTCGCTTCTTTGTTGAATTTCCAATAAATTCAGAGCTTAGATTTTAAACTCAGACATCACAAATCAACTGTCAAAGTTTCAGATCACTATATCTTATGAGTCTACTTGTGAAACATTTTGTAGACAAACTGACATACCAACAGACAGCAATTTTTCTAAGGGTGGATTCGGTTTCTCTAATTTATGAAACGTAAAGATAACTTGAAATGAGTCAATTTTAAGCAATGTACAGATAAAACCTATCTTTTATTTATATAGATTTATAACGAAATATAATTTGAAATTCACTAGATTAAACGTAAAAAAAATTGGGATGACCTACACTCAACTTTATTGCAATTAAACATAATATCAAACTCCTTGACAGACAAGTGATTTTTTTTTATTTTTATTTAACTATCGTCAAATAAACATAAATATACAGATTCTCATTTTTCGTATGATGTAGATTACATCATACAGAATAGCAGTTAACAAAATCTATCACACAATAGATGAATATATCATTGGTTTTACCTCAAAAGTAATAATACTTCTTTAAAGGTAAAGTGAAGATTTCGTGTTACGAATTAATCTTTTACAGAAGAACATGGCTTTTGTTTCTATAGCCAGTGAATCTCTTAAATGGCCATCCGTCAACTGGTGGCAAACGGAAGGTTAAATAAAACAGCCAACGGATCTGTTGCAATAATTGATATAAAATTTTTTAAATGAATGCTAGGTCCTCTGATACTGTATGTAAGAAAATTGAGTTTCAACTTTTGATGTCTCTGTCAATTAAACATTATTATCTCTGGGATAAACGGTTTAAGTTTACTTTGAACTATACTTTTTTTTAAAAAACTAGTTTACTCGATACGTCCAAAGTTTCTTTTGTGAATAATGAATATGTGACTTCATAATGGCATGCTATAACTCAGTGTATTTTCAAAAGATAAAATTTTAGAGGAAACTTTTTCAGGTCTGTGTCGATCTATATGTTGGATTCTTCAACATGTTTTTTCTTAAAAAAATACACAGATGGTGGTATATAAAGCAAGCTTGACTTTAAACACCGTAAACTTTCACTTACTCAAAGAATAAACCTTTCTTCTAATAAATAATAAAGTAATATATGAATAATGTAAAGGTAGGTTAGGTTGCAGTGGTAGTCCCACAAGGAAACACACGTAGGCCGAGCATTGGTCCTTTGTAATACCACACAATGAAGATTGATTCTACAGTGGGAGTTCTAAATTTTTCCTAACTCAAGTGTATTTAGAGTAGAGATCTTTAACGAGTACCTGACAGGCTCGGGACCGACGGTTTAACGTCCTTCTCCGAGGGACAACGTGCTCAGATTTATTCACCTCCCGCATGAATAAAGCACGGGCCAGGTGGGGATCGAACCCCGGTCCTATCAGTTCAGGGGCGAGTACGTTAACCACTGAGCAAACCTGCCCCCAATGTAAAGGTAACAGGTTTTGTTCTGCATCGACAATACGAAGCTTTAACTACAAAAGGTTCAGATTTAGTTTTTGGAGTCTGGTTAAGACAAGTTTATTTACTTTTTTTTTTCATTTTCTTATGGATAATACACTACAAATGCATATGATACAATAGATCATATCTCAGCAGTGTAGAGCTGAAATGCATATCTCTGGTTAAGATACCCCTGAGAGTTACATGACTTTTCCTGTTTATTCTTTAATGAAAAGTAACTTCAAATATGTATGTACGTTTAGGAGTTTTATGGTAATTTGTTGATCAAAAAGACTTTTGATATATACCTTCATATTTCTTGAGAATGGTACGAAACCGTTTCAGATCAATTTATATCCAAACCTTCTTTACCAATAATTCAATCATTTAAGAGCAGGCTACATCTGTTCAAAAGCAGTAACATCGAAATTATTCTTTTTATATCAACTAGATCAGCAGAATATCCTTGTCTATCTCAACCACGATTATTTAGAATACCTAGTCAATCAGTTACAAACAAGCCCCTTGTGATAATCAATTAACGTAATCTATGAATAATTTAAAAATAACAGGCTTCTGCTCTGCTTGTACAATACAATTCTTCAATTACCTAAGGTGGATAAGATATATTATCCCATGTGAAGATTCTCATTTTAAATCTTGTCACAATATTATAGGCAAAACATTTGATACTATTATTGTAATAATGCTGTATCAATATTGTAGGCTCATCAAATATTGGTTGTATGACTATACCAAGTTTCAAGTTTATTGAATCACCGTAGGAATAGCTTAAAAAACTGCAAAATTATTATAAAAATTGAAAAAGTATCTTTTCCATACTCCAATATTGCCAAAAAATTATAAAATTTTTAAAAACACCAAGGATATATGTTTGAAAACAGGCATATTGAAGAGTCCAACTGCCAGATTGATTACAACATTTCCTCAAGACAACAGTGGAAAAGCATCATATCTATATAAATAAAATAATGATTTTGTCTGTACATTGCTTAGAACTGACTCATTTCAAGTTTTCTTTACGTTTCATACATTGGAGAAACCGAATCCACCCTTAGAAAAATTTCTGTCGGTTTGTTGGTTTGTCTGTTTGTCCGCAAAACTTTGTCACATATAAACTCAGCTACCATAAGACATAAAAAGCTGAAACTTTTACAGTAGATTTGTGTAGGTCTAACTTAAAATATAGGCTTTGAATTATTTGGAAATTCATTGTAGAAGTGAAGTTATGGACGTTTAAAGCAAAAACGTTTGTCACAAGTAAACTCAGCCACCATAAGACATGGTGAGCTGAAACTTTGACACTGGATTTGTGTATGCCTAACTTAAAATATGGGCTCTAAATAGATTCATAATTAAGTACAGAAACAAAGTTATAGGGCTTTAAGCGTATTTTCCTAACTTCACAGACAAGTTTGTTTTGAAAATACACAGGTGAAGCAACTAGGTATTGTTAGTTGATTTTAATTTCATTGGAGCATATGAATATATTGCGTATTTGACATCTTTAAAAAAGTGTTTCCCAGAGTTGAGGATGTACTATCTAGTACGAATAAATAGTTTTGTAAACGAGCAATTCTCAACTCTTAATACGGAGAGGCAGGAAAATCAACAAACAAGTTCTTACGCTATATCATACCGAGGAAAGACCTTACAAGTCAGTAAAGAGATTGGATTAGTGATGAAGAAGCAGTTCATTATCTAACTGAATTTCTTGACACTGAATTTATTTCTCCTAAGCAGCCTGCTCATGAGTAAAAACTTAAAGTAGGAATACCAATCACGCTGCAATTTAGTAGCAGTAACAAATTTCATGTTACGAAACGTGAATGCCCAAAAACTGTGCAACGGGACACGTCTCTGAGTTCGTCCTCTACACAGATATGCCATAGAGGCGGACATAATGAATGGGTGTGGTATTGGGGAGTCTGTGTGTATACCAAACATACCATTGATTCCGAGCCATTGTCTGTTTCCGTTGAAATGTCCTGTCAGAGTCTATTTCGCAATGACATTAACTAAGTAGCAAAGGGAGACTTTATCTAACGCAGGAATTCAAGTTAGCGAGACCAAGTTTTTCTCACGTAGTCAACTGTAGTTTACTTGCTCAAGAGTCAGAGGTTCCAACTGTTTGTTCTTCCGTGAACCTGAAGGACAGACAGCTAATGTCATCCATGTCAGCTAATGTGGTGTATTCAGAAGCATTTGTTTAACACTGTACCAATAATGGTATTTTCTACTATTCTATAATTTCTAATTATAGTATTAGTATAATACTATAATTGATATTTTGGAATACCAAGTATAATAGAATTTTTGATTCCGTCAAAGGCGGGTACGTTTGCTAGTAATATATATTTGTTGGGTATTTGATTATATAATTTTAACTATTTTTTTTTTACATATTATATTAACTCTATCAAATATTTTCAATTTTTTTCATTAAGTCTTAAAAGAATAATTATCTCTGATTTGGTTTAGAGAAAAAATTTCTGAATCAAGTAAACTAATCCGACAAGTACAACAGGTTATCTATTTGTCCAAGTTTTCAGTTTTTTTAGGAATACTAGACTACCCGTTGGGTCTTCCATCAACTTCATTTTAAATCCAATCATATTAACATAAATGCAGATAAACTATAAATGACCCTACTAAGAGCAATATGTAATTGGCCATGTTGAAATACTGCTTTGCCTTTCAAAAGACTTCCATAGCAATCTTTTAATAAAAATTCACTTAATAAACGGAAAGACAATCTAAACTGGACACAATACGAGTTCAAATACTAAAAGTAAATTATTATAAGTTAGTTAGTTAGTTATAAGTTATAATAAGTTAGTAAAGCACACTTACTAACTCAAATTTTCGGATAATCCATCTTCAGAAGAAAAGAGAGTGGCAAACCAAGCACGCCGGAAACGCAACGGCAGGAAACTTATATATATATATATATATATATAACTTCGAATAAAATGAAAGGTCCGTGTGGGCAATAAAAACTTTAACACATAGGAAAGAACAGAGAAAGTCACTACAGACTCACTTTTGAGTTACAGTTTGCTTCTCAACGCGAGTACTTCGCCTTTCTTTCTGATAACGACGGATGTCAAAATTATCGAAGTGAGCTCTATAGTGACTTTCTCTGTTCTTCCCTATGTGTTAAAGTTTATATATATATAGTTCAATATAGACAAAGAAACACAGAAAAATCAAAAGAACACACTTACAGTCTCTAATTTTCGGTTTCAACCGTCTTCAGGAGAGATAAGAGAGGGAAACCAAGCGCACTGGTTCAGAGACGGTTGGAGACCTCTATTTGTCCCTTTTGGATCGTATTTCCAACGAAAAAGTATATATATATAATCAATCCACAATAAGAAAAAGGGAAAACAAGACTAAGATCTTTCAACCGTAACAAGCGGTCTTCGTCAGAGTCAAAAACCCAAATATATATATATATACAAGATTTCAAATAAACACGTAAACTAATAATCAATGATCAAACCACAATATGAACTGGGAAAAAAGACTAAGATCTTTCAACCGTAACAAACGGTCTTCGTCAAAGTCAAAAACCCAAGGTCCAACTTTAGTTGGGTTTTTGACTCTGGTGAAGACCGCTTGTTACGGTTGAAATATTTTAGTCTTTTTTTCCCATTTCATATTGTGGTTTGATCATATACATAAGTAATTTTTGCTTATAATACGTTAAACGAACGACACTTTTTAAACACTTTTTAAAAAACTATTAACACCAAGTTAATAAGAAATTTGATTCTTTGTCACACTTTTATTGAATTATTTTTTACGGAATATCATCTAAGCAGACAAAATAACAAAATTTTAAAAGTTCATTTGTATTTTCACCTCTATATGAACGAACCTGGAATGACTGGTGAATATTCTCTAAAAAAAAACAAACTTAAAACAAATCTTACTTATAACAAAAATCAAACATAATTTTTTTACACTCAGACACCTGATACAGAGAAATTTTACATTAATTTTTGTTCACTTGAAAATTTGATAACGTTTTATTTGTTTGCACTTTATTGCATTGGTGATTAACTGTTCAGTTAATTAGTAGTAATTATTAAAAGTTAACCTAAAATCATTTTATCATTACATTTTGTAATGGATTAACTTCTATTTATTGATGGTATTAATTATATTCCTTTATATTTGATAGATTAATTCTAACAAATTCTGATATACTTGAAATTGAACTCATATATCCTAAACACAAAAATTACAAAACACGTTTATCAATATTTTAAACCAAAAGAACTTAGCAAATGAGCATGTCAAGGAGGTTTATTGGCTGCACTGACGTTGATACTCACTGCGTAGTTAATAATAATTGTTATTATTATTCTCATTGGCTTTATACGTGAGAGCTGCTAGTCAATTTAAAAACCAGGCTGATTACAATAAAGATTTTCTTAAGAAACATCTATAATCATAAGCAAATTCAAAATTGAAGAAGTGTAACACACAGAGCAAAGAAGCACACTTGTTAACTAATTAATTTTTTGGAAAATCCGTCTTCAGGAGAATAGAGAGAGGGAGACAAAGCACGCCATGATGGGGAGATGGTTACTTGCGTTGCATCTCCAGCGTGCTTGGTCTCTCTTTCTATTTTCCTGATGATGGTTTTTCCAAATATTTGAGTTGTTAAGTGTGTTTCTTTACTGCGTGTGTTATTCTTCTTCGATTTTGAACTTGCATATGTCCAGTTTCGATCGTTTTTCCAATTTTATAGTGAATTATGTAGTATAAATATTATTCCATTTACGTTAAATGAAACTCATATATCGAGTTACTTGAAGTCAGCGTCTACTGCTATAATCTAACCAACTTTTTAATAGCACTCAAGCTAGTAAAACTCCTAAGCTGTTATTTCAAAAAACAAACTTCAGCACCTGATATACTGCATTGCTTTCTTCAACCACTTTTGAACGCTGTCAACTGTTAATACTTAATTGATTGACCAGTTCAGCATTAAAAAATGATAACTTCAACCAACCTCTGTACTACTAACGATATGCACTTATTAATCAATTGCTCTTATCCGTCTTCAAGTGCGACGGTCTAAATCGTTTATTTCTACGTTTATTTATATCCCCTTCTAGTAACTGGGGTCTGTAATACATAACTTTTATTTTATAACAAAATAAATTAAATACTTTATGTCACTTTAACTTAAATTACATTACTTTTAACTCATTTATTTAACATTCACTTAATTTAATTCTTTTTTTTTTTTGTTGTCACTTCATTTTAAACGAATATGTCAGTTGTTCTAGAAGATGAAGAAATCTGAAACCGGAAATATAGGGATAAGATGGCATCAGCCTTCCTTAACTTAACTAAACCTAACTGTTGACAATCCACTTTCTAAAGAATTCCACTTGTGAAAGGAGATTATTAAATATTCATTCACGTAATCAGCAAACAATTTAACTTCTGTAGTATGAAATAAAAAAGAAGTTTGAGATGAGCTGAATCAATCTATAAATTATGTTGATGACTTAGGAAATAAATAGATGGGTTACAGAATGTTATGTTCAAAAGGTTATTTCGTTTCAGGATAACACCGTTACTAGAATATTCAGTTCAGCGGATTCAATGTCACAAAGCTACAAAACAAAGCTGACAGTAGAGTAAGTCCTGTTTTCAACTACATATCGTATTTCAAAATTCGTATATTAATGTTTTATTATGTTATTATTAGTTATTTAATATTTACTATTTAATAATAACATTCAATATTGATTACTAGTTTTGTTTTCTTGCACGAATTCCAAGAATTAGTCACAAAAATATGTCATAATAATAATAATAATGATAAAAGTTAATTTAGCTATTTTTTTCTAGCTCCATTAGTTAGTTGCTTTATTAAATATACATTAAATCCCTTAGAATTATAAAATAAATCAAATGGTAAAATAATAAAGGATTAATCTTACTTGTGATTATGGCCCTCCGTTCAGTAATGACAGCTTTCATGAGTTTAAATATGTGGACAAGAAGTTTTCTTGGAAACTGATGAGAACCATTACTGATTAAAAGGCTTTAATCATACATACAAATGTTAAGTCAGTCTCATGTGTTTGTTGTATAGCAGTTTTACTCCTTTCCTCAGAAATTACAAAGAATTAAAATATCTGGTATAAATGCTTAATCCATATTGAGAAATCATTTATTTCATAACATATATTTTTTTATTTAATATTTTATCATATTCCCTATCCTATACTTAATTTTAAATTGATCCCTGTCTACCTTATTCTCTCTGACCGGGCGCGTATATGACAACATTGTTGGTCCTTGAACCAGTGCGCTTGGTTTCCCTCCCTTATCTCTTCCGAAGATGGTTCAAACCAAAAATTAGAAACTGTAAGTGCGTGTTTCTAATTTCTCTTTGAATCATTATCTACATTGAACTTTATATATATATATATATATATATATATATATTAAAGTAGACCGCAGTCTCGGCATTCATGATCTTCTGAGAGATTTGATATTCCAAACCAGTTTCAATTTCCTTCTATCAGGGCTTAATCGAAATAGGTGTAGGTTTTGTGGCATGTTTTACAAGGATAAACAAGCTTTTAATATATTTATATTAGTTTACGATGGCAGGAAGTCCTCTCTCAAACATATTATGTCCAGGTACCTAGTCAGTAGCCTACCCACACATAACCCTGTCCTATTTTCACCTCCCATTCAAGATTTTATTCTAGTTTGATTAACCTTCTAGCTACAATCTAGACATTATTAAGAAAGTAGTTAACAGTTAGTGATAAACCTGATCATGGTGAATATTAGCAGAAAGTTTGTTGCTTTTAGTTTTAAGTTCATTTTTTTCTCAGTTGTAGTTATAGTGGTTTTTAATAGTGTTAGTTCTACTGTTATTAAAGTAATTTAAATAGACAAGTAGTTCAGCTTAGTGTGACACCTCATCACCAAAAACATAATGTCTCTCCTTGAATTTCTTCGTAAAATACCTACAACTCACCATAAACAATTTAGAAGACTAGAAAAGTTGTCAATGCAGAAACTGCTAGTAACTTCTACACTATATATATATATATATATAAAGATTTCACATAAACACGTGAAATAACAATCAATGATCAAACCACAATATGAAATGGGAAAACAAAACTAAGATCTTTCAACCGTAACAAGAAGTCTTCGTCAGAGTCAAAAACAAAACTGAAAGAAAAGTTGTCAATGGAGAAACTGCTGGTAACTTCCACACTATATATATATAAAGATTTCACATAAACACGTGAAATAACAATCAATGACCAAAGCACAATATTAAATGGGAAAACAAGAAAATAGCCTCTTAGAAGAGGCTATTGCTCTCCTAACGAAAGTATCAAGTTTGAAGAGACAGTTACTAATGTTTATAATATTTGATCTATTAAATTTAATTAGAGACGATTCAACAATATTTCTTAACAACATCGATTTTTCATAGGTAATAAATTTAGCTCCTGTCCTATGAATATGATGATTTTCATTGTTTACATACAAGAATAAGGCACTACTTTTTCCCTGTCTACTTACGTTGTACTGGTGTTGTTTTCACGTGTCTTTAATGATTTACCAGTTTGACCAATATAAATTTTATGGCAATTTTTGCACGGAATTTTATAAATACCACTGGACTCCAATTCCGTGGGAGAGTTTATTATTAACATTGCCCACGTTATTACGATTAGAAAACACTATTAAAATCAACGAATATAGAAGGCAACGAAATATTTGTTTCAACGAAATATAGAAGATATAGAAAACCTACGAATGTACTTGCATATGTTCACTTTTATTCTTCCCATCCAAAAAATTTTAAAATTTCTGTTTTTAGAAATATTTTTTTGAGGGCGTTAAGAGTGTGCTCTCCTGAATTCTTTAATGATGAGATTAACAACATTAGGTCAATTGCCCTTTCATTAAAATACGCCTCCTCTTATATCGATTTAGCTTTGAAGGGTGCTAACAAAACTTTCTCTAATACTTCAACAGAGCCCCGTTCATTTTCGAATTCTATAGTTTTGCCATATCATGAGTCACTGGACCTCCTTCCAAGACTAGACAACTTGATTTTAATATAGTGTTTTCTAATCGTAATAACGTGGGCAATATGTTAATAAAAAACTCTCTCACGGAATTGGAGTCCGTTGGTATTTATAAAATTCCGTGCAAAAATTGCCATAATATATATTGATCAAACTGGTAAATCATTAAAGACAGGTGTAAAACAACACCAATACAATGTTAGTAGACAAGAAAAAGTAGTGCCTTATTTTTGCATATAAACAATGAATTTATATTAGAAATAAGTAAAACCATCATACCTCGTAAGAAGATCTTGGAGTCGTTGTGGAGATCATCTTACGAGGTATGAAGGTTTTACCTATTTCTAATATAAATCATACTAACCTCAGTGGTATTAACAATATGACTGTATAAACAATGAAAATCATCATATTCATTTGACAGGAGCTAAATTTATTACCTATGAAATATCGATGTTGTTAAAAAATATTATTGAATCGTCTCTAATTAAATTTTATAGATAGAACTATTTAAATTAATATAGTCATTATATTAATTTAATTATTAAAATGTTACTCCCTTCGTTATTTAGTCTAAGATTCTGATTATTTAGGAGTGTTGAGTATAGGTTTTACGGACTCAAGGGGGCGGTCGCTCGAAAAAGTTTGGGAAACACTGCTCTAACTGAATTTGTCCTTAAGCATAATTCCTTTCTGTTTGAGGGTAGGTATTACCTCAAGTAAGAGGAACTACTTTGGGGACATAATGGTACCCTCCTATGCAAATTTGCTTATTACAAAGCTGGAGCAAAGTTTTCTGACCATTCGCCATCTTCTCAGATTCTTTATATCTGACATATTGACGACATTTTTTTCATTTAGCTCCATGGTAAATATTAATTAGACCTATTCCTTAATTTTATTTTTTCTCTCAAGTAAATGATCTCAAGTAAGTTCATCTTTTTCCTTGATGTTGATATCAGTTTTAATAATGTTTCTTTCTCTACATTTGGCCATATAAAACTTAATAGTATCTTCACTATTAAAGCTGCCATCCATCTCATGTATAGAAGGCAATCCTAGGATTCCTCTAGATTTGCCCACATAAAATTTGCACTTTCTTATTTGACCAGTAATACATATTAACCACTTAAAAAATATATTCACTAAGCGTGACTATCCTCCTAATTTAATCAATAGTCGTGACTTTCCTGCTATAGCCTATCAATACCGTTCGAAGTCTAAGAGGGATAATGGTAATTCCAAATTCTTTAAAACTACTTTTTCCCTAGTTCTCATAGAATCTGTACTTAAGAAGTTTTTTTCCTATTCTTTCTTCTTCTCCTTTACTTCTTCAATCCTCAGTAAACTCCCATCAATTTTCTACTGACCGTCTCCTAACTTTAGATGTATTTTTTCCAATAGCCTCCCAAATCTCCTTAGAGGTTGGTGATATACGTCAGTGCGGGCATCGTAACAGTCGGACTTTCACATACCCGATAAACATCAAGACTTCCTGTATTTCTCTAAACTCTGTCGACCGACTGGACTGTACCCAGTCTGATGCGTTTTATGTAGTTTTGGTTTCTACTAAGCTGAGCCTGCGTATGAATTTTGATAGGGCTTCCGTTTTGATGGTGGCAAGCTTCCTGCCACTATTCAGGCAAACTCTCAAGAATCGTGAAAGTACAATGACAGTTTCCGTGTAGAAATTCTTAAATAGACCACGAATTCTAACACCAAGGTTATCTTGAGGGCTTCTGAAAAGGCACATATCAGTCTTCTTGGTGCTATAATAACCCCTCGACTTAATCTCAAATGTAGGGTATTTTTTTTATTATTCTATACATCTTGTTTTTAATTATTAATTATTTGTACTACTTAAAATATTATATTTATTTTTTTATTTTTTATTCTTTTCTTTCTCTAACTTGTTTTATTTTATTTTCATTTATTACTTGCTCTATTTATATTACTTAGTTTTATCTTTAGTTACTTTATTTTGTGTCCCTTTCCCTCCCTGCATAGAAAGAAATTAGTTCGGAACATAGAATCTCTCACTCCAAAGATTGTGAATGCCGATACTGCGGTTCACTTTAATAAAACATGTCTTAAAAATTATCTACTACCTATCTACACTAATACATGTATTACAATATTTTACAATAAACGCAATATATAAGTCTTCACTATACGTATATATAGATCGATATCTAAACCAATGGGTGTAACTATATACTAGGTACATAATACAGGAGTATTTAGAAAATTCCGTGTAAATATTATTAAATATATCTAGATCAGATTAATATTTAAAATTGCATGTAGAACAACTCCAATATTAAGCAACTACATAATTAGATGT
This sequence comes from Hermatobates lingyangjiaoensis, assembly GCA_026182355.1. Classification (NCBI taxonomy): domain Eukaryota; kingdom Metazoa; phylum Arthropoda; class Insecta; order Hemiptera; family Hermatobatidae; genus Hermatobates; species Hermatobates lingyangjiaoensis. Next base: position 707,969 of record JAPFBL010000030.1, on the reverse strand, counting down.
ACCAAGTACAATCTTATTTTTGGATATCAATAATGAGAACCATAATACAAGCTGAACAAAATCTAGACTGTTCAGATATGAAACATCGCTGTCGTTAAGAAATATTATTAAGTCCTCTTTAATTAAGTTTAATAGATCACATTCTATAAACATAAGTAATAGTATATTCAAGAGCCTCTTTATTTTTTATATAATACGTATTACTTTTCTCTTTCTTAAATCTCAGATGTAAAGTCAGATGTTTTAAATTAAATTAATTAATTTATATAAATTAAATGGAGTTATATATAATCCTAGATCTGAATTACCAATAGTTAAATACATCGCCAGTTTTCGTTAATATATTTATGTACGAATAATGAAATACTGTATCAAAGAACTACACAGCAAGGTGGCATTTATTAAACTAAATTTAGACGATTAAAAAGAAAAAAATTGTTTTTAATTTAATTAATTCATTTTAAGATCATTTTCAATTTGCATGTGATATACAAAAAGCAGTTGTTACAAAGGATAAAAACAGCAATATTATAACTTTTGGTACAAAAAAAATACGCTAGAATACTTGATTATCATTCCTCCCATGCTCTGAACTAACAACTTAATTGTGTTAAAAAAATTATTCAAATAAGTGGTCTATATTTTTTGTAGAAAAATAAGAAAATATTAGAAATATTAATACAGAAAAATGAATACCTATACTTTTAAATGAACGATTAAAATATGAACAATTACGGAAACAACAACTGCCATCTGATAGCACAAATGCTAAACTAAAAGTTCAAGATAAAAGTTTTTTTTAATTCATGTGCATTCAGAATCTGTAAAGTTAAGCAATTAAAAAAAAACTCCAAAAGATAATTACCTGAAATTAATCTGACCTTTTACAAAAAAAAAAGGGGGTAAGCCTTTGCTTCTAATCTAAAATAGAAGATTCCAAAGAAATACCAAGTAATCTTATCTACTCAATTAAGTTGAACACTGTGACATAGTTTACTACAGAGAGACAACCTGAAAGAAAGGATTTATCAACACTCGTCTTTTCTAAGAACAAATGAGATTATTGCCACTGCAATGATAACGGCCATAATTTCAATAATAATAATGTTTTACAATAAAGAATTACAGATAAGGAACAAAGTGAACAAAAGCTGGAATTGTTACATATTAAGAAGGATCCGTTAACTAAAGAAGTAATTTGCTAAGTGAAACAATATTTATCCAGATATGTTAACTGTTTTGATATTCTATATTTGATAGTGAAATGTTGTACTCTTTAGTAAAATTTGCTTTTTTGATCAGTGTTGAAGGTCCATAATTTAAATTTCTTATATTTTATTTGTGAAATATATAAACAAGGTTCAAGGTATAATTTTTTACCTTTCGATTGTGGTAATTTTTAGTAATTATATAATTTCTTATATTTGGTTTTTACTGTAAGCCTATAAAATGGTATTACATAAAACAGGGTCATCAGCATTGAATGTTTGTTTTGAATCAAACAAACAAAAAGTTTGTTTTGAAGTAAAGTAACTATTCCTAATACATTTTTATTTTATAGGATAAAAAAAGTTAGAATAATTTCTATGTTTTCCTTATACTGTTTTTCAGTTCTATTAAACTATCCAAGTTCTAACATATCTTTTATATTGTAAAACATATTAAAAAAACTCATATATTAAACACTTTAGAACTACTTATGAGAAACTAATCCTGAGCGAAAATGAATACTTTGATGTGTACATCCACAAGAGAGGTGCAGCTTATGTATGTATAAGTAAGAAATATGATGAAATGTTGTATGTGAAGTAAACAATTTATAGAATAAGGATAGGTTAGGTCGCCGTAGATAACTGCGTAACAATATTTCACATCATTCCTAAAGCACAAATATTTTGTTTTAAGAAGTCCACTGTATTTTAATAATATTGATACATGGAAAAAATACTTTTCTTTTCATTAAAACAAAAAAGCCTCACAAGGGAACACACGTAGGCCAACCATTGGCCTTTGTGATACCACACAATGAAGATTGATTGTGCAGTGGGAGTCCTCAATTTTGCCTAACTCAAGTGTGTTTAGAGTAGGGATCTTTAACGAGTACCTGACGGTTTAACGTCCTTCTCCGAGGGACGACGTACTCAGATTTATTCACCTTTCGCGTGAATAAATCGAGGGCCATGTGGAGATCGAACCCCGGTCCTGTTAGTTCAGAGGAGAGTACGTTAACCACTGAGCTAACCTGACCCCCAATAAGGATAAATCTGCAATATTTACTCTCTCTCTCATGAAGATATGATTAATTCTATCGCTTCAAGGTTATAGAACCCACTTCAATTTTTTTTTAAACATTACAGATTTTACAATTATATCCAAAAACTTAGCTTAATATCTTAACATTTAACAGAAACTTTTATAAAAACTAAATAATAATTATCAATTTCAATTAAGTCTAACCCATGTTTGCAAACTGTAAATTTGCCTTTGATAGGGTAGAATTCACTATTAAGTTAGTTGGGTTCACATTTTTATTTACTATATTAAACTATAACGATCATGAAAAAAATTTGGTCGTTAAATTTTGACAAGTTTAAATCTTTTGTACTCCAAATTTTATTACGCTTTTCTGTTTTGTCTGCATGGGTCTGTGAAAGTAAGTATGTACCAAAAAGATTGTAGGCACGCTATTGGTCACACCGTTTGATGGATAAATTTCACATTCCACACAAAAATGGGCGTTACAATGTATATGTGGTCTATTCTTTAGGGGCAATGTGATTGATGGGAAAATCAGTTTTGTGGACAAAATGTGTTTTTAGACAACATTTGTTTCTCTTAAACTACTAATTCTAGAGTCATGTAATTTTGGCATTATCATCCAACATACAGAAGCAATAAATTGAAAAAACTGCAGATTTCCAAAACATCCGAAAAGGTTCTTTTGCTATAAAATAAATAATTTTGACTTATGAATAATTTGAAAGTTTGTAAACATTATACAAGTCACATTGTTTGACAGATCACAAAGAAATTAAACCCATGAATATCACTTTTTGACAGGATGAGCTAAATAACTTTATCTTGAAATTACATTAGTGGAAAGTGGTGGCATGGTACATTTCGGTATTTTGGATTTTTTTTTTTTTTATAATAAACGGCTAATACAGAAAAATGAAATTTGTGTGAAAAATGTACCTACAATTCTTATACTAACAAAACAAAATTTCAAGAAATTCCTATTACTGCAAAAGGTAATATAGTTATGAAAACCGGAAACTCCGCTTCAGCTGACGCATAACTTGTTAACATTGACTTAAACTGTCTTTATCTGAATCCTGTCAAAAAGAATTGATTTACATGTTAATAAATTAAATATGAAAATATTTGAATGAGTTCATATACATTAGACGAGTTATTCCTACAGCTACAAAAAGCTTATCAAACATATATTTCGTTTTGCTTCTGAGTGTGTGATGAATATTTCTGTATTAATTAACCATTTAGTTCATTGTATTAATAATTTTTAATTTGAGATATATGATTTTTATTGTTTTTTGGGTACTATGTTGAGCAATACTTTGTTTTAATGAAGTCCGCTGTTTTTGAGTAATATTGATACATGGAAAAAATACTTTTTTTTTTTCATTAAAACAAAGCAGCTACTAATTTTAAGCCACTTCTCCACTGATTCAATAAACTTAAACAATTTTATGAAGTATTGTCTTACTACCATTATAGTATGATATTGAGTTTTAAAGGAGTAATATTTTACCCAAATGGAAACTATTAGGTTTTACTTATGGTAACATGAGAAGTTTTTGGTAAACAAGCATCTTCATAAAGGGCAACATACCAATCTGAAGGATATCTGAACCGAGTGAGCTCCAAAAATCTTGTTTAACAAAATAAAAACGCCTAAGTCTTAAAGGAATCATTCTATACTGTTTTTTGGGCATTGAAGTACCTTTGGAGAACACGCCTTTGAATCTAGCGAATCAGAATAAATATATAGATGTTTTAATCCAGAAACTATGAAGCCAATTATAACAATTAGCACAAGAATAATGAATGTAAGCGTAAGATCTAGCACAACAGGGCAGCTAGAGGCTGCCATTAGCTTACTTATTGTCGCTATTGTGGTGATTAGTCGTATATAATCTTCTGGATACTCTAAATAATCAAGGTTTCGACTCGAAAGGATATGTAGATAATATGGTATATGCAGTTAAGATGGTATTACCTTTAAGCTTATGAGTCATTCTCTACCAAATTGATAACAGATAGGTAAGGGATATTGGGGTAGTAATGGAGTGATTAAGTACCTCTAATAGCCTCTAACACTCAACTCCGACATTCGGCCTTCACGAGGCTACCCTGTTAACCTGCTATATGCAGGGACAAATGAAAGAGGAGGAGAAGGTGATCAGGGGCTGGGCCTGACCACCTCCGTTTCACATCCTTCCTAATCCCCATATCCCCTTCTTTTATCTCAGCCCCAATCTAAGTTATTATGCGATGCGTGCCAAAGGATGGATAACACAGGGGTTACTGTGTTATGAACGGATCCTCAAGGGTACCAGACGACCCTCTTGAGTAAATAGCCTTACTCCCGTATACGGTGCTCTGCCGAAGTGGACAAAATACCACCGATAGAGGTACAGGGATTTCCCCTGAATGATACTAAGGAGAAGGAAGTCCGGAACCATCCTCCGGAAGCGCAGAGGGTCCAAAAGCGCTAACTAGTGGGAGCCAACCTCCTACAAGTGGACCTCAAGACCCGAAGAAGGACCGTTCCGAAGAAGGAGAAAGGAAGTTATTTTCTACCGAAACGTAGGAGCCTGAATGGACATTATCAATGATGGTTTATGCAGATTCTGCAAAAACGAGGAAGAAACACCGTTGCACCTGCTGATTGACTGTAAGGCAACTTTGCTGCACATAGGTAGGTTCTTTGGGACTCTCAACAAAGTCATAGAAAAACTTTTACTGCTGGACCCAGCAAAAGTGCTGAGCTACTTGGAGGTATTGAAGTGCTGGGGTACTTTAGTACAGAAGAGGGGAAGTACAATAGTTTTTAAGACGCAGTGCTATAGTCACTCTCAAATAATGAATAATGAAAAAAATAAAAAAAAGGGATATTGGTCTGGATGTAAATCCACCATGACAGTCCTTACTGCTTTCCCAAGATAAAAAAGTATGTCTTAAAGACCTGTTTTTTGAAAATTCTAAACTACAACTCTCAAATATACTGAAATACCTAAGAATTTTTTTAGATGAAAGACTAAATTAGAAAAGAAATGTAATGGATTCATTGGCTACAGCTCTCATATTAAATACTAATATATCAGATTTTTATAGATCACCGATTTCAAGTGTGATATAACTAATAAAATGGATATAGCTACAATAAAACAAATGAAATCATTAAATTAAAAATATATGAATTTTATAATATTTCACAAGTGGTAATACATTACGTATACTCAATAGATACATTAAACAAAAATCAAAATAGAGTTGATTGTCAACGATTTTCATAGTGCGTTTAATGATAGTAAAATTGAGTTTTAACCTTCCAGACTTTTATTCTTACTTTTTCTGAAATCCCGAATGTTTTTTTAAATTTAAAACGACACGCTTCTCACTTATTACTGCTTTGCAAAAAGTTCATAAAGAAGCATGTCAAATTAGTAATGAATTATAAACCAAAGATAATTTAGTGTTAGAAAAACATTTTCAACAGAGTCAACCGTAAAATGGAGGAATAAAATTAAACTGAAATGAAGTCACTTAGCTAAATGATTTTCTTTTTCCTTTTTAGAAAGACTTCCTAATATTTTGTAACCAACATTTTGATATAATGAGGAGTTATTGAAATCATTTGAAACCTTGAAAGTCCCTCACTTCTTATTAATTTATTAAGATTACACTTTTCATGTTTTTATCTTATAATGAACAGAAAATATTATTTTATGTTTAATTCCATGCTAAATACGTAATTCCAATTTAATAAAATAAACAAATTGATGGATTTTGTAATATACCTTAAAGAGATTCCTAGAAATTATCAAGTCATATATTTTTTTAACGTAAATTGTTATAAAAATAATCATAAAATTAATCTTTCCTTATATTTCCTTCTGACACTTACTAGAAACCTCAGATCTCTGTTGTAAATGTACAATTCCAATATTACTTGTTGTTACATTTGGTACAAGTACTCATAGATACTTCTTATTATATTGTATTCATTTAGTATTCATTTTACTTCACTTTAATTAAAGTATAGTAATCATGAAAAAAATTTATTTCAAAATGTTGACTAATTTACACATCTTGAGGTCCTCTGAGTTAATTTTTGATGTTTTTTCAATGCTATCTATATGTGATTAGTTTATAGGTTGGTACCCAAAAGTTTGTATTAGTTCTACCAGTCACCAATAATAATAATAAGATTAAATTGATATTTTGCAGAAAAAAAGTTCTTAAAGAGTAGAATATTTCTTTAGTTCTTAGTGAATAATTTCTAATTGGAAATCTACTTTACTGCTCATTATATATCTCATATACTATTTTTTTTCTCCTCAAGTAAATTTCTAGAAAGTTGTCATTTCCAATTAATACTATACTGATGTTACTACTAACTGAAAAAATGTCAAACTTTTTATATCAAACAATAAACGTGGTATCTATCTATCGACGGAAAATAATCACATTTTAACAAAGACAGCCCTTATACGACGTTGAGCTTTATAATTTTTGGTGACAATGATCTAACCATAGAGGTGTTATAGTACATGTTGTAAATTCAAAAAGGTTATTTTTGGCTAACAACTAAAAAGGAGAAACTAAATTTTGGCACATGACATTTAACTAAAATTAATATTGAAACCAAGAAAATTCAAGAGTTGTTAATGTTTTTAGAAGTAGCATAGTCCTCAGAACAGCAAACTCAACTTGGAAAAATGGCAAAACACTCCATTAACACTTATTAGCTTCCTAATAACTTACATAAGTTTACATTAACTTATGTATTTTTTTTTCAAACAAAGCCAAATAGATTAATGAGACTTCAAAATATTCCCAAAGAATCTTGTAGTGGTTATGATATGACACTTATTATGTCACTTGAACTTAATTTGATATAGTGATATTCGAAAATATTTGAAATTTTAAAACAAATATAAATATATTTATTAAAGTAATTTTTTAGAACAATTATAAAATATATTCAAACAGTTCAGTTGATATCTCATTATATAAGTCATATAATATTTTTAACTATACGGAGGAAACTATACAGAAAAACTTCAACTAACTTTTCCTGATGGTATATGGGCATTCTTCATGTTTTCCGTATGGTAAAAATTCATTAAACAATTATAGAATAATTATAAATATGTATGTTTTATATATATATATATATATATATATATATTCACAAATTTGAAATACAAAACTGGTATAATCTATAATCATGGTATGTATAATTTATGTTCTCTGATCCAATATACTTAAATCACGCTTCTCTTAACGTTCACATGATCATCTTATTGTTGGTTACTATAAAGTAGACTGATAATGAAAGGAATATGTTTTGAAATTTCAATGAATTTGAATGAATTTCAAGCCACAATATAATGGACGCGACACTGTTTGAAGGATGGTAATAAAATTACACCAACAAATTCCACCATTTAGCAGATTGAACTGAATGCTTTTTTTGCTGAAATTACATGAAACGAAAGGAGCGTTATGGTAAATTTTGTGATTTCAGAAAACGGTCTTTGAACGCCTAACAGCTAACAGTAGAAAAATGAAATTTTGTAATATATTTTACATAAAATTAAAATGCTATAAAAAAAATATCAAAAGAATTCTAATTACTGCAGAAGGTAATATAGCTCTAAATACTGAAAACACAACTTCAAATATTGAATAACCTGCTGTAGTTGTTGGATTTGTTTTAAAGTTTAATACAAAAGTTTTAAGATATTTAAAAGGTTGATATGAAATATAAAAATAATAAACACTTAAAGCTAGTAAGCCAATTCCAAACAACCATATATTTTATGGTTTTTTTTCTGAGGTGAATTATGTATGCCTAGCTAAAGTGAAGCAATAAATCTACATCTTACATTCTTTAAAATATCTAATTATTAGACATATAGTTCTTGGAGAGTTTAAGAACTCGATGTTGTTTGGTGATATTTGAGTATAAGAAAGGTACTTTTTCGTTCATTATGACAATATGGCTACCCTTTTTATGCCACATCTCTGGGGACTGAAGAAGCATACAATTTCGTACTAGGTTTTGCATGAGTTTCCATATTGAAAGACTAATAAAAAAAAACACTAAAACTAAAAACTAATAAATTTTGTCTTTATTTATGAAAATATTTTTTATGAAAATAAGCATTTTCATATACAGAGATAACATTCCTATCAGAAAGACAAATAAACGAAATCAGCTTTAAAAATTTTGGTTAACAAAACAGAAAACCCTTTAAATCTTAAAGAAACATTCTGGACTGTTTTTTTAGATGTTAAAACTGCTTGATAACACAGATTTGAATAAATTGAACCAGAACTAATAGATAAATGCTTTATCTAAGAATTTAGAATAGATTATAACAATCTAACGCATGAATAATTAGTATAGTACAAGATCTACTACAGTTCAAATTGTGTTTACATAGGCTGATTGTTCTCAGGGAGGGTATACTACCACACCTATGATAGTTCACATCATGCACAAAAATTCACACCTTTGGTGAATTTTGTGTATGACCTACTAGATATTCTAAATAATCAAAGTTACAATATGCACGGATATTCAGATGATCTTGTTATAAACAGGAACGCATGGTTGTACTGAATTCCAGCTCGTGCATCTCGTATTTGATGAAAGATAGATCTGTAAAGGAGAACGGTCTAGATTTATTTTCAGATAAAATTTTCCCTATACTTAAGAAAAGATAAAGTAGGTCTCAAATGCCTTTTCATTAAAAATAAGACTCTAGCATTCTCAGAGGTGTGCAAAAACCTTTGAGTTTCTCCAAATCAAACTAAACTGAAAAAGCCATGTAACAAATACATTGGCTATAATGTATCTGTTACAATTACTATAACTACGATGTTTGTTGTTGCAATTTAAAGGAGACGATAATACTTTCAAATCTTTACAAATATTACTACCATAACATTATATTCTTGTTGGCTCTCCTGGAGAAATATGTTTATAAAACAGATTAAACAAGTAATATATTGGTGGAAGCTACTGTTGTTAGTTTTTACGACAGTCAACTTGAAGATAGAAATTTAAAAGGTGAGAAATTTGGTATAAAACAGAGCAAAAATGTGCTACATGCTTTCTGCTTACTATTAACATTTCAGGCCAAATTAGTAGACGTGTATACATCAAGATAAATTATTAATAACAAGTTGGAAACAAAATTAAGATGAGCATAATGCGAGAAATAATATTTGAAAGCCATTATTATTAATATTTTTGATACTACTGATTCTACGAATTTAATAAACTATAAAATGTAGTAGTACCGCGTGCTGAAAGGATTAATGTTACTTATTAATTAAAATTTTTGAAACTATTAGAAATAACTTAAGGGTTAACATATTTTACATTTATGCACATGTTTTGAAGGAAATGGAACGTTCCTTTATCTTAGGGGATTTATTTTGAAATTTAAAATGCTAGACATGTTGAATAGTAAATCTTCCTAAAAATAAATCTAAGCTAATTATCATATTTCTAACAATTTTTTTATTAGAAAAACTAACTCTGGATCAATACTTTTTAAGGTAAAAGAACTTGCAGTTTTTTGGCACCTTAATGCCTAGAAAATAATCGAACCTGAGCTTCATTATCTTCTATTGGCTAAATTTATGTTTAATCAATAGTTTCTGTTTCTATAATATTCAATGGGCTAAAAGAAACTATTCTTTCTTTACGTAATATCAAATTTATAAAAGGTTCAATCTTAAACAGAAGCACAATAATTCCAATTAAGCACTTCATCACCATTCCATGAAACATCCTTTACAAAATAAATCATAACAATACCACAACAAGAATATATATAAAAACAATGAGGTATAAATTATTAACGAAAGTAAAGTAAATACCATAAATATCGATTGTTTATGTTTTATTAAAAGGTATCTTCATGTATATAAAGAGGTAAAAAAATGAACATTTTTGAATACAATCTGTGAAATAATGCTTGGCAGTTCTACGACACACCTTCATGCAATGTATTCAGTGCAACAGAGTAGAAACATAAAATATGAAAACAAGGCTCCAGTAAATAATAAAGAAGAATATAGATGGACAGATAAAAAGTAAAAAAAGAAGAAAACCTGTCTTGACTTCTCTTGGAGCAGTCAAGCCCCAATAGCCGATAACTTAGATCTAAAATAAACAGTTTGTGCTTATAAAGAAGAAAACAGGAAAAAGCCCACATCTCTTACCTCAGTTGCAGTGAGACGGAGATAAATATATAGTTGGCAGGAACTTAAATCTACAAAGAAAAGAATCTCAAAACTAAGTTTTCAGGTTCAGAAACATTTTAGCAAACCATAATCATTTTTATAAATTTTTAATTTATCTAAAATATATTTTCATAACTATTCCTATAAAAAAAAAATCTGGAGTGGCCAACACTCAACTTTACGATAAGTAAAAAAATATCAAACAGGTTTTCAACATAATGGGTATTGTCTCATCAGAAGCTTTTACAATCAATCATAAGTCAAAATTTTAACTTTATTTTTTTTATCAAAATACCTATTTTGTTGTTTTTTAAATTTGAATATTTCAATTCATTTATTGTTTCTCTGATTAAATCATGAATATGTACATTATATGGCCATCCTTAAGTTCTATCTGTTTATCCAATGTAGACGTGTTCAAAATCATTGCATCTTATTCAGATTTCATTTTAATTTCTTACTATCACTATTTGAATATTTAAATCAGGAAAAAATTCAATAATTAGGCAAAGAAATTAATTGGAAAATTGAGTTCCATCTACAGGAAATTGTCATATTGTGATATAATATTTATTACATTTTTCAATAATAGAAAAATGGATAAAGCTACAATGAAATAAATGAGATCATTAAATTGACTGATATCAGTTGATAAAACTGACTGCAATGATTAAATTAATGTCAATGAATTTGATAATATGTTTACATATAGTAAAGTTGAGTTTCGAGCACTCTAGATTAATTCAATATTTTTTTCTAAACCCCTACATTAATTTAAAACCTAACTTAAAGCCAAATAATAAAATTAATTAATTTTTAAGAAAATGTAAACTTACAATGGTTATTTAAAAGTGTAGTTAGATAACTTTAAGAAGCATAAACTCAATAATCGAAGTCAGAAACTGAAAGAAATATTTTAGAAAACCTACCTTTGAGAGTTTTACAGCAAATCTTCCACTGTGATTTGACCTCTTCATAATCGGATTCTACACAACCACCTACAACAACAAATAAGCACTGTTAGTTACAAATTCATGAAAGTGTTGCATTGGATTACTCTTACATTTATTGTATATAAATAAAAGAATGATTTTGTCTGTACATTGCTTAGAACTGACTTATTTCAAGTTTTCTTTTCGTTTCATACATTGGAGAAACCGAAACTCTTAGAAAAATTTCTGTCGGTTTGTCGGTATGTCCGCAAAATTTGGTCACAAGTAAACTCAACCACCACTAGACACATCAAGCTGAAACTTTGAGTTTTGTGAACGAGCAATTCTCAACCCTTACTATGAACAGGCAGGAAAAATCAACAAACAAGTTCTTAGGCTATATGAAGCCGGGGAAAAAACTTACAAGTCAGTAAAGAGAATGATTAGTCATGAAGAAGCAGTTCATTATCCAACTGAAATTTCTTTCTCCTGGACTGCCTGTTCATAAAGTAGGAGCACCAATCATGCTGCAATTTAGTAGCAGTAAAAAATTTCATGTTATGAAACGTGAGTGCTCTAAAACTGTGCAACGGGACACGACTCTGAGTTTGTGCTCTGCACAGATATGCCATAGAGGCGGACATCATGACTGGGTATGGTATTGGAGTCTGTGTGTATACCACGCATACCATTGATTCCGAGTCACTATCTGTTTCCGTTGAAACGATTACAAAGTCCTGTCAGAGTTTATTTTGCCATGACGTTAACTATGTCGCAAGGGGAAACTTTATCTAACTCAGGAATTCAAGTTAGCGAGACCAAGTTTTTCTCACATGGTCAACTGTAGTTTACTTGCTCAAGAGTTAGAGATTCCAACTGTTTGTTCTTCCATGAACCTGAAGGACAGATAGCTAATATAGTGTATACAAAGGCATTTGCTGTACTAATAATGATATTTCTACTATTCCATAATTTCTAATGGCATTTTGGAATATCAAGTATAATAGAATTTTTGATTCCGTCAAAGACGGGTACGTTTGCTAGTTTAGATATATATTAGCGTACTGTGGCCAGAATAACTTATTTTCGCATTATATTGTAATTAATTTGTTTCTTGTTTTATTTTGTACAAATTATTTTGTTTACTATTTAATTTATAATATTTCAATATTTTTTTTACTAGTTGCCGTACATCATGTGGGTAAAGAAACTTAAATAATTTATTTAAAACAATATTAATTTAAAACCCTTTATAAACAATGTTCAGTTCTTTCTTTATGAAAAGAAAAATATAAACTTAGAAAATTAGAGGCAGAAGGCTCATAAAACTAAAAGATAGAAGCAAGTAGCTTCAGAAACTAGTAATGGTTCTTTAAAAAAAAGTTTCTAAGAAAAAAATTGATATAATATTTAATAACCGGAAATTAAAATACTACCAAAATCTGTAACGATTAATAAACTGAACAAATTACAACCATTATTTTTTACTAAAGCACACACGGATAGACGACTTGTTTTATTTCTTTTCAGTACAAACAAAAGGATTCTTTGGGCTCGTACTGTCAAACGTATCAGGATTGAAACATTTGTTTAAATTTTAAGAAATGAAATTCGTGAATTTTTTTTAAAAAAAATGCTAAACCAAAGTACACGTAAAAGCAAAGTGAAACATAAGTTGCTACCTTCATACACTATGTATAATCGCTTAGTTTGTAGGATTTGTATTGTGAGTGAAAATATGTAGATGATCCAAAGTATATGACAGAAGTAAGTATGTAATGGCTGTGAAAGTAATTGACAGCGAGGATAGTTCTACTTGTTACTATGGAATTGCAACATTGTACCAAATTTATATAGATAAAAGTGTCCTTTTAACGTCTCAAAGTTAAAAGGACAAAAGTAAGGTAAGTCACTGGTTTACATGCTAGTTAAAGAACTAAATTAATAAAATAATAGTAAAGCTTAACAAAATTGTGGCTACTGTTAAAAGGACAAATTGTTTTAAATGCTACAAGAAAATGTGTTCATGAAAAGTTGATAACAAAGATGTTTTTAAAAATTTTATTATAAAGTGATTTACTAAACTACATGAAAAAAAAAGAAGTAAATAAAAAATGATAAAAAACGAAGTAAAGATATTTTTGAAAAAACTAAGAAAAGTAAGCTTCATTCGTATGTACGCTCACATTATAGTTAAGATAAACTTTTGGTATCCTGCTGATGCTATTTCCTATTTTTTTTATAATATCTTATAATAACTATAATAGAAGACCAGTTAAATCACTTGTTGGCTTTCGATGACAAAATTGTGGGTTTACTGAGTGAAAATGAAATTGACAAAGCAATAAAGCAGGCTAAAGCCTGCATGGAGGCACACTGCAATGCAAAAAGGAACCTTAAGGAAAACACACCTGTCGATCTAGATAAGGATCAGTCATTCATTTAGAACAAATAGAAAATTATTTAATTTGTCCAATCTGAAATTGCACAGGTATGACCTAAAGCTAGCAAGTTGGCAGACATTTTATTTACAGTTCCAACCAATACATAATGACTGCACAATAAGCAATGCAGATAAGTTCTGATATGTATTAATGTCTTTAAGTTCTATTCTATTTTTAGAAAGACTATAATTTCTTATCATATTACTAAAGATAACTATCCTAAGATATGGAGTCCTTTCGGATTTGGAAGAAAAGAAAGATAATTTGCTACCTCCTTAGAACAGGTCTGGGCAAACTGGAGCCCATCGAGACGTTTTGTGCGGTCTGCGACCTGTTTTGATCTGCCACAAGACAGCAGACAACAAAAGGTATAGCGTTGAGGAGCTGACTGAATTCAAACTCCTTATCTTGGGCCAAATTTCCATTCATAAAAAGTTTTGCTGCAAATATATTCTGCATTTTTGGTTCCACATAAAACTGTGAACAAAGCTTTTCATGGATGAAAACGAACCAAAATAAAAGCAGATGTTTTTTAACTGACGAAAATTTGTGGCAGTAATGAGCATCTTAACTGGTAACCAAACTCCAAATTTTAAAAGAACATTTAAGAACTCTGATATAACGCATTTATCTATTGAATAATAAAATTAGATTTATAATTTTCAAAATAAAGCCATAGTAACTTGATTTTTTGAGTTATTTTTATTAAATTTTATTACATATTTCAAACATTAAATTTAATGTTTATTAACAGGTGCTGTCAATGCGGCTTTCCAGCCAAAATAATTGCCTATGCCAGCTTTAGAAGATTGTTAAGCTTACTTATTAGTAAGTTGTATTGGTTATTTAACAACTTCACTTTGAGTGAATTTTATGATAATTTTGATAATATGACATCAAGCAAAACGTTGATTTAAGGTAAAAACATTAGGGTATGTTTTGTTTGTTTAAAATAAAGCAATTTTAGTAAAAATTACAATATTGCAGTAAATGTAACTATTGCAATTAGGGGCACTATGACAATCTGTTTGGAAAAAGTAAAGTCAAGGAAACAAGTTAAAAATCTATCAGAATTGTAGGAACAAAAAAATAAGCATTTTTGTGACCAGAGAAGTTGGCTTTAAAATTTAGTTGACAAACAGTGATGACCTCAGACAGATAGATTAAGTTTTTATTGATAAACTTAAGAAAAGAGTAATTTGACTGAAACTTGAACGCTGGCACAACAAAATAGACAGAAAATACTCCTAGTCTTATTGGAAATTTTTCCAATATACAATGGAAGAACAACAAGAAATTAAAAATGAGATTCATACAAAAATTTTGAAATTTTTCAAATTAAGTGCGGAAACTGATTTTTTAATAAAAAAATATATAATTTTTTATTAATTATGATACTAATAAAATTCTTGATATGTGCAAATTACAGAAACTTATATAGATAATATTTATTCAGCGAAAAGATGAGCAATACATGTTATGGATGTACTCCAAAAAAGTGAATTGTGAATGAAATTTTGTGATGTTACACTTGGTGTAATTGAAAAGTTTGTTAAATTAATAAAATTTGTTTATTAAGTCTCCGACTAGTTTGGTTTGTGGAAATAATAACTGTAACTCAAACTATGGTAATAGTTTTGAAAAATATGGATCCGAAGGAAAAAATTAGTCATTTCTCCAATATTGATGACATGGAAAATCTAATTTTGGAAATAATTTTTGAAGATGTAATCCAACTAACAATTTAGCGTCTTTCTAGATGGTTGGTTAGAGAGTGTAAAACAAGAATACACTTCCTCTACATTGTCATTATCCAAAACACATTCTCAAGATAACTTTTCTTTCAAATATTTAAAGGGCAAGTACTAAAATGTTATAGAAACATGTGAACAAAATATTATACAAAAAATCTTGAGAATCTGACAATGTTCTAACTATATCCAGGAAGGTTGCAGCATCAACCAACATTCAAAGGGCGATTTTTTTTAAGTAAATACAACAGCGTATTAAGAATTCTTAATTTACAATTAAATTTTTTAGGTCAGTATATTTAATAAAATCAAATAATAAAAAGTAATCAAAATTGAAGTTACAGGCAAAGAATGAACCAGATATCAGAGCTCCTGGTAAATTTGTAAAAATTTGGTTTTATAATACGAAAAAAAGAAAATGTTGTCATTGATTAAAATGATATAATAAATTCTTCGTTAATAATTTTAACTATATAGTGAACTAGCAAACGTACCCATCTTTGACGGAATCAAAAATTCTATTATACTTGGTATTCAAAAATATCAATTATATTATTATACTAATACTATAATTAGAAATTATAGAATAGTAGAAAATATCATTTTTAGTACAGTGTTAAACAAATGCCTCTGTATACACCACATTAGCTGTCTGTCCTTCAGGATCATGGAAGAACAAACAGTTGGAATCTCTAATTCTTGAGCAAGTAAACTACAGTTGACCATGTGAGAAAAACTTGGTCTCGCTAACTTGAATTCTTGAGTTAGATAAAGTTTCCCCTAGTGACTTAGTTAACGCCATTGCGAAATAGACTCTGACGGGACTTTGCAATCGTTTCAGTGGAAAGAGATAGTGGCTTGGAATCAATGGTATGCGTAGTAAACACACAGACTCCCCAATAACACACCCAGTTATGATGTCCGCTTCTATGGCATATATGTGCAGAGCACGAACTCAGAGTCGTGTCTCGTTCCACAGTTTTGGGGCAGTCAAATTTAGGAACATGAAATTTGTTGCTGATACTAAATCGCAGCATGATGGTGCTCCCACTTGAAGTTTTTACTTATGGGCAGGCAGTTCAGGAGAAATAAATTCAGAGTCAAGAAATTCATTTAGGTAATGAACTGCTTCTTCATCACTAATCACTCTCTTTACTGACTTGCAAGTTCTTTCCTCGGCTTGATATAGCCGAAGAACTTGTTTGTTGATTTTTCCTGTGTGTTCATAGTAAGGGTTGAGAATTGCTCGTTCACAAAACTATTTATTCTTAATTGATAGTACATCCTGAACTCTGAGAACTACCTTTTATATGATTTTAAATACACAATATATTCATATGCTCCAATGAAATTAAAAATCAACTAACAATACCTACTTTCCACACCTGTGTATTTTCAAAACAAACTTGTCTGTGAAGTTAGTAAAATACAGCTTAAAGCCTCATAACTTCGCTTCTGTACTGAATTATCAATTTTTTTAGAGCCTATATTTTATGTTAGTCATACACAAATCTACTGTGAAAGTTTCAGCTTGATATATCTTATGGTGGCTGAGTTTACTAGTGACAAAATTTTACGAACAAACCGACTAACCGACAGAAATTTTTCTAAGAGTGGATTCGGTTTCTCCAATCTATGAAACGAAAAGAAAACTTGAAATAAGTTAGTTCTAAGCAATGTACAGACAAAATCATTATGTTATTTATATATACAACAGATTCAATAATATATCGACCGTTTGACAGAATAGATGTGTTATCTAATCGGGATTCGGTCAAATTTTCTACGTTCAAAAATCAAACTTTCACTGCCGACGTTTCGGTTTTATTATAAAACCTTTTTCATAGGCCTACAAACAAAGGATAATAAGAAATCATATATCAACATCCATCATATAAACAATAAGAAATGAATTGTTACAACTTATGAATATTATAAGCAGAAGTATTTAGAGATAAATAAAACAATATAACTTACAGAAGTAAGAATTTTTTTAAACTAAGAAAATGACTTTTAGATTATTTAAAGGAATAACAATCTTAACCGGACAAAACCTTCGACTAGACTAATAATATAACATTACAAGTAACCTCAACACTGTTCACTCAAAGGAACCAAATAAATCAAATTTGACAAAAACTCAGCACAACACTCCGGAATAAATGTTACTTAAATTAGTAATATCACTTCTATGATTAATCGAACTTAGATCTTTTTTAATATAAAGCATTTCAAGCGTCTTCCTTCTTTGCTCATCTTTTTCTTTTTCCGCTATAGTTGCATTTTCAAATTTGAACGTGTGACCTTCGTTTATTGCGTGACAAGCTAAAGCTGTTGCATTACTCTTATTTGTGCTGATCGAATTATTATGCTGGTAGAGCCTTTCCTTTAAAAAACGACTAGTTTTACCATAGTAACACTTATCACAGTCTTTACATTTGATGGCATAAATGAGGTTACTTTGTAACTCCTTTGGTATTTTTTCTTTTAAATTTGAAAATAAAAATTTAATTTTTCTTTTATTATAAAATGCCAGTGTAACTTCAGGTACATTTCGTTTGAAAACTTTTTTAATTGATTGAGATAAGCCCTCAACATAAGGAAATTTGAAATATTTTCTATTAATAACTTCCAGTTCAGCATGATTCTCATTTGATTGTTCTGGTTGTTGACCAATATATCTAAACCCATATCGTTCAACCCTGTTGTTCGGATGACAATGTAATTCGCTAACAATAATTTCACCCTTTTCTTATTCTCATTTAAAAAACATGGACTACTTATTTCAATAAAAAGGATCTAAGTTTGATTAATCATAGAAGTGATATTACTAATTTAAGTAACATTTATTCCGGAGTGTTGTGCTGAGTTTTAGTCAAATTTGATTTATTTGGTTATATATTAGTCTAGTCGAAGATTTTGTCCGGTTAACATTGTTATTCCTTTAAATAATGTAAAATTCATTTTCTTAGTTTAAAAAAATTCTTACTTCTGTAAGTTATATTGTTTTATTTATCTCTAAATACTTCTGCTTATAATATTCATAAGTTGTAACAATTCATTTCTTATTGTTTATATGATGGATGTTGATATATGATTTCTTATTATCCTTTGTTTTTTAGGCCTATGAAAAAGGTTTTAAACTAAAACCGAAACGTCGGCAATGAGAGTTTGATTTTGAACCTAGGAAATTTGACCGAATCCCGATTAGATAACACACCTGTTATTTATATAGATATACTTATTCAATAAATAATAGAGCTATTTATAAGTTCTCCCAATTTCTCTCCTAGAAGCTTCCTTTCAGTGAAATGAGAATTCAGTTGATCCGTTAGTAAGGATTGTATGAATTTGTTATCACTAATAATCACTGAGCACTGATAATACCTAGCCCAGTTTCAATGCATAACAGTTCCTATGAATTCAATACACACTATCATACTACCATTCGTTAAGTTCATGATAATTAGCATTGATTGTACAAGCAAATTACTGGTTAGTGAATTAATACAGATCATCAGGTAGAAAAAAACAATAAGTAAATTATAAATAAAATAATTCACATACTATTTAAGTAATAGCAAATTTTAAAAATAAGTTATATTATAACATTTATTCAATAATATGAGCTTTTGAGCATGTCTATAAATACAAAACTCCTCTGGTGCAGTATAATTGGAAGGTATTCTACATTAGGTATATGTTCACAAAGTGTAATCGCAAGAAACAGCAAATGGTCTCCTATTTCAAATAAATTGCATCAAAGTATATTCCAGCTAGATTTTTTCTTGCAATACAAAGGGAGCTTAATTTACTTTGAGTCGAGTGATATAATTGAATCAAGTTGAATAATACTGTTCTCTGACATGATGAGATTGGAAATTATTTTTGATTTTATGCTTCTATAATATGAAATTCTAGCGTATTTCATAACTTAAACATACATCTTTTATCATTTCCTCCTAAACTTTTCAATGAATCCTTTTTAATTAGTATTAAAATATTACAATTTGTAAGATGAAAAAAAAACCATTGAAATATTATTCAAATAAACTAGTGAAAGTTTATCTGTTAGAGGAAATTACATTTTTTTTAGATTAATGAATTCATTTTGTGCTAAGCTGTAAAAACTATTATAAACTGGCAATTTTATGCTTAGATATTTTGTTTTAAATATCAATTAGAAAGAAAACACTGAAATTTGTTAAACACTAGATGAATAAGTAGAAATCCGGAGCCATTATTTCCTCACAAAATGTTTAAGTCAGGACTGATTAAAATTTTTATAAAAATATGATCCAATGTATGCAAGAGTTACTTAAAAAGATCTTTTGTAAAACTAAATTGTTAGTAATGTTTTTATCTTAGAATTAAAATCTTGTTATAATTATAAACAAGGATTACATTTTTTTGTGTTCTTACGTAGAACTAAACAACAATCCAAATTAATAGTCATTTAACATGTTACAATATTCTGATGTGAATTTTTTATTTTCTTCTGAAAATAAACCTTATGATAGTTAAGGTTTTATTTTTTTTTTAAATGTTTAACTTTTTTATCCTTATCTTTATATATATAAATATTGATAAAAGTATCGACAGTGGAATAGAAACAAAACTAAAGTTTATCGGGACTCGGTCAGTTCTTCAGGTTCAAATTAAACTATCGTTGCAAACGTTTCGGTTTTTATTTAAAACCTCTTTAATAGGCAGAAGTATAATTTTGAAACAGAAAAATTTGTAATGTAATACTCAGTTTTTCTGTTTCAAAATTATACTTCTGCCTATTATAAAGGTTTTAAATAAAAACCGAAACTTTGGCAATGAGAGTTTAATTTGAACCTGAAGAACTGACCGAGTCCCGATAAACTTTAGTTTTGTTTATATATATATATATATATATATATGAAGTGATTTCAAAACAAATATTTTCCTTATAAATAAATTTATATTAAAAATATAAATAAAGATTTACAAGATAATCTACCTCTGTTTCATTCATCCTCTTAGAGAAGAGTGTTAGTCACTGGATTTTTATTCCAGTGTCCAGAATTTTATTTATTTCAACTGTTATTGACGTCATCTCGCGTGAATTATACAGCAGATTGACGACAAAAAAACAAAGTTTAAGAGATTTGAAATCTCTTATACAAACTAAAGAAAAGAACATATTCAATAAATATGAATTTAAGAAAGACTATCCCTTCTATGAGGAATAGTAATGGCTGCATTTATTAACAACGTTATACTATTTGTACTATGTTTGGTGCATATATCATAGTCCTTATCCATCTTACTAAAAAGTGTAGAAAAAATGCTTTTCTAACATTTTAACTAGACCATCTAGGCATCTTCTTGTATATACAGTAGATTTATAATAAAATTTGAAATATTCACACTAGAGTTTAATTATTTATGAAATATTTTATTTATGTTGATGTTCAGATTTAAATTTACCAAATTTGTTTCATTATTGCAATAAGAGAAATAATTAAATAAAAATTAATCTGAAACGTCATCAAACTTTAGTTTACATATTTTATTTGTATGACCATATCTATGTTTGAATAATCATAATTAATGTAAAAACCTTGCAATCTTTTAGAGTTCAGTAAAACTTTTCAATATTGAAAGACTGTATAATTTATGTGGGTACTATAATTATTATTATCATTATTAATTATCTCTATAAGACTCAGATGTGATTATCATGTAGTCTGGTGAAATAGAGAAAGACAAAAGTAAATTATAGAGGAGAAAAGTGTGTTCAATGACAAGTACTTCTTTAAAGTCACTTTGTTAACTATTAATATGCAAATTTTAAAGCACCAACTAACCTAAAAAATCTGAAACCCGATTTAACACTGGCTAACGTTGTTTCATTATCATAAAAAAACATCTTGTAGAGTGTACTCGTAATTAGATATTTTAGAAATGAAATAAACAAAACAGCTTATGTATATAACTAGTAAAATGAAAAAGTTATTCAAGAATCGTGCAAATACAACAAGCAAAATCAAAGTAGAATCAGTTACTGGATTTACATACATAAAGGACAAAAAATCTGCAAGACATTATGGTGTCTTCTTAAGCAGCTTTGCATGAACAAATGGAATTCCACATTTAAATCATAGCAAGAGAGGTCTGTTATCCCGACATAATATGCTTTACCTCACGCCCAAGGCCGTCTTAGGATCCTTGTGGACTGGAAATTCTTGTATAAAAACTCTGTTTGAGAACCTTTTCAATTTAATGTCCATAACATTCATTTGTTATATATTTGCATTATCAATGTATTTTCCGACATTAATATGCATTAACTTTTATAGATAACTACAATTTTAAAATGTAATCAAAGGAAATGTTTAATGAACATTACATTTATTAATTATTAATAAATAATTATAAGAGCAATCCATAACACCGTCTGGTGTTTATAGATAATAATAATATATGTTTGATAGGTTGTGGAAAAATCTGTTATACAGATTCCTTAGTAAATTATTTGCTCAGGGTAAGAGGGGTTGGGGTCCCAGCCCACTAAAAAACTACATCCTAATACCTGGCAATATCCGACACGGAAACCGTTTTCACATTACTTGGTGCCGGTGCCTCAGTCCGCCTAACCAGGAATCACCGCTTCGTCCCCTTTCGCTCATGTAAGGATTAACCTTGCCTAACTCTTTCATTATTCTTATGACGGAAGACCTTCTCTACAAAGCTCGTAACTTCTGACCAGTTTTCTTCACTCTGGAGGACTTTCTGGACTATGTTCTCTGGGGTAACCTCACCAAACAATGCAATCGATCCCTGGCGCAGCACTCCCCACTTAGTGAAAAAAAGACAGTACGCTCTGAATGCCACAGTGCGTGCATTGAGGGCTATCAACTTTATTCATCCTATATAAATATTTTCCAACTATCCATGGCCAGTCACTATCTGAGTCAAGTGGAATCCGATCTCCCCATGCTTCCATCCCAACCATTCAAGGAGATCATGGATGAACCTTGCAGTCCACCTACTCCTTGGCTCTCGATCCCATTACTCCGTCCCTTTCTCAATTTTTTTTCTAGCCTGTCGCTTTGCCACTTTTCGTTCTTCTTTCCTTTTTTCTCCTATACTCATTCTCTCCTGAGCCAGTAACTTCATTTCAATAATTCCTGAGATGACCAAAATAGCTGGATCAGAGACAGTGCAGTAGACGAGTGCTACACGTAAGACTCCAATCCTCTGTACTGATGCCAATTTCCTTTTAAATACCTCATGTCTGAGACAGTCAGCCCAAACCTCAGCGCCATACAAGACTACAGACTAGACCAAAAAGGTCTTAGTTCATTTCAAGACATGTAAACCCGGTAAAATCTTGAGATAAATTTTTTTCACGATTACCATACATTACAAACTCATTGTAAAAAAATCCAACAAGTACAACAGGTTATTCATTAATTCATGTTGAGTTTTCAGTATTTATAGTTATTTTACATTTCAGTCAATTGAAATTTATTGAAATTTTAGTTATAGTTTATTAATATTAAGTTTATGTTTTGCAAGAAATTCTATTGTTATATACTTAACCGTATATCATTAAAAAAATTTTTTTTTGAAATAATCCGTCAAGTGGTGTAAACTCCATTGTGTCTACAATCTTTAAAATCATAAGTCAAAGATTTTATATTTTATATCAGAACTAACCTTTCTATTTATTGAAAAATTCATCACTTTTTACAGTAATACTATTGTCAGATAAGGCCATTGCCGGTTCCATAATAACCTCAAAGTTCCAACACTCTAAACTCAGTAGTGTGGAAGAAAAAAAATTTAAAATCATATTTCAACCAAAAAAATGACTTTTTAATTATGTAATATTATTCAAAAGCAATAGGCAACATCTACGCTGTAGCTGCCAATTTTTGGTAAAATATCAACTTGATCCATCGAACAGTGTATCGAACCCACAAACTTTTGGCTACCCACCCACCCACATGCCTACGGATATCATTAAAAAAAAGTCAAAAAAAAAAGATCCCCGGAGACCTCAAAACATGTAAATCTGTTGAAACCTTCGAATTGATTTTTTTCATTATTTCTATTCTTTACTTAAAGTAAAATTAAAAAAGATTTGTCATCAGCATTGCAAAATAAAGTAAACAACATTGTTGAATAACTCAAAACTACAGAATATATTGGTCTTCGTTAGGCCACAATAATGCAATCGTATAATGGAATAGAACTAGTAATATAGCAGTAAGTAAAATTACAAACATATTCCTTAACCCATTAATAAGTAGTCCTACATATGAGCTTTTTAAATATTTAGAGAAATATCTCAGTTAATATTAAATGTTAAAAACTCAGTAAAATTTAAAGAATTTATCTCAATTCAAATATAAAGTTATAATACTATTATGATTTCTCCCTTCGTTCGATCACTATTCACAAACCTGCCATTAGATGGAGCATTTTATTTAGGGAATAAATAATGGAATACAATTATAACACATGCAATTATGACGAAGATACTAGATATTACAATTATGTACACGATACCTTTTTCTTACACTAGACATAAAATGCTATGCAAGATATTTAACTCTTCATAGTAACAAGTATTAACAGAAATTTTGGTAAGCAGTTATGTCTTCAGTTTTTCACAATATTGTCATAGTTAAATTTTTTACAGCTTGCAATTAATGGAGTAGGGAACATAATCAACTTCCAACTACAGAAAAACATATATTAACTTATATCTTAACGATTTATTTGTAACTATTCATAAAGAGAGAAGGAATACGTTTTACAAACGCCTAATTTATTTTATAATAATTCATAATTTACGTGTCAAAGGGACATAGATGCAGCTCTCCCTTTTTACTTTACTATAAGTAAAGTGTGCTGAAAGTGAAAAAATTCGATCGCGAGATTTTGACGGAATTAAATGATTTGAGGTCTCAAAAGTCGTTTTATAAAGTTTTTTCGATGATGTCTGTGTGTGTTGAGTATGTAATGAAATCTTGTGGTCACGTTACGGTCCAGAATTTTGATGGATCAAATGATATTTTACACCAAAAATGGGCCACAAGTCACTCCTTTTACCAAAAATGTGTTTTAGACAATATTTATGTCGCCTAAACTACCAACTCTAGAGTCATTTAATTTAGGCATTATATTTGAGGCTACAAAAGCAATAAACAAGAAATATCCTCAGATTTTTAGAACAACAGGAGACTTTTTTTCTATTAAATGTAAAAAATATTATTTATAATTCAATGTGAACGCTTGTTAGAACAATATAAACCATACCGTTTGACGAAACGAAATTGATCGAAATGAAACTATACCTAAAAATAGAACATTATGCGGAGAATGAGTTGACATAATTTTTATCAAAATTACATTTACCAAAGGGGCGTTAGAGTACATTATCTGTTTAAGAAAACATTTTTTTTAACGCTAAACGGCTCATTAAAAAACAATGAATTTTTCTAAAAAAATGGACAAGCAATGAACGATTTATAAAAAAATCTGGAGTGGCCTACAACCAACTTTACTATAAGTAACTTAATATCAAATTTCTTGAGTATAACACATAACGTCTCATTTAAGCATAACGTAAATATCTAAATGGGATATGATTAATGGTCTTTCATTCCTGAGGTAGTAAAGATAGTGATTGAAGGACATATCAATATATAAGCTTATTTTTGTACATCACACAGCTGATGCAAATAATGTCATTAGTATAACTACAGCAGTAATAACATTTTTGAAAAACCAAAGTGAACATTTCTTGATACGAAATATTCTCCTACAAGAGAACATGGCTTCTGTTCAAATAGCCAGTGGATTTCTTACATCGTTTACTTGACATCCTTCTACATTGAATATTAAAGTAAAATTTTCAAATTTAAAACAGGAAAATACCCTTTTTTTCTCTGAAAAACATCATAAACAGCGAAGAAAATGTTGTTTTAAGGTGATTTATAATTAAAGATGTACGATAATTACATTTATTAATCTCTAAACGAAAGATTTCAATTTTGAATTATCTTTTACATTTTTGGTTTTTTACAGAATTATTATACTGGGAATTTTATGGTTTCTTAGTATTTAATAAGATCATTTTCCTTCCCTTTGTCAAATAACATATATAAGAATTGTTTCTGAGTGAGTGTTATCATTTTCCTGCACAATATTATTCCTCTTACATCTCATATAAGTCAATAAACAATTTAAATTGATCCTTTATAAATATCAATTTTATCTCAGTGGATTCGCTCAAAAAAGTTCTAAGTCAATGTAAAAAAAGGAAAAAAATATAAAAATTTCGACAAGTATAGCAGGTGATCTCTTAGTCTAGGGTAAACAAACAGTTTTTATAGCGTTATTTCACTTTCCCGTAATTGAAACTTCATGATTTTTTTGTGAATTGCTAATTTTTTGTTCCATTTTTGGTCAAATTTTCATTATTTTTTAATGAGCCGTTTAGCGTCAAAAACACACTCACCCATCCACCACACACACACACACACACACAGACATCATCAAAAAAACTTCATAAAACGACTTCTGGGACCTCAAAACATGTAATTCCGTCAAAATCTCGAGTTCAAATTTTTTCACGATCACTATACTTTACTTATAGAAATGTAAAAAAATATATGAAATTTTAATTACGGCAAAGACCAATAAAGCTATAAAAACTGAATATTGATTTTGGACTAATGGTTCATTTGTTATACTTGTCCTATTTATTTATATTGTTTACATTCACTTAAAAAATTTTTGAGTGAATACAATGAAATAAAATTGATGTTCAGAAGTTTTATGAATCATTTTCAAATAATTTAATAACTTAACATGAGATTTAAAAGAATAAAATTCTTACATGTTAAAAGTCAACGCCAATCAAACAGACCATTTCTGATGATTTCCATGTTATGATGAATTTGTCGCACAAAATGCTGTTATCAATCTATATTTTGCACCCTTCAACAATACTTAATGTCAGATTTAATTTATTTTTTATTAATCATAGTATCTTTGGGTATTTTGAAGGTTGAAGAATGCACACTTTCCTCAAGAAAGAGCTATATGTTGTTGACAAATATCCAGTTTTTTCACTATTCTAGTCTAATAGTTCACATCTATTATTTTTAAAAATTTCAAGCTTCCAGCCATAAAAGTTTTAAATTATACTGAAAAGCTGGCTTTGAATTAGATTTGAGTATGCAAAACTGGCTAATGACTAATATATTTTTTCTCAATTCACATTTACAGCAACCTTATACCACAGTACAACACGAAGAAAAAAGATCACTCTCTCAGAGTAAACTGGATATTTATGATTTTTGACAAAGGAAAATAAAAATGATTTTTTTAAGAAGCACTGGCAAGCCATAACATTCCTACAATAACAATTTATAAAAGACCACAAATGTAAAAAATAATACAAAATTGAAAACATTCATTAAAAAATAATAAATAAAGTTATCCTACATGTTACATTAAAATTATTTTAAAAGGACATTTTTTCTTAGATGTTTCTGACATTTTTCAGACAAAAGAATTTTTCAAAATTTAAATGGGAAATTATGTCTCCAATCTTGAGATATCAAGATATGCACTGATATGCATCAGTGGTGTTACTATCTGTTACTATCTGTACCACCTCCAGGAATGAAAGACTAATAAACATCTCCTATTAGACATTTATATTATACCTAAATGGAAATTTGTATATTATACCCGCAAGAATTATGATATTATGTTTACTTGCTCAGTGTGAATTTGTGTACATGAATTTTGACAAATGAAAAGAAAAGTGATTTTTATTAAATACTAAGAAGCCATAAAATTTCCAGTATAATAATTCTATAAGAGACCAAAAATAAAAAGGAATTTTTTGTTAGGTGGTTCTGATATTTTTTAAACAAAATAGGAATATTTTCAAGTTTTAAATGGGAAAACTAGTCTTACATATTCTATGTAGAAGATCATGTAATCTATGTAAGAGATCCACTGGCTAATGGAACATGGCTACAAAAGTCATGTTCTCCTGTGAGAGATTATTTTGTGACACAGAATCTACACTTTTGCTTTTCAAAAATGTTATTACTGCTGTAGTTATACCAATGACATTATATGCATCAGTGGTGTGATATACAAAAATAAGCATATATATGATATGTGTATCAATTACTATCTGTACCACCTCCAGGAATGAAAGACTAATAAACATCTCCTATTAGACATTTATATTATACCTAAATGAAATATGATATATTATATGCTAGGAAGTATGATAATATGTTTTCTTATAGTAAAGTTGAGTGTAGGCCACTCCAGATTTTTTTTACATATTTCTAACACTTTAGTCAATATAGGAATATTTTGAAGTCTTTATAAGGGTAAAATCGGCTTAAAACTTCAATGCAGAAGGAGGTCAAACAACATGAAATGTAACAATCCACTGGCAATGTAAGATATCCGCTGGCTATAGAAACAAAAGAAACAAATCTTAGAAATTCATTATTTTAATAAGGATTAAACTTTCAGTAATTATCGAAGTGACATAGTCAATGTGAATAATAATATATTTTGCTGTATTAAGCTGATTTCCTCACAGATTAATATTGAACCATTGTTACAACTCAGTTAATTTATATCAACAGCTTTTCTATGCAAAAAAAAAGTGTTTCTTGTGTTTAGTTCAAATTCGTTTCTTGGATACTTTCTTGGTTGCGAGTAAGAAAACCTGTTTTCATTAGTACATTGCAATTTTTCGTTCTGAACACCATTAATTCATGTTCACTTATATTACTATTGTAATATAAAATAGATAGTTTTTCCTTTCAAATATTTTTACTTCAGTAAATTTGAGTACTTTTAATGTATGTTGTGCACTTGCTCCTGTAAATTTGATTAATTGTACTATTTACAATTCACTGGTGTTTATTTAGTTATAAATACGACTGAAATATTTAATAAAAAGCTATCTGCAATGATTGAGTACAAACGATCTATCACTAAGAGAGTAAATATGAGTCTTTTCTGAAGTTTTTGGGCAACATGACGACAATTCATGTTAGAGATTCGATTGAAATTTAACATGTTAGAAGTTATTAAAACATATTGAAATTTCGATGGATGCCAATACAAAGATTTCTAAGTTGACCGACACATGCTCTATGATAATTTATACGAAGGCTCAGCTTGGTTGAAGCCTAGCCGACACCAAAAACATCACACTGAGTGTAGCCGACTCAAGAGATGCATTGGAGGTAAGTAGAGAAGGTATTAACACGTATTGGGCAGGAGTCATAAATAAGGCACATGAAGGACTGAAGCTAATAATAGGATAAGTTTGACAACTGTATTTTGCACATATTTCATTTCCCCTAGGATGATCTGGGAGTGATATGTGAAAAGATAGTCTTCAAGTTGGGAGTTCTTCTCAAAAGAGGGAGGCCGAACAAAGAGGAGGTGCAAGAAAGTGAAGAGTGTATAGCGAAAACTTAAAATCTCTTTATGCTTTGTTTCTTAGTTTATGTTTACTCTTACCCGTTACCCCTCTTGTTATTCCTTTTTACAATCTTCGCTTGACAGCAACACTGTTTAATCCAGAAGACTTGCTGCTTATTTTCGTGACGGGTTAACGATATATATATATATATATATATATATATATATAAGTCGCTCTCTGCCGGTACAAGTGAACGCACGTACCTCTTCTTCTTCCCTTCTACTCTCTCCCTGACGACGAACTTCAGTTCAAAATATCGATCCAGTAAGTTTTCTTGCTTCTTATATTTGTTGTCTTTTTTCATTTTTATATAAATATATATATAAGACAATTCAAAACTTAACCTTAACATTTCTATAC
The DNA here is from genome assembly GCA_026182355.1 of Hermatobates lingyangjiaoensis. Taxonomy (NCBI): domain Eukaryota; kingdom Metazoa; phylum Arthropoda; class Insecta; order Hemiptera; family Hermatobatidae; genus Hermatobates; species Hermatobates lingyangjiaoensis. The sequence goes on along the minus strand of JAPFBL010000030.1, from coordinate 678,448 downwards.
GTATTCAGTTGTCTTTTTTTTCGTTCAAATGTAAGTTTCCAGACCAAAATTGTGAATAGCTAGACGTTTTACTCTTACCCTCCTGTTTTCAGTGTTATATAATACATACACCTACAATCAATAATATATATATATATATATATATATATATATATATTTATCATGTTTTTAATTATATATATTACAGTTATATTTTACATATTGCTGTGGTGTAATTTGTATAACTCGGTTTCTATATTAATTCCATATAGTCTTCGATTTGCTAACAAAACACTAACAAGAAAAAAAGTATCAATTGAATGGGTTATCATCTAACAAAAGTCAGATTTGTTCCAGTATCAAGATATTATTGTTATATAAGTTATTTTGTTCGTATTTCTTAGATTTTGTTAATTATCTCTATGAATTTTTCATTTTGATAATTATATATATATATCAAACGATCAAGCTACAAACGAAATAGGAAAACAGGACTAAGATCTTTCAACCGTAACAAGTGGTTTTCGTCAGAGTCAAAAACCCAACTGGGGTTTTCAGTTGGGTTTTTGACTCTGACGAAGACCGCTTGTTACGGTTGAAAGATCTTAGGCTTGTATTCCCCTTTTATTTGTGGTTTGATCATTGATTGTTAATTCAAGTGTTTATGCGAAATCTTTTTATACATATATATATATATATATATATATATATATATATATATATGAAAACAAACCACAAGGAAAAAAAAAGAAAACAGATAGAAAAAATGCTCTGAGGCCTTTCAAATTTTGTCATCAGAGAGCAAACAAGGTAAGAACTAGAAGGACAGGCTTCTAGTTCTTACCTTGTTTGCTCTCTGATGACATAAATTGAAAGGCCTCAGAGCATTTTTTCTATCTGTTTTCTTTTTTTCCCTTGTGGTTTGTTTTCATTGATTGTATCACGTGTTTATTGTGATTCATCTGCATATATATATATATATATATATATATATATATAATCAGAAAAATAACAACAATAAATCCCTTTTATATTTTAACATCTGTCATTATTTTCTAAATATTTCTAATATTTACGCAAAATGTCTAATAGCGTAGAATGCTAAATATAGAATTTTGTGTTGTTCAGTGATTTTTTCTCTTAGTCATTTTTCTGATTTCTCCCTGTGGTTTGGACGTTGATGTGTATATGGTTTATATATATATACATATACAACCATATGATCAAACCATAATATGGAGTGAGAAAAAGTTACGAAGACCTTTCAATCACAACAAGCGGTCTTCTTCAGAGGTAAAAACCCAACTGACATTCAGTTGGGTTTTTGACTTTGACGAAGACCGCTTGTTGTTGTTGAAAGATCTTAATAATTTTTGCCCATTTCATATTTCGGTTAGATCATCGATTGTTATTTCACGTGTTTATGTGAAATCTTGTTTTACATATATATATATATATATATATATATATATATATATATATCAGTAAATGTTGATAAAAGTATTGACCGTCAGGTAGAAAGAGAATAAAATTTTATCTGGACTTGGTATATATATATATATATATATATATATAACAAAATTTCATATAAACACGTGAAATAACAATCAATGATCAAACCACAATATGAAATGAGGAAAAAAAGACGAAGATCTTTCAACCATAACAAGCGGGCTTCGTCAGAGTCAGTTGGTTTTTTGACCCAACAACATTTATACATTTATATACAACAGGTTCTAGCAAAAAATATTGCGCATAATCCTTCCAATACAATAAAATACAGTAAATAATTGTTGATTAATTAATTTGTAAAATACTAAAAAATACAAATTTATGTTTTTATTTTTTCAGTTTTATAAATAATTTGTCCATTTATTTAGTTTTCACTTGATAATTGTAATTACCTCGAAATAACAATTATTATGGTTATTGTTTCCAGAATAATGATCGGTAACAATTCGGTAACAATCGGTATGTTCAATAAAATTAGTCCCTTTTGTAATGTGGCTATTTAATCAACAATCAAAGGACAAGATATTAATATATAAAAAAATAATGTTGGGGATAGATGATACATAAGCATCAACGTACAGCACCAATAAGGAACAAAAGTGCCATTTTTTCATAAAACACAATTAAAATTATATGTATATGTCACTTATTACACTACATGTCATAACATATACAGCTATATTATTACATTCTTTTATTATAACTGTTCACTGAGTTAGAAGCTAATGTTTTTATACTTGATTTGTTTAAAATTTGGATTAATTTAAAAGAAATAGTGCTTCAATAAAAAATATTACCATCGTCTATAGTTATTTCATAAATGTTTAAAACAAGCGAATTAATTACTTCGGACTTCATGAGTAAGTTATTTAGCAGTTTTATTTAATTGTCATTGATTTATTAATGTAGACGGTAATAATTTTATTCTGTTTTGTGACAGGTGTAATTTTTTTTGTACAATGATAAATGTCTTTTAAGTAAATTACACATGGTTTAGAGGATTTAGTCAACGCTTGTTGCATTGGATAAGAAGTTCATTGTCTCTTTTAGCCCAACAGAAACGAGTGTAACATACATGAATAAATGGATCACAGTCATAATGTTGTTAATACCAACGGTATTAATAATAAAGTAATTATTATTGTTAATTCTATCCAACGGTTGATATATTATTGAATTTGTTGTTAATACCATTAACTTTACTACATTATTCCTATTATAATAGTAATAGGTGTACATTATCAAAACATGCATTTTCTCTTCTTTAATCAACCGGATTCAGAGTACCGCCAATCTCCATGAACCTATCACCTTAGGTCACTAGTCACAAGATGATGGTTGGATCTCGAAGATGGACGTGCTCTGAATTCGCTTAAGCAAGGACACGAATAGTCAAGGTATGGCGGTGTACTATGATAATAACGATGAATCTAATTAATTAACTCAAGCACTTCGACCAACCAAACAAAAGAATCATTCCACTATACAACCAAAATGTATTCAGCTATTATATAGTATTCAATTTGTATTTATTCTCACAAACAAGATTAAATATTTGAATAGAAGAAAAGTTAGCATTAAATTCATCCAAAACAGTGGAGCTTTCTTGTAAAAAATATTAGATTTAAAAAATCCGATTTATATCGGATATCTTGGTCAGATAAATTCAGGATTAATGTTTACATATATACAATTTTAGCGAGTGTGGTATCAATATCATCTGGTTTAGGATATCAAAATTAAATTATCAATCATTTTATCGACAGCTATAATGAAACACCAATTAAAGATATACAAATTTAAAAGCTTAAGCTAAATACATACACTGTCCACAAAATTAATTTTGTAAAAGTTTTTTTTTCTTAAAATCAAAGTGTCATGCTGTTTTCTAATCTTATTAAAAGACAAAAAAATATTTGGAATCAGCTCTTGAATTTACATATAAAATATTAAAGGTGAGGTTCATTAATTCAAGATCAATTTATAAAAATAAAAAATAAATGCTTTAATTTAATGAAACATTTGTAAAATTACTTAATTTTATTGAGTAAAATATTTTCCAATATGAAACTAAATAAAAAATATAGATATATTTGATTTTTCTGTTTGATTTCAACATATTTAATAGAAAACAAAAATTCTTAAAAAAATGACATAATTATTTTTTTTCTATATGATTCTCAATTTTATATTTATTTGGTGTTGTAATTCATTCTTCTTCTCGATTTAAATGAAAGTGATTTGTTCATAAAGTATTTTATCTTCAATAACAACATGAGATACAAAATCTTACATGGTGTATTTGTAGAAATAATACTGTTCTACCTACGAAGGAGTTAGCGCTCCTAGACTGAAGGGAAGTACATTAACACGCTCTTAATAGCAAACTGACATCAGCTTAGACGCCCCCCACGGCCAGTGCTACCAACAGGGCTGATCAAATATCTCAATAAATCCTCAAATATCCCTCAAACTGACGCATTTGAATATGGTATATATTAATTCCTTTTTATATATCCAATTATAGTTTTTGCAATTATAAAAATGATTACATTCAACTTTATTGATTGTACTTCAATTAGTTTATAACAATTTAATTTAGAAATCATATTAAAATGCAGTAATATTTATCAATTATAAAAAAATATTATTAATACTGTTTGAACTTTATTTGATAACTGATTCAAGGTTAAAAAAACCAAAACTAATTTTAAGTAAATATTAACCTAAATTCGTATAACTTCAAATATGGAATAAAACTAAATACACTACCTACAAACGAGCATCCCATCAAGGCTTAAACATTTCAAGTCATTAAATTCTCTGTGTTTCTTTTAACTTAGCTTTTAATGCTTTAACTTAGTAGTTCATAACAAACCTCTACTCAAACCTCGACATCTTACAATTCTCTGCATCCGTTTACGACGATCTATGTTCACGGTGGATTGTAAACTGGTGTATTGACTGGAAGATCAGGTTGACATAATCGCTAAAATAACAAGGACCCAGTTTTTTTTCCTTAATGACAATTATATCATCATTTATTTATGACCATAACATTAAATAGAGTTGTTGGTATTTCATAATAACCAGTTTCATAGTATATATATAAATAAGTTAATTGAAGAGATTTACTGCCTTCCGTTTTTCAGCACCTATTGTTTTTAAAAAGAAAATTTTCTGAATTTCCTACTTAACTGAGAATACAACTTGCTTTGTATTTAGGGTTTAAACTTTACTATAAGTAAAGTATAGTAATCGTGAAGAAATTCGATCTCGAGATCTGGACGGAATTATAGGTTTTGAGGTCCCAAAAGTCGTTTTATGAAGATTTTCCATGATGTCTGTGTTGAGAATGTATCCAAAGTTTGTGGCCACGCTACGGCCCATACTCTCTGATGGATCAAATTGATACTTTAAACAACAATGAGCCTCATAGTGTAAATGAGTCCTATTGTTTGAGAGCAATTATGAATGACGAGAAAGTTATTTTTTTGCCAAGAACCTGTTTTTAGAAAATATTCTTTTTCTACTAAACTACTAATTCTAGAGTTTAGATATTTTTGCCATTATCTTTGAGGCTACAAAATAAATAAACTAAAAATTTATTCAAATTTTTAAAACAACAAGAAATATTTTTTGTTGAATAAAATATAAAAATTTTGATTTATAATTCAATCTAAAAGCTTGTGAGAGTGATACAAGTCATACCATTTAACGGATGAAATGAAACTATACCTAAAAATAAAACTTTATCTGGAGAATGAGTTGACATAATTTTTATCAAAATTACATTTACCAACGAGGCGTTACAATACATTTTCTGTTTTTAGAAATTTTTTTTATGGTAAATGGCTCATTAAAAATCCATGAAATTTTGCACAAAAATGGAACAAAAAATTAACAATTAATAAAAAAATTTCCTGAAATTTCAATCACGGCAATAAAACCTTTATTGCAATTAAAGCAAGTAAAGCAATTAAATAATATATGTAGAAGGAGGTCATATAAACTATGGAAGAGTTACAGTGACTATTGGAACAAAAGCAATGTTCTCCTGTAAGAGATTATTTCGTAACACGAAATCTACACTTTCGCTTTTCAAAAGTGTTATTGCTGCTATAGATATACTAATTTTATTATATGCATCAGTTGTATGGTATACAAAAACAAGCACATTTATTGCTAAGTGGATCAATCACTATCTGTGCTACCTCCAGGAATGAAAGACTAGGTTAGGTTGGGTTGTAGTGGTAGTCCCACAGGGAACACACGTAGGCCGATCATTGTCCCTTTGTGACACCACACAATCAAGATTGAGTCTACAATGGGAGTCCTAAATTTTGCCTAACTCAAGTGTATTTAGAGTAGGGATCTTTAACGAGTACCTGACTTCGTACAGAGTCGGTACCGACGGTTTAACGTCCTTCTCCAAGGGACGACGTGCTCAGATTTATTCACCTCCCGCATGAATAAATTGAGGGCCAGGTGGGGATCGAACCCCGGTCCTATCAGTTCAGAGGCGAGTAAGCTAACCAATGAGTTAACCTGGCCCACATGGAAGACTAATAAACAACTCTCATTTAGACATTTATATTATACCTAAAAAGAATATTATATATTTATGTGATATTATGTTTAGTTATAGTAAATTATGTTCGGGCCACTCCAAATTTTCGTATTTGTTTACATTTTTTTACATTTTTATCATTCATTTAAAAACTTCTTGAGTAGATCCACTGAAATGAAATTGATATTTAGAGGTTTAATGTAATATTTTAAATAATTTAAGAACTTAATATGAGGTGTAAAATAATAGACTTCTTACATGTAAAATCAATACCAACCAAACATCTCATTTTTGATTATTTCCAGGGTGTGATGGATTTGTCTCACAAAATTCCAGAAGGTTATCCACAACTTATCACCATAATGCGAACAATAATAGTACACCTTCCTGTAGATAGGCTTTTTTTCAAAATTTCATTTCTGATAGATAGTTTTCTTCGACTAATTAATGTTTGCGTTAGCACTGTATTAATCCATTTTATAATCACTGAAAAAATACATTGATAAAAAATACATATTTGTTCTAATTCAACTTATTGGATAAACGAATTACTAAAAAGGTCTTCTATATCCAAGAAGCAGCCTAGAGTTATTTCCTTGAGGTTTAAAGCGTTTTCTATTCTGTTAACAAAGGTATCTGGAACTAAAACCGTCGACTTGACCCTTACGAAGGTATGTAGTCCCTTATAACGATGGATGTTTACAAAGAACATCACATATTGCTACAAATAAAACCTAAAAGTCACCATTTTTAGTGTAATATTACTTTTTTAATACTTAAGATCATAAAATATGGGTAATAAGATAATACTTGATAAAATGTTAAATGTTTGAAATCACATTTCGGTGATAAGTGGCTTAAAATTAGTAGCCGTTTTGTCATAAATATCAAAAAGTACCTTTTCCATGCTTCCAAAATATTACCCAAAATCTGTGAAGTTCTTAAACTTATCATGTACTATAGGCATATCTGACATAAGAATTCTTAATGCACTCAATATGCAGGTCAATACTATATACATTCGTATATATATTAGTAACCACCCATCACATGATGAAAAACATAAAAAATATATGGCTGATTTATATTTTGTTTTATAGATTTAAGAATTAAATCTTACATGTCTTATTATAATAAATTTATTTGTCTATAGCTAACTGTTTAATATAAAAAACATTTTCTGAAATAATAAAATCTACTGTAACAGACTTTTTCATCCATATAATTTTAAGGAAAATTATTCATCCCATTCTTTCAAAAAGTGCTACCTTTGGGTTGCATTTACCCAAATATTAAACTGACTAAAAAAAAATTGTGTTATGGTAATATTTTATAAACCCAACTGTAAACCTAACAATAAAAAATTATTTGACTTTAAAATTTTAAAAATTATTTTCCTTTACACTAATTGGAATTTTTTTTATAAATGGCTGATTTTTTGGCATAATTATATTTTTTAATGAGTCGTTTAGTGTCAAAAAAAAGTGACCTTAACTTCCTTTTAGTTAATGTAATTTTGAAAAGATTTACTTATCTTCCACATAATGCTCTATTGGTAGGTATAATTTACTTCTGATCCGTCAAACGGTATAACTCCTGTCGGCCTCAAAAGCTTTCAGATTGAATGATAAGACAAAAAAGTTTTACATTTTATTTGAAAAAAATATTTCTGTTGTTTTAATATTTTTTAGAAGAAAAGAAATGTTGTCTAGAAACACATTTTTGATAACAAAGTTTAGGAGAAAAAAAGTTGACTAAAACACATTTTTGGTAAAAAAATGTGACTTTCCCATTAAGCATAATTGCTCCCAAACTATACAGCACATCAACATTATGATGGCCATGTTTGTGTGAAATGTGAAATATCAATGAGATCCATCAAAGATTGTGGACAGTAGAGATTACACAAACTTTTGCCCCCCCCCCCCCCCCCACCACACACACACACACATGTAGATATCATCGAAAAAACTTCATTAAAAGATTTTGGAGACCTCAAGACATGGAATTCCGTCAAAATTTGGAGCTCAAAGTTTTTCATGATCACTATACTCTAATTAAAGTAACGTAAAAATTAAGAACTAACAAAGTTATGTTAACCGTCACAAGGATGTGATGAAAAATTAAATGTTTCTTCTTTTATATTGGTACTTTTGAAATTTAACTATTTATAGTCGTTATCAACTAGCCAGTTACCAATACCCCACTTCCTCATCCCAACCGAGGTCCTGAACATGTGACTAGGGAAGCAGTTGACTGCTATATGAACCCTGCAAACCGCTGAGAATCCTGGGAAAGACGAGAGGGCCCTATAAACCACTGACCACCATCTAAAACTAATCGATGTTGCAGCGTTCCCAAGTCACAGTTCACGACTACTTAAGTTCACACCTAAGTTCTTTATAACCATCTCCATTTATAATTTCGCAAGTCAAATCGGATACAAGGTACTTGTCCCAACTATATTACTAAATTGATGGTGGAACAGCGGAACTTAATTTATCAATAATTATTAATCAATATTAAATGTGAGTAATTTACTATTTTAATTTTGTAAAAATATTCTCCATCTGTAAATATGCTGTATTTTTTCAAGCATAATAAATCTGATTATTTAGTTAAAATATCCTTTTTGCAAATCCCTTTAGTTTATATTCCTATCTACCTACAAAGAGAATTGTCCTCCTAACTCCTACTATATTTAGATTCTTCTACGATTTGTTTGCCTTTGTAATAATATTTAATGAGTTTTAACACTTAGGAAAACAAATTCATTTATGAATTATTTATGAATCCGTAACAAAGTAAGTTGTTTGTATTTTAAATCTGAATTAAGATTTCATGAATTTGAATACACCCTTAATATATCATAACTCCTTAATGTCGTTTTGAACTTCTTGAAAGTATGATATTATTTTTGTCAGAACATAAATCCAGTTTAAATAGTACCAAATCTAAAAATCTGTAGTGGCCTACACTCAACTTTACTATAACTTGGATATGTTTGTTAGTATTTCATTCCTGGACGTAGTACAAACAGTGATTGATCCACTTAGCCATATACATGCTTATTTTTGTATATCACACAACTGATGCATATAATAAAATTAGTATAACTACAGTAGTAATAACATTTTTGAAAAGCAAAAGTGTAGATTTTCTGTTATGATATAATCTCTTACAGTAGAACATGGCATTTGTTTCTATAACCAGTTCTTCTCTTACATAGTTTATCTAACCTCCTTCTACATCCAGTATTTAGGACAAAGTATCCCATTTAAACTTGCTTTTGTAGCCTCAAAAGTAATGCCAAAATTTCAAGACTCTAGAATTAGCAGTTTAGGTGAAAAAAAAATGTTGTCTAAAAACAGGTTTTTTGGCAAGAAAAGTGTCTTTCCCATCATGCATAATCACCTCCAAATTCAAGGATTCTGGGCCGTAGCGTGTCCACAAACTTTGGATACACACTCACCCACCCACACAGACATCATTGAAAAAAACTTTATAAAACTACTTCTCGAACCTCAAACATGTAATGCCATCAATATCTCGAGATCGAATTTTTTTCACGATCACTATACCTTACTTATAGTAAAGTAAAAAGTACTGTATATCGTTTATTTATATTAAAGTTGAAGGCCACAACAATTTTTTTCCCATTTTTGTTGTTTCAATTGAAAAAACATTCCAATTTCAATTGAAATACATTTTAATCAATTATGTATTCTTCTTTTTACATGTGTCTATAATCATTTTAGAAATTATAAAATTTTGAAATCATACATATTATTATCATTGAAAAACTTAGATTCATATGATTAGTATCATCGGACACGTACAGTCAGCTACCATAACTACCACATTGTAGTTATAACTACCATATCATCGGACTCGTACAGTCAGCTGCCATAACTACCATATTGTAGTTATAACTACAATATCATCGGACTCGTACAGTCAGCTGCCATAACTACCATATTGTTGTTATAACTACAATATCATCGGACTCGTACAGTCAGCTGCCATAACTACCATATTGTTGTTATAACTACAATATCATCGGACTCGTACAGTCAGCTGCCATAACTACCATATTGTAGTTATAACAACCATATCATCGGACTCGTACAGTCAGCTGCCATAACTACCTTATTGTAGTTATAACTACCATATCATCGGACTCGTACAGTCAGCTGCCATAACTACCTTATTGTAGTTATAACTACCATATCATCGGACTCGTACAGTCAGCTGCCATAACTACCTTATTGTAGTTATAACTACCATATCATCGGACTCGTACAGTCAGCTGCCATAACTACCATATTGTAGTTATAACTACCATATCATCGGACTCGTACAGTCAGCTGCCATAACTACCATATTGTAGTTATAACTACCATATCATCGGACTCGTACAGTCAGCTGCCATAACTACCATATTGTAGTTATAACTACCATATCATCGGACTCGTACAGTCAGCTGCCATAACTACCATATTGTAGTTATAACTACCATATCATCGGACTCGTACAGTCAGCTGCCATAAGTACCATATTGTACATCCCACTGGTCCAGCTACAGTCTGGGTCGAGACGTCGAAGGGTGAACATCGTTGCTCGTGCTGTTGATGTTAGTGTTGAGTCGTAAACTCCCTGTAGCTACCATTCGTACCGTTAGCCGCCTTGCCGACAAAGCTGACCAGCCCTTCAAGTTGTCAACCCACGTCAAAGGGATTAGTCTCTCAACCTAAGTGCTCTGCCTGGCTACATCGCAAAGTGTACCACCTGCCCTTCAATTGTGAATTGGTCTCTATACTTGACTAAACTTCAAGATTAAATAGATAAATAGAGTAAATAGACTAAACTTCAAGATTAAATAGATTAAAGGCAATCCAATCTTATCACTAAACCGATCCAGTGTCCTTGGAGGAATCCGAAGTGTTCCTGCTCAGCCATCAGCCATCAGCCATCGTATTTTCTGTCACTTCAAGACCTACCAGACCTTCAAGTTCTAAGTGACTTAATATAGTACTATAAGTTATTGTTGTTTCGTGTTATTGTAATTGTAATCGTTATTTGTACTGAGTACCAAGACCAACATCAACTAGGTTCAAGCTAATTCAACTAATAGGTAATTTTTTTTTATTTTTTTTTTTTTTTTATTTATTTATTTATTTTTTTTTTTTTTTTAATTTTTTTTTCCATATATATTTGATAAAAGACTTGATACGGACTGACGATGACAACATTCGAAGAAGCACTCAAAATAATGGTTTCCCAGCTGATGGAGTGGAGGGCCCAGGGGCTGGACATTCTCCCCGCCTTGGCTCGGGAGATGGCCAGCCTAGAGCCCACTAGTGAGCCCTCTACTTCGGCCTCCCCACCCTTGTCCACTATCTCCACCTCAGCTCCGTCTAAGCCTGCCCCAAAACTGACCTCTAAAAAGACTTCCTCAAACACGTCCAAAAGCCATCCCTCTCCCATTCACTCCAAGCCTCCTCGACCCACCACCCGGTCCTCCAGCAAAACAAAGCACAGTATACCCATCACCCACAATCCCTTCTCGCCGTTAGAAGACTTACCTGATAACCCCGTCGATAACACCCGTCCGGGCGCCAATCCCACTCATAACCAAACTGCTATCCCAACGACCGAAACTAGAGACAGAGATAGTCCTTCCATGAACTCTACCTCATCTTCCCCTCCTCCCATCATGATTAGAACCATGTCCTCCTACCAGAAGTTTAGAGAATCTGTGCCACAAGGCCTCCTTGACGACATGACCGTGACTTCTGGTGGGCAGTCAATCCGAGTTCAGGCCAAGACACCCTCCACATACAGGGATATAACGCGGACTCTTAAGTCAATGGACATCGAGTTTCACTCGTTTAGGCCACCATGGGAGCCGAAGACTTTAAAATACATAATAAAATACTTACCTACAGACACAGACCCGACTGACCTAGAAAATGACTTACTGACGCAGGGATTTAAGACACGAGCCAGGCAACTAATTTCTAGACGACCAAGATTCACCAGTGACTGTGTCCCTAGACCGCTCCCAGTCTTTGAGATTTCCGTTGAATCAGATCCTAATACAAAAGTATTCACCACGGTTACCAGTTGCCTGGGCATCGCAGTCACGGTTGAGGAGTCTCGGAGAAGACCAGGGCCTGCCCAGTGTTTCAGGTGTCAACGCGTGGGTCATACTCAGACATGGTGTAGAGAGGCTCCTCGCTGTGTTCGTTGCCCGGTAGCCACCACTACTCCTCCTGTCCCGCTCCTAAACAGACACAACCAGTGTGTGTCAACTGTAAAGGAGCCCATCCTGCGAACTACCGGGGCTGCCCGGTATTTAGCAAACCATCTACTGTTTCATCTACCTCTCTTCCAACCTCATCTCCCAGCTTCATCCCAGCAACACCCCCACCGCCACTGACTGACTCTTACAGAGACAAACTGATTAAGGACAAACGTAACCCTGTAGAAAGCAGTCCAACTCTTGACCTTGACCTTGATGCATACATCCTCAGGTTCCTGAGACATACAGGGATACTGGATGTCATAAAGGAAAAGATCACTGATTCTTTAAACACAAACATTCCCCACACGACGGACGAACAAACTGACAACGGAAACTCTCTTAACAGACATCATGGCAGTGCCAAAATCTAATATTCCCCCCGACTCACTATCATACATTGTGTTCAACCCAGGTGGTGTCCAGAGAGGGAAGGCTGAACTGGCTCACTTGCTGGGTACTCTCAAACCCGATTTAGTTTTAATATCCGAGACTTTCCTGAAACCTAACATACGTTTTTCCATCCCGGGGTACAAAGTAGAAAGGACTGACAGACCCACATTTGGTGGGGGCACGGCAGTACTAATTCGTCATGATATACCCTATGCCAGAATTATGAGCGACTGGGCTCCTCTTGAACACACCACTGTCAAGATCCATTTTCCCAATTCCAATATCCCTCTACTCATCTCAGCAGTGTATAAGCCTCCCCATACTCCTTTAAATGTCAACGACCTCCAACAGTTACTGCATTCTGGAACTCCCTCTATTATTGGGGGGGACCTCAATGCCAAAAATACTGCCTGGGGTGCGTCAGAGACAATCATTCAGGTTCTACTCTGCCAGACTATATCACCAGTTCGAACGTCCTCATTCATGCTCCTACAACACCTACCCACATCCCTCGACCTACCTCTGGAAGACCTGATATTTTGGATGTCTCTCTCTCCTGCAATGTCAATCATGTTGTAACTTCCGAGGTCTTAAACTGCCTTGATTCAACACACCTTCCAGTTCTGTTCTGTCTCCACAAATTCAAAATAAACTATAGACCAGGTATTATTCATCGTAAAACAAATTGGCAAATGTTCCATTCCCTAACATCTCTGAACTGTCCCTTTCCCACAAACCTTTTGACTCCTACAAGCATTGACAAATTCATTGAACTCTTTACATCCCATCTATTATCCTCATTCCAAAAAGCCTCCACCAATAAGACCTCTTTCTCTTACACCAATCCCCTCCCACCTTATATCCTCCAAAAAATAAAGGAGAAGAACAGATTGAGGAAGTTGTTTCAGGCCACTAGAGACCCAGGAACTCGCAGGATGATGAACAAAGCGCAGTGGGAGATTCGATCTCTTATCAGGACGCACAATGCCAAACACTGGACTAGCCTTCTTAGTGCAGACGAAGACCCTTCACACATTACAGCCTGGCGTATTATAAGACATTTAAAAAAAGGGCCCAATCAGTCTAACGTAACTCTACCTCTGAGGGAGGACAATCTGCCTCTCATAGATGATAACAGGAAGGCCCTAATATTTCACAAATATCTTTCCCACTTATACCGCCCCCACCCATCCTCTCCTATCCCCTTCGTATCAACTGCCATCAGTGACACACACCCTAATACTCCCTTATTCTTCTCTCCCGCAGAAATCACACAGGTCATTGCATCCCTTAAAATCAAATCAGCCCCCGGTCACGATGGCATTAGTAACAAATTAATATCCAAACTCCCTCCCAAAGTCATAGCAGCCTTGACTGCATTGTATAATTCTTGCCTTCGACTGCAGTACTTTCCCGTAGCGTGGAAGATAGCAAGAATTATAATGATTCAAAAGCCCCATAAGTCAGGTCACTCCCCTCGGGATTACAGACCAATTAGCCTATTACCTTGCCTTGGAAAAATCTATGAGAGGCTGATTTTATCAAAAATAAAACCAAGTCTGCCCTTCCAACCAGAACAGTTTGGCTTCAGAAGCCAGCACGGTACGACTCTGCAACTGCGAAGACTGGTCCAGTTCATTAAACAGGGTATTTCTCCAGATAGACATGTTCCCCACAGAAAGACAGTGGCTGTGTTCCTGGATCTGGAGCAAGCTTTCGACTCGATCTGGCATAGGGGACTTTTGCACAAACTAAGATGCTTTGGTCTACCTAGATGGTTCGTGAAGACAACTAGGTCTTTCCTTTCTGGACGCCAATTCTTTGTCTCGACTAACAATAGACTTTCCCCAACAGGACATATCTATAGGGGTGTTCCCCAAGGTAGCGTTCTTGGCCCTATTCTCTACAACCTCTATACCTTTGACTTTCCCAAACCCCCTCCTATAATAAATCCTAACTCACCCGACCGCATTGAGACGTTTCTGGGATTCTTTGCCGACGACACTGCAGTGGCCTATAGGTGCTATAATGTGGGTTATGCAACCAGAAAATTACAACATTTCCTTGATGGGGCCCTGCACTGGTTCACAACCTGGAAACTAACTCTAAACCCGGCAAAGAGTGCCCACATCCGTTTCTGTAAAGGTACACCTCCTCTTCCACCTCCTGTCTTCATTGGAGATCGAGCCATACCATATGAAACACAGGTAAAATATCTGGGTCTCATATTAGACTCCAGATTGACATTCAGGCAACATCTCCGGAGCAAATCTAAGCTGGGAATGTTCCTAATGTGCAATCTTTATTCCATCCTCAAATCAAGTAGTACTCCACTGACAGTGAAGGACCTTGTCTATAAGGCGGTCATTCGCTCGACTATGACATATGGATGCTCAGTCTGGTTTGGAGCGGCGCCCACGAACAAGAACTGCATCCAAGTCGTACAGAATAAATGTGCCCGCCTTATAGCTAGAGCGCCATGGTATGCTAGAAATTTTGATATTCAGCATGATTTGAGTTGGGAATCAATTGATTGCTACATTGGTCGACTTGCTAACAATGAAGACAAAAAACTGTCCACCCATCCAAATCTCCTTGTTCGGGACCTGAATCCAACAAACAACTCTTCCCAATCCCATGACTCCTAATAGCTCCCTCCCTGAACTAAATATGACGACCTGATGACTTATAAATAATATAGTACCTCATATAATGCAAAGCTGCAAGACCATACGACCACGAATACGACTCCTTTCCCTGACAGACTAACGCCCCCAGTATTGACAATGCCTACTGACCAAAACAAAAAAAAAAAAAGCAGCAAGATAATTTAGCAGTAGTGGGCCTCTGGTCCGGAACTGCTAATTACGACGTGCACTGTCGTGCATGGAACTCTTCGTTGGTCGTTGGTCGTTGGTCCAGCTAAATATAACTTTAAGTTTTAAATGCTTAATTGGCCTTTATAAGTGTGCATGTAGAAATATCTCTAACTTATATAGTTTTGGGTATGACTGGACAAAAATCATTACCTTCCGTAATGCGACTGTCTCGCATTCAGTTACAATTTTATCAAAGATTTGTATCTATTCTGGAATGACAGTCTGAATTCTTTAATACAGATAGTGATTGATTCAGTTATCAATATACACCTTATTTTTGTATATCACATAACTGATGCATATAATATAAAAGGTATTACTACAGCAGTAATAACACTACAGCAAATATTTCATGGGCTAACTATACTGGAGAAGTAATACTACAAAAAAATTAACAACTAATAGGTTTTATCTGCAGTAATATTAGAAGGTTTAGGTAAATAAACAACTTTATAAGGGACTCCATAACTATCACATGGCCATATCAACAAAATGAGCACAAACAATTTAATTTAAAAAAGTAAACTTATTTAATATTAAAAGGATCAATCTGGGCTACTTTTTGGATATTGAAGATGTTTTTATAATACCACTTCAAATCCATTGAATCAGAACTGGTCAATAGATTTTTGATATTAGAAAGATAGAATGGATTATAACAATCTAACACAATAATAATTAATGTCAATAACATATAAGATCAACCACAACCAAAATTGGGTCCACTAAAGAAAATGCAGGGTTTTGCTGCATGAGATTCTTTGGTAGATAATAGAGCCTTAATCAGAATTCTACAGTTTTCATAATGGAAAATTAGTATTACTACTGTAATAAAAAAATTGTGTCATGTTTATTCAGAATGCAATTACAGAATGAATGGAAAAGGGGTCAAATAATTAAAAGTAACTAGAACACAGACTCTCGATACTTCTTTGAAGACAATTACCATGTTCATTAAAAAACTTGAAATCTGAAGTTGAATTTAGAACAAATATAAAATAAAGCACAATAAGAAATTCAGTTAAACAATAATAACATATCAGATTTTCTATATCAATTATTTTAAGTTTGTTATAACTGGTAGCATGGATCCAACCACAATAAGACAAATGAAATCATTTTGATTATCTAAGTATGATAATACGTGTATAACATATCCAGATAAAAATAAAGCCAAAACTCCATTGATTTTCAACAAATTTGATATCATGTTTACTTATAGTAAAGTTGAGTGAAGGCAAATAGAGATTTACATAGGCTGGAAACTAAAAGCCTCCCAGGAGGTGGGTTATTAGGAATTTGAAAGGCATTCAGCTTCTCACACCCAATACTAAAATTTTGTGCATGTTTGAAACAACCTCCCTTTGAGAACAAATTGTCTCAGTAATGAATATTAATAAAACAAAAATGCGTTCAAGGCTCACAAACAAGCACTTAAATGACATATTGAAGTGACAACTAAGTCATGTTTCAGCAGAATATGACTGGTGTTGAGGGACTTGTACAGGACAAAAAATGAGAAATCAGGAACAAAAACAAGTCCAGGCTAGATTAACGCCTTTTAAATGATGCTTTAGATACTGTTTGCATTGAAAGAATGAAGATGAATCCTTACTACTGTGGTGATGAAAAAAATGTGCATTTAATGTTAGTCAGCTGCTTCACTACAAAAGTCTATGGTAGAATTCTACTCTTCATGTAACTTCACCCTTTTTCAGTGTGTATTGTATGTGTATGTACGTTTCAAATATGAATTTTACACATTTACAGGACAGGTGAATACTTTGTTCTTTAGACATTGAATAGCACTCTACTTAGTTTGATAGATATAGGCAGGGATTTTATATGCACATGTGTAAATGGTTTTAACATACCTTTCTTATAAATCTCATTTAATCTTAAAAGTACAATACGATATTTTTCAATTCCAATTACTTGTTAAAGTTTTGTGCCTTTGTACAATCAGTTTCAATACATATATGTAAATGATAAAAGCAAATTACACATTTGTTTAAGGAAATATGAAATGTTATCTAAAAGGATTCTTCATTAAACTACAACATTTTCCTAATTTTCTTGTGCTTCTTTACACCAAAACAAAGAAAGGACATGACATTTTGGTTATTTATAACAGAGATTGATATAACTTTACGTGTCCAGCCCACTTGACATCTATGTGAAGTATGTTGCCCACGATGTGAAATGAGTTTGAAACCCAGAGTTAACTGTTATCAGAAGTCCAATTACAAAAAAAAAACTTCTGTTAGAAAAAATTTTCAATATTCAAATGAAAAATTAAAACATTTAATAAATTAAATCTTACAACAAATATAATTAATAAAACTGTTTGAAGTGGTTTACTTCGTCCATATTCTAATTATGTCCATTTTAATCTAAATAATCAAAATTATTTGGAGAGTAGAAGGATTTTCTGTTTGTCCTCGCAGATAACACCAGCTCCAAGACAAGGATGAATGAAGCAAGGATTAAGCCGATTGCCAGAAGGAAAAAGGCTCCCGTGACCATAGGCAGAGAAAGAGCAATAGCACCTCCACTCTTCTTATTCTGTAGGAAGGCATTTCTCACAACAAACTTACGCACTCTTTCTGACTTTATCACATCCGATAAAATCTTATCCTTTATTCCCGAATCATACATTCTTCCAAACTTGTCCTCAAATACTTGAGTGAATGCAGAACCTTTAGACAGTGATATCCTGAACAACAAAATATGAATGATGAGAGTAGAAGGATTTGTTGATCATTTGATCAAAATGAACATGTTGATAAAGAAATTATATAAATAGGTTTA